>OU862872.1:1875000-2500000 GCA_917880715.2 Matsumyia berberina
GCGATTGGCAAGAGTTATTCTTCGTTTAATCTCAGCGCCGGTGTCATTGCCTGAATTTATAGCGGAGCCTAGGTAGACAAAGTCCTTAACTACCTCAAAGTTATAGCTGTCTATAGTGACGTTCTGTCCGAGACGTCGGTGTTGGGTGTCCTTTCTTGTTGACAGCATATACTTCATCTTGCCCTCATTGACCGCTAAACCCATCTTCGCCGCCTCCGTCTCGATACTCACAAACGCACCAGTGACATCACGCTGCGTTCTTCCGATTATGTTCCACGAGACAAAAGGCATGAGTAATGTCCTAAATAAGACATTATGATAGTGTTGGGATATTTGAATGCTTAAATAATAAAGGAAGGTATGCAGAGAATTAAGAAAAAAAAACCTACTTTTCCGGTCTGTATAACAACAACGAAGACAAACATTCCGCTATAAGGCAAATCGTACTAGTCAAGCTAAATGAAGATTGCCAAAACTTCCGCGTACCTGATCAAAACTAAGTACGGAAACGCGGAGCCTGGCACGACCCTCAGCCGCAAGACTGAAGGTCCTTGGATATTTTTATACATCATCAAATGTAGGGCAGCGAAAAGATATTCGAACCATCGGAACGCTTGTATGGCAATTTAACCATCAAAATCATTTCGGAGACAAACAAAACAATTTTAAAACAGAATATCCTTCGGAAGATTCTTGGGCTCTAACTAACGAAACAAAAACACATGGCGGTAAAACTGCTTTCATGGACGGCTCTTAGATCGCATGCAACTCTGGGCCTGCATACTGCAACAACATACCAGTAAAACTTCAGAGTCACCTAAATTCCTTCTTCACCGTCTTCCAAGCAGAAGTCCTCGCCATTTCAAACAGAGCTGGTGTTCTCTTGAAACGCCACAACCAAAGAAAGAAAATAGAAATCTGTTTGGATCGCCAAGCAGCACTTTAAGCTATTATGTAAAGGTATTCATAACCGCGAGTGGATTATAAAAAAAACCATATGCATAGACTGGGGCTCACTTGTAAGAACTGCGAAGAAGATGATGATGACCTCGAACACTTCCTACGCCTTGCCCAACTTTAGGGATAATGCGACCCTGTCCAAGTGGATACCGGACCTGAATCACGGGAATCGGTGACATCCAGGCTCTCACTAAGGAAACAGGAACACACTAGTGTCAACTCCACAATTGTTCCCACTTCTTCTAGATCCCTCCAAACATGCACCATAAATCTGGTTTATTCCTGCAGTTTTTACGAATAAAATGCGTTCGACTGAGGCTTAAGTGAAGAGTATCCCACTCACCCTCACATACCATACCATACCAAGTATGAATAGCAGTATCCAACAAATTATTTAAAGCATCTGGTTAAGTGCATAGAAACACCAATTCATTCCTAAGATTCGGCCAGACGAGTACATATGTATGTATGTATATGCGTGATGAATTGAATCTTGTCTGGCTGAAACGCCTGAAACCTTTTATCAACAACGTGATCTGATATCATGCCAAGAGACTGCACGATTAGCAGATCTTGGAGAAAACCTAAGATCTTCGATCTATCGCCATCGACTCTAAATTATTAGGGGCTGTCCGCATACGGGTAGAGGTGAGATTTCGGACTTCGTCCAACCACCTCGTCCTGCGCCTACCCAAGGAAGTCCTACCTGATGACACGGATTCCATTGCACATCTTGGAGGCCGAGTTAGGGACATACAATTAACGTGCCCAAATCATCAAGGCATGAACTTCTCCATTGGGAGAAGTAGCTGTTCAACATTAAGTACATCGCGTTTTCTGGTGTTCCTAATCCGATCTCAGCGACTCACCTCAGAAATACAGCGAAGAAATTTCATTTCAGCAGCTTGTATCTGCGATGTTATTCTTTCGGTCATTACTCAAATCTCATGACCATAGGTTATTATATTTAATTTATTTTCCAATGCTTATGCACAGGTTTGGAACAGACACTGAATTAAAAACCGATAGCTTAGTTCGGCCTTCCTGATAACAGATTGACCAACCTGTCTCAAAATTGTTCCAGCCTGACCAATCATATAGAATAAATCAACACTCGTGAAAAGGACTTCAAGATAGTTAAACTTCTCCATCTGTTTCAATGGGACTCCAATACCATTCAGAGTGCATTCAACAGGCGTTCGGAAAATGATCATTACTTCTGACTTGTTCACGATTGGTTGGTTGGTTGCTTTAGGAATATGAAGTTCGGAAGAAGCTCGTCACGTAGGCCACCGTTTGGGCCCCTTGGGTCCTCCTCTATAGCATCTGTTGAAGAAATGGAGTAAGGGGTGTGTAAGTGAAGGGTTTTTAGAGAGTCGGATGGGGTTCACAGATCCGAGAAACGTTCTGTATTTCCAGAGAACTCCAGAATTTTCTCGATACTAAGTTGCCTAAAAGACCTTAGCCCGGGCAGAACATGTTTTCTCAGGCTTTTGTGTTTTAGTGCCCCTGTGGCGGGGCAATTGCAGAGGAAGTGTTCGAGACTCTCCTCCACCTCCTCACATCCCGGGCAAGTACTGATTTATGTGTAGGCCGAACATCAGCCTTAGTTGCCTCCTGCCAATATGTATTAACGCTTCTTCTTGCTAGACGAAAGCAGGGGCCGCTTTGCAGGTTTGCAACTCTTTCCAGAAAATCTCGTGGCATTTAGTAAATGAGCCGCTAAAATCAGTTTTAATAACTTTAAGGGCCACCCCAGTGTTGAAGTTGTCATGATGTCCCCGTTTTACGTTTACTCTCATCGTAGCTACGAACCTATCTAGTGCACACTGAGGTTCGGTCTGAGATCCGCGAAAAGCAGATGACTTATACCTAAGTCTCCCAATTCGAACCCTTACTCGCCACGGCTGCGCTGTAATATCCAATCCATATATACAATGAAAAAGAGAGGTGACAAGACGCACCCTTGGTGGAGTCCAACGCCCACAATGAAACGTGTCGATTTAACGCCCTTCACCCGAATACAGCTTTTACAGTTTGTGTATAGACATTGAATGGCCCTCAGAAGAGAACCGTCAATCCTATACTCCTTCAGTACAGTCCAGAGTTTACTTAGAGGGACCGATTATATGCTTTCTCCGAATCAAACAAAAGAACTGTAGATTTGGTCGGTTTTGCTTCTACCTGGACGAAAGTCGCACTGCTCGTCGCCCAACCTGGACTCGACCACAACTCTGGAACGGCCTCGTAACACCTTAGCAAAGACTTTTTCGGGAAGATTTAAAAGGGATATACGCCTATAATTGGAGCAAGCTCTCTTATCCCCTTTAAAAAAAAAAAAAGAAGAAACAATTACCCCAGTTTGGTGTTTTACTGCATTCCCAGGCCACTTAAATGCCACAGCAGGAGATTTGCCGACTTTAAGCGCTTCAATCGCCAAAGTCACCTTTTCTGGGATGCCTGCCCTATTCAAAACCATGGATCTGCCATCCTCAGTGCTCAATTCGGGATTGAGCAGCTCGGGATTGAGCAGCCTCATCTGTGCCAGATGTCCTCCTTATCGGAAAGAAGTACACCATCTTTAGATTTAACTCCTTCGATGGTATTAAACTTCCTTCCTCCCTTCCTTCCTTCTTCTGAGATGGCAGATGGTCCGTCAAAACATCTCCTTTGCAGATCTGTGATCGAGATCAAATATCTCACCGAGCTCTTTCCAAGACTGCTCCTTAGCTGCTTTAACAGCTAGCTTGCAATATTTTCGCGCCTCCATGGCTTGAAGCCTTTTTTCTTTCTCTCTGATGGCTTTATGACAGTTCTTTAGTGAAAACATAATCTTTAAATAATCACACGAAGTGGAGCCCTTGTTGAATGGAAGTCTGTTTAGGTTTGTTAAATTTTCGCACTAATTTCAAGGAAATATTACCGAAATTAGAAAAAAAAAATACACCACGTGTACCTTTTACCATTTTTGTGTCCAAAATTAAATAAACTGCAAATGAATTTAAAATGTTTTGTTCACAAGCCAATTAAATTATCTGACGAATAATTTAAATAAATATTTCGCATCTTTAAGTCCTGCATACACACATGCTCTTATATATACGAATTTGTATA
This sequence comes from Matsumyia berberina, assembly GCA_917880715.2. Lineage (NCBI taxonomy): Eukaryota > Metazoa > Arthropoda > Insecta > Diptera > Syrphidae > Matsumyia > Matsumyia berberina. The sequence continues at coordinate 1,879,075 of OU862872.1, forward strand.
AATTTAAAAAACAAAACCGAAAAGCAATGGCGTACTTGCAATATCATTCTTTTGGAGGTGGTGACGTTCCTGCGCAGTGTTTATCCTTATCATCTCGGCTCCACCCATAGCCTTTTGTGGAAAAGGACATTGGTGTTTCACGGCATCTTATCAAAGCATCCCTGTGGGTTTGATTTCCCAGTTCGCAGCGCGTCGTCGGGAAGTGTAGTCAGAATTTCGCGGTTGTTACAAGTGCTAGTTTCTTTTTTTGTGTGCACTTTCTTATTGACAATGGAGGGACTAAAGGATTATCACAGTCATCATCACCATCTTACAATAGATACGACAAAAATTGTAAGATGAACTATTTTTTATTTCAAAATAAAATCACAACAATCACAATTAAATATATTTTTTTTTTTAATTAAACAAAACACGAGTGAGTTTCACTTTTCAAATCGTGCTTAACCGTAGCTTAGCGTGTAGCCCATATTTTCCATTAAAGTTTCCTTGATTGCTGGTTGCAGTGCCCGTTGCATGTAGGTTGTAAGTAGTCCCTTCACTCCCATGGAAAAGAGCTGTTCTAGTTCCTTAGTTAGTGCGTTGTTTATGTCGTCGGTGTGAGTGTTGTAATCCGCTGCGCTATGCCACTTTGGGTTATTCCTGTCCATGGTTAGCTTCTCTGCAAAAATTTCGGCGAAAGCTCTAGCGTCCGGTTCGAGATGGTTAAGATCGTCGTTAAAGTACAGTACGTCGTCCTCAAAATACATCAGATCATCGAAATGGTCATCCGATGATGTTTGTCGTGTGTAGCGTCGGTTGTATATTGAGTCGCCATTACGAGGGTCATAAGGAGGTCGGCGTGTATTGTAAAACTTTCCCCAACGCCGTTGATCACTGGCATCAGCGTACATATCGGATCCAGTTTCTGCATTATTCGCGGAGCCAAACCGCCTCTTGGAGTTCTGTCGCAGTTTAATTCCAGTAGGCCCTTGGCAACCGTGTGCGAATACCGATATAAATCCTGGCTCGGCAAAATGTGAATCCGTTCGAACCGAGGCAACGGGCCTACTGTTGCGGGACTCGTCCATTCCAGTCGGCATGGGCACAGTGCGAAATTCTATACCAGCGTGCCGCAGCCTTAGAATCATGTTGCACCGTCCTCCTGTTGGCAGAACAACAACTTTTCCACTGAGCGTTAGGTCGGGAAATATGAGTCGAGTATCCAAGGTTCGGTTTATGGTACTGAATTTGCACTTGTCCACCTCCACCCACCGGACGGCTTTCTGCGGTAAACGAACCTTCATGTCCTCGACTTCTACACGGGAAATTGGTAAACTATGCGGCCTGCGATTATGGCCACCACTGTCTATGAAGTCGGCATCTGAGAGGGGACGTTGCCTCTGACGGTTGTAGAGTTTGTCCTCCTCCTCCTTACTGTTTCCATAAATAGATTGGTACACCGAGTATGGGGTCAACTCCAAGGACCTTGACTTTGTCTGACCGCTCCGGCGTCGCATATGCTCGAGGGCGTTCTCCAAGCGAACTGAACAGTGCTGCGAATATTCTTGCGTTCCTGCAGATAGTAAATTGGTAGAAGTTCCATTTAAGAAAAAAACTGTCCTTACCTATCACACTACTCAAAAGAATACAAATTGTGAAGAGCACCTGCCTAGTCCTTGTCTGCACCAAGAGATGCATTTTAATTGAACGGAGAGAGTTGCTTACTAAAAATTTTTTATTTGTCGTCGCTTCAAAATATACACACTGCCGCTGTAGGCTCTCACAAAAACACTGATGCGCTCTGGTTAAGGTCACAAAATGAAATGATCAACGAAGTAATGGAACTGTGGAGAAAGTGTTTCCATGCAACTCCCGTAACGGCTATGGGAACGCCAAACCAACATCATAATCGTAGTCTTCGAGACGTAAAGAGTGCGCGCCCTAAGAAAATTACGAAATGCTTCGTTGAGTGAGAAAATGTATCTCAAGTAGAGTGCCAGAGACACAGAGGAGTAGAAAAAAAAATGTTTGCATGATTTCAACTGAATTTTATTCGATTAGATTGTATTGTGTGGGTAATTGTTCTCAAAATAGATGCACTTTACCGGAGTTTAGACATTTTTGAGTGTGGTACAAAAATGATACAAAAATTTAGAGTTTTGCAGAGATTCCAATCATATCTTTTTGCAATTAAAATTCGCCAACGACACATTTTATGGTCTAGTTAGTTTAAAGGCAAGATATGAAATAAATTTCACTAAAGATACAAAATGAACTATCTTTACTTTGTAGGAGTATCTCGTATGTATCTTTTTGCGTAATTAATGCAAAAATATCTATTAAACTTTGTTCGCTGCACCGCTTGCCTCGGAAAGATTGTTATTTCTCACAAAGAAGCTTCTTATTTCAGTGTTGGCAATAAACTGTAGGTCTTTTCCATTTGTGCGAAAAATGTATAATAAGACGTACAATATATGTAAATGGTTGACCGACTGCGGATATTAGTGGTAACTGTTTTATTTTTTTATACAGTCAAACTTCCCTAACTCGAATCACCACTATCCAAGGTAAAAGTTCGACTTATAGAGACTTCGACTTACAGAAATTATATTTTTTTATGGTTGTTAAATGAAACTGCAATTGTGTATACTTGTATATTTATTTTAAAATACGAAAACTTTTCACAAGTTACAGAGTATTAAAGAAATCAGAAATTAGTGACTGAAAATTTCCCTTTTTCTTGTTATTTTCAACAAAAAGAGATTCAAGTTTGTTCAAAGCCTTATAGTGGTCATCAGTGGTAGTGTCACTCGTTTGCAAATATACATTCAACGTTTTGAAGGCGTTTTCTACATCGTTCTTGGAAGGATGATGAATAATTCCTTCCACCGAACCCTCTTCATCACTTTCTGTTGCGCTTAAAATCGGTTCAACTATTTCAGAGCTATAATACTCAATAATGTCGTTATCTGTCGGAAACTGTGATGTGGAAACCTCACTGTCCACATCAATATAATCCTGAAGGGTAGCATTGGATGTTATTTTATTTACTCTTAACCATGTTTCGTAATCATCTTCCATCAAGTTTCGGTTTTCATCAACGCTATTTAAGAAAATTAATGGAATGTCGTCCTCTTCGTCCCAGGTGGAACATAAAACAATAATTTTTGGGATTTCCCCGAACAGTAAAATATTCAAAACAAGACAAAAAAATTGAAACAGAAACAAAAATAACCAAGCTTAATCGGGGGTTTTCCCTAAAAATTCGAGTTATGGAATGGTCGTGCCATAATTTTTATTCGAGTTATGGAGAAATTCGAGTTATAGAAGTTCGAGTTACGGAAGCAGAATTGTATGCAATTTGACACCTAAATGCTGTTGACACTCTATTTAGTTCGAGTTATAGAAAATTCGAGTTATAGAAGTTCGAGTTATGGAAGTTTGACTGTATATGTACCTCTTCGTAAGCCAACAATATCAGACTTTTAGGTGAGCTCACTCAAGTCAATCCTCAAATCAAGAACCTAATCTCGCTTTGAAAGAACTCTAGTGTAGTTCCCACTTTTTAAGGAAGTTTTTTTGGGTCAGGGAGGGCAGTGTGATTAAGAACTTTCAGAAACTCCTCTTCATTTATGCGCCTCCGAAAGCATCAAGAATACTCTAAATTTTCGTCGTCAATGTGGCACGTTCACACAGCCACTCCATAGATTTATGCGTTATATTCTCTCTAAGTTTTAGCTACAAGGTATGCTAAAGTAGCCAAGAACTGAAGAGATACTTTACTTATCATTAAATACGGGATAGTCTCCGTCATCATTTGTGAGAAGCAGTTCTGAGAATTAGCTAGCAGAGATATCAGCTCTAAAGTAGCCATGACTTGATTCAGTCTCCTTAACAGAGTCCCTGTTACTCAGTGGAGGTCTAAAGAAGTACATTGTAGGCTAAAGTGAACCGTACTGTGTTAGGCCTAATCCGCCTAATGCTAGGATCGCAGTTTCTGTCGGCAATATTCATTTGCATTCTTAAACCTGCACTGCCTTTTCTCCATCTGCTGCGTGATTTCTTCATCGATACTATTTTCATACTTTTTTTAAAAGACTTACACCCACATTATTCATATCGATTTAGCTCTAAATCGAGATTTAAGGTGAACACTAAATCGCCGTGGGCCATTTTATTAATTATTGACAAAGTTTTAGGCAGTTGAATCTCCAATTTTAAATCGAGATCCAGCTAAATCGAGATTTGACTAAATCGTCGTTCTTGGCGTTTTAACGAGTTTAAATATCGATTTTACTGATTTTGGTATTATTGAGACGGAGTTTTGACTGATAAATAAAATATCACTGAATCGATCGTAATTCCCTGAAATATACGGGGAACATTTGTTAAGCCCCAGCACATTGCAACCTACAAGATCTTTTTTTGTAAGAAAGTTCTCCTACAACTGAGGAAAATTTTGCCATTATCTTCCAAGCAAAGCTCCTTACTCTTCGGGAAGCCTGCCGTATGCAGAAAAATTCTTCAGCACCCATCTACAATAGTACTTTCTTCAATGACAGACAAGCCGCTATCAAAGCCATTAATTCAGCCACTATATCCTCAAAACTGGTAAAGCAATGCCAGGAGGAACTAAACCAACTAGGAGTTCAGTGCAGGGTCACCCTCACGTGGTTCCCAGGCCGTAATAAAATTAACGGCAACGAAAGAACCGATGAATTGGCCAGACGGGGATCTGCCCTTAACGGCTCACTAGCAGAAGTTGTTAATATCCCGCTAGGAGCCGTTAAGGGCACCACTTCTTTATGACGTCTAACCAAGCGTAGAACAGGCTTAACAACTGGGTCATATCAAGGAAGGTCTGGCCCGGTTACAACAAACAAAAAATTAACGAGCTACTAATCAGATCATGACCAGATATTGCAAGAATCGTAGCCGCTAGCTCAGGTCACTGGCCAATAGAAGACCACGCAGCCTCGCTAGGTATCCCCCACAACAGTTTCTGCCGTAGTTGCAAAGATAATAGCGAAAAACAATCTCTGCAACATTTCTTGTGTCCAGTCCTAGCGAGGGTCAGGCAGCCCACTCTAGGCAAATCCACCCTCGACGTCCTCAATCTGATCTAATCCTTTACCTTAATTCCACAGGTTGGATTTAAGTGTATTTCTCTATCAGTTTATAACACCCGCAAGACCAGGTCAAATGAGTTGTGGCGCATGTCGGCACATATTCGACAGGCTGATGCCCAGCTCGTTAAGATGGTAGTTCAGTGCAGAATGTCCGTAAGGAGCTTAGCTTAGTGCGTATGCCCGAGTCGAATGCTAAGCGGCAGGAAAGCGCGGCGAAGTTCTAGAGAATTTGTGGTTTTCTCGCAGAATGGGGGCTCTCGATTGCACTCACATTAAAGTGTAATCCCCTGGCGGGAATTTGATGTGTTTGTGAATTTAAAAATACTCTTCAAATTGTAATTCAGTTTATTATTTCTGGCAACTGAAGCGTTTCCTGTCTATTTTCCTATCAAATACACGTCAATCGCTCCAATTGATCGAATCGACGATTTAACGGTTAAAACTTTCATTGAAAACTAAATTGCCGTTAGAGTTATAAAAAAAAACCGGAGAGCACTAAAAATTGAAGGGAATAACGCTCATAGCAGCTTCTTCTAAGATATTTTTAGCAGTGTATGTTATTCTTCAGTAAGGTAAGTGCTCGACAGGAGAGCTGGTGTGTACTCTATGTAGAACACTCGGTATTGTTTTAGTCACTTTCCCAATCCTTGAACCTTAAGAGTACAGACAATAGATAGACAGACAATGTATACATAGATCAGAAAACGAAAGAAGTGTTGTTTGTAAAGGATTGCTGTGTTTATTGGTCGAGGTATATAAATTTAAAAACACTCGCTAATCATTCCTCAAATGAACAAAAAGATGAACTACCACTTTTCCAGCTTTTCTGTAGCTTCATACTGAGGAGCTTAACTGCAGGTATCTATTATCTCTTGTCTGGGTGCCGTTTAGAAAAGGCCAAGTGAACTACATACCTTGCCTCTTATAAAACCTAGGGTGTCAAGTTGTATTTCGAGAAAAATCACCTGAAAATGCTAAGTACAAAACGGTTTGAACTAACTTTTATAAAATTCCGGGACTAGGAATTAATAACTCAAATGTGAACCCATAAACAGCTTGAATTAAAATTTTCAAGAAAAGCACTTGCCCATTCTACAACGAACGAGAACAAAAATCAAAAACAACAAGTCTTTGTCCCGACTTCATTTCAAAATTGTAAACAATGATCCACCGAATTGAAACCTGTTTGTCAATGTATTTCATATTCCATACAACCAAAGCAATTTCCAGAATACCGGTTCCTCTTTTCAGGACCTGACAAATACATTTGAAATTACGGCTCCTCAAGGAGGTTCGGACCATGCCCTAATATCGGCGCGTTGCACATTGCCAACATAGGAAATGGGGCCACCGGACTACCATAATATGATTCGGAAATACAAATCTACAAATTGGAAAAATTCCTGTGTCACATTTTTATCATATATTACACCTAGTCTAATAGGCCTCATGTTGAGTTGATCTAGTCAATATTGCTCTCTCTTCATGCAGGGCTGACTTAGAACTAGGCTTAGTTTGAAGTGTATGTCTATCAACCCTTGTAGAGTTTTCAGAAGAAAAGAAGTTAGGGTGGACTTGCCTGCAATAATATTCTGACTTTTGCATAGGCTTGTGGTATATACAAAGTATTATACAACTTAGGCGCAATTGTCGTTCTCAAGTAGTCGGCAGAAAAGACTTTGGACAACTTCCTGGATTTCTTCAGAGGCACTTGGTTGTTGGACACTACACTGGGCATGAATGACACCGCCAACGCAATGCTTATTTTGAAGGTGTTGACGACACTGTGGAGAAAAAGACTGCATTTTTTTTGGAGCTAATGTGGTGATTGTTGGTGACTGAGTGCTAATGAAGTGGTTAGGGTTACTCGCCTTTCTGCGATGTACATACATACAAACATATATACATACTCATAACATAGAATAAAAATGCAAGCACGATGAGAAGAGAAATCATTCATAACAATTTGTGATTATTTCTCTTGTTAATAAACGGTCTATTAATTAATACGGTGAAGCATTAGTGCCAACTAGCACTAATTAGTTAAACGGTTTACGGAAAGAGGAAACTAAAGAAGAACCATGAAGCTACAGCAAGTTTCTTCATCCATGAAAATCTAACCGATTGAAGTTGAAAGTAATTTATGTATGTACATACATATGTGTGTGTCACAAAGAAGAAAATTCTAATCAAAAAGTTGTCGAATTATCTAATGGAATTGACGTATCTACATACATATGCAAATTAGAATATTGAACATACTGAAAGTTTCTACGGAAAAGTTCTATCCAGGCTTTTCTTAAAATTTTTCGACTATTCTTCGATAGTCCGGCTGCACGTTTTTCTTGGGGACTCGCCCATCTACCATTACTTAACTGACTCTGCTGCCGTTGCCCTTTCCTTTTCTGTACGATCGCATCTACGAGTATATGTTATTTACTCGTTCTTTCAAACAGCCGTTCATTGGAGATTCAACGTGGCCAGAATGCCCGTAGATTGAGAAAGGTCTGCAGCTCTTTTGTGATATTGGCGTTCACCTTCCGGGTATATATTATAAGTTAATAATTAAATAGCTGGCGCGACAGCTCGGGGTGAGCCAAGGCCTAGCTTCTTGCAACCATTCATTCAATTTATTACGACTCCGAGCGGAGAATTGACAAGCTTTTTCATGACAAATTGTACTCTTGGAGGTTTCTCATTTCCCGACAAGAGGTGGTGTCGGGAGAAATGTTAGGTGGACATGGCTGGGGTTTGAACCCACGCGGCTTGCACAGCAGTCCAACGCACTAACAACCGAACCACGGCGACTACCAGGTATTATATGTGTACAATAAAACCGACTCTACTTTTGACCGGAACTGTCGTGGTTTGGTGTTAGGACTGATTGCACTTCTTCTCTACCTATATACTTCGGTGCAGTCCAGTCTTGCTCTAGGACGCAGAGGCATAGAATTGGTCAAAAGCGGATGAAATCGATCTTGGCTGTTTTGAGAGGAAAATTCTTCCAGTGAATTTTGTTCCCGTCTGCACAGACGGTGATTGGAGTGGGAGATACAACGATTAACTGTACGGCATTATACAGCGACATACATTTAGCCAAAAAAGTGAACGTGCAAGGACTGAAATGGCTGGGGCATGTAAAGCGATGAACATTAATGCTCCGGGTCGGAAAATCTTTCAATCCACTTTCAAAGGACATTGATATTTGGTGTTAGAAAATGTTACGTTTCACAGAACTTATCGTAATGTGATCTTATTGCTACTGTAACCATAAGTCTACAGAAAAGTAACCTTGAACCAACAACTCAACCAGGTGAACCTCTTTCTACACTGTTCCACATACTAAAGAGGATAAGGAATCTGAAGCTAGAGTTTTAACTATCACTGAAGAGAGCAATGTTTGGTTGGAGTGAAGGGTTATTTCTAATAGTTCCGGCGTTGCTTTTCGAAATTAAGTTTGGGTGTCTTTAGTTTGTTGGGTTGGTGTTGAGCTACCAAAATGGAGACCCATAGGTGTTAACTGCAGAAGTACTGCAGGCATATGCTTGCTTAATGTTGCTTACAGTGTATTGTGTGAACGTCTAAAGCCGTTTTGTTCCATACAAGTTGGCAGCTATCAGTGTGCCTTCCGGCCCAACAAATCGACCACTGACCAAATTTTCACACTGCGACAAATGCTGGAAAAGACCAACGAATTCCACGTCGCCTCCCAGCACCTCTTTATCGACTTCAAAGCCGCATACGAAAGTATTCCTCGCATTGAGCTATACAACGCGATGGCTGAATTCGGGATCCCGAAAAAATTTATCTGATTGTGTTGCACAACCCTCCACAACTCTCCATGCACCACGCAGTTCGGTACTAGAACCTCCTAATTATTGCAAACGTGCACCGGATTTTGGTAAGAAGATGCGCTGCCGTGCGATTTCTTCAATGTTGTGTTGAAACAGATAGTATGGAAGGCACTAGCTTCTCCAAATCCGTCCACCTCCCACTGCACCGTCATTGAGGCTTTTACTGTGATTGACAAGCTTGCTGTAGGATAGCTGGCGCGACAGCTCGGGATGAGCCATGGCCTAGCTTATCGCAACCTTTCATGTTGTGCGTGTTTGTATTGTTCGCACGAATGGAAGGGACCTACAATTTATTGCCGACTCCGAATGGCGAATTGAGAAGCTCTTTCATGACAGATTACATTCCCCGACGAGAGGTGGTGGCGAGAAAAATGTTCGGTTTTCCTGGCTGGGGCTTGAACCCACGCCGCTCGGTCAGCAGTCCAACGCACTAACCACTAAGCCCGGCGACCACTTGGGTCTTGGGTTCCTGCGAAAGAAAAATTTTACGTCGGATATTTAGTTTTGTCTGCGAGGAGGGTCATTAGTCGAATAAGTAAGTATGTAACTACTGTAGGTGTAGTACTCCGACGTCTTCCTTTAATTCGCTTCAAGTGCCCATCTGAGCTTGGAATCGCGAATTATTCCTATCTGGAGCAGGATAATTCGTAAAGGTCGTTGTTTTGGTATTGGTTATACACATCATGATGTTGATCAGAATGAACCAGATTGTAATTCATTCATCACTGGCGACGGAGTGTATACAGATGTTTAGCAAAGTGGAACTAGGGGTGCCCTTTGACTCCCCAGAATTTGAAGAAAAAGAGATTTGAGAAGGGACAACATACAAAACTAAAAGATAATATCGAAGTAAGAAGGGGGCAAATATCTCTGAACTAATGTACCTTGCTGTGATTTAATTGACCGCTACAATCTTTCGGTTTTAGGATTATTCCTTAATACACCCTTAACCTCAAATAAATAAGAGAAAACCGATTCATAATTGCACTGACATTTAAATTAGTAAATAACACTATTCTCATTAGAATAGTGACCTAATGATGTTGATTCTATTGCATTGTTCCTCTCCCACAGCTGCCAAGTTCATTCAATTGTCTCGAAACTGATATGTCTAACAATAGCACACATTCACGCACTACAATTGTCCAGCCAGAAAGCGACCACCACGACTTTCTTTTGTCCACAATACCAGTCCATTATAACCTCGTACCTTTGATCTAATTGCATTTCACACAATTAGATGTAGTATGTGGGTAACTTCATCACCTGTTTGTAGCTCTTGCCACTAAGGAGTGGATGGATTTCCTCATTAGATAATTGACTCCGTCCTCTCTGGTCTGCTTGAACTTTCACGAGCACAGACCGAAAACACTTTCAAGGTATTCACCGCAATTACTTTATTTTAAATGATGCACTGCGTACGATGAGGGATGGAAGGCCACATGGCCTACCAGGGGGTAATAGTGAAGGAAAATCTTAAGGTTTATCTGCCAATTTCGAGAGATGAGACCGTTGATTTCCTCGTCATCATTACAAAATAAATTTACAACGATTTCCTGCTCAGGATTGTGTTATATCCGTTTTGGAGAGTCTTCTCCTTAATGGAAATCTGTTTCGTATTTCGCGGAATTCACTTAATGTGACTTGAAATGCAATCTATTTGGGGTTTCCCATTTCTGTGGGAATTAACGTGCACTAAGTTTAATCTTAAATTCCTACAAGTAAGTGTATAGATAACAAAATCGATCATTCTCAGCAGGGGTATACAACCAGCGGTAGCATCCATCAAGTTCCAATTGCTAGTTCGAACCACCTGCTGACAAGTGAGGAATCCTTACACCCTACACCCACAGTGACAATTACGAATTTACAGAGTAAAAAGGCTCCAGCAGAAGCACTTACCCCGGCTCAAGCAGCTCTACACAGCACCCCGAAGGTCTCATGTTGTAGTTTAGTTGCAACGACCTCAACGACATCATCTCCAATGGCCGGTGGTAAGTATTGTATCTCTCCCACTCCGCATAGTAGGTCAACTAAAGAATTGTTTACTTTTCGTTGTTTACTAGATTTACAGCGCGATAGCTGGTTCCACACGCACCATCACCATCCCCATCATCATCATCACCATCAGCAACTGGAGGATCTTGTATATCCAGCACAAGTTCATCATCATCCCTGCAAGTTTGGATTAGAAAGCCCCGAAGGCTATTTAAACTCAAGGTATAATGGTAAGCGTGTGTATTAATAAAGCATTAAAGTTTGTTTTACAATTTTCCATTTATATCCTCGCAAGAGGAACACTAGGCTAGATGTGCTCATTGCTCAGAACTATGTTATTTGAAAGTGTAACCAAGCACACTCACCCTCCTTGTTTGCTCAATTTGAACACAGCTAGCTAAAGATAGAACTCGAAAATATTGAACGTTTTGGTGCCTTTGGCTGTTTGCAGAGAACACAATATGTTTCCATTATTAAATTTTATTGATTACTAAACAAAGTTGGAGTCTTTTTTTGTTTTACTGACTTTGCAAGGATTTAATGCAGATTTCATTTTCAATTTGTACATTTGTTTAATGTGCAGTTTTTTGACGGCTCGTTTAATACGTGGTTGAATCTCCTCCTCCAAAGCCCGTCACCCAAACATGAAACGTAAAATAGGACTGGAATAACTGACCATTATGATATTTTGTCCGATTTGTCTTTGTTGGATGAACGTTCTTGTTGACAACAAATACTCGCCAAACCTCGGTGAGTTCTGGCAACGATATCAATATTGTTGTCAAGTAGTTGCGCAGATTTATCAATGATTGCAGCTCTTGTGTTTTTTGTGAGTTTCGCCCAATCCGTCCAAGTGTGACGTGCTGTAGCATGACCTTTTATGTGACAGCGCGTCACCTTGTCCAAACGCTACGGTCCTTACCGAAGTTGATGGAACAGCGAGCATTCCCCACCGTTATAATGCACAGATGCCAAAACTATAATTGAGTCAGTAACGTTCGTCGTTTTCATGACAAATCATACTTTCGCAGGTTTGCCTTCCTCAACTAGAGGTGGCGGAGCAAAAAATGTCCGCCCGATGCTGCTGAGATTTAAACCTCCGCAGTATGAACGACCGAGCAACTTTAGGACTCTTAAGCAACTAGCTTTCTTTAACAAAACTATAATACTATTTAAAGGGTTCCAGGATTCGGTCACCTCAGAAAAAATCAAACGTGCTTTCGCAAGCACTATTTTAAGGGTCCTTCCTAACCTCGACTTTGCTTAAAATTTTCCCCATTTTGCTTGACACAAAAGTAGTGTACTATGCGCAGTGTACTATGCGGTCATCGCCAGTTAGGTATGATACCCCACAGAGCCTTATTTTGGTTGCGAATACCAGAACAGGTCCCTTTTGGCTCAGTCCGTGAAAAAAGCCATAACCAGTGAGCCACGGGACCACAAATGCTTTCTTAGGCCACTATGCCGACTTTTTGGGTTTTCTCCAGGATCTGTTGAAGCGTAAAGATTGGTAGATTGTGAGTTTAGCCTGACACCACTGATAGGGATTGTTAATGAAAGGTTTAAGGCGTTCACACAATATGCCAGATAAGACTGATACCTTGTAGTTAGCGCATTTCATGGTGTACTCTCTTCTTGTTGATCGGGCAAATATTGCAAATAATGCTAAGATGGTCGCCGTGGACAGTGGTTAGTGCGTTGGACTGCTAACCGAGCGGCGTGTATTCAGGCCCCAGCCAGGAACACCGAACATTTTTCGCGGTACCACCTTTCGTCGGGGAATGACAAGACTCCGGGAGTATAATCTGCCACGAAAGAGCTTCTTAATTCGTCGTTCGGAGTCGCTATAAATTGAAGGTCCCTTCCATTCGTGCGAAAAATGTAACACGCACAACATGAATGACCTTGGCTCATCCCCAGCTGTCGCGCCAACTATTTATTTATTTTTATGATGTCTACAAAGCCATTTCCCGTTCTTTTAAAAATGTATCTCCTCCAGAAAATCAAGTTAAGCCGCCTTGTTGGATTCTAGTTTGGAAACTGCTGTAAGTAAATTGTGCCTATCATTGTCTAAGTTGAATGGTTCATTTTACCTGACAGTGAGATGTTGGTCTTCTACAGTCTCCGGAAGTAAGGTTTCCTTCCTAATATCTACAGGTTTCTGACGCGTTTTTAGCTTTTGGTAAAATCTGGAAACCTGAAACCTACTAAAACTGCGTAATTCTGGATTGAAGATTTAAAGGCGAATCGAACTCCAGATATCACCACAAAAGTACTCGGTTTGGTTCTGTGTTTGAAATTTGCTGATTTTACTACATTGCATAATTGACAATGACTCAAGAAGGTGCATTACTTTTTTGGGTTAAGTCAGTTGATTGTCCATTTGCATTTGTGCTCCCATGGATGTACTCCTTCGTGATAAAAGTGCGAACTGCGTTTTCTTAGCGTTAAAAATAACTAAGTTTTCATCTGTGTAGCGTATGATTTTTCTGAAGTTAAAAACGCAGTTTGGCAGAGTTGCAATTTTCATGCTGTACTCCCTGATATAGTCTGCGGGGAGATCAAAATGAGAAATGAGTTTACCTCCGGAACACTTCATCCCAGAAAATTGAAATTGAAATTTAATTTACAGTAAAGTTTTTATCTGCAAAGGCATATCGGCTTGTCTGCAGAAGACCTTTAAGAACCGTCGGGCACGTTTTTTGATGTGCAGTTAGGCCCGACTCCCTGCTCTTGCATGTCTACGTGCTAAACAAATACCTTTTCCTTACTCTGTCGCCTGTTTGTATCTTGCGCCACCGCCGGTAAAGTCATTCCTCCGCATGGGCAGGTTTGACATTTCGCCGTCTCTTTTTCTCGTTTCTCTCTGTTTTTTCCTCTATTCTCTATTGCTGCATTATGTTTGTGATAACTTCACTTGTAGTCTCCCAGCCTTCTTGTATAAATGTAATCAGGCTTCTTGGGATCAATTGGTCTTAAATTTCTCTCTCTAGGATAATTATAGCCCGTGTGTAGTTATGCCATTCCATCAGCACATGCTCTGTGTTCTGGGGTTTGCCTTCACAGTGCTGACAGAATGGTTCATCCACATGCTTGTAGTTGTAGAGGTGCTTCCGAAAGTGTCCACGTTCCGCAGTCTTCTTTGCTTCTAGATCGGTAGGCATGCGGCCTAAGATTGCATTTATAGCATCCCCCAACACAGTTTTAAGGGCGCAGCATACTATTGAGGATTCAATCCTGTGCGCCGCATTCATCCGTCTGATGTACGACTTGTGATGCGTCGCAAACAAGAGTATGGACTTGCTCACGGCCATTAGAAGATTTTTGACCGGCTTTCTTGGTCCTCCAATGTTTGGCATTAGCCTGCCTAGTGCTGCTTTAGTTTGAGAGGCCGAGTCTGTGGGCCTGCAGCCCTCCTATGTACTGGATGCACGGCTTCGACTGGAAGATTATGAGAACAGCTTCGATTTTGTGGTCCGCTAATTCTAAATCTATTGTCTATAGACATACATAGCTTCAAATTCTTTCAAGTTTTGCATCACTTTTCCTAGTGTATTTAGATACCATGTAACAACGCCCAGTTGTTTGCGTTTGTAGTTGATAGATAAGGACTTTCTCACACTGCTGCTTCCCTAGCTAAAGTGTTCGGTGTTAAATGTTTTTTCTTGGTGTTTTGCAGCTTCTTCTAACCGAACGCAACCTGCTCTATTTTATTTTCTTTAACGATTTTAAATGGTTTCACTGTCAGAGCACATGCTGCTTCAATTTAACCTCCAAATTCCATCAGCAAACAACAAAAGAATCAATTTTCATCCTTCAAATTCTGTAATGCTTCTGCTATTGAATTACAATTTCCAAAGTATTCATGGCGCTATTAACATATGCCCCCAAATATAGCACGTGTAAGTTCTTTTAATACTAACTTATGATTTTCTCTATTTTCCCATTAATGATAAAAAAAACATCACTGATGGATGCATAGCCAACGTCAAAGGAGTTCGTAATGAAAGAACATCATCTTTTTTCGACATACCCGCTGTGACGCATCCCTATTGCTACAGGTAAGCTGTAATAAGATTTTCTGGTCGAATTCATGCTGCTTTAGCTTTTTGTATCACATAAATGCTTTCTCTTTCCACTTTTTTTGTCCTGAGATCAAAAAGTATCTACTGCTGGTTAAAAAATCACATATTTTCTTGTTTTCGATTATTTGATTACAGATTCCCGCTAACAGCTCCAACTGGGATGTTAAAGAAAAACGATGATGGTGAGATGCTTTTTTCAAATATTTTATTTACATCTTCGAACCTCAATTGCCAATCAAAATTTTTGACTGTAGGCTCAAAACGCTACCAAAGATTGAATTTGGTTTTTATTTTCCCGGCACGTATTCCGCCCAAGGACAGCCTTAGAAATCAATCAGATTAGATAAAAATGTGACAAAGTAATCCCTAACGAAATTTTTCATGCTCCAAGTTTTGGTTGAATAACGACCGCAACGTTCGACTGTCGACGCCACTAATCCACTCGCGAAAGATGAGCTCTATGTATTAATCAAGAAGCGCGGTAATTTTTTCAATACCCACCATGTTCGACTTTAGAAAAAATTTCAAATTCAATTTGTGTGGTAAATTGATGAATCCAAACAAACCATTTGTTACAAAGTCTTCGCGAGGCGTTCCCGGCATCAGCTCAGCGGGTCGCTGTAGAAATTCAAGAGTTGTTTTCATCCCCCGTCTCTGATGATATCAACAAGGGTGCTGCTGGATACAGGGAGATGGCAAGGTAAAAGGCAAAAGAGCATCATCATAGGTAGCACAAAAAAGCAGGTAGCAGTAGCAAACATTCCCTTATTGCAAGACTAGCTAGTAGATTATGCAAGCAACAATCCTTTTTGAATTATTAACGTCTTGTTATGATGATGAATTGTATGTTTGAGTGAGCTCTCAGAGAGGGGTTGCTGGTGATCTTTTAATAATGCAGCACTGCTAAATACCTCAACCTATTAAACAGCCAACAGGTTTTTCGGCATTAGTTCGTCGTGTTTCATTGACTATCAACATTAATTCAAAGTACGTGGCGTTCGAAAAAGAATGTTATAGAATCGTTCATTTGTAAGAATGATGTTAATTGATGGGGGTCATATAGCCGGTGATTTCAGTCTCCTGAGAGTTGGTAAGAGAAATACAATGGCTCACCCTCTGGTTGTAGAGAGGAGTGTGTTGATTTAAAAGTGTTTAATTATTGATTGAGATGATGGCAGGTTGATTAAGAATGGGGAGTCTTAAAATAGAAAGAATGAATACAATTTTTATTACCCTTCTTTACTTTATCCGTAGTACACAATTTTGCTCACGCTATCTCCCCGAGATTCAATACACGTTTGTAGTAATATGGAGGGCAGTCAGGAATATCGCGTCATTTTTCTACATGTGCACTTTTACTTAGGGCTCATCACGACCCAGAGCCAGAAATGCCCTGAGAACCAGCCAAACGGATGGCTGGAAGTCAAGTACGATGGGACATACCCAGATCCTAAGTAAATATATGGGCAATGCAGCAAACACTGGTTAGGTTAGGTTAGGTTGAAGTGGCTACCAGCTAAAGCCAAAACACTTAGACCCATGAGGGGTCCGTTGTGATACTAGCAGGATCTCGAAAAGATCTCCTGCCTACTCATTGAAACCAATTGAAGCTTCTTATGAAGCGTAGAAGGCTACTGACATCAATGTTAATTAGGTCGCCTAAGTTTGTGAAGAAGAAAGCTCCCAAGTGGAGTTTCCTTTTGCGGGAGAGAGCTGGACAGGTACAAAGAAGATGGAGAATGGTTTCCTCCTCCTCCTCGTCCATATAGCTTCTACAGAAGTCATTTGCGTAAAGGCCAAGCCTTACTAGGCTTGCTACTGCTTGACAGTAATGACACCTATTATAGTGCTGATATGCAATCTGTTAAGAGAAATCAAATACTTAGAGCGTTTCAGATCCAGCTTGGGCAAAATCTGCTTTGTCGCCACTTGTCCACCTAAGATTTGTTCTTTCGATAGCATCTAGCTTTAGTTTGAGTTTGCAAGTAGCGATCGGTATACCTAAGCTGCCCTTATCAGGCCCAATAGGCTCTATATCTGGCGAGTTCATCATCCTTGCAGTTCGCTGGAATGTCACTGTACCCTGGCACCCAGCAAAGATGGATGGATCTCTATAAGAGACGATCGGCAATCTAGGGCTGTTATTGAATTTAGAGCGACTGATTCCAAAGACTTCAGTGCCGCTTGGCTGTCCAAAAAGATGCGGATATCCGTGGCTGATATCACGTTTTTCTTCAGCCAAGATAAGACTTCTCTGATCGCCATGATTTCCGCCTGGAACACGCTACAATGATTCGGAAGACGGAACGCTAGGCTGAGGTTCAGCCCGTCGGAGAAAACACCACCTCCCGCCCCATTGTTAGTTTTTGAAACGTCGTCGGTGTAAAAATGAATCGACTTATCTTCTGAGAATACATCGCCCCAGAATGACCTGGGAGGGATGGCTACCTTGAAGCTCTTGTCAAACCTTAGCCTGGGAGTGGTGTAGTCTATGCATTGGGGAGAAATTTTGAGATTTTTCAAAATGGAGGCGTGGCCATAGTCTTTATTAGACCACTGTGACACTGCAACCACTGGTTACACGTCAACCTACCTACACTTCAAAAGACCATTCTCTTGCTCATTCTGAAGCAGTGAGGAAGGGAAAAACGGAACAGTACCAAGCACGCAAACCAAAGCCATTTGTACTAATGGGTCAAAAATAACATTGGCGCAGGTGCAGGTACATTTTCTGACAAACTTAGTTAGACTTCTGGAAAATAGCAGTGTTTTCCAGGCGGAGGTCCTAGCAGTGACAAAAGCTAGCCGTGGAACTGCAATGAAGTTAATACCACGTGATAATATCACGCTAAAAGAGATTTCTGTTATAGAAGTGAAATCGATGCTTGTAAAGAGCTGTCACGATGAGCTTAGTGCTTTTGCATGAGGTGAAAATATGCTAGGTCCCTGGACATAAAGGTACACAGGGAATAAAAAAACCTGATAAATTGACAAGGAAAGTAGCAAGTTGATCATTCAGTAAAGCTCGTGCCATGTAAACTTGAGCATGAAGCAGGGATCAGGTCTTTAGTGAAAGCGAATAGAAGAAGGAGCTATTTGGACTCCTGTAAAATAACAAGAAAACTATGGTCAAGGTCCCACCGACTAATACTGTCATGCAGAAGGTCAGAAAAATCCTCTTCATCCTTGTAGGAGAAATAACAGGTCATAATACTCTGCACTCATATGCAGAGAAAAAACCTAAGACTAAGTGAGGATGACTATTGCTGGAGCTGCGGAGACGAGGAAGTTAATGAGGACACAACCCACTTTCTCTGCCACTGCCCAGACCTCTGCCATTTCAGACAGATTCAAAACACTGGGGCAATAGGAGAGTGCTTTAGGGATTGCTCCACGGGCAAGTGATACCTTCCCCTCCAAATGGGCATCACAATGAGTCTCTACTGATCCGAGTGTGGCACAGAGGGTTCTCTCTCCCTGGCCAACCTACCTAGCTAACCCAACCTAACCTAGAGTCCATTCAGTTTCTGCAAGATCAGTGTAATCGGTTGATGGCGCTACAATCCAGAATTGGTTTGAGTCACGATCTTCCTCTAGTGCGCCGTTCCTTCGGGGTAAATTCGAGGATCGTTCGGATCAGAGCGCATGTCACAACCATCTTAGTCGTTGCATTTGGACTTCAATGACTAAGTCGATGGCGCTGTTCCTTATTGCCCTTTGTCACAACTAGATAGGACCAAAAATTACCCAAGAACAATTCTCTTAAAACAGACAAGAGCCCCCCATCCCCTCTTCACTAGTTCAATGCCATAGAGAAGAACTGGGATGATTAGAGTCACTTTACTTGTTAGAGATAGGGCTTTGTGACTCAATTGCTTTCTTAGGCTTAGGGTAGGTAGGTAGAGGTGGCGGTTCAACTGAACCCAATTAGCACTAGAATGTGCCTTTTTGTTACCATGACTCGTGTCCTGGTTGATGATGTGTGTTGTTGAAAATGTGTGAGACAGCCGGGGGTGCCTAGATCCAACCTGTGGAAGAATCGAATTAGGTCTTGTATCCTTTTACCTGAGATGTTGCTGAGGTCGTCGAAGAATGGTTGGGTTCAGTGCACACAGTCTGGCTTTTGCAAGTGCCGGACACCTGCAGAGGAAGTGGACGAGAGTTTCCCTCTCATTTTGATTTCCGCAACTGCGGCAGTAGGGGTTGTATGGAATACCCAGTTTGGCCGCATGGTCTCAAATTGGCCAATGCCCCGTGATAACTGCCGTTATTCTGGCAATATCTGGGCGGGTTCTGCTTAGGAGATCCCTTGTTCTGGTCGTGTCGTAGTTCGGACATATCTTCCTTGATATGGCGCAGTTGGCTAATCTCCTCCATTTGAGATTGGCCTTCTGCAGAAAGTGTGAGTGAAGTTGTCCCTTAACCACTCCTAGCGGGATGTGAACCCTTACCGCGGGTGGGCCGGGTAGAGCTGACCCCTGTCTGGCCAGCTCATCCGCACGCTCGTTACCTGTTATGTCGCTGTGCCCCGGAACCCAAAGCAGTGTGACCCTGAACCGTTCTTAGGCTTAGGAAACAGCGAATGATCGAAGCGTTTGATCAAAGCATTCGCCATCGTTATACTGTATAATTGGAGAAGTTTAGCAGAGATGCTAAGACTGGTCTTTGGTGTGTACGGCTGGTCTCGATAAATGTTATCACATGCGGCTTTGAAAGCCATACCAAGGTGGTAGATATTTTCAATCGGGTTCTTAACAAAGTGCTTTAGGCGTTTATACGGAACAGCGGATAGAAAAAATTGTTAATTGTTAACCGCCGTTATACAGGCTGCAGAAGTGGTGCTTTCAAATTTCCAGCATCGACTGCGACTCTACGTCTATGTTCCTTTGCTTGTCATTGCAGGCGCCGGTTCGGGCTCTATTGCGTTGGCATGTTTTTTTACCCTTTGGTCAAATTCTTTCTTGTTTCTTATGCTGCATATTTACGTATCTTTTGAGAAGCTAGAGCTCGTCTCTTTTACCTGTAGAGCTCGCGAGTAGCTCTGGGCCTTGCATACAGCGCTGGTTTGTTTGTTTCCTGTATCGCTGCCTACGTTTGCCCGTATTCTTCGTTAAACCAAGGATTTTGTTATGGTGCCCGAGAAAAATTCCTTGGATGGGTTTTGTTTTATTTTTATTTATTTTGCTCTGCAACAAAGCAAAGGAGAGACAATAATATTACATTGCACCACAAGATTCTAAACAAACTCCTGATTCTCCTGCCCTGTTGAAGCATTGAATACAAAGAGTACATATGTATATATAACAAGAAATGAATCCATTTCGCCTTTCACGCATTTAGATTTCAGAATGAATTGAGGACCTTTTGTCACTTGACACTTCTCACTCTACTTGATGTACTGATGTATGGAAAAAAGTTAACAGAGTGTGTTCGCGAGTCAAGGTATGGACTAACTAAGATAAATCAGTTCTCCTTAGACAATACGCAGAATTTTTATACACAGATGTCACTACCTGAGACACAACCGCCGTTTTTGTTTCCGTCAGTTGGATTAGCCTGGAACTGTTTGAGCAGCCTGAAGCAGCTACTTATGTACATTTGGATGTACATAA
This sequence comes from Matsumyia berberina, assembly GCA_917880715.2. NCBI lineage: Eukaryota > Metazoa > Arthropoda > Insecta > Diptera > Syrphidae > Matsumyia > Matsumyia berberina. The sequence goes on from OU862872.1 coordinate 1,899,735, forward strand.
TAATAATAATTAGCCGGCGCGACAGCTCGGGATGAGTCAAGGCCTAGCTTCTCGCAACCATTCATGTTGTGCGTGTTACATTCTTCGCACGAATGGAAGGGACCTACAATTTATTGCCGACTCCGAATGGCGATTTGAGAAGCTCTTTCATGACAGATTAGGCTTGCCGCGAAAAATTTTCGGTGTTTTTCCTGGCTGGGGCTTGAACCCACGCCGCTCGGTCTGCAGTTCAACGCACTAACCACTGAGCCACGGCGACCATGTATATGCTCATAACAAAATTTCAATAAAGCGGCTTCTCGGCCACAAAAGCATTGAAGGCATTAGAAAAGCAGAGAAGATTCGAATTTAGTTTTTGTAGATTAATAGGTAGCGCTACCGCCCGTACAAAGAAAGTACGAATAATGTATTGTACTGTCATAGCTTGAAGCAAACTCAAATATGATATTAGGACCTCATATCATTCCCAATTGGTTTAAAAGAAAACCTTGGAACTATTGCGTTCTATAGCTTTGGCAATTAAACCGCACTTTATGAGCATGTGTTCTATAATTCGTAATTATAGTGGAGGAAATAACACCTTGTGGACAGTCTTTTGCTAAAAGATTTTGCCAGGGGTGTGAGTAGTTCATCGCCTTTCGAGCAGGTTTCTGACTCAGCTGTTAGCCAAATGCACCTGCTTTTCATTGCATTTCTGATTGATTAAGCTAATTAAAATTCTTTCTGGAGAATCGGTGGTCTCTAAACTCTTTGAAAAACTCGAATATCAACCATTTGACTGAAAGCATATAAGCCTTGTAAATCACTCCAAGGATTCGCTATAAAGGACTACTTGTGCATTTTTATGTACATACATATGCATATAACATTTGTTTTTTTTTTTAATCTAAATCAGGTGCCAATTTGGATGTATCCTTCGGAAGTAACTCCCCCACGCTGTCGATGGCCCATCATTTCCATCACCATACAAAAGTTGAACATCCCGATTCAACTACAGCGACGACAACGGCGACGTCGGTGAACAATTTAAATACTTTGCATCCCACTGCCCACCTGACAACAGCAAAAATATCTGAAAACAGCTACTCCTCATACAACAGTGGATACAATATTCAACGAGTTGGTGAATCCTCCACTGTAAGCTCATCGGAAAGTGAAATTAAATTTGAGAACGCCTACAACCCTTCGGCATACACACTGCGTCCATCCGACTCATCTCTGGTTAGTTCTACCGAGTCTGAGATAAAATTTGAAAATATATACGCCAGCTGCAATCCAATATCGAGTAACACAATCAATCAACGCAGAGGTTCCCTGCAGTTGTGGCAATTTCTGGTTGCATTACTGGACGAACCGTCAACCAGGTAAATGGCTATCTTTTTTAAAAACAAATTTAAATAATTAAATTGTTTTAGCTCCAGTTGCATTGCTTGGACTGGCCGTGGAATGGAGTTCAAGCTGATAGAACCGGAAGAAGTAGCCCGTCGATGGGGAATACAGAAGAACCGACCGGCAATGAACTATGACAAGTTATCCAGAAGTCTGCGATACTATTACGAGAAGGGAATAATGCAAAAGGTCAATGGCGAGCGCTATGTGTATAGATTCGTCTGCGATCCTGAAGCACTGTTCAACATGGCGTATGGTCACCTGAATGCAAAGAGCCCATGCGACACTCATTTTATGTCGGCCGCTAGTGTGAAAGGATCCTCCGGCTCTTTGGAACATATGAGCTCAGGCAGGGACATCGAACACTCAGATGGCAAGTCTGTGGATGCTTTGTACTATGGAGAAGCATTGCAAAACAAATATTAGTTGTAACAATTATGTAGCTAACTGTGAAAATGTAATTAAAGTTTTTTTTTAACAAAGGGAAAACAGTTGAAAATAAATGTTAATGTTAATTTCAAGTTTGTGGTTTTACTGTTTGTGGGATTGGTGCTGCAAGTATGCAATGATCTATGCATACGGCTTTAATTGCATCCTCAGCTAAAAAAACAGCGATTGGAACAATTAATCTTTATTTGACTTCAGATGAAATATCAAGCTAAGCTGAGAGTAAGTGGGTGCAGGCTGAGTGGCTCATGGCGCATTGTTTCAACTAATGGATGACCTGTGAATTGTTTTCTGGTTTTTAGGAGAGGGGAGATTCTATTAGCATCGTTAGAGAGAAGGTATTTTAAAATGGTTCAAAAGGTTGAACGGTATCCTTAGATTCAGGCACCCCTATCGTCAATCATTGTTACACCAACTGTAGTCGAAAAACTTGGCCTCAAGGAAAACAGATAGTCGATAGGCGGTCGAGAAATATCTTTAGGCCTAAGGAAACCACGGACTTGGTTAGGTTAGGTGACTGTCCCCGCTTAAGTAGGGAAACCATTAGGCAAAGTTTACTCAGCACCAGGAACTTTTCTTTTAAAACGAAGATTTGGTGGGAAAACGTGACGTGACTGCTCCACACTATTTGCAGAACCACTTAGAGCCGAAGACGAAGCTCCTTATTTGTAAATGTCGAGTCTTCTCAGTCTTGGTAGGGCAGACCAAATGCCTGCTAGGTGAATTATTGTCTCTCTTGTTTTGCCGATGATGTCAATATTGTTGGTGTCAGGTCAAATAGTCTCATTATCTCTCAACACTAGAGGAACAGTATGGGACAGATGATGGTAAGATAAACTGTACTACTACCACCATGTTTCACAATACTACTATTTGTACTTATGTTACAACAGTTTATTAACAGAATATCTTCCTTTCACATTAAATATTGCATCCTAACAATTATAAATTGAAAAAGCTAGCAATTTCCTTAAGAACTCCTCTTCTTCTTCTTGGCAACCTCATCGTCGCTGTCCGAATCGCTACCACTGCTTGAGGTTGCTGCTGACTTCCGTTTAACTGCCTTGGATTTATTTAACTTCTCAATGTAAGCCTTAACTTTGTCGGGTTGTGGACTGTAGGCCCAATGTATCATTTCCAAATGAATCTCTGTTGGCTCTCCAGAATCCTCAAAAAGTTTTGCGTCATCTTTCTTCAGCTTGGCAGCCAATTCTTTCAAATGACTGTTTCTGATAATATCCCATGATGTAGTGTCATCATCCTTGGGGTACATTGTACGTAAATGCTTATAATTACCTTTGGCTTTGGATCCGCCATATGCATGAAGAAACTCATCGACTAGATCATCATTTGGAGCTGGAAAATTTTCTATAACTGAATATGCCAAATATGCCTTGTTTTCACGAATCATATTATCCCTATCGAATTTCTCTAGAAAATCTTCAAGGATTTTTACACCATCCTGAATGGATTTGACTTTTTCTTCATTTTTAGTTCCTGAAAGGACACGTTTTGAACTACCAATTAGTCCTTTGACAGCAAGCTTCTGGTAGTCAGGATCACGGCCTTCAAGAATTCTGAAAAGAAAAATTAAAACAGATGCTATCATTTTTGATCCTTGACAGTTAGTGGAATTTTTTACTAAAATACACCCTCGATCTCGTTGTATGGAATGGCAAGTTTTCACATTGGACAGAGCTCGGTTTTGATAATGGTTAGCTTTGAGATCGTTCCCTTTCTTTGGATAAAAAGTTCAGGCCTTGGCTCCCATTGGTCTCTCACGCCGGCTCTTTATTTTTTCCGTACACTTCAATTTGAGACCTATAATGACGTATTCCAACTCGGTTAAGTGGTGGGCTGCAAGCAACGTCACCTAACCTTAAAGTGAAGGTTCGAAGATTGGCCCCCATTGCTGCAACCTGCACGAACCACTATAACAGAATCATTTTCAACCTTCTGCCGTTGGCCCTATTGATATAAGACCTTGTATCTAAAAGGGCACCGAATGTTAGCCAATCGAAGGACACTCCCAAAATTTAAGTACATAAATATGTAGGGAATAAGGTAACTGCACACTAGGTAGCACCCTACTCGCATTTTTGAAGTCGGTTTCCATCCACATACCTTCCGAGAATTGGAACTAAAGTGACCCTTGTAAGCAGATCTAACTCTTTCTACTTTGATAACTCTAAGATGGAAGTAGGAGCTAGGAGTACCAAGAAATACCACGAGATGCTACAATTTTTAACATCAAATAATTTCGCCGATAAAAATGAAATCGTAGCTTCTTCGTTAATGTCACCAAGAGTTCAAAGTTATTGTCACGCAGCATAATGTAAGACTGCGCATCACTATGGATATACTTTAATCTAAGTGGGAAAGTGATAGAGGCATTTCCACCCATGTACGTCAGCACATTGACCTAACCTAACCTCAACTAACTTGGGGTGCGAAACAATAAACACAAGATCTAGTTGATTGGAAAGCGTTATTGATTGACCCCAAGGTGATTTAATCCGGACTGTAGCGTCAAGTAATAAGTAAGCAAGCTATTGCTTGGACTGAATGTCAGTTGTTTGAGTTACTGAAAATAGTTTGCTTGTAACAATTAACCCTCATCTGTAGAACTGAATGTATGTACATATGTGGAAGATTGTAGGAAACACCAATTTTAAAGCGAATTTAACCAGTTGCCAGGCTTAGATGTGAAAACATACAAGCTTGGCCAAAGATGAAGATTGTCTTCATCCTCAAAGTTGGGCTGGCAAAATGAGCCACACTTGCGCAAAGGATTATATAAACACAAGTTTTACATCTTCTTTGTAATAAGCCTTTGAGAAGCACATATACGCAGTCTTATTAACCATACGGACCAACTTTCATTCATATGTACATATGTATATCATGCTGAACTAAAAGGAGCTCACAGAAAAGTCATTGTGTCGAGTGGCACCCCACAAGAAGGGCGAGGGCCTGGTATTATAGTTTTTAACGAATTGCAGATGGAACTTAAGCACAATGAAATTGAAGTTATCTATGCAAACAATGTTGTGCTGCTTGCAACAGGCAAATTCTTTTCCATTAGCAATGTGGCCTGCGGTTTAACTCACAGAAAAGCGAATTTGTTCTTTACAAACCGGAAATTGAGGCCAAAACCCTTAAACCATCCTATGAATCTACACTGCGATCGTTCGATCAATATTCGCTGATTGAAAACTGATTTAATGAATTGCCGGCAAAAAGACTAACAGCTGGATTGAAAACAAAGAGAACTTTTAGAGTTAGCATATAAAAACATTGGAAGTCGAGCTTAGGAATTAGACATGCACGGATAATGAATAAATATCCGAAAACAAATGTTGAATCTGACAGAAATGACTGTTTGTAGGCATAATAGGTTTTAATAGTCGCTGATATTTAAAAATCGTCAGCAGGTATCAAATATAAAAAGTTTTGAGAAGTCGATCAGGGGCTTATACCACGAAACAACAATTTGACAAATTAACCCACGTTTTTTGGTACCTAAAATCTGATCACTGCTCGTACAATACTTGATATTTTGTGGTACAGGCCTCAAATCAGAAAATTGATCCACAAGAGACGGATACATCCCTCCATAAGGGTGTGTCTACATAGACCTTAGTGAGATAAAGAGGATCTGATATCATCTTTATCAACCTATTAACCTCACCATTTAAGTTAAATAAAAACATCAGTAATAGCTAATAATTTATTAAAGTTTAAAGTTCACTAGAGTTCACTACTGTAAATATATATGTAGGTACTTCAGGTGGTATAATTCCGCAACATTCAGTTGCAAAATTCGAATTCATACTGTCAAGTTAATAGTTTCCCTAAAGCAATTTTGGATATGTCAGGTTCCGATCCACTGGGATTTGCTCGCAAGACTTAAAGCACCTAAGCACATTACAACATTTTTATAATGTATGAAAGTACATACATACATTTGAATGCTTTGAAAATTCCCAAAAAGCACGTAAATGATGTAAGCTTACCGCTTAATTTATCTAAATAATTTGAAGCCCGCGAACAACCTTCATAAATAAATTAAAAAGACTTATACAAACTGTATCCATGTTACAATCGATTATTAACCCGCTTGTAAACCGTCAGACGTACTCAAAGCCCTTCCCCCTTCTTCCCCCGTCGCATTAATTATGCGTGAACTTCACAAGACACAACCAAAATAAATAAAAAATAATGTTTCCCAGTTTCCTCCTACATACTGTAGTAGTAAGTATAAATATACGTATCTACACCGCACAGTATGGATTTCTTTTTCAAAAGGTCGCCGCTGAAACATACAGATGCCAATGCCGATGCCGAATACGAATATACGAATCATGCAGCGCCTACGTCATACCCAAACATTTCGTATAAATTTATTTGTTTTCAAAATAACGACCGGGGCATGACTTAATCACCGTCGAGCTTTTCGCCAACAAAAGCCACCACATGAGAGATGTAGTAAGTAGGTACAGACAGACAGATACATAGATAAATACTCGGATACTAATCGAACATGAAAATTATTTAAATATAAAAAAAAATTCCAAATGCATGAAGTCAATGCGAGTATCCGATGGATACTTTTGTATGTACTCACTTTAAAGTCTTCTCGGCAGCCTCCTTGTCTTTGAATCCAAGTCCCGGAACAGTTTCCACCTTGTCGGCGTTGTCGGTTTTGGCGTTCTTATTAGCCGCGCCTCCGCCGTTCTCCTCCAGCCATTTGTCGAATACCTCGATGGCTTCATTTATATTTTTAACTTTTTCCTCAGCTTTTGTCACTGCGAGGAGAAAAAAACGAAGGAAGGTGACAAATTAATTTCGATTATCTTCTCGAACGTGGGTACGAGATTATTAATCATACTTGTGAGGACTCGTTTGGCTCTACCCAGGAGTCCACGCACTGTCAACTTCCTATATTGCATGTCGTGACTCTCGAGTAATTTAAGTGTCTCCTCGGCCTTCTCCTTATCTTTGAAGCCGAATTTCGATTCACCGTTGGACTCGGACATTTTGACTTTGTATAAATAAACACTGGTTCTATTATATTTTAAGTACAAAGGTAATGATTGCTTTTTCTATACCGCAAAACACTTGTGATCTGACCTACTTCTGAGACGAAACTGAGTTTTTGACACAGGAACCGACTGTCGAGTGCTTCATTAGTTTCTATCGTCCGGCTATTCAAGTTCTAATGCTTTGAAAAGCTTTGTGCTTTTTATTTCATTCGCATCAGATACAAATAATTTATTTCGGTTTCTAGTGTGGTGTGGATGTGGATGATGGTGAATGAAGAGTGGTTCACGCGGGAAAGCTTTAGTTTACTGTGCGACGTAGGAATTCAAGTAAGTTCCGCACAATATAAATATGATGTCATTGATAAGGTTAGCTTCTCGTGCAATATGTCTACGGTGGGGGTAAGGCAACGGATTCAGTGCGAGCTGCAAGTCATTGTTGAACTTTATTTACCAGAATGAGAAATAGCACTTTAAATGAAACGACGACTGGCTATATAAATTAATGTTTGCGGTTAAACAGGATGAGCAGGATTTTTTTCGTAATTTTTTTTATAATCCACGCGCGGATCAAGGGGATATGAATACCCTTATAATGTTATACACACACCGCGAGCGAGGTACAGTGGTTTGAAACTCAGGTTTCGTTAAGTTTTTCATTGACGTTAGGTGGTGTCCAGGAAAGCTGGGGATATTTGTGGTGTTTTTTTCATTGCTTAATTCACAGAAATTTTTTCGAACTCAGTGTTCGCTCAATCAACTATTCAAGCCAAGACACTCTACTGCCAGTGTTATGCCTTCGCAGTAGAGCCGCCATCAGCTTTCACAGTTGATCGATTTTTATTTATTTAAGAAATAAATGTTTTTCCGACATCAGGAGTTGAACGCGGACTTTCAGCGTGACAAGCGATGATGCTAACCACTGCACCATGACCACCCATAACTAAATGAGAAGAAGAAACTACTAAAAGTTCAAGGCAGAACAAAAGTTGAGTAAGTTGAATTTTACGCAGGAGTTAGTTTTAATCTAAGTAAAATATCTCTAGGCGGTCACCTGTGGTGGAGATACGCTATTTTGAAACATGTCTTTTTTGGTTTTTCTGCAAAACTCGTTCACTTAAGTAGGATAACGATGGAGAACGTCCATTACTACGTCAACATCGAAAAAGACACGACCAACACGTTTAGTACCATTATCATGCAATCATCAACCATTTAACAACTTAACTGTAAGAAACCCCTAAGACCACAGGACATAAAAAGCAGTCTACTATCATCGATTCTTTCCAACTTTTATCTTTGTCCTTACTTGCTTACTTACATACATAGTTATGATGGCGCCGTCCCTCCGAGGTATGTACATTCAAAAATTTTCCTTTCGAAGCTCTGGTGTTCATAGGATCTATGTATGTACAAACATACATACATTCATATGTACATAGATGTCCATCCTATTCGTTGTATACTGTAGGCCCATGCAGTGCGTTGCATCTTCTCCTCCACTCACTGTCTTAGCAGACACGATCAAAGATCACCTGAAGGACTGTAGAAGGTTTTGATACTCAATTGCCATCTTAGTCTAAGCCATTCTATTTGCTCTCTAGTGTCATTGGCTAAGTTTACGGAGAACTTGAGGAATAGAAAGCCTCTAACTACCTCAAAGTTATATCTATTGAGGGTGATGTTCTGTCGGACACGTCGATGTTGAGTGTCCTGTACTCTGCTTTGCCAATATTGACTAATAAACCCATATCTGCTGCTTCTGGCGACATAAGACTATGCCTCTCGTGCTGGCGTGTATTTTCTGCTCAATTCTTTCAAGAACGATGTTAAAAAAATACGTGACAGCGAGTCTCGGTCTTTCCCGAACTTAATGGATCAGCATCGTCCATCGATCGCCATTCTGCACATTCGGTTTGGCAGGAATGCCAAAACTAGATCCTCTTTATAAACGCATAATCGATAAAACTCGATTTGGAAATCCTGGGGGTTCCTCCTAGGTCTGTCGTTGTGTGAATTCTGATTTGGTGATGATCTTTCCTGGCTTAAATTCACACTCATATGTACTGATCAATAATAACACACTTATGGACCATCCGCCATTGAACAACATAGGGAAACACGAGCTGTCGCCTTACTTCCTTGGAGCCACCTATCACATGGCATGAACATATATTCGCAAAATCAGCATTTTAGACCGTCTTAGATCACCAAAATGAGATCAAGGAATCAACCCAATATCAGTGCGTACTTGGGTAATTTGCCAGATCACAATTCTGCGATCACAATTGTTACAAAGCAATTTAACTAGGCGTCTTTTCGTTTATGGAGAATAAGTACAATAGTAGTATGCAGGTTATTAGTGGGATATAGTCGTCGTCTACTTCAGATGTGTTGAACTTTTGACAAAACAGAAGGCGACGGATTACAAGATTCGGGGATTCGCAAAGCATATGTTTGAAAGTCTATGTTTTTTTTAGTATCCTGGAAGCACCTGATTTGCTGATGCCTAATCAAATGGCCATTGTGGACATCGTACAATGCTCTGTCAGTATATGTACATGTGAAGAGCCGGTAGGCTCTTGCTTCTTTTATCGTTCAGAGTTCGGAAGGTTAGGGGATAGTGTATTGGAGTGCTGAGCCAGCTGATACAGTAATATTATTTCTCGCCCGATAATAAAAAAAACCTCCAAGAGCATAATTTGCCATGAAGGCCTTTCACGTTCATTGAGAGGCGATAATATAAACTAGGCTTCTTTTATTTGCGCGAAAAATAAAATGCGCACAAAGCCAGGCCTTAGCCCCCCCTTGGATTGTCGTGCCAGATAAGTTTGTAGTGCTATACCTATTTATACATATACAACATATAATTGTACATATATCAATGAATATATATGTGGATTTGAATTAAGATCGCATTATACACTTAAATTTTGCTACAGATTTTGAAAATGACTAAAGTGAATGGCTACTATTCGCAACCGATCTATATATGTACATATACATTTATATATGTACCTATATGCATCTACAGCACTATTAAGCTTTCAATTAATTGAGACGGTAAACTTTACCCTATTTTTAGCTGCGTATATTTAGAACAAAAGCGAGAAATGTCACATTTTAATTAGTAAAAGTTGAGAAGTGATTTATTTTAATTAAAGACAGAGATTTTGTACAGAAGATATTTTTATACACGTACTACATATAATAATTACCATAAATTGTTTCTTGATGTGAAATAAGTTGCAAAGCCTACACTTTTAATATGTACATACATACCTTTACATACATATGTCAATTTGGGGAAATCTGACAAATTTGACACACCAGCTGCTTCTAATTCCTTAGTCCAAGCGCTCTTGCAGCCGCGATAGGTTAGTCCTTAAAATGGAGGGTCTGTTAGGAGAAGAACTGATTTGATTTGTCTCCTAAGTGTCATCTGACTTACATGTAACTTTGGCGTGTTCGTTGATCCCATAAATCCGTGCCAATAATAACCCAACACGAGACCTGACACGATTCATCTTTTCTTTCGATTAAGTTTCATGAGCTTGTTTAATTTTCTCCTATTAAAGGCTGGTGCCTACGTTCGTCCAGATGATACCCTCGCCTATTCACCCGATTGTGGTTTCCGCTTCTATTTTCCTAGCAAATTTATTCACTTTTGCATTTACTGATATACATAGGTACCTCTGTGGCCTGGCACCCAGCATCAATGCTGTACCCGTTTTTGTCTAGCTTTTCATCGGAGCTAATCGGAATCTCTTCCTAGGTTCCTGTTTGGTAATTTAATACTAAATCTCCTAAATCGAAGAACTTAACCTTAGATGGTGCCTCGGATGATGCTTTAGCATAATATGATCAATGCAGCTAAAGAATTCGATAATGGGCAGAGCTATGGGCAGACAATTTAAATTTACTGCAGAGTTTACGTTCTTGAAGGCTTCGTTAATGTGTATGAAATGTGAATTTTATATCAAATGCGAATGGATTAGAAACTTATTCTGAATGGAATCTCTTATATGGATACATATAGAACAATCTCTTCAAAATCTTTGGATGAAATATGAAGGGCTGATGGGTCTGTAGTTCTTAACCGATGTGCGACTATTTTTCTCTGCTTCTCTACAAGAGGACCGTTCTTGGAAGTTTTGTAACCTCTTCATAAACCCGCAAATCTAACCTAATCTTAAGAATAAATTATGAAAGACAATTTCTGAAGATTGGCTAACTCTTAACTCGAACAGCATAATTAGAGGGACTCTATTTTTGAACCGTTGCTGTTCCTAATTGAAATCCAGTACAGGCCGTGCCTTGGCCAACATTTGCTTAAGAAAAGCGGCTTCAACGAAGAAGATTACCTTGACTTAGTCCATATAAAATATAAATAATAAATCAGATCTGGCAGTTGTGGTTCCTAAAGTTTTCTCAAATTCCGCCACCCTGTTTTCCATATTTCCGTTTCATACACAAGATGTCGCTTGTTCCAATAGAATGAGAGTATTAAGTAGATGACAAGTACAACAACAAGAACTCTTTATTGTCAGTCAATTTATAAATCTTAATTTAGCGCTGTGGAAATGCACTCCTCACTTTACTAAATTTTCTCTAATTTCCTCTTTAATTTTCTTGTCAAAATATGTGAAACCATATCGTTCAAGTGCCAAAAAACACGTTAATTATTAGCTTTTCCCTCAATTCACTTAGAAAACCTCAAACAAACAAGACTTTCTTGGGCGTACTCCATGGCAGAAAAAAACTAAACCTAAACTCAGGAGCAATGAAAATGTAAACATTCAGTCTGCCCTACCACCCATTTACTTGCTATAGTCTCACCCAAATAAGTCAAAGAAGCATCATGCGACGGTTTTAATTAGTCTCTCATCCCCAATGATGGTCATTTAGGCAAAATTGATAAAATACATAGACGTTTTGTGAAAAATTATCGTGACGATAAAAGTGAGAGTAATTCGGGAACGACAACGATGGAGATGTGTGCGAAGGTGGGAACCGGCGGTGGAGTCGGTGGGAGTGGAAAAGGCGGCACTCAGCCCAAATGCATGGTCATAAGTAATCTAAACAGTGCTGAACATAATCAGGAAGTTTTCAAAAATTTCAACGATCATGGTTATATTTTTGGAAGCACTTCACCCCGTGGAATGTCTACCTCGGATTACATTGCGGGCAGTGTAATAGACAGCAGAACTTTTCTACAGAAGGACAACAATGAAAGTGACAACAATATAAGTTCGTGTTCAACTTTAGATATCGTCAATAAGGTAAGAAAAATATGTAATTGAACTCCGACCCATGCCCACGCTCCAAGTCTCATCGAATTTAATAACAATCAGTATCAGAGATGTATACACGACGACATATAGAAGTGCTTATTCTGCGAATAATAGGGCGTAAGTTATACCCTACTCCTTCTGCAAGGAAATTTGATGCAAGTCTCGGGCGTTTGAAAACGTTCACTACCATGATTCAACCCGGTGCTTATATTGCAATGTTGCAACTTGCTACATTCATTCAGTACAAAGAGGTTCTGAAAATGTGTTAACATGTAAGAAATCATGGACTTTTTCACTATTTGTTATGATTAGCAATATCTTTCGTATTCATACAAGTTTATCGTCTAATTTTGGTTAGTAGTTTTTGCAACCTTTGAAAATCACTTGTCTGTGACATATATATTTTCTAAACTAATTGATTGTACCCTATGGGAATAATTGTCACACGCACTCATATTGATTCGCAGCAACTAAACCGTGCAAGGTTTTCCTCTACTGCGCAAGTATCCCGAACATATGACGTTGATGCATTTGATACACAGAGCTCAAAGCAGTGATACACAGAGAAGAAGGACGACAAAAAAAAAATCCTAAATAGATTCCATTAAACATTAAATTATAAAGAAAATGATGACAGCACCAAATTTAAGTAACAATTGCATCCTGTGATTGCTATCTGTCGAATAACGTCACTCGGGGTATAGGGGTATTGTGCGTGTTATGGCTATTTTATTATCTGGAAGTTCGAACAATTAACTGATGCATGTGTAATGTCGATTTCGCAATTACCCAAGAGTTTTAGCTGTTTGTGTTGTACCGAGTTTCAAAAGGAGAACAGTAGCAATCGACTGGAGAGGAGTGAATTACATCGAAGCTGGGAATACACCCTGATAACGCAACCACCACAAATACGTCGTATTAACGTGCGTGTGCTGCGATGATCTTATAAAAATAATTAATTCTCTGTTTTCTCCTTTGCATTTTATTCAAGGTTGAAAATTTATCTATTCTTGAATTGGAAACACAACTTAAGGAGTTGTCTCAGAAGCTGCAAAAATCCGAAAAGTGCCGCGATGAGTACAAGCGGAAACTTGATGAAGCCACCGAGGATAAGGAGCGATGCTATCGTCGGTTGGAAGTGATAAGTGCCGCTCACGAAAGTCGTATCACGGAAATGCATTGTGTGATCGCAGAGTTGAGTAAAAAGTTACGAACCAAGCAAGAGAACACGATTATGGAGGAGCATGAGCCAGATGGAAGTGGTGAGTAATAATGATCTGTGAAGTGTTTTGTAATCCTTATCGTTAAGAGTTGAATTAGGTAGCAGTTCTATTGAAAAACTCTTGCAGTAACATAGCTAAATAAAGAGGAAGGCATTCTACCTAATCAGTACAAAACATGATTTTTCACTTAGTTCCAGCAGGGGTAGGATCGGTCAAAATCTTAACCCACACCGAGAGAACTGGGTAAAAATCTGGTACAAATTAGGAAAGAGTTCACTTTAGGGGAAATCATATTTCCTTTCAAAAACGCCAGATCCGAAGAGTTCGAATTAATTTGACTGTGTTGTAAAGATATTTTTTCACCATTGCTTTTTCAATAATATTGGTGTTTAAACTCGATGCTTGGTACATGGGTCCCATGTTATATTTAATTAGATTCTGGAAGGCTGCGATGAGTTGATAGGATTCTGGCATGACCCACATTTTTCTCACATCATTGGTGAGCTTCTCTTAGTCTTAAGACAGCGTAAGTGGCATGGTTTGAAGCGCAGCTGTAGAAGTCTGTAGGATGAATAACAAACCTTACTTCCCACTTTAAAAAGGCGGCTTGTACATTTATCAGAGGCTTGTATGTAAATACTTACTGTCTCCATACTAAAAGCTTTACTGATCAATTACAATCGCCTAAGGCCAAGGTCACGCTCCGAGCGGCAAGTGGCAGAGCAGCGAAACTCTGAGCGGCAAACTTAAGCAGCAAGTGGCCATTTATTGAGCGGCAATTCTTAAGCGACGAATAGCCAACTAGGACTTCTTTGAAATTGCAACAGTTGTAGGCAATCAGTCGAAAGTCAAAAAGAATCAAGTCGTAATGCAGTGTTCTAGTTATAACGGTGTCCACTTGAAACGATCGCAATTATGTATATTGCAATTGCTGTTAATATTCTGTGTATCTGTGTGCAACAGATAGAAATCGAATCGTAGTGCCGTTCAGTTTATCTATAACTGCTTTTCGTAAGTAAGTGCTCTGAGGCTGCTTTAGATATCGGAATTCACAATCGGCAATCTTACAGGCCTTCTGAGGATCCTGGAACACATCCAAAGTGATCCAATTTTCGAAATCCCAGATGAAATGCTCAGCAGTTTTCGTTTTTTCAGAAAGTTCGAAGTGATCATAGGTGACCGCATGAATGGAAAAGTAAAGTTACCTTACCTAATTCGTAAATCTGGTCCAAATTGGAAAATGGCAATACTGGAGCTGGGGTCTATGATCTCAAATTCCAGCGTGCATGAGCACTCAGATAGCCAGGCAGAACTAATAACCCTTTTCGAAGACCATGCGGCCGCGAATAAATAACTGGATCCCAGACACGAAGGTTTCGAAGGCGAACGTTTGGCGAACTCTTGTTCATTAGACGAGCACAATAGATCTTAAAGGTCATAGTGCATCCGAGCCTTAGCATCGTATTCGTTGCGTTTAGGTTATGTTTTGTTCATTAATGCTACTTTTGGATCTATCGGCGTGAAAACGAGAATTCAACTCGCAAATAGCTGTATATTTTGTGTGCCCCAACTGTGTCTTTACAACAACTGTGAAAAAATGGCATATGAACGACGTAGTGCTCCGCAACGAATTTCTCTTCTGAAAAGTGCTCCGCGGCCAAAAAAGATTGGGAATCGCTGTTCTAGTCTATTGCGATGATTTTTCCAAGCTAGCAATGCTGAGAGTCCCCTCTTCTTGACAACATATACTTCATCTTACCCTCCTCCATCTCGTTTAATATTCGCGATTGTCTTCGTTCTTTCGATTGTGTCGATGCCACTGGCGTAGACGAAAAATTGTACAAATTTCTGGAATACTGGCTTTGTTAATACGCGCTGTCTTAAAATACATAAAAAACGGTTGGTTTGAACATGATTTATATCTTGGATTAAAGACTTCCATTGCCTAGATTGATTTGACCTGGCTCGAACTATATACTTGAGTTGATTTTTGTTTCAAAATTTGTCGTAATCTGGATATGTTTTTGGTCTAGGGTTAGCTTTAGTCACCCAACCAGTCCAAAACGTACACTGATCTGTACCAAATAGGTAATTGTCAAAAGGCTTTGAGTGCTTATTTGCAAATGACGCTATTACTTTCAATTAATTATTCATTTTTGAATGATGTTCGCAGTTCTTATCTGGCTTTTCTTAATTTTTGCAGAAATAAGCTACCAAGAAGGCTCAATATACAATTCTGAATTGAATCTCACCAATCCAGACGCTGAGTGTCAAACGGATCCACTTGATGCAGAGTACTCAATCGACGAGGATCAAAAAATACTAAACGATACTGTGGCAAAAACTCAACTAGAAGTATGTTTTATCTAACCAATTGGCAAAATCTTATTCGCTGTGTTTTTTTCTTCTAGGCTCTACAAGAGGAAGTTCTTCATTTGAAATCTCAAATAGCGCTGCTTCAATCACAGATCGCTAATCCGCCTCAAAATAGTACTCTGGTGCACGGAGAACCGGAGCACGATGATAACCAAGATGGTTTCGTCACTTACATCAATGAACATGACAAACCCGATGAAGATAATTTTAAACATCAAAGCCTGAAGAAATTGAACACAAGTATATACGATAACGAGTTTTATAAGACTGATGACGATGAGAATGCATACCATTCGAATGAGGTGCTGAACTCAAAGGAAATGTACTTGGATGATCGAAATATGTGCTTGGTGAAAAGCAGTGCCAACATTAAATACGTTTGTAGCAATAATGTGTTTGTGGAAAAGGGTTCGTAACAGCCATATTGTAATTAATTTGCGTTAATGTTGTGCTTTTTTAGATAAATATCAGCGGCAGATGAAAAACACAACTGCAGAAGCTCCAGTACCTAAAATGGCAGAACGTGTAAAATTGCGCAAAACAGCCGATGATCAAAACATAACCGCAACCGACTTTATTAAGACCGGCGTATGCACAGACTTTTACTTTGTTGGAACATTTAACTACTTTTTGTTTTCATAGATAAACAATACAGAGATTGTTGAGCACTTAGTGTCCGATTTAATCCAAAGCAATAATATGATGGACAGTTTCATTGAGGCCTCACAATTGGATTCAGAATTCCAGAGACTGCAGCGGAGAATAGAGCATTTAAAAGTGAGGAATTCTGTTTTAGCATTAACCCTAGATGAATGCAAGGAACACTGTGATCATCTTTACCTACTTTGTGGAAAATACGAATCCAATGCCATAGCATTGCAATCAGCCGTGAATTGTAGTGATCGTGCCATCGAAGCTTATGACGTTATGTTGGCGCTGCTTGAGAGCAAGTGAGTAAAAAATTTAACATATTGAGAAGGTTTTGCTAAAATTAAATTAAATATAAATATCATTCGCTTAAAACTTAATATCTGGCGCGACAGCTCGGGGTGGGCCAAGGTCTGCGTCTCTTCATTTTTCACACGAATGGAATTGACCTACAATTTATTGCCGACTCCGAACGACGACTGGGAGAAACTTCCTCATGACAAATTGTACGCTTGGAGGTTTGTCATTCCCCGACAAAAGGTGGTGCCGCAAAAATTATTTGATGGATATGGCTGGTGCTTGAACACTAACCATTGAGCTACGGCGACCATACCTTTTCTCTTTTGCTTTATGAGTTTGAATTACGATTCTGCTCGTGATCATATTGGAAGTTTTATGCTGAATTTCTTTCAGCTTCATACTTTGCTTGCTGCGGAGGGGGCAATTTGCAATTTGAGCCTAAAGTGCTATGCGATAGGTATCTAGGTATCAGCAGATATTGTTGTATGTATATGTATGTAAATGTTTGCGCTCAGTCACACGCAGTTGCACTGAGCTACTGATTGTGTCGTGCAGCGGAATGTTGGCTCATTACAGGGTCCCGAAGCTCATCGTACTGCGGTAATTCTAAGACTAGGCTAGGATATTTAGAGAGAACCCATATTCCGTAATAACTGGTTTTTTTTTTCTGTTTTGTAGAATGGCTCTTTTGAAAGACAATACGCCCGCAAGTGAGGAAAGCAGAAAATCTGTAGAGTCAGTAGCAAGACATTTGCTGGACCGGCTTGAAAGTGAGAAGAATCTCTCTGAGAACAGCTTAGGCCCATGGCAAAATACGTAAATTCAAATTGCCTATGTAAAAGAACACATTTTTATTAAATTGTCCTATTCCAACAGATTTTGCATATCCGACAAACCAATCGAACCCTGGACTCCGGAGGACGACAACCGCCTTAGAAATCACGTTTCCAAATTGAAAGGCCGCCGTTCGACTGTACAAAACACAATTGTCAATTTAGAATCTCCGTTTAGTTCGTTCTACGAAAAGTCTCGCATGGCTTTGGAAGGTAGTAAAGAAGTTAAACAGGAAAAGAGCACTCAGCTCGATCTAGAAATGGCCGTACTCATGCAGGAACTGCTCAACTTACGCGAAGAAAATATCGAATTGAAACAGAAACGCGACGAGGCAGAACGCGATCGACAAATTGCGTTGGAGAAGATTTGCGTTCTGCAAGAAGCCCTTCAGCAGCTGCAAACTCAGTTATCAGACTCTGATGCACTGTTTAATTTGCACGCTCCAGATAGATCGTCCTTCTCTGAAGCAGATCATGCCGCTCTAACCGAACGACAACTTGTTGAAGCTCTTACAAGAGAATCTGAACTTAAAATACGAATACAATCGCTGCTGGGCTCTGTTTCAGCATCACAAAAAACTTCTGATGAGAAATACGAGCAAGTACAAAACAACATAAAGGAATTGCAAAAGATGAACTTGTAAGAAGATGCATTTACAAAGTCTTAAGTGAAATTTACAATGTATTCCTCTGTTTCAGAAATTTGTCGCATTCCCTGGAACAGACGAAAAGAAAGTACCAACTGAAAGTGCGCAAACTGGAGCAGAAAATTCTCGAAATGAGTATAGAATTGGGACACAACCAGCGAATGATCACACACGACAATGTTCCTGAGACGACCTTGTAGGCGCGGCCTTTTCCCCTATCCAAAGAGCTAATTCTTACTTGCTTTTGTGTGTGTTTCTAGAAAAATGAAAAAAAAAAAAAAATACGTTACATGCATTTCTTATGTGTTTAGTTCACTAATATGGCCTATAAATAATCATGCGCATTGAAAATGAATGAGGATTGAATTCGTACGCTTCTTTTTCTATTTCAAATAGAAAATAAATAAATCACATCTTTAAAACAGCAAACAAAGTATCTTATATAGTTATTAATCGAGTTTTTCCTGGCGCTAAGCTTTAGAAATAAGAAAATAAGATTCATATATATTATTATGGAAGTTTATTACTATATACTAATGATTACTATTATTATTGCTTGTTAATCAATGTACAAAAAATTATTAAACAATAAAGGTATTTATTATAGAAAATTCAAAATGTTTGTGCACGAAAAAAAGAGAAACACCTGTTTAGGACACTGAACCTGGGTATTTTCTTTGTCGTTTTTGGGCAACATCGTCCAATGCAGTTTGTTAATCGAGAAAGACGTGTACGATAACATCTACCTTGGCTCTGCTATTACCTCCGAAAAAGACACCACGTCGGAAATCAAACGTAGAATAACTCTTTCCAATTGCTGTTTCTTCGGGCTAAGAAGGCAATTCAGTAGTAAGGCCCTATCCCGAAGAACTAAGGAGATTCTGCTTTATGGCGCTGAAGCATGGACACTGTCGAAAGCGGATGAAGATATCCTTGGTTGCTTCGAGCGAAAAATTCTTTGAAAGTTTCGTATGTGGTGACGGGCGTTGGAAGAGAAGATTTAATCACGAACTATACGAGCTGTACAGCGAAATCGCCCTTGTCAAGAAGATACGTATCCATCGGCTAAGATGGCTGGGGCATGTAGAGCGAATGGACACTAACGCTCTGGCACGCAGAGTCTTTGAATCTTACCCGGAGGGACAACGCAGTAGAGGAAGACCTCGCCTAAGGTGGGGCGCACAAGTAGAAGGGGACCTCAACCAACTTGGCGTGCGCAACTGGAGGCAGTTAGCTAAGGACCGGGCTAACTGGAGAGGCTTGTTGATTGAGGCCCAGGTTCACCCCGAACTGTAGCGCCACCTAAGTAAGTAAGTAATACTCTGGGTTCGAATCTGGGCACTCGCTCAGTATATGTGCAGCTAACTCCAACCAGCAGTCATTTAACCGCTATATCGGTTCTAGCCAAACTTTGTCATTTTCTTATGTGTTCATTTGTGGCATCATGTCCTTTACCTCCTGTTTACATTACATAGGACAGAGAACAGGTCACGGCACAGAAAATCAAAGGCTGATTCATGGTTTTCAATTTTTATTTCCTTCGATTCATGTGCGTCCTCTTACCCAAACTAGTCTTAAGTTATTTTAGGCACATTCTATTAATGCCAGTGCTGTATCGGACGTGTCTGCTCAATGGGCCTGATAATGCGATCAAAATACCTCTACCTCGCACATAGCGCTCACGCAAGTTGCCTGAGGCGAGTAGCTGTGTAAATGTCTAGGCTGAAGTGTTTGTCCCCAGATTACCATGATCCTCTTAAAATATTTTCGATCCCGCTCTATCGTGCATCTCCCCGTGAAGATGATTAATCCTGTATCTGAAGGTGATCCATTCCGAATAAGAGGTAATTTTGTTTACCCTTAATCTTTTTCTTTTCATTTCCAGTTTGCTTATCTCGTTTTTCACAGTATCCAGGAGCTTTCTATGTGCATAAATCAATCCGCGCCAATGGCATTTGGCATCCCGGTGCAAGTGTAAGTGAAGTTCCGGGATGGCTGTTGTACTGGATTGTTCTGTCACTATCAAGATGTAAATGCTCGCTAATAGGTACCTCTGCTAGAAGATCGAGTCGACCAAGGAATACACGGCGCAGAACAGATGAGAAGGTATCTCGATATTTGGAGAAGAATTGGAGAGAGCTGAGGCATGTCGCCACAAACTCAAGTGGACTATTCTACAAACACTCATACATATGTTCAGACACGATGTGTATTTGCTTTACACATATCGAAGACGTCGAGCCCATTGCTTTTCCAAAATAAAGCACAGCGATGGTTGACGGTGGTCCTGAGAGAAACAAGTGGCGAAAAAACACTAAACGTTCAAGAATGCAAAGCATAGGTGAGGTTCGGTATCTTTTCACACTTTTCACACGAGGCTTAACAGTGTCAGTGGTCTGCCTGTCTTTATAAGGTGAAAGATCATAGTACAGAGTTCGGATTGAAATTGGTACAATGCTAATTTATTAACTATAGAACGTATACCTACAGCTTACACGCCTAAAACACTTAATATGTATTTATTTTCAGACTTCACCATTAGTATTAGCTGTTTCCTCTTCATCTTCTCTCAGTTTAGCCATTATGTCAGCGATTTGTTTCTCTAGCTCTACACATTGCTGCTCAATTTCATAGTTTTTAGACACCAACATAACCCAGTTTGCTTCTAATGTCTTGAGTTTTTCTCCAGCCTGCGTTTGTGCTTGTTTTCGTTGCCAGTTAACATCTTGAATTTCTTTTTTCAACTCTTGTAGCTTATTCTGCGCCTTCGCTTGAAGAGCTGTAAAAATTTCTAAATACGCTTTCCATGATTCACAACCGTATTCGACCATTAATTCTAAATTCATTGCTCGAGTCCATTGATGCTCCAGCTGTGCCATGGAATTCTCAATTGATTCTTGCCAAGCGGATATTTCTGAAAGTTTTCCTGTCGATGGTGGTGGTAGTTCGTATCGCTTCATGCTCAATGTTTCCATTGGTTGTCGATTTTGTATCCTTTCGAATTCGTATGCCATCATTTTTGTTTCAAAAGATGTTGTATTCAGCGGTGGTAGATGATCTAAATAGTTTTTTGTGGGACGATAACGACGGCACTCTTCCTCCACCATCGCCAATGCCTAAACAAATGGAAATTGCTTATTTTTCTTTTGATATGTTGGTGTTGATTTTTACTGTACCGATTCTCGGACGCCGGGATCATCATAGCCATGGTCAATATAGGGAAGTGCGTCTACTATTACTTCTCCAGCCATTGGGTTAGTTTTAAATTATTTGAAGGAATATTGAAAATTGCACGCAAAAAAATAATCTGTCAAATTTGTGTCTGTCACAAGCAGCAACTGTCAATATAGTTGTGTCAGAAATAGTTTTTGGTTTTCCGATATAGAAGGTAGTTAGAATGTTAGAAAAATATATGAAATTAATTTGCGTTCAATATTAGATAACATTTTAGTCGAATGTGTTTGTTATATTGTACAATCGTGAAGGATTCTTGAAAATTCTGCAAACCATCTCATTTAACTGAATGAAAACGTAGTATTACTTCATTCTGATGAAGATTGATACCGAAAATTACATGTAGCATATTTGATACATATATCGTTCATCGCTTAACATTTGTTTTAAATAAAATAAAGTAAAATCTTGCCTTTGTTCACATAAAAGCAATAGGAATTTTCGGTTCTAGACAGATGCGTATTAATAATCGGTGCCATAGGAACCAGTTTTGACAAAAAAAAATAATATCGTCCAAAAATATCAGCAGGAGCAATATCGAGTTTCTCAGCATCTGTGTTTGTAGTCTCTAATAACATCGTCTAAAATAGCTGATAAGCTGGTTACCAGACCAACAACTCGCTCAGACTGCCTTGCTATTGCTTTTGCGGATTAAACCCTATAAGAGATATTAATTTTGAAAATTAAGTGTTTGTTTTTATATAATGCGAACAGTCCCTTAATCATGGACATCATT
Source organism: Matsumyia berberina (assembly GCA_917880715.2). Classification (NCBI taxonomy): domain Eukaryota; kingdom Metazoa; phylum Arthropoda; class Insecta; order Diptera; family Syrphidae; genus Matsumyia; species Matsumyia berberina. Next base: position 1,921,904 of record OU862872.1, read on the forward strand.
CTACAACATCCCGTGAGCGTCATCTATCATTTCAATTTAGATGTATTTTTCCGCCATTTTGAACTTCCGGCGAGAAGCTGTCTTTTTCAGTCCATCATTCTTATATGGAGGACATTTCTGCGGCAGCAGTAAATTAAATAATTAAGAATTTGGGATATTAACCAAATAAAATGGTAAGAAGTGTTCAAAGTAATTAGTGTTATGTGTATTTTATCGTATTGACGTGAAATGTTTCCATGAAAACGTGTTGATATTGTGTAAAAAAACAATTGAAAAGTTACACGTGTTGACGAGTTGAAAAATGGGTTTTGCCATACTCATCGAATTTTTTTTCGTTCCAGAGTTTAGCTAACGCCAGACCATTGGTCTCCGTGTATACGGATAAAAATGAGCAAATCAAGGAGAAGAACATTTGCCTTCCAAGTGTGTTTAAGGCACCCATTCGTCCCGATGTTGTCAATGAGGTTCACCAATTGATGCGCCGCAACAAACGCCAACCGTACGCAGTCAGCGAGCAAGCAGGTTAGTACAAAACACCGACTGTGATTCTTTTAACTTGACGTCATTCTTTCACGCAGGTCACCAAACCTCTGCTGAATCTTGGGGTACCGGCCGTGCTGTTGCTCGTATTCCCCGTGTACGCGGTGGTGGTACTCATCGCTCCGGTCAGGGTGCATTCGGCAACATGTGTCGTGGTGGACGTATGTTTGCACCCACCAAGACTTTCCGCAGGTGGCACCGTAAGATTAATGTAAATCAACGTCGCTATGCCTTGGTGTCCGCTATTGCAGCATCCGGAGTACCAGCTCTGGTTCAGTCTAAAGGGCATGTTATCGATGGAGTTTCTGAATTTCCATTGGTTGTTTCCGATGAAGTCCAGAAGTTGCAGAAGACCAAGCAGGCTGTTGTGTTCCTTAGGCGCATGAAGATCTGGGCTGACATCCAAAAGGTAAGCAGAGAGAGATTCGATTTGCAGTGTCTGCATGAACCGTGGTGTTACTACATGAAGGTATCACTGCTGCAGATGTTGCCACATTAACGTGGGTCGACAGGCGTTCCGTTCTTAAGTCTTTTGCACTTACTTTCGGGGTAGTTTGACCCTACATTTGGTCATTAAACACTTCCAGCCTTCACTAATGCTCTAAACTTCGTTTGTAGGTATACAAATCCCAACGTTTCCGTGCAGGACGTGGTACAATGCGGGACCGTCGTCGTATTGCTCGCCGTGGACCATTGGTTGTCTACTACAAGGACGAAGGACTTCGTCGCGCCTTCCGCAACATCCCAGGCGTGGAGACAATGAACGTCGACAAAATGAACCTTTTGAAGTTGGCCCCTGGTGGTCATGTTGGACGTTTCGTCATCTGGACTGAGTCGGCTTTCCAGCGCCTCAATGAATTGTTCGGCTCATGGAAGAAACCATCTACCCTCAAAAAGGGCTACAATTTGCCACAACCCAAGATGGCCAACACCGACTTGTCGCGTTTGTTGAAATCCGAGGAGATCAGGAAGGTGTTGCGTGACCCCAAGAAGAAGATTTTCCGTCGCGTACGTCGTCTAAACCCATTGACCAACACTCGCCAGCTGATCAAGTTGAACCCATATGCTGAGGTGTTGAAACGTCGTGCCCTCTTGGCCGCCGAAAAGAGGAAGATCAACCGTGTGTTGTTGGATGCCAAGCGCCGCAAGATCGAATTGCCCAAATCCCACTTTGCAGTTGTTGCGACCAAAGCCCAGGCCAACCGTTCCAAGATGCTGACAAAGGCCTTGGCCGAGAGAAAGAAGAAGCTGGCTGCCAAGAAAGCGGCGCTCAAGAAGAAGTAAAGCGGTACTTCGTTTCTGATTTTTTATAATTTACAGTTATGACTAATTCATAATATAAAATTTTAAAAATATATGAAGTGATATTTTTTTATTTATTTATTTATCTTTTGTTTTGCTTAATGTTTGCCCTAATTAGTAGGGCTCGGCGTGGGCTTTTGACTGTATAAAGAGTATAGAAAACCATCCCGACTTGCAGTTTGATGCAAAACTTATCGATTTGACTCAATCCAGTTTGGCAAGAGAGTAATCGTGTTAACAGACAGCCAGCTGCGTTCAAGGCGTACTTTCTGAACGAAAGCCTGCAAAGGCGTTTACGGGAATGCAGTTGTAAAGTTGGGGTTGAATCTGACGATTTATTTATTATTTGGAAGGGGCACTTAGATTGTTTAACGACGATGAAATCACTTTCAGGTAGAATGTCAACAACATCGCCAAATCAGTGTGTCTTAAGGCTAGGAAAGTCTATCAACGACCCAGAAAACAGAGATTCCAAATCAGGGGCCGAATTACCGCACTCGTAAACGAGTAACTTCCAATGAGGTTAATCTATCATTCGATCACGAGTACCACTCACTCACTCGTTATCGATTGCGGTAATTCGGTCCCAGATTTTATGTTACGCGGTCTTGGCCTTTATTATTAATACTATTTTTTTTTTGAGGAACTACCTTCCCCCTGCTAAATACGGAGAGCGCTCGACATACAAGATCTTTTGAGCCACGCATTCAGACCACAGACCAGAAGAGGTTCATTTCTGTTAATAAAATTGAGTCTCTTTATTTAAAAAAAAAAAAATTGTCTCATCACATAGAATGTGTTCCGTAGTTTCGTCGTCTTCCAACGAAAGACGACATTAAATTTCCTGAATATAGAATTGTCTTATAGCTCTTTTAGTCCAACGAAGCATGTGGGTATTTTTCCAATAGGAATCCCACGTTTTGTCTTCTTAACGTTGAATTAATTGTTGAGTTTAGGATGTTGCCGAATGGCACAGGGCCAGTAAATACATGTATAACTCAAACAAAAGGGATCATTAGTTAATGATATAATACACCGGTTGAACGAAGGGATTTGAAAAATTTTGAACTTTCACAAAATGGCGGATGTTGAAAGTCAAAATTCTTAATTCGACTACAATTTCACTCGCATTTTCGGCTATAAAAAGAAATTATCGTCAAAAATAAATCCTTCGTTCAAACGGAGGACAATTATGTATAGAATAAGTGAGAAAAATTTCGAACCGATCGAGTAGTTATGCACTAGAGACGACTCCATCGAAAGGAGAGCCTGCGTTTCAGGTCATACGGGCTCAGATGTAGACGAGAAAACCAACAAGCTAGCAAGGCAATGATCGGTCCTTGCAAAAAGATTTTATACTTCATTTGGAGTTATCAAGAAAAGTATCGTTTACACTTTTTCTGAAGTGCTTACTTAACAAAGGGGAAGTATGTAGGTTACATAGCTGCATCATGTTAAGAAAATTATGGCTCACGTAATGTTTGTACATACATATGTATGTACAAATATGTATGTGTATATATAACCAAAAAAAATTGGCCCAGATATTAGATAAGTTATTAGAACTTGTACGGGCAATAGACACCCATGAAATTAAATTTGGTCTACTTTTTAACAGCCGTTGCAAAAATATAAACGAGAAAAACTTGGTATGTAGCTATACAATTTAGCATTAACTGAGACTCGGGGGAGTCAGTTGAAGCCAACCAACATGGATTCTAGAGAACCTCGGAAATGTCTCTGCTATCTCTTGAGTCATAGATATAGAGTTCTAGCTTGGACTGAGTTTGTTAAGATTGATATCAGCCGGTATCGAAGACCAGCGCGTTAAGGGCGTTAAGTAAGTACTTTGCTAAAATGTTGGTCGTTGTGCTACTAGTTTATGTACTCGTACGTACATACATAATAAAATTTTATAAAATGACTAGCTGATACCCGCGACTACGTTCGCGTGGAAAGACGTCACATAATACCCTATGTCCTTTTTCGGATTTCAAGACATTGATGAGTAATTATAGACTTTCAATTTCTCACATTGAATGACCATGCTATCAGGTCAATTGACTCTGAGCCCGCTAAGGGAGAAACAGACCACACCATCCACTTCTTCAGCAGAAAATGATTGGTGCTGTTGGCTGAGTCGTGTATTTAAGTCAAAATAGCTCTTTCCCTCACTCATGAAACGCAGTCCCCTCCAGCATGATAAATAATTTGGTAAATTACATATATTCCGTCAGAAAAACCAATCAGATCTACCATAACATTGCATGGGTTACTCGGTACATTTATTCTTTCTTCCTCTTTCCATCACCAATATCAAGAAATACTTCCCTCAAGTCACGGCGAAGATGGATACGCATGTTAACTTTCAAGGAGAGGACTTCGACATAAGGCCAATCACCAGATTGATGACTTGAGACAGGCCTTCACTTCATTTGCTGTGTTCCCCGTGACACAACCGGCTTGATCTGTCTGAAGTCACCACACAAAAGCACTGTCGGAGCATCCTATTTCGATACTCAATACCTTTCTATGAGCCAGGGTACACTCATCCCTAACTATAACTTTGGCTTCTTGAAGCACCTGAGCCAAGTCACTCTCCTTCACTCTCCAAGTGTAGACTCAGAATGACTTAGGTTGAGATGCTTTGAGAAGGTGGAGTGACCCGTCATGTCTTCTTTAACCAAGGTAGCTGCAGTACCTGAGGAAGCAATGGTAACGCCAATGCCGCTGACTGCAGTTGCACATTACTCTAAATGGCCAAATTTGAACGCCCTGTATTTTGGGCCACAGTTATAATTTTGGAAAACGGTAAAACACGTGTTTATTTATTTCTGCTCTAGAATATACTAACCAAATTTCAACTCCAAAATCCAATTTAAATTTTTTTTTCTCAACACCCTGTAACACCCTGTAGAAGCATAATTTCATAATTATTCCTTGCATACGTCATAAAAATAACCTCTGTGCAAAATTTAAGCTTTCTAGGTCCAAGGGTTTCGGCTGGGCGTTGAGTAGTCAGTGAGTGAGTCAGGACTTTTCTTTTTATATATTGAGAAGAAGAAGTCTAAACCTCACACTTTTGAAAGTGTATTAAAGCCTAAACTCAAATTTAACTTTATTTTACATTCAAAAGTGCAATGAAGTCTTTGAATATTACATCATTCAACTATTTATTTAAAAAAAAAAATGCAGTAAAGTCCAAAACAGAGGTTTGGATCTTATTTCATTGGACCTTATTGCATGGCACCGTGCTATGTACTAACTTACGAACAGCATCTCCTTTAGTCTCACGACCAATTACAGCCAAGATGACTCCAGCGTTTTCAATACTGAAGAGAATGACTATCATTAAGCATGGACATAATTTCTGAGTCCCGATTTGTGGACTCATATAATTGAATGTTCCTCCCATTTCTTTGCGATCGAGGGAGGCCTCTGTTTTCAGAAGATTACTGCGACGATGAATGAATAAATCTAAAACCTATTCTCTATATCCGTAGCTATAGGAGTGGCCAAATGGGAAACGAGGACTATAACAATCGCACACACAAACACAAACCAATTTAATTCAATTTCATTGTTTTAGATTCAAATTCAAGTTAGCTGTGCGAGCTGCCAGATTAGACTGTTACACTAACCCTCCAATATGGATTAAATACAATTTAGACACAAATATTTTGTTTGCTCATGTAAATAAGAGCACTCATGGCTTGTGTTTGAGTAGCAGCGGAATCAATACACGATCAATCACAATGATGGAAATTTTTTATTTAATTGCGAGAAGTGCGTGCCTTAGTTTTCTTCGGCAAGGGCGACCAAAGTACAGAAGCTATGCGTCAACTTGGTACGTACTATGTAAATATCAAAAGTCCCAAACAAAAATATACTCGTACATCGCATCGCAACACTCGTAGATACTTGTAAACGGCTGATTGATAATGAAATCTTGAAATTCGGTGGGAAACGTTTCCGCTGATAGAAAGCAGCGAGCAGTTGACGATCGACTGAGAGAGTTTGTCGCCGTAGAGCGAATAGTACGAGTAAATACAATAAAAAAAAAAAGTATAGATACTTTCGCAGTCGCAGTAGAACGCGATTGGCGAACAAAAGCATAAACGAAGACGGACGGACCGTGGAAAGCAAGAAAATAGGGAAAAAGATGCGAAAAGTTTCATTCACCGATCGCCTTACGTTCCTTGCGGTTGTTCAGCGTTCATTACTGAGCGTTACGAACGCGAAACGAACTCATTTTACTGCAAGTGGTTGAATTGACCAGATCGGGTCGGTGACTGTGTGACGCTAACGATCGATCATACGATATTTTGTTTTCATTTTCGCGTTCTAAATGTTCACCTAAACGGACGCGAGATACATAAATACATACCCCTCGTCGTCGTATTTACAAAAAATTGCGAATCGCGAGTAAATTGCACTCGACTGTCGACCGCATTGACAGCCAGAGAAGAATGCACTTGTTACTTAATTGTTGTTGCAATAGTGAAATAAATTGAATTAAAATTTAATTAACAAAAAAAAAAAAAAAAAAAATCAAGTGCGGCATCTACATTCGGTGGCATTATTGTCAGTTCAGGAATGACATGACCATAAGATGGATTCACTAACTTACACTTTACAAAACGTCGTCGGCTTTTCAGTCGGTTTCTCTTTGTTGGGCTTCGTAGAGGTTGCATCGGTAGCCCTCATTGTCTATTATGTGTACACCAAGACAAGGTACGTAGAACCGATGGAATCGTTCTCGATAGCACCGGCCTGCGGTGGTGGCGTGCTGCTTTCCTTATCAACATTTTTCTTTTCATCATTTTTATTTCGGTGAAATCTAATTTCAATAACTTTTAACCTCTCGTTGCGAATAAAGATGGCAGAAGTATATGAGTTTAGAATTTGATTGAGTGCTGAGTTCGTGGGCTAATAGAGCGCGCTTCAGATCAGCTGCATGTTGTTTTGCTGTTTAGAACAGCAGTGACTACGATTTCGTTCTCTGGAAGATTTAAATTTTTAAAAACTATAGTTTCCTCTGTTACCGTGAGCTAACTATCAATGGTACCAAGAGTGCAATACATGCTGTGGAGTATAAACTCTACAGAGACTCGTCTTAATTGATAACAAACGAACAAATTTCGTTATTATCAATCAGTAAAAGTGCTGTTGTACATTTTTTATTACGTTTTAATTTCGATACAAGTTGTTGGTTTGTTCCTTGTGTTCATGTTCTGTGTGTATGAGACCTCGTCTATTGAAAAGGTGTTCCTTAACTTAGAACCTAAGGAACCTAACCTTATGCATTATACTTACTCACCGGCACAGTTAACCGCCCACTCAATCAGAATGTCTTAAGAAACCACAACGTCTGTTAAGATTCGAACTGCACATTGTCAAGATAAAAACCTGAACGTGAGTGGAACAATAGGGAGGATAAGGTTCGAGGAACGAGAACTGAGGTCACACCACCTAGGTTGTGTACCAAAAATGTTACACTAGTGACCACGGACGAGTCTAAAATAGGTATCTTTAAAAGATTCGCATAGTCGCCAATGTTACAAGATGCGCTGTGGACGTTTTGCCCAGTGTGCTTTTCTGAAAGTAATCGGTTATTACGAAGGGCTGTTTCGGGCTGTTAAATTTTGGTTCAAGCTATAGTTACTGATGGCCACTAAACGCCGCATTCTAGTTTTTGAAGCAAGAATGTGTGCATAAACTGTTATGCAATTTTTTTTCCTTCATTAAGTTAGAGTAGAACTAGGTGGAAGAGGATTATTGTAATACCAAGGGATGGAGTAGCTTTATTTTGGACAAGACAAGACGGGCACGAGGAAAGTACAGGAGAGATTTAAGTCGCTACATCTATTGCAGGTTTTACAAAAATCGTTCGAAAGGGACCTGACTCCTTCGATCGGACAGTATACTCTGTCCGATAACGGCACTGATTTGCGATCGCTTTAGCAGGGGAGAATCCATTGGATCGATTCTGATTCTTGCCTAAACCAAATCTGTCTGGAGTTGCGGTTGGTTTTCCTGGATGCAGTTTAGGAATAATATTCAGTCATAGTAAGAGGATATCCGGTACTTGTCAGTTTCTTGGAATGTATTCATGGTCAGGGATCCACCATATGTGAATGCTGAACTGATCCTTATGAGAGTGACAGTTAAGAAATAACTTGGGAGTGAGTGCCGTTCATAAAAATGCTTGTTTCTTCAAATATTACATTACATTTCAGCCAGGACAAGGCTTTCCTAATTTGCTTGAAATACGCAACAGTGATCTACATAGGAAGCGCAAAGAGATATAAGTTTGAAGAATCGCTGTTGCAATTCTTTGATCAAAGCGATCGGTTTAGAAATAAATTTAATATAGAAGAAAATATTCGGTTTCAGTTTTTGATAGATAATTCACGGGAAACGCGTCAGTTCGTCTTCTTAACAAAGGTTATATATGTTATCTGTTGGTTCAAAGATTTTCATTGGGGACACATCACCTCTTGAGGCCCGAAAACATTTAAATTATAATATTAAAACTTATATAAACTGTCTTTGGGTAGATCTATTTTAAAACAGTATTCGATTGAGATGAATACTTTGCATAGTTTATTTTCGTAATTTAAGTCGGGGTATTAGGAATGGTGAGTTCCCCCTGACAAGCTTAGGAAATGTTTGTATAGTACACGAAGAGAGTTGTTAAAGTGGGAACCATCCGATCTTTTTAATGAAATCAAATATGTTTATAGGAACAGGTATATCGTAAAAGATGATTTGTTTTCTAGTAATACTCATGAATACATATCCTCAAAACAGATCTGCCATTCAATAGCTTGAAAAAAGTAAGTTTTGTTTAAGTGATATCTCCAACGATTTCTGCAGAAGCTGTAGGGACGAGGAGGAAGAGGAAACCACGACCCACTTACTTTGTACATGTCCTACTCTTGCGAAGCTTAGAAGAAGAACCCTCGGGGAATACTTCTATGATGATCTTAACAATCTTGCTGAACTAGACATCCAAAAGATAAGCAACTTCATCTCTGGAACGAAATGGTTGAAATCTTAGGGTTCACACCGCTACGGTTGCCCACTTCTGTTGTAGTTATGCCACATTTTCTGGTTCCCTGGTGCCGGTAAGCCGGTTTACTTCATTGTGGTAGCACAATGGGCCATTCTGGCCTAAGTGTGTCGCTGCCTAAGCGGGGACAGCCACCTAACCTAACCTAACCTAACCTTAAGTGATATCTTGGACTGGAGACGCTTGTTGGCTGAGTCCTAGATTTTAGCTCCGAAAGATTGTTTCAATTGTATGAGCACAAATTGCTCTCTCATACAATTAAAATTCCCTAAAGAGTTTAAGAGCGGCTCTTATGTGCATTTCTAAAGAAGGGTTGTCATTTTATTTATGTTAATACCTTCATGGTCCGGTAAACTTTGTTGTGAGTAGATATCTTTTTAAGAACATTGAAGCGGTCAGTAAGAAGAGTTTTCGTAGATTTACGTAGGTACATATAGGGAAACATCCGTGTCTTCTTAGAAAGTTACCTAACTAGAGCTAAGCGCCTTGAATTTGCAGAAGAAAAAAGTAATTAATGTCTGTCAATGCCTGTCTACGGTAACAATTTCTTTTCGAAGAATTTTTTGTTAGAAACAAGGATATTTTCAATCATTTTTGATAGACTCCAAGGCTTTATTAGTTGTTTAGGATAAAGCCTAGCTCAAATATCTTCTCAGCCGAAACAAAAAGCGATTTGCAAGGATTATTCTTCATTTGAAGTTTGATGAAATTCGTCATTCGGCATTAGTTGTACAGATTTTTGAAGGATTATGCTTCTGGTGTTGGCTTGAGAGTTTCGCACAATTCGTTCAAGAATTATGTTAAAGGACATGACAGCGCTTCCCAGTTGGCCGTACTAAAATTCTATGGTGGTTTTAGTGAGGATCTGTGCTGGCTATGTGGAAAGTCGGATAAGTCTGGCTCTGGAAGTTGGGAGCCATCGGAAGTTGCAAAGATTGCTCCAATTATAGGGGTATATCTCTTTTAAGTCTCCCCGGAAAAGTCTTTGGAAAGGTGTTGGAAACGCGTTCCAGAGCTGTGGTCGAGTCCCGGTTGGGCGATGAGCAGTGAGGTTTTCGTCCAGGTAGAAGCACAACCGACCAGCTGTTCACTCTTAGGATGGTACTTATGAAGGCCTGGGAGTATGCCAAACGTATCTACAGTTGTTTTGTGGATTTGGAGAAAGCATATGATCGGATCCCTCGAGGTAAACTCTGGGGTGTATTGCAGGAGTACGGGATTGACGGTTCTCTTCTGAGGGTCATTCAATCTCTGTACACTAACTGTAAGAGCTGTGTTCGGGTGAACGGCGTTAGGTCGACCCCTTTCACTGTGAGCGTTGGACTTCGCCAGGGGTGCGTTCTGTCACCTCTCCTTTTCATAGTGTATATGGATTGGATGTTACAGTGCAGCCGTGGTGAGAACCGGTTCGAATTGGGAAACTTTAGGATAAGTCATCTGCTTTTTGCTGATGACTTGGTCATCCTTACGTCCACCCAGACCGAACTTCAGCACGCACTAGATAGGTTCGTCGCCATCTGTGTTGAAGCTTCGATGAAGGTAAACGTGAACAAATCAGAGGTAATGGTAATTTCCAGAACACCTGTTCAATGCACTCTGCATGTTAGTGGAGTCCCATTGAAACAGGTGGAGAAGTTTAAGTATCTCGGGGTCCTATTCACGAGTGATGGTAGGAGCAATACTGAGTTATCCTGTAGGATTGGTCAGGCTGGAGCAATTTTGAGACAGCTTGGTCAATCTGTTATCAGGAGGGCCGAACTTGGCATCGAAGCTAAGTTTTCGGTCTTTAATTCAGTGTTTGTTCGTTCCCTCATCTATGGTCATGAGGTTTGGGTAATGACCGAAAGAATAAGATGGCGGGTACAGCTGCCGAAATGAGATTTCTTCGGGGTGACTGGGGTGACTCGCCGAGATCGGGTAAGGAACACCAGAGTACGCGAGGCACTCAATGTCGAGCGGCTATTTCTTCGAACGGGGAGGTCCATACTTCGATGGTTTGGGCACGTCAAACACATGTCCCCAACTCGGTTTCCAAGACGTGCCATAGAATTCGTGCCAACAGGCAGACGTCCCTTGGGTAGGCCTAAGATGAGATGGCTGGACCGAGTCCGAAATCTCACCTCTACCCGTATGGGAATAGCCCCTGATGATTTAGAGTCGATGGTGGAAGATCGGCAAATGTGGAGAGTCCACTTAGGCTCCCTAAACCCTCGACCCTCATAGTGGATAAGCGGGCCATTAGAATATGATGATGATGAGCTTTTATTAAGTATAGTTGCTTTGAAGTTTCAATAAGTCAATTACTTTATTTGAACATAGTCCATGCATCACATGGAGGCAAAATAACTTTGCGTAAACATGTAAAGGATGCATGCAGCTTACTGCAAGGGGAACGCAAAGCGAGTTTTTTTTTAAACACTGCTGCATGGCGGCTCAGAAGTTCCCCCGCCTTAATCTTATCTAACACAAGATTTGATTTGCATTTATTCGATATCATCATCGTTTTCTACTGATTAGGAAGTACATGGATACGAGCGATATCGCCACTTAATAACTTTATTAGCACTAAATACCAAATAGTATAAAATGATTAACCAAAATAAAAACATAAAAATAGTCTTTCTTCAATTGGATAATATAATTTGCGCCACTTGATCAAGGGTTATTGACTTCAAAAGAGTGTTTTTAAATACTTGAATACCAATAACCATGAATATTTGTTATTGTTCGTTAAGTGTGTCCAGTACTTACGTGAAATTAAATTATTTCGGCCAATTACCGAATCTTATCACCAATCAAACTCAATAGAAATTGGCCAAAAAGCTACCTTAATCCACAGATTATCCATTATTGTTTTATTGCACCTTACATTCAGTAAATGCTTTATAAACGGACTAACGATCTTTACACTGACCCTCTTCATCTAAAAGTGTGTCGAAGTTGCTATGGAGAACAAGGGCCACGGTTGGAGGCACTCTCGTTGAATAAACAATTCAATCATTGACTTCTATTTTGGAAACATTTCGATCGAATTTCACAGAACAAAGTAAAGTTTATCACACGCAAATGATTTTGCAATTTGAAATAAATAAAATTTATTTATTATTTATTTATTTTTTTTTTTGTATGTAATTATTTTGGTTACCAGCACGTTTTCTGACACGTTTCTCGTGTGACGACGACCAAATTTTGGTCGAACGGAATCCTTAGTTGATTTGATATGTTAAGATTGCCCGGAGTACTGGACAATATTCACGAAAAAAAAGTAATAACAAGTTAAAAATAAACTGGCACACAACATTACCAAAACGTTATGCAACAGCGACCTTTTGCATAAACAAATTATCGGCTAATGACCTCAGTGACTTCAAAACAATTGGCATGTTTGTTTTTGTAATACGATTAGCTTTTCGATTTGGTTTCCATATTGCATTATTAATGACACGACTATAGAAAAGCGACACACAGAACAACAGCAATAAAGCTGCAGACGCTTGAAGGTAAAAATTAAAATCATATACATATGTACATACGTTCGACATATTATGAACTTACAAAGTTGTGCTGTATCGCAGATAACTTATTCAGTGAATCACCCATAAAGCATTCACAAAAAAAAAAAAAAAAACAGTTTTGAAGCCTTCATTGCAATTGCAAGCATTGGATACTTCCGTAATACGAATAAGTCTAAAAATATAACCTTTTGTTCACTTGTTAAAAAAGTTACGCGCGTTGCGGCTGGCTGATTGGTTTGTTTAACGGGTTTATGACCAGTGAAGAGCCTCTACCCGAACCACTGCAGTCTTGGTCCATCTGGTTAGGAATTTTAACCCAGCTGGTTTGCCAAACCAAAGTAAGAGAATTTCCTACGGTTATTCTTCGTCGGATTTCCACAGGGGTGTCATAGGTGAACTCCCTGCCTCAAAGAGATAGTTTGCAAAAGCAACGTGCTGCGCTGTAGACTTACGCTGCTTTATTTGTTGACAAAGTATATATATCAAGACCAAGTCGTTTTGCTTCATCTTCATTTGCCGTTCAAGCTTCTATGGCAGCACGATGAATGAGTTCGATTATTTCAATATCGTCTGCCATCTCAGCGGAGAGGCAGTTTTCGTGGTAATATTTGCCCTGTGCAATATCGTTTCCACCTAAGCTTGTCATCCGTCCTCTTTTCCCCGGACACTGTCTTCTTTTGAAGAGCATCCGGGGGGATTTTTTAAATGAGTCCGGGGTTTTTAAGTAGTTGCGATATTATTAATATGGTTGCGCACAGACGAAGCGTAGATCGTGATCGATTCCATTATGGCTTTGGCTCGCATGTGCTTGTGGTGGATGGCAGTGAGTACCACCATGCAATGGATAATCTAACCAAGAACAGCCCACTGGATGTGCACAGTCATTGTGCAATATACTTCAAGCTAGTGGAATAATGCCGAAGTGAACTAGAGTACCTATACAGCTGGTTCAGAGTTCCGCTTCTGTGGCTTCCGGATCACATTTCTAGTAACGCAAGTGTCGACAAACTTGCCTGGCAAGGCTCAACCCTTGACAGCTCACTCGCGGACCAAGTCAAAATTTCACTAGGTTATCAAGGACAATATACAGTAATATTTCTTTCGCTGACCAACCAAGGAGCAGAAAAAATAGCTGCATTATATTCAGAGCAATTTGGCCTACCTTCAACAAGAACAGGACCATAGGTATCTTTAGTATGACCCGTCCTGATATCGCTAAAAATGTAGCATTTACACACATAAATGGTTGTGATAAGCTAGGTCTTGGCTGATCCCGAGCTGTCGTGCCAGCTATTTCATTTTTTAGCTGCAAGGACATAAACAAGAAAGAAACTCTCTGTCCGACCCTGGACAGAGACAGGCAACAAACATTAGACAAACCATTCTTTAGCAACGTTAAAGAGATCCCAGGTAGGGAAATTGGGAAACTGATGTGCTTCCTTAACTCCATCGAATGGATCTGCGGACCCTTGATCATACTTAGTTTCACTAACACTCATATAAAACATCGCCTTTGAGCGAATTGAGTTCCTTGAACATCCACTTCTACCTACCTACCCTCCTATCTACCCCCCATTCCTTATTCCTTCACAGAAAAAACCGAAAACACCCTTGTCCGGGATTATGGATGTAATGTCCGGGGTTTAATGGTCCATGACCTAATTCCAACACGAGATTAAATAAGTCACATGACAACTTATATCTTTGCCGGTATCCGGTGCCATTTTCTCAGCATCGGCTCAATTTCGACATGCCAGAATTCGAATGCTCCTTCGCAGCCTTTCGAACTCAACTCATAGGAAGGAGTCGAAGCCGGAGTCTTTTTAAAAATTAATCCATTATCATGCTAAAGTATAGATAAATAAGATACATATTTATATTTATTTATATTTTAGAACCTTTCTGGTGGCATGAATAATTTGTATTTAATTAAATACTTTCATTACTTTGTCGATCTCTGTAAGAAACGTTAAGGTCCCCAACGCAAAGTATTGGTATAGTTGAGCTACGCAAGTCATTTCGCAAAGCAATTGCTAATATTATAAAAATACCTGTTAAATATAAAAAGAAATAAATTATGCTTTACCACATGAATCAAAAATTTTTTTTTTTTTTTTTGAATTTTACAGAGCACCGACTATTATTGCTGGACTATTCCCCAATTTAAATCTGAACCTAAACTATCGTTCATCGTTGGTTACATTCAACAAAATGGGAAACGAGCTGTTAACATCTTTTCTTCCGTCCAAAAAGCAGGTAAATTATACTTCGCATCAATCTTTAATTTTTTTTTTTTGCAAAATGTGTCATTGTGTTTAACTATTTTTGTACTTTCGCTGACGTGGTTATACACACATATTTTTTATATATTGGCAGATAAAAAACAAAACAGTGTTCAGAGGTTAACCCGCTATAATCTATTTTTTGCAAATGTTTTTGTTCAGCTAACTTTGATTAGTATGTACATATATGGTCTGACTTTCAGTTTTCTTATCGCAGATCTAGCTTTTGGTCAGACAATATAAAAAAATTAAAATAATATTACCAGTGTGCCGGAGCACCTAGGCAATGTTCACAGATTAATTAAAGGGTGGTTTTGAGAAGATTTTTTTGCTATTTTCTTGTTGCAATCTGAGCAAACCTTGTCCAATTTCTTAAGATGATAATTAAATGGACAGGAAATTGGTTTTTTGCATCATATCTGATCTTTGCATCATATCTACCAAGAGAGGGCGAGAAAAGTTCCGGCTTGGCGATGTAGACGAGATACATAGGTTCTATCTGGGTGTAGATACTCGCTTTACTCAAGTAGGATTGGTATACGCGTTAATCGTAAGGCGGCAACGGGCTGTTAAGATATGCTTCAAAACCTCGTTTGACGAGTTCATTCTTCTTTTTGTAGCCTGCAATGCTTTTATGAAGCTTCAGACTTTCAGGCTGTATCTTCCCTTTGTGAATCACAAGGCTATCATGGTCTAGCTATATGTCTTAGCTCTCTTCAACTCTTCCCCAATTGCCAAGTATCCCCTCAACTGTTTTGCGTCATGTATTTTTTGGTCAATCCACTCTTCTGCTACATATCTTGGGTAAAAGCGGTTTCCAACTTTTCGAAATTTGTCCGACTTAACCGACTGTTTCGTAGGGACTTAGCGAACATTTATAGTTTCAACGTTATAGTAGAGATAATTTTTGAAGTGGGGCATCCATACAACAGCATGGATTCGACATCGGAACGAAACAGTCGGTTAAGTTAAATGCGTTGCTTTGGACAACATTTTAGTAATACATACAGCCTTCCCCTTAAAATTGTCAATATATTCCAAAATAATACGATTAAACAAAATCAAAGTAAGCAGATATGATTAATAATTCATTCTATTAGATAAAATTAATATTTCGTTTGGACCGCCTTTGGCGTTTATGACTTGGGCGACTCTGGTGGGCATAGAGCTGACTAGTTTGCGGCACTCTTCCGAAGAAATATCGCTCCTTTCTTGGTGTAACACATTTACATTTTTAAGTGCTTCTTTTGATGTAATTGAGTGCTGCAGGATCCTACTCTTCAGAATAGGCCATAGATGTTCTATAGGGTTGAGCTCCGGAGGCTGCGCAGGCCACTTAAGCAGGTCTATGCTATTGTCTTAAAACCACCTCATGTTTAAGGCTGATTTGTGGCAGGATGCATTGCCCTGTTAGAATTTGACATTTTCTATGTTGGTATCTCCGAAAATTTTGAAAAAGATAGTTTAAGCCTATTTTCCAACACATTTTTGAACTTGGAGGAGTCCATCCGAACGTCACCCATATGCATTTCGCCCACACTGCTGGCGGCTATGCATCTCTAGATCATTATACTGCCTCCACCGTGCTTGACAGTAGGTACCACGCATTCTGGGTTGTCCTCTTCGTCAATCCTTCACCTCGCAAAAGTCACACCAGGGTTGCCAAATATCCGAAAATTGCGGAAAAAAGCATTATTTTAAAACGATAAATTTGTCTAGAGAACATCAAAATTAGTTAAATTTTTTGATGTCAAATTAAAAAGTGATCCATAAATGAAACTTATCTCAGAGTTCGATTTGTCTGAGCACAAAATATTGGACCAATTTTCTTCCGTAAAATATTTTTCGCGATTTGTGTGCGACCCAGTCTGTCTGTACCGTTTAATTGCGCTTTGGACTGAACAACGTGTGCACTTTACTTCTTTTGCAGTTTGAATTTGATTTTCCCTTTTTCAAATAAAAGCTGTATTTCCACACGTTTTCACGGATTCAGTTCACTTGCTTTCGGCGTTTTATA
This sequence comes from Matsumyia berberina, assembly GCA_917880715.2. Taxonomy (NCBI): domain Eukaryota; kingdom Metazoa; phylum Arthropoda; class Insecta; order Diptera; family Syrphidae; genus Matsumyia; species Matsumyia berberina. The sequence goes on from OU862872.1 coordinate 1,938,635, forward strand.
ATAAAAGTGAATACACACTTAACGATTACTAGCAATAGAAAAAAAATGAGGCACGCGTCTGTTGATTTCGAGCAATGATCGCGCGCTGATCCTATATGGGGAAAGAACCCATAAAGTCCTTGTTGCATCACAAAAGTGCATTAATGACCTTTCTTAAAATATAAATTACTTTTTCAACCTCGTATTATGATGCCATAAGTCATACCATTCAAATAAATGAATTACGGGAAAGGACTTCGCAGTAAAGAAAGGGGTGCCTAATACATTTGGCCAAGGCTGTATATTGTTCGATTCATCCATCAGTTAATACAACACTGCCATATTGGAATGTGTTAACTTTGTCGGTTTCCCAGCGAACCAAATAATTTGACCTGAGGGGTTCGATCCGAGGCTTATGATTTTGGTTTTGGCGGTGTTAATTTTTAACCCCACGACGTTCCCCTCTCTCTCGACCACCGCTGGCATGGAGGCTCGTAACCTTATGGTAGTAGGCATACGACGTTAGTGCAGTCAAGATGTTTGAACTGTGATGTAAGAACCCATCGAATACCTCCATTTCCCATCGACAAAGCAGCGGTTAGCACATCGCTAGTATTAATATGACACAAACAATACTGGTGAAGGAATGTAGCCTCGTTAACCTCAAACACCTTGACTCATCAAAAGTTGTCTAGTCATTAATTTGTCGAACGGCTTCTTAAAATCGATGAGTGGCTAACCAGTCAATGTTCTGCTCAATGATGATTCGCGGGGTGTTGATTTTGTACAGATGGGAGGAGCCAGAGGAGAAATCCAGTTGTTCCTTCATCCGCTAATGAACTATTTTAGCTATTACCTTATTTTGGCTGCTGCAGAACCTCTAAAGTGTTCGCTCTGAATAAGATTACCTTTTATTTTAGAAAGCTTGACCATTATTCCATACTAAGCTCACGTCTTTTCCACAAGTAGGTGCAGAGCTCGGCAGATTTTGTCGGCTCTGCTTTTAAAACTTTCGCAGATGTAGTATCTTAGCATTCTACCACCCCATTGTTTTTCAGTGCTTCGGTTGCGATAGTGACCTTACTGGGAGCTCTGATGCATATTGGGGTGATTGATTCTTCGGGCGGGTGCAAAATGCTCCTTCCATCGCTTAAGTTGATCCTCATACGAAGACCGACATCTAAGGCTTTCACCGGGTGTTGGACGCTGCACTTCAAGTATCTTCATGCGATTGAGAACTAAGCTGCTGTTTGATTTAACACCTTGCGGAAGGCGGTCCCTAAATTGTTGGCGTACTGATGGATCCTTAAGGCGATCGATGTTATACTAGGCATTCGTGTATAACCGTGCGATCGACGAACTGCAGTAATTGTAGCTATCTCATGAATTGCTGGTTTTTTCCATGGTTGCCTCTGATGATAACAACTATGTACATAAATCATCTGTATAGCCTCTTGTGGAAATTTTTGAATTTGATTAGAAGCTGGTCGATGGGTATATAAAGATCCCTGTGTGTAATGTTTATTGGCTTTAATTGGCCGAAATAGTACTGTTGCCGAATATGGCGCCATTCTTTTGACAGTGATTTGTCTACCTTTTTCCTTATCCGCGGTTGCTCTTTCGATCGAGGAACGAACGTTTCACAACGTCGATGAAAGAGCAGAATGCTTTTCTAAGAATCCTTCCTCTGATTTAGCAGTTTCGTTTTCAAATGCACGGATGATTGTGGCATTCGCTTGGCGTGATGTAAAGAAATGTAGCCTAGCTCATAGTTGTTTATTTGGCCGATTTCATGCAGGGAATACGTCATCACCACCTGGATTTTAGAGGTTTTTGGTGAATATTGCCGATTTATGGTTTGATCTCCGATTGCAAAATGAGCAGTGAATGCTGACGAAGGAGAAGCGTAATGTCTGCTTTCCTCTAAACATATTCTTTTTCCAAACTGAGAAAGTGAGCTTTTTCAGTAGCAACTTTAATTTAATTTTTAAACTTAGATTCATTTTGTTTTCGTGTGCTTTGCATTTTACGTTAAAATAAAATAAACTCAATTAAAAAAAATTTGCTCAAACTTACGTCAAAAAAATATCTGATTGAATTTGAGGGAACAAGTGGCCGCTTAAACTGTTCAGAAACTGAAAATGCAAGATGCTTTGGTTGGGCTTTTGATTAGTAGTTTTTCGATCTGGAAATCTCCAAGTTATTGTCTGAATATTCAGGTGAGGGAATCGTATAGTGTCTATGCTGGTATTTTGCGCCTTCGTTACATTTTACGTTTTAATGTTAAAATTACCGAGATGTTGGTCAAGATACGCTCCACCACGATCACAACCATCGTTTTAAATAAAAGGCTAACCACGCTTCCGTGTAATTCATATTCCCCTGCTTCGGATAGAAACTCAGGTTTCGTTAAGCTTTTCATTGGCGTCCAAGAGTGGTGTCCAGGCTAGCAGGGGACATTTGTGGTGTTTTTTTTGTCATTGCTTAATTCACAGGAATTTTTTAGAATCCCCTAATGTCATACTCAGTGTTCGCTCAATCAACTCTTCAAGCCAAGACACTCTACTGCCAGTGTTATGCCTTCGCAGTAGAGTCGCCATCAGCTTTCACAGTTGATCGATTTTTATTTATTTAAGCAATAAATGTTTTTCCGACATCAGGAGTTGAACCCGGACTTTCAGCGTGACAAGCGATGATGCTAACCACTGCACCATGGTCACCCTCCTTACTTTAGAAATAGTGTTGATAGACTCTGGTGATCGATGAGCGGTGTGATTATTTTTCGATGATCTGTATTTGATGTTAAGTCGAAATATTCGAGGGCCTTCAAGCATTTTTGTACTCGAAAAAGTGTTTTTCGCATTGGTCCAAAAAGTTTTTCTCGCAAAATAAATTTGATTTTCGTGTTTCGGAGGCAATTTCACATAAGAAAAAGAAAAAACGAGGCTATAGTGACAGTCGCTCGCTCTTATGTTTAAAGCACAAAATTTTTCCTTAAGTTTCCGTCTGACGTTTACTTCGGTTCACTGTTTCTCCCTCATTGCCTGACAAATTTAAATCCTAAAAAAGTACTTAAAATCAGTACTAAAAAAAGACACCTTGGCAACTGGTTTGTGCGAGTAAAATGACCATGCTATATATTCAAGTTCATCGCAATTCACTCTAAAATGCCGGATTGACATTTCTTATGGTCACTTTGATTAAATCGACGAAATCCTCTGCCTAATTCGGTGTGCGAAATACGTTTTGCACTCGTTTTTTTCCGTTCCATTTTTATCAGGTGCTGTTGCACCTAGCTGATGCTTGCCACTTTTATCGTGCTTTTTATTTTGACAATGAACCGCTTTTATGTACAACGCTTTACATGAATTATTGCTTTTCCGTCGCAACAATGGACCAAAATTTTAGAACCCGCGGTTGGTTCGAGGTCTGTATAGGCAAAATTAAAACAAATTACATCACAGTAGTGTAAATTTTACATAAATTTGCGTGTCGCAGTGCGTTAACATATTTCTTTGTTTTCTTTGTTAGGAGCCGAAGCAGCAAAACAATTTGTCACATGGCTCTGGGACCGAGAATCTACTGCAAATTACTCCACATGCCGGCCGGAAGCCCTATAATTCCATGTTTGATTGGGGTGTTTATTTTCCGTTTTTAGCGCAAATAGTTCGAATTAAACAGTTCAACTATCCGCAGGTATGAGTATTCTTTCAAATTTTTGTTGAGTTTGGTCATATGACGTTCGTTTTTCAGGTCTCTGGTCTGGTACTGAAGGATCCTATAATGCAGCGTGCCATTAAGCAGGCAAGTGCAGATGTTCTTAAAGAGGATAAGTCCAAGTTGAGAAAAAATGCAGAAAGATTCATCACACGCACTGACACAGACTCGGACGATGATGATTTGGAGCATATCGCTTATCAGAAAATTTTAAAGCAACAGGAAAAGCGTGGCTACAGCATTCTTATGGATATGCGATCGACTTTGAGTGGATATTTAATTGCGTTTACCTCTTGGATTTTATACAAACTTTTGCCGTGCTTTCTGTCGGGCGTTGTGACACACACCCAGCAGATAGAAATGTTGAAGCTGGCGGCGGAGAAGGCGCCAGGCATACCTTTGATATTCTTGCCATTGCATCGAAGCCATTTGGATTATATTATGGTTACATTTATATTAGCGAATAATGACATCAAGAGCCCACTCGTGGCCGCGGGTAACAACTTACAAATACCGGTGTTCGGCCGTTTATTGCGGGGCCTTGGCGCTTTCTTTATAAAGAGAAAAATAGATCCGGTTGTTGGGAAAAAGGACGTTTTATATCGCGCCATCCTGCACCTGTATTTGCAGCATGCACTTAAGATGGGACATAATGTGGAATTTTTCATTGAAGGCGGTCGAACTCGAACGGGAAAGCCGTGTATGCCTAAGGTGAGTTGATTTTTTAATAAATTGGCAAAATCGGTGCAGGAACTTTTGGCGAATTTCAGGATATGGCAATTAAAAGTTCGAAGCAAAGTGTTATATTTCCTTTTTTGTGGTATAATAGTACGAAACCCCACTCCGCAAATGGACGATTCATTTCAAATCGTAACCTCAAAGTTTTTGAATTATTTCTAGTGAAATGTGTATGTAAATCTCGAGATTTGCGTTTGGGGATTGACATCACAGTGTTTAGATTTTATTCTGTTTATTTAAAATGTTAAGGGGGAAACATTCTTTATACTGTACTCGCGGAGAAGAACTTCTGCGCCAGATAACTATTCCGTGGCTATTGATATCCCCTTCAACTTATGAAGTTTTCAAACTCTGGAAAGGAAATTCCCTCGGTGTATTTCTTGTCTCACTTTTGCGTACACAGACAAAGGATGTAGAGATTCAGCAGCAAAGATTCTCTGTGGCAGGTCGCTGTTGAGCGGTGCTTTGGAATATTTGGTGAACAAGCTGTTGCGTTGGTTGGCTCGCTTCGCTCGTGATCGTACATAAATAAATAAATAAATCGCTGGCGCCACAACTCGGTATGAGCCAAGGGCTAGCTGCTGGCAACCATTCATGTTGTGCACGTTTCATTTTTCGCACGAATGGAAGGGACATACCTGCCGACTCCGAGAACCTTTTTTATGACAAATTCTACTCTCAGAGGCTTGTCATTCCCCGACGAAAAGTGGTGGATTTGACTGTGGCTTGAAACCACGCAACTTGCACAACAGTCCAACGCATTGACCACTGCGGAACACTTAAAAAACACTTAAGGGTCTTAAAAATGGAATGCCAAATCGGTTTATCGAGAAATAAGGACCGAAACTTGTTGTCAGTGTGACTATTAGCTTTTTCCAAGAACATTCTATTTAGAATATTTAAAAACGAGTTCCATTAGGGTCACACACTGCTCGGTCTGCTTTGCGTTTGAGTGTGCTCTGTCGTGCTTATCTAATGAATTTATTTTTATAGGGTGGAATATTATCAGTTATTGTCAACGCTTTTATGGACCGCAGTATTCCGGACGCACTTTTAGTACCTGTGTCAGTAAACTACGAACGTCTTGTTGACGGAAATTTCGTCCGGGAACAACTTGGCCAGAAAAAAATACCCGAATCGTTTGGAAAAGCAATGTCAGGCATCTGGAAGGTAAGGAAACTTAATCAATCATTTCAGAACTACCATTGCCAATTGCTTTCCATTGTAGGCTCTGAACTCCAAGTACGGATTAATGCGTATTGATTTCAATGAGCCCTACTCTATTAGGGAACTCGTCCAAAGTTACAATAAGATTGCGACAGAAGATGGCAACATGAAAATTTACAAACCAGGATCACGGTATAGGAATTTTTTTCTGTTGAAGTCACTCTTGTCAGTTGCAATTACTTTTGTAGGCCATTGCAACATAATCAATCTACTTCATCGCTTTATGGCACAGATGTGGTTTGTGAGGAGCATAGGACACTGATTGAAAGTATATCACGTCAGGTGGTATATGATTGCGCAGCAGCGACATCAGTGATGTCAACGAACGCATTGGCATTCCTATTGTTAAATCGGTATAGGAGTGGTGCTTCTGAGGACGAAGTGGCCAAGGAGTTGGACAAGTTACGAAATGTCTTGAAAGGCCGCCGAGATATGGGATTCTCTGGAGAGTCTATTCATGTTGTTAGATATGCCTGTGATCTATTGGGGCCCGGTACGTGAGCCCAAAAATGAGTTTTAACAAAGTTTTTACGAATTTCTAATTTCAGATCTTGTACTACGAATAAAAAGGGACCAACAAAACTTTATCCAGCCAAATCCAATCGCACCAAGACTGATTGAGTTAGCTTACTATTCAAATACTCTGACACCGCATTTTGCCCTTGAGTCCGTGGTGTTGACATCTCTTCACTGGTTGTTGAGCGACAAACCCAGTGTAGGTTGAAGCTACCTTAAGTAATACACGAATGCATTTTTGAAACCTGCTTTTATAGGACGCTGGAATCTCACGAAAGCATTTGATTGAGGCTAGTCTAGAGAATTGTGGAGTGTATCGCTACGAATTTATTCTACATAAACCCACCCAGGTTTTGGACAATCTTCTTGAATCGACTATTGATGAGTTGCTGAACAGGGAACTCATTAAGACGGCTAAGGTTCGTTATTACTTTTTTTTTTAAATGCAATCCGTTTTTTTCAAGCAAACTTTTTAACAGGCGGACAACGAAACAAACGATGTACAAACTGCTCGTATGGCGCAGAACCTTCTCACATACTTTGGCGAAGACGATTACGAAGACTTTGAGCCCATTGAAAGGCCCGAAAGAGCAGAACTTTTCATTAACGACACCACGCTCGGAGAGCAAAAGGCTATCTGTGCAATTCTAGCGCCATTAGCCCACTCATACCACGCCGTCGCACAGTCATTAAAGATATTATACAAAAGTTCAATGCTGGAAAGTGAATTTATCAAATTCGTGATGAAAGACATAACAAAGAAAGTAAACGAAGGAATCTGTCCTTATGGTATGGTGCATAACATAATTAATTTTCCTCTTGGCTAATTTATGAATAATCCTTCTCCAGGTGAAAGCATATCAACAGAATCTGTTCGGAATTGTTTAAAACTGCTCGAGAAGTGGTCGGTACTTGAAGTGTTTAATCAACATGGATTGCGACTGCTTTCTCTGGGACTCCTGTATGACTCATCATCAGACGGTGTTCAGTGTATAATTAATAGGATAACAGCAATAGTGCCAAAACTAAATATTTAAGACTTAACTTTAAGTACTACTAGTATATGGATAAAACTAAATCAAAAAAAAAGAAATATAGATAACTGTATTGAAAACGAATTAAACGCTAACATTTTGTTTTTTTTTTGTATAATAAATTTTGAAAGAGAGTACATTTTTTTTTTCTAACCGAACCTCGTATGTAAGCACAAGATCAAATTTAAATTCAACCAAAAACAAACGAAGCAGATTTTATTCCTGCCGGTGTCTCTTTGACTGAATAAAGTTTAAACTAAGCAATGAACTTACATTAGAAGAATATACATACATAAATGTAAATGTTATTCCTAAGACAATGCATACTGCTTATGTACACGTAATATATAAATGATTAAAGTGAATGCGAAATAAGCAGAGTTGTTGTTTAAAAAAGTAAACTATGTATAAGGCGGAAAAGTCATTCGAGTGCAAGGTCAGGAGGGGTAAAGATTTTATTGCAGCGTTTGGGAAATCGTAGGCATTTCGTTCTTAGCGAAAACGAATGCATGATCGTTCTAATGAAGGTTGTCGCTGGGCTTTTAAAACATTAAATTGCGCACTGTCGTTGAAACCCCATCGTACCATGATGTCAGTTAAATTAGATTAGAAATTAAATGAGTAATGATAAATACATGTTACCCTTTCCGCTAATTTTGGTGGAGACGAGAGGATCCATTTAATTGGCTTAATACAAGCTATTCATTCCTAATCTAAAATTAAACGGAAATCTTAAAACTTAAACTTGAAATTAGATGTGGTGGTGAAGCAGAAGGGACTTCAGGTTAGGGGTTGTATGGTTGAAATCAAAGATGGTAAGGTTTGCCTGTAATCTGTCGTAGCATACGGGAGATAGGTTCATTCAAGCCATAAGAAGTGTGGTGGGGCGGTAGATAGAAGAGGCGAGGGTGTCGTAGATTACGAGTGTTAGAGTGAAAGGAAATGGAATTGATGAGAGACGCACAATCAACGTGCCCAGAAATGAGTCGGTGAATGAAGAGGATGTCGGCTGCGTCTCTGCGTTCCTCGAGTATATTCAAGTTACTAAGATTGAGGCGATTTTTATAAGGCGGTAGTGTTAAAAGGTCGTTCCAGGGCAGACCTCGACGAGCAAATCGGAGAAAACGGCGTTGGATGCTCTCGATTCTCGTAATATGCAAACGATGATACGGAGACCATACTTGACTTGCATACTTTAACAAAGGGCGAACAAAGGTGATGTAGAGGGATCTGGTTACGTATGGGTTGGTGAATTCTTTGGACCATCGTTTTACAAAACTAAGAATAGAGTTGGCTTTAAGGTTGATCTCATCTATATGTGATCGAAAGTTGAGCTCCCTGTTACACAAAATGCCGATGTCGCGAAGAGAATGAACGGGGGAGATGGGTTGGTTAAGCAGAAGGTAGAGACGGGTAGGAGATTGGTTTCGCTTACGTGAGAAGGTGATGGATTGACATTTGGCGGTATTAAGTTCTAAGCAGTTTTTTAGGCACCAGACCGAAAAACTATTAAGGTCTTCTTGAAGGCGGATGGAGTCTTGGGGTGAAGAAATTGTTTTAAAAAAATTTAGTATCGTCGGCATAAAGGGAGATGGACGGATGTTTGATGATCCTATCATTAATATAAACAGAAGGTGACCGAGGTGGCTGCCTTGTGGAACACCAGACAAAGCTACAAACGGGGTTGAATGGGCGAACCTAAAGCGGACACTGTAAAAACGGTTATCCAGATAAGAGGATATCCGTTTCAACAGCATGGGCTTAAAGCCGATGGCAGACAGTTTGAAAATTATTAATTTATGAGAGATTTTGTCGAAAGCCTTGCTGAAATCGGTTGCGATAACATCGACTTCGTTACCGTTTTCTAGTGCTGAGAGGGCAAAGGACACGAATTCGACGAGATTTGTGGTAGTCGACCTACCCTTAGGAAACCATGTTGTCTGGGAAAAATGAGGGATTTGCACTGCAAGCTTAAGGCTTCGTACAAAATGCTATCAAAAAGTTTGGGTAATTTTTGCAATGGGACCATAATTGGTTATTTCGTTTTTTGATCCTTTTTTATGGACCGGGGTTAAATCGGTGTATAGGTCTATACAGCAAGGATGTGAATTTGAGGACGAATACATATAAGAAACTGCGAGATCAGCGAAGGAGAGGACAATATTAGATGTAACAAACAAAAAGAGTCGGAATACAGGCATTTAGTAAATAAAATAAGTATGTATATGCAATACAATTTGTATTGAAAGAAACAGAAAGGTAATTTCCAATCCAGGGTTTAATGCTAAACCCTGTTAAATGCTTTTAACCTACTTGTGATGGGTCTACAGTTCGAGGTAAAGGGGGGCTAATAAACAAACTTATTTCTCCAGCCAATACAATCCTTAGCCAGCTGTCTTCAATTTCATACACCGAGTTGATTGAGGTCATTCAATTCGTCTTCTTATGTAGTCGTTCAGTGTTGGTATCGAAGACCCCTCGTGAGAAAAATTTTAAACCGATCGGCAAAGCCGTTCTCAAGTTACAGTAATCACCGACTTCGAAGACATGGTTTCGAGAAAAACGCGTTTAAAGTTTTGAGTACGAGTAGTTATGCACTAGAGACGGCTCCGTTCAAAATTATTTATCTCCATAAATAACGGTCCAATTTGTCTGAAAATATCTTACTTTGAGTAAATGCAAAAAAAAAAAAATGATTTTTTTAAATTTCTAACTGGGTCTACCCCCTTAAGTTACGTATAGTCCATCGTAACGTTCTTTTCCAGGCTTCTGTGTTGTGTCTAGGCGTTCGTAGACAACACATACATACTTTGTTTTTTCCTCCTCTTCAACCAGATTCATTTCAAACTTTTGTTTGCAATCCCCAACCGTGGTCATATACAAACCCATGCCTAAGACAGCAAGTCAGCCATGACGAACCTAAAAAATTCGACTAGGGAGCCAGTCCTATACTTCCCACCGCACATATAACGATCGAGTTGAATTAATATTATTTTTATTTTTGTTTTTGCATAACTTAATTGGATAATCAATTAAATGTCAAAGAAAACATGTCTTCAATTTCCCCAGCAATTGTTCGACAAAGAGTTGTTGCGCGTACTTGATAAAAAACATTTCTTAATTTCCTCAGCATCCGCCAGACCGATTGTGCTCAAAATCTAATCAGCTCTAAGTTTTACGCTGACAAGTAGAACAAAAAAAAAACCGCATGGTCCTACGTTGTTTCGTTCTCCAGATATCGTAGGCGGAAAATATTGTCACACACACACACAGACATCATTTCGAAAATGGGTGCAAACGATTTCTAGTGTATAGTAATGTCAAGCCCTGTTCATATCTCGAAACATTTTGATCGGACCGATTACAATACTTCCCTTACCAAAGTGGGAAGTAAAAACAGAAATCACCAAAACTTCCTCATCAGAGACAATTTGAAAACAGAAATATAACCACAAAAATATACCATTTTATTAATTTCCTAAGTTTTTTCTTAATTTTTATTTTGAATACAAATAAGAATGTTGTTCGAAAAACCTAAGAAAAAAATTCAATGTTAACTTTCTAACGTTTTCAGGAACAAACTAGATTAAACACAAATAAATTATTTTTTTATTAAAAGAAAAAAAAAAAAAACACAAATATTTTTAAAACAAGCGTTCTCGGTACTCTGCCTTACACAACCTCGCTCTGTTCATGTACAAACAATTGTAAAAGAATGTATAGTTTACTCTTATTATTTAAAAAGAACACATTACCTAAAAGTATTGTTAACACGTCTTGCTTAAGACTATTTAGAGACCAACCTCACTTCGCTTAATACAAAATAAACTACACATTTACTTTGAACAAACGAGACTCCCAATTTTAATAAAAGCTTGAATATCCTCTTACATGTACATACATTGAATTTTATTTGTAAGAAAAAATTACTTAACAAATATCAATGAGTGCGCCTTCATTGGGCTGTGGGTTTTATCGCATTGACTATAGGCGTTCATTTCAAAATTAAATTTGTTAAATATATAATAGCTTCATAAAGTCGCAAGAAATAACTAGTATTTGAACAATTCTCATGACTGGGGGCTCTCGATTTGTTTTGTTTCTTCTAAACTCGTTGTTGGTCGTCCGTCTTGCGTTGGCGCTACTTCTGTACTCAAATCAGTTAACGATTTCGGTTCGGTTGGTGTTGGTGGTTTGTCCTCTTCGACGGCAGTATCTGCTGGTTTTGGCAATGTGCGGTTGTTGTTGATATGTTTCGAAAGCTTAGCTCGTTTTCCGCCCTTCATAGCTGCTGCTTTTGCTTTCAACTTTCGAATCCTTTTTGGGGATTTAAGCTTTGAGTTCGTCATGACTCTACTTTTGTATTTAACCTTCTGTTGTTGTGGTTTTTTTTCCTGCAGAGATGTAATTTCGTTAGGACCGAAAGGGTGTTTGGAATAAATATTTCTTACAGGTTCTTTGTACTTTCCCCCAATAAGCCCGGCGCACTTTGCAGCTCCACAATGGCAGCTTTTTTTTTCATTACCCAGTAATTCATCCCAGAAATAGTTGAACGTCAGCTCAGAATTCTGCAAACAAAGAGAGAGAGACGTGAAAATGGTAAGAATATGGTGAAACGAAATACATTCTTAACCGTATTCTGGTGAGCTTTAACCAGCACAGAGGAACAGACTGTATGAATGGAGATTAAAAGGGCAAGGTCACAAATACCGTACTCTTATCAGGTCGCACATATAAAAGAAAATGTAGCCCCGGTAGAATTTAAAGAAAACAAAATTTCAAACATTCTCTATCATAACAACAAGCATCAGCAGAACGTCATAAACAGCTCTTAGCGCATATTTCTTAAATTTTCAACTAGGCAGTCATACTGATCGTCTTACCTTGGGAATGTTTTTGATCGCAAACAGGCCAATTCGATTGAGACCATTCACAGACCATTTTTGTGTCTCACAATTCGGGTCGCAAGAATGATTCATAAATCTAGCCAAGTTACCCTTTGGTCCGGCGTCAATGATGTAGTCCTTTTCCAGGGTGAGAAAGTAGAAATTCTCATCGCGTTCCTGCTCCTTTTGAGCGATTCGCCGACGAAATTCAGCATCGTCAATAACCTCACCCACATATTCGATGACAAAGGTGCCAGCACTAATGGGCTCAAGACAAATCAAACCGAAACCCTTCTCCTTCATGTACGCCACGTCTAATTTCGGGTACACCTTCTTTTCAAAGAGCTGGTTCTGACAACGATCTCTTGCTGGGCAAATCTTTGGATTGCACTCGGTGAAAAGAACTCGATTTAGGCAGCCCGACTCCTGGCCACAAGGATTCTCACTGTCCTTATTGCATTCGCATTTACTAATTTTTTCCTGGTGGACTTGTAACTTCAACGGTGGGACAGCGCGATTTGACTTAATTTTTACATATGGCAGTGGACTGATACGCTGTTTCTTGTCGTTGGCTCGCATAAGAATTTTCTTGTCCTTAATAACGTCTGCAATGCGTTTCGCCTCTTCAACACCTTTGATATAATTGTGATCTAAACCTGGAAAGAGTAGTAGGTTAGAAAAATACACAAATGAAAAGAATATGTTATGCAACCTTTTTTTTGATTCCTAGGTGGTTCTGAACAGTCGCCCTCTTGATAGAGATACACCCTTCTGCGACTGATCCACGCATGATCGTTGGTGCCAAAGAATCTAATAACAAATTCTGACGGATTATGGGCTTTTCGCGTCAAATTCTCAGGGACTTCGGGCGGCGGGAGAATAAGTGATGGCCACCAACGGAAATTGTTGAACTTGGCCCACACCATTTCGCCGTAGAGTGGCATTCGGCCGGTTTCACACTCCTCACATATATATCCCTCATCGGCGAGTGGAATTTTCAAGCATTCTGCATGCACTGCAGTGGGACAAGTCTCGCAGCAAACAAGTTTGCCACCAGAAACGCATATGAAACACCAATTGACGTTGATGAAAGGCTCATGATGTTTACTGTGGCGTGGACAAATGATCAGCGCTGCCGAAAGGAATTGCGAACCGGCAGGAATACAAGTTGAATCCATGTGATACGTTGCTGGGCACTTGATGCATTTGGTTAGCTTGGATTTGTCAATCTGAAGAAACTTTCCTTTGGGATCATCTGAAACGCAAGTATGACACACATGTGCCGGACATCGAAGACTTTCCAATTTCCCCGCCGATTTTGTTATTTTTGCCTGCGGCCAGTACCGTAGACAGTTTGGATGGAACATCTTACCACAGTGCTGACTATTGCAACGCGCTAGTTCCCCTAGAGCCGGATCGCTTGTTTTACATACAAAGCATTTGCTGGGTTTTCCGGAACTACATTCCTTACAAACGATTCGAGGTATATTTTGCTGTGTCGTAGCTTTCACTAATGATGACTCATCCAAGTCGCCAGTTATATGCAGAAAGGTTGGCGGTACCACCACGTCAGTCACAGGATTAGGAGATTCATTCGAGTTGTTCGCACTACATGCTGCGTGCACCCAAGCTTGGCAATTGTTCGAGCATTTGAAAACATCCGGACCAGGTTTAAGGCACTCCTTACAAACGGGATCTCTTGAAACTCCTCGAAACAGATACTTGCTATCTAATTGGAAAATGTCTTCTATCACTTCTTCAATAGGACGGACTATGGCCTTTCTTAGCTTGGGCGTAGTCGACTTCCCCCTTGTCAGCTGCCCATGATGCTGAATGGGTGCTGAAGGCAGACTCTTTTGTATTGAAATGTTGCGTATTCTCTGCGAAAGGCGTTTCACGCCATTTGGTGTGTTTTGAACTTCTAAACTGGTTTCAAATCGATTACGGAACGTGATATGTTTGAGAGCCCACATGCTGCGAACATTCAATAAAAATTGGGTCTCTAACTCGGAATCCGTGGAATTTTCCAAAATAAACGCTCGCATTGCGGAGGAAAATTTTTTGAACTCAATGTCACTATAAATGTCTTCGTTCTGCATTCGTTCTAATTCGGTGCCAGTGGAAACTTCATTTGATTCTCCATCGATGTTCATCTCAGTCTCATCCATGATCGTACTTAAGTTTGAATTTTTACTTATGTTGTGCTTTTCTAGCTTTATGCGTTTTTCGGAATTTTTCGGTCCTAATGGCGAGTATGCCGGACTCACCGGTGTGGGCGATCGGTCCCGCTTGCCGAAGGCCTGTTTCAGGTACAAGTTGTCGTTGGAGTCAAACATGCTACTTAAGTCAGACGTTGAGGAATGTAAACAAAGCGATTGACGACGTTTGCGTTCTAAAGTATTATATACCCTGTAAAGCATAAGATTAAAATGTTAATTAATTACAAAAAAAATAGACGGAATAAGTTGTTTGAAAGGAAGAATGGTGTACGACTTTCAAGTCTCAAAATCCTCTTAGTTATTGTTCTTGGCAGTAACGCTGAAGGGAGTAATGATTCCCCAGTGGGTCGAAATATAAGACCTTTCTACATCTCCATGTGTGGCTATGAGGATAGAACTTCATAGTAGGCGAACTGTGGCAGTTTCATGCAGAATTTAGCGAGCGTTGCAGGCCCATACTTTTCGTCTAGGGCATATTGGTTCATTTTCTAAGCTGCGCAACAAAATTGACGCAAATTTAACCACGGTGGTGTCTTTTACCGGGAGGAGACAGCAAAAAGTCATACAAGCCACGCAACTTAAAGGAATAATATTTGAAGCATAACAGCAGGCTTTTTGAGGCCAGGTGCTATCGAAATTTGGGCATCATTTGACCTGGTACTGTCGTGTTACTATCCAACAAGGTGCAGGTCATGTAAGTGTAAATTAAACGTAACAGCTATAGAGCTGTGGACAAAAAGGTTCGGAACCATTTTGCGAGCATGGAAATTTGCGTACACAAAATAGAGGCGGTAAGAGTACATACGAAGGTAAGAATCTATGACATATCTAAAATTTATGAAAAAAAAAAACTTACTTGACTTCTTCAAGCAATTGAAAGAATTTATCCAAGCGATCTTCCAACGAAATTGAGTCAATTATATCAGCTTCTCTGACTGCTTGATTCCAAAGACGCGTCTTTGCTTTCGACACAGTGAACACTTTATATTTGGGGTTCCTCTTTCCGAACTTCTGCTCGGTTTCTTTCATTTTTTTCAGAAAACCCTCAAGGCCAGCGTACGGCATCAGGTTATCTCTTTTTACCCAACTTCGACGACCATTATCTGCGAAAAATCGCACATGAATCATAACGTGCTGCGCTTGACCACGATTCTCATTAGCACTGATGGTTTTGCCTTCCGGATCTGGACACACCATACAGGGCCAATAGGAAAATTGAAATATTTGACCCCAAAACAAATCGCCCGTTTCGATTGATACCCAATTCATGTCGTTATCCAGTGACGACCCTTTAGCGCTGTCCACTGAAAAGGTGGAAGGTGACGTTATCGATGAGAGATCCTCGTTGGAGAATTTACTCTCCTGTAAGTGTAACATCTGTTCATTGCGTGGATGGTCGATTACATTTTTGGTGTTGTTGTCATTTGTAGGTGTGTCCTCTCTTTTGGAAGAAATTTCAGTACTCACATCAACACCATCACCACCAACATCAGTAACACTTTCTAAAACCTCAATCACTTCCATTGATTCAACATTTGTCTTCTTCTGGATCACCATACCGATAGCAGGAGCAGATTTTTCAGATTCCTTAATTGTTGGTTTCACTTCCACCGGGCTATGAATAGGTTCGTTCTCCAGAAATGTTGTTTGCTCTTCACCTTCTGTACTCTCCGTGTCTCTGCTTTGCATGTTGTGCATCTTTACACTGACCTCTGTTTGAATAGGACGATCTTTGTCAGTTCCGTCGGAGTCACTGGCGATAAATCCACTGTGACTCATTTGCTCTATTCTCACTACACAGCTTTTTTGTTTGTTTCGTACTTCGTCCGATTTCTCATCCATCGCCGTCCGAACATCAAACAATTCAATATCTTCAACTGGTGAACCGTGGAGAGATTTACTGGCACCATTTTTACGAAGCAGCTTTTCGATGGGACTTTCGAAGTTTTCACTCTTCCTAGACATTTCTGGCGATGATAGAGGCGACCTTAGATGAGTGTTGTCTGTAGCTCGACGAACACATCCGATTAAACCACGATTGGTGCGAAAATACGACCCCGAACCGTCCGAGTCCTTAAGCTTAGCTATGCGATACCTTGACTTCCGCTTCTCCGTGGAAGTAGGTGTATTGAAACCAATGTACTTTGGGCTCAAATTTGATTCAAGATTCGCCAATGGATTTTTTCTCCCTGAAAATAACAAAATAAATTTTTTGTATGTAGTGATTGAATTCTCAACGCTTTGTGGGAGAAACTTACTTCTTGGCGTGGATTCTCCTCTTTTCCGCTCATCCGGCGACACCACTTCCCTTCGTGGCGGGCTAAAAAAGTAACGTAAACTTTTGGTATTTTCATTTTCCAATGCACTAGTGTTCTTCTGTTGATTTTTATTCTTTCGACCAGGTGGTCGACCTCTAGGCTTGCCTGGACGTGGGGAAGCTACTCAAATACAGGATGTTCGAATGATAACATTAAAATACGCGCACATACCTTCAGTTGATTTCATTTTCTGTTGCTTCTCGTTGCGAGAAGAAAAATCAATGCAATTGTTGAGCTCTCGCTAGTAGGCAATTTCATCTGTCGAATGCCAAATATTTGGCGCCAAAATCAAAGAAAGCTGTCAAACTCGCTGCAAGGATCCGAGGTAAGAAAAAGCGGTTGCACGCACTTTATTTGTAATCTTTTAACCTAAACTTATTCAATAACGAGTAGCAGGACTATTTTTAGTGAAAATTAGATATGGATGGAGCTTTCAAAGACGTTTCATTCAGTAAAATTAAGCGAATTACACAAGAAACCTTTAAGTTGATTTGAGTTGGCTAGTTTGTTACAAGAATATGATAGAACTGGTGATAGAAAGTATTCCCAACTGTAAATTGAACTAAAGCACATTATCACGGGTCATTTATTATCGAAAACTGTGTTTGAGTTCGGATAAATCGCGTTTTTCTCGTAAAATTGCAGGACGCGAAATGAAAAGTAGAGTCCACGAAGTAGTATAAATTCTACTGCGGCGGGAGTTGGCTGTACTGACAGATTGACATCTGCTGCCAATGCATTAGGGTGCAAACAAGTGGTTGACATTTGCTCTAGTACTTTACACTTTGTGCGAAAGGAAATGGTAGAAACGTTCGAAAATTAATAATTATAGTTGTTTGGACTGGACACGTTCAGAGATAAACTATATTATTATAATCTGTTCCTTGAGTTTGGAGATTGCATAAGCCTTCTTCTTCCTACACAAGATATTCTTCTCACGATACTCTTCTCTCGTTGCCTTTATTTTGCGGTACAGAGATTATTGATGCGCATTTTCTGTCACAATTCCGAAATATGCAATCACATCATATCACAAGCTTGTTTAGAGAACTTACCTACGGTGGTTTCTGCTACCTTATTCATGATGTCGCTGTATTGGTTTACAGGTTGTTGTCGTTTGAGGATGGTAAATGCACAGCGGAGAGTCTCTTACTTAGGCACACTCTAAAGGATCTGGTTGTGTCAGGACATCCAACGTTGATTTTGTTTTTCTGGGTTTAGCAGCTGAGTGCAACACAATGTGGTCAGAGTCGTGTTCGCTGTTCTCATTTTCTGGCAATTTCAGAATGCTGGATGCGTGCTAGCAGATGGTTGATTTGGTTATTGGTTGGACCATAGGTAGGCGCAGGTTGCTTTGTAAGTTTTGAAAACTTAGTAATGCTTATGTCTGTGATTATGCCAGTTCTGAGCAAGCATATTGAAGAACATTTTTGTATGGACAAACATATAGTGGGGATCTCCATTCCATTAGGTTCACTCTTCTTTTCGAGCCATATGGGCACCCTACTATAAGCAGACAGAGAATGATTAATGACTTCATCCACATCAAAACTAAAAGCCACGTCAATGTTAAATGTTTTTTAACAACTTCTTGAAAGAAAACACTTATTAAAAGACATTTTGTAATGTTTTTTTTTGTTTTATACCAACTGAGGTTTGCCATAAAAATATCCGTTGAATACTTAAATTCAAACTGAGTGCAAAGGTGAACCCGTGCACTTCTAAGCAGTTCAATCAAATAAAAAAGGGTAATGTGTTTTTAAAATTTTATCCTTACTATGAAAGAAATAAAGAAAGAAATATGTAAAAAAATAATTTTTTTTTATACTCGGTTTAATAATGCGAGATCATTAGTTTTACCGTTGTAGTTCAATATTTCAAGTGTCAATGGCGAAAAGCTATGAGAAAAAATTATTGATAAGCTGATCACGTCCTTGGCACAAGGAACATACATATGTGCATACAATAGAAGCTGATTATATTGGCCTATGACAAATTTAACGGTTTATTGTTTCCTAAAATTTGTTTTGACGTATATTCATCATCTTGCTGGTCAAAGTTTAGTAACAAAAAAACGAAGTGAGTTATTTTTATTGCTGTGTAATTATAGTTTAAGTAAGAGCAGTCTCATATTTTACTTTTCATATTAAACCAATTTTATAACCTTGAGAATGTAAAATTCCTAATTTAAATATTTTCTAAGTAGGAAGTAGTCTATTATTTTCGATAGCTTCGAGTTGCATTATGCAAGTTTGAATAAACCAATGACTGAGTATATTTCAAAACTTGGTTTATTTAAACGGAGTTTGTAATGATATAGTTTGTATTCGAAGGGTAGGCATGTGCATTTGTGAGAACACAAGTGTCCACAGGTTTTCACAACCATACAGCGACTTCGACTTAACCAGAAGAGAAGGTCCAACTACTGAGGTGGCTAGGTCATGTAGAGCGGATGGAAACCAATGGTTCGGCCCGGTAAATCTTCGAATCCAAACCCGAGGGATGGCGCTGTAGAGGAGGACCGCGGTTCAATTGGCGCACGCAAGTGGAAGGAGACCTTAATCAACTTGCAGTGCAAAACTGGAAGCAGCTGGCTAAAGATCGATTCGGCTGAAGACATTTATTGGTTGAGTTCTAGATCCACCTCGGACTGAAGAGTCACCTTCAGTAAGTAAGTAAAACCTTTTAGAATCCACAAACAACCAAATCTATAGATTCGCTGACGACAGTACCCTTATATTACCTCTCACAAATTACACGTCCATTGAAGAGGATACACCTTACCTTTGATGCTCAGAAAACGCAATTTATAATATTTTCGAAAAAGTATATGTACATCTACTCTATCAAAACTTCAAATGGACGACTAAGCAATTCATTCAAAGTAAAGGATGTACCTCCTTGGAGTCACCGTCAATTCTAAAATCACATATATAGTAAAAAAATATTTCTAACTTCGTAAACATCCACTAAAAAAATACTTTACACCCTCGCAGGTACTTCTTCTTTACAAAGCAACAAGACCGAGCTTCCGGTAGTGTTCGCATATCTAAAGCCCCAAAACTTCATTTACTCGCCATAACTAGGCATTAATTCTGAGCTGATTTGTTAAATTTATAAGCAAAAGAAAGAAGACAGTCTCTTCCACATCGCGTTCAAGATCTTATCTGCCTACAACATTCGTTAACAACCAGAAAGCCTGGTCAAGAAAGCCACAATTGACTAAATTTTTACATTTCAGAAGATCCTGAAGAAAACTTAAGATTCGGTAAGAATGACACCCAACATCGACGAATTGGAAAAAACGTCACAGTGGTAGGATCTAGTCTGCCTTGGCTCTACTATTGTCTCTGACAACGACATCTCATCTGAAATCAAACAAAGAATAACTCTTGCCAATCGCTGTTTCTTTGCAGAAGGCAATTAGCATTTCCTAAATAGCTAAGGAGACTCATCATCATCATCATCATCTTCCAATGGCCCGCTTATCCACTATGAGGGTCGCGGGTTTAGGGAACGAAGAATTTTCCTCTCCATCGATAGCGAAGGAATATATCTTCGGTATTTTTAAGCGAAAAATTCTTTGTACAATATTCAGTACGGTCAACACAAATAGTTAACGGCCTTTAGAGGAGCAGATTTAACAACATATTATACGAGCTGTAAAGCGACGTCGATCAAGTCAAAAACTCCATATTGATGGCAAGGACATGCAGAGCTAATGGAACCCGGAGAGAAAACGCAGAAGATAGTGAATTAGTTTAGTTTGCAATTAAGGGCAGTGAACGTGTTGGTTGAAGCCAAGGTTCATCAGGAACTGGAGTGGCAGGTAAATAGCCTTAGAACTCATTACCAGAGGTATCATAACGCACCTTACACTTTTCTAGAGATTCACTCAAAAAAAAAACCAACTACATACCTATTTACGTATGTGTTTACATATATAGCTTTAAGAATAATGATTCGTCTGTGGAATAGGTCACGTTGATAATAAAATACGATTATATTTTGAGACTTAGACAACAAAGATAGGTGCCTAGGGGGAAACAACATTTCATCTAATGACGTCAAACAACCCAAAGTCGACTCCATGATGGTCTCTCGAAGGTAGGAGGTCAGATCGTAAAATCTGAACTCGCAGCTCGTTTTGAAAAGTATTAAAAAATTTCCTCTCATTCTAGTATCTACACGATACATCAAGGAACAGTCAAGTACAGTTAAGTATTTGCAGAAAGTTAGAGTTAATCAGAACAAGTAGTATCCCAACCTGCAACCCTCAAAGTAAAGATCGAACCTCCCAAAGCTTTTATTTAAAAAAAAAAAAGTTCATATGCGCCAGGTCGTCACTCAGTCCACCAATACAGCTTTGCTCTGCATCGTTTAAGTTCGGTTGAGTCATTCGATTGCGATTATTTGTGGGACGAGGCACAGTCGTCGCATAGCGTTGAATATAACCGCTCATGCTCAGTAGTTTGAAATCGTCGTCGGTTCAGTTAGTGCCGCGTATACCATCGGACAAGGTGAACGGAGCGAACGAATTGAAAGTACACACGCTTATTCCGCAAAAATCTCTTCTGCATTATAAATTGGTTTTTTTTTTTGGTACCGAAATCCAAAAATACTGGTTTCCCAACCACTCTACACACAGTGACCGATTACGCTGTGTGAACAGATTGCGCTGCTCAAAGTGAGGTAAAGATACGACAACTATGTGCAATAGTTTGTTAGATACTTAACACTTGCACTGTACCACCGCGACGGTTAAAATTACATGTATTTTGCGTACACAAAAAAAATTAGTTAATTTTTTTATTGACTCCAAAAGAAGTTTAAATATAAAAAAAAACAATTTTTGTGCTAACATTACATAAAAATAAAAAAAATAAAAAATACGACCTACATAATTGGCTGGCAATTAAGCAGACTTGACATTACAGTGGTAGCTACCTCGTCGTGGAATATTATTTAACATTTTAACAGTTTTTCTTGTTTTTTCTTCCTTCACACGGCCTAATCATTACGACGAACCAGGCAACAGGCTACGAGTTGCCAAAGAGCCAGAGCTAGAGCCCGAGACACAGAGCCATTGCATCTGGAAGTCTGTACTTTTCGCTGTAAAACTCAGACAATCAGACATTTCTTTCGTTGTTACGTTGTGTTATTCCGTATCTAGTGCAACAAAGAGTGAATAATTAAATTTCAAAACGTTTTTTTCTGTGATTTTTTTTTACGCAATCGTATTCAGTTTTTGGTATACAATTTTGCAACTAGAGTAATTAAAAGATGTATCCTAATACTGATACAATCTACGAGTGTAATGTTTGATATGCAAGAAAAAAAAAAATTGTATGTTATGTAAACAACGTTGATCATCATTCATTTTATCCGTTTATGTAAAAACAAAACAAAAAAGTTACTAGTCAATGGTTTGCACTGTGTTGAAAGATACTCTCTGTTGGATGGGGACACACCACAACCTAAGAAAGTGAAGAAAACAATTTAATAATTGTTGTGCAATTAATAACTACAATTTAAATATTCAATAATTGATTGGATTACGTGAAATCGCAAGTTTTTTTCTTTTTCTCTTTTAATTATCTGCTAATTTATACATACGAGTACAAAAGGCACCTCAACCTTCGTGATCTTACAAGTGTTACAAGAAAAAATTACTTCCCTTCTCATTAAATGCGCATTTATAATGCATTTTATTATTTAAAATTATAGACTTTGTGCATGTACTCAAAAGGTTATAAGTTTATAAGTAGTCCCCGTTTAACATATTTAACCCAAGCTACAGGTGTATCTCACTTTGTCGCTCTCACCTAGCAAATTCAGTGGAAACGTGCCAGTTCCAAGAGAAATTTGAAAGAACTAAAAGTGTCAAGGTGTGTGCAGTGAATGCAAAATTAGATACATATCGGCGTTCTATCCAAGTTCAATAACTGCCTGAGGTAGATCTGAATTTGAATGAATGAAAGTCTATCGAATTAAAATTCAAAAGAGACCTACATTTTGCTGGACAAGTTTCATTTAGTTAAAATTATTATCAAATGGGGGCTTATTATCAAATGGGGGCTTTTCCATTAAAATATTTCATTTTAAGTTTAAAGAGGTGCAGACACATACATTAATTACTTATTTGCTTAAGTGGCGTTTCGGTTTAGGGTAAGGCTGTGTCTTAACAAACAAACATATACAATAAACCCGGTCCTTAGCTATCTGCGACTGCCAATAAGGAGGAGTTTTTAAATAGAGACATAAAAATTTTAACCTTTTCTATGATCTGTGAATGTCAAAATGTCACAGCACGATAAACAATTAGGTACATTACATATTTTTTGTTAGAAAACCCAATCAGATCTTCCATAACATCGCATGGGTTGCTCGGTACATTTATTCTTTCCTCCTCTTTCCATCACCAATATCAAGAAATACTTCCCTCAAGTCACGGCGAAGACGTTAACTTTCAAGGAGAAGACTTCGACATTAGGCTATCAGATTGATGAATTGAGACAGGCCTTCACTTTATTTGCTGTGCCTACCGTGGCAGAACAGGCTTGGTCTGTCTGAACCCACCGCCCAAAAGCACTGTCGGAGTATCCTATTTCGATACTCAATACCTTTCTATGAGCCATGATACACTCATCCCACACTATAACTTTGGCTTCTCGAAGCACCTGAGCCAAGTCACTCTCCTTAGAGATGTTACAAAGTGTAGACTCAGAATGACTTAGGCTGAGATGCTTTGAGAAGGTAGAGTGACCCGTCATGTCTTCTTTAACCAAGGTGGCTACACTACCTGAGGAAGCAATGGCAACGGCAATGCCGCTGACTGCAGTTGCGCATTACTATAAATGGCCAAACCTTAACGCCCTGTATTTTGGCTCACAGTTATAATTTTGGAAAAGGGTAAAACACGTGTTTATTTATTTCTATTCTAGAATATAAACACCAAATTTCAACTCCAAAATCTAATTTTAATTTTTTTTTTCATACAAACTGTAACACCCTGTAAAAGCTGAATTTCGAAATCAGCCAAATCAATCGATTCCACGCCGTTCACAGGAATTGGGAGTCTCTTAGTCCACATTGTGTCGAATTTTGTGTAAAGATCTTGGCCTTACAGAAACAAATTAACTCAAGAACTGAAGCCTCTTGATCATTTGAAGCGCCGAAACTTCTCCGATTGGGATTTGTAAAAGTTTGAAGAAAATCCTGAATTTTATTGTTATGTCCTTAAACCCTGTAGTAAAGACAGTACTCCCCATTCAATAAACTAACTACTGAGCAACGACTACCAACAAGATAAAAACTAGATAAAAATTGACTTAAATGCTTAACTCATTTTGTAAATTCAAGCATTAAACCGAAAATTAACCCTCCATGAAAGTAAACAACTGAAGCTCACTAAAAACATATCAAACAATTAGAAAATTTGTATCAATTCACGATAAACCTTTAGATAAGAGAAAACGATTTCTGTGCGACTTCTTAGAAATCAGTTATTGGCCGACGGCAAACATACACAAACATATAAAAAAATAAATAGCTGGAGCGACAGCCCGGGGTGACCCAAGGACTAGCTTCTGGCATCCAGTCATGTTGTGTGTGTTACATTTGTCGCACGAATGGGAGGGACCTACAATTTATTCCGAACTCTGAACGGCGAACTGAGAAGCTTTTTCATAAAAAATTATACTTGTATTTGTCATTCCCCGACAAGAGGTGGTGCCGCAAAAAATGTTCGGTGGATATTGCTGGAACTTGAACTCACGCACCACCGGACCACCATACTAACCACTGAGCCACGGCGACTAGAATGTAATATATAGTAAAATAAAATAGAGACATATATGTATAAAAACAATTGCAACAATTTAAATACAGGGCTTTGCCAGACATTTCTGCACGCAATTATACAAATTCAAGGAAAAAAAATCTCGAAAAAGATTCATTCGATCTATGGGTGTATGTACAACGTGTCACTTTAGTATTCTGTTCATGTGCAGCCTTTGTGATGAGAAGTCTTTATTAAAAGTGTACATATATTTTACGTACGCATTGCTAATCAAAAAATGTGAATCCTATGTACTCGTACATATCATACTGTGTACTTCCATTGGCAAACCGATGATTTAAATAAATGAACGTTTGCTTTGCGAAGTATCAGAATCGAGTTCTTTAAACTCGAGATTTGTATTTCATTAGCACTAAAGTGGGGAAGTGAAACAGATTTAACTTGTTCACAGCGGAGTGTATGTTCGAAACGTAAGGGGCCGTGAACTACAGAGTGAGAATCATTGGACTCGACAGCCCTGAAACTTCTCCGTTTGTCAACGTCATCATCGTTGTACTTGTACATAGTACACCACAGCTCAAAGATGTGTCAGTACGAGTAGAGGTACTCCCCAAGAAGGGTTCTCTAACGTTTTCTCTGGAACACGGCTTTTAAAAAAAAATCTGCTAGAGGACCTGGAAAGAAATAGCTACACTATGGTTTCATAAGTGGATGACGTTGCTATTGCTGTCTCAGGAAGGCATCCTCAAGTTCTCAACGAACTGATGAATAATGCCCTCTCCAACCTAACTAAGTAAACTGAAAAATCTGGGCTTAAAGCAAACCCACACAAAACAGAGCTAGTTTTCTTTTCAAAATCTTAAACTCCACGGCACAAGATTAACCTTCCCCAATGAGGCCGAATTCCTTCGTGTCATTTTTGACAGGAAGTTGTGCTGGAACCCAACATTGAAGACCTAGTCAAAATAATTCTGGTAGCTCTTTATACTTGCAAAATAACTGTTAGTCGCGGATGGGGCTACACGCCAAATTATGATCAAGGTACAAAGGATGACATGTCTCTATATAACTGGGGCTTTGAGATTGACCCGCTTCATTCTGAACCTCACACCTATAGATTTCACAGGCAAACAAGCTGCGGCAATTGCACCAGCTTGTTTAAAGGAATCATCGCTCTAGATCCCAAAGCAGTATGAGTTCAGCGCTTTGATTGCTGCTTGGCTGTCAGAGAAACTGGCAATCTGTTTTCTATGCAGGTTTTATGTGAAGCGTTCTATAAAACATAGTCGAATTTCATATACCTCTGCTTGAAAGAAGACAAAACCGATGTTCGGAATACTCAAAGTACAAGCCTAACTATCAAACTTTTCTTAAAGGCGAAAATCGGCTTCACATTTAAAAGGCGGGGTCGTTATCATTAATGACTTATCAAATGCAATAGACATTCTTATTATGCTTAGTATAATCGTAAGAGCTTCTTTCGCCTTGGAATGCATAATGCAACCGAATACGTTGTTATATTCGTAATAGCTGTGTAATTACGATTTTTCTTACAATGCAAGCTAATAAACCACAATTGTTTCGTGTCTCTGAAAACAATAAACAGTAAGAACTAAAATTTAGTGTTTATAACAATTTAACGGCGTCTTTTGGTCTACATCACGTAGGTATCGTGGCATCAGTAAAACTAGCAATTGAAACAGTCAGTGATTGCCAAGGAAGTGTTTACACCATTATTCGTGAGTAGTTTGCTTGCTGAAAGCACGCAACTTAGCTAAACATTTCATTGACAGAAACAATTAGAATAAATTCAATTTAATTATTCACTTGTTAATGGAACGTGTGCAATATTGCTGTAATTTACAATTTATCAAGAAAAGGGGTACTTAACTTTTGTACGATACTATGTGATTGCTTACTTTAATTGACATTATTGTAATGTTCCTTTTATCGTACTGTCACTATCTAAGCTGTTTAGCTGACATCTATTTACAGCTTTTCGAATGGCAATAGCTTAATATTAACTCAAGATCAATAAAAATTTGGAGGAAATCCGGATAAGACCGAAATGATGCTATTTATCACCAAAACCAAGGTTCCGGAATTCACCCCACCCAAACTAAATGGCCAGCCACTTTCACTAAGGCCCAGTTCATAATACCTAGCCACAATACAAGACCCGAAACTGAGTTGGGAGCTTAATATAGAACAGCGGGTAAAGAAAGCAAGTATAGCGTTCTATGCCTGCAATAAAACATTCGGCAAAAAATGGGGACTCAAGCCAAAGATGACCCTGTGGATGTTCACTGCCGTTGTGCGTCCAATTCTTACTTATGGCGCCATCGTCTGGTGGCCTCCCGTAAGTAAAAAATACAACATCGATAAGTTCAAGAAAGTGCAGAGATCAGCGTGTGTAGGTGTTACAGGGGTACTGAGATCTTGTCCTAACGATGCTCTAAGTATGATCCTGCACCTTTTGCCCCTTGACCTTCACATCAAAGAAATAGCTACCTGCAGTGCGATCCGGCTCAGGGAATCTGGGTTCTGGATCGCAAAGCCGTATGGTCACTGTGAGATCCTGGCAACTATTCCAGGAGATTTGGTCGGGTCTTCGACCGATTACATGGCACCCATCCTCAATTTTAGGAAATTATTCCTTGCTAAATTCCCTACCAGAGAAGAATGGAAGAATGGTTATGTTTTCAATGACCATGATATTGGTATATACACGGATGGGTCGAAGATGGATTGCGGAGTCGGCGCAGGTATCTTCTCTGACCAACTGACTATATCAAAGTTTCTTCGCTTTCCGGACTCTGCTAGTGTTTTTCAGGCAAAAACACGCGATTCGCGAGGCCTGCCGCTTGCTGAATAATCTCCAAACATCCAACCAAAATATCGCTATCTTCTCAGATAGCCAAGCCGCTATCAAAGCCATTGATGCGGTTAACATATCATCAAAGCTGGTAGAGCAATGCCGGCTTGAAATTAATCAACTGAGTACCCACTCCACAATTACACTCATCTGGATCCCAGGTCATAACAATTATAAGGGCAATGAGCGTGCCGATGAGCTGGCCCGGAAAGTATCGGCCCTTAACAGTTCACTTGCAGAAAGAGTCGATATTCCGCTGGGCACTGTCGGAGACCATGCGGTCAAGCTTGGTATTCCACACAACAACTTTTGCAGAAGTTGCAAGGACTTTAATGAGAAAGAATCTCTATTTCACTTCCTCTGCAGGTGCCGGCCTTGGCGAGGACCAGACAGCGCTCTTTGGGCAAACTTTTCTTCATGGACCTCGCCTAGATAGCTGAAAAAAGGATTGGAGAACTAATCCTGTATCTAAACTCCACCGGCTGGATATAGCCATCCTAAACCACCAAGTCAACAACCACATACCAACAAGGTTTAAACGAGTTTCGTGGTTACAAAACGGCGCACTCTAGCGCTAATTGGGCTCCAAAGGGCCGCCATTTTTACCTACCTATATTTTTAAGAGAATTAACAAAAATGAGGACGAATGTCATATCGTTTTTCGTCCTTTTTTATATTTCAGCGATAAATCAGTATGTACACTTTTACTTTTGGCATAATACGTACAGTTGCTAAACCCCACTGCTACAAATCGTTACAATTCCCGTAAAAAAGTTTCGCTCGGATTTTTCTCTCAAAAGTGTTAAACACATGTGTATACGAGTATGCTCTGTTTTCCTGCTAGAATTCTGCATCATACAGCAGAACTGTCAAAATCAGCGTTTTGCAGAATATGCATTTCGTCTTCTGAGTTAGGACTTTTGAACGCATTCGCTTTGACAAACCGAAGTAGCAGCGGTCTCCTAAGGTGAGTTTCCGTTGAATTTTCACCTGGCTGTCTTTCGTGGAGTTGCTTCATTTAGCTTCAAAGTAGCTGTTGTCAATAGTGGCACTTCGTTCAAAGTGGTTGACAGAAGCTTCTTCATTCACTTCAAAAACAACTCGTCTCGTGTGTTCTTGATTGTCATGAAAGCTTCTTTGATTGCACGTTGAAAGCGACCGATGAAATCAATATCGTCTGCGTATCTCAGAAGCTACACAGACATATTAAAGATTGTGGCGTCCATGTTAACACCTGCCCTGCGTTCTATTTGTTTCAGCATAATAGAAATCACATAAAACCACGGGGTACATCTTTAAAAAAGTTCAGGCGAGCCATTAACCATCGTCCAGTAGAGCTCAAGGCGCAGCTTTAAAATCGATGAAAATGTGGTGTGCTGGATTTGACTGTTGTTGGTCTTTTCCAGGATTCGCCTTAGTGTGAAAATTTTGTCTATCGTCGATCTGTCACACTGATACTTGCCAAGTAGTGTGTTGCCGAAGGCCTTAAAACGTATATATGTTCGGTTGCAGCTTCATCGCCTGTGTTCACAAGAACCCGTTTTAGTATATATCAAAACCGGCATTCAATTTTTTAAAAGTCGCGTCATGAGGACCTCTGCAATAGGCGGTATTTTGCCGAAATCAACCTAAAACGTGTGTCATTATCGTCATCATTTAAATTTTGTTCAAACTCTTGCCCCAAAACCGCAACATTTTGTAATTATTCATTTGTTGTAAAATCAAACCATTAACACCCGCCCACCTGCACGTCTTGTTTCTGTCACTTCAATTGTATTGCAATCCTAACAAATGCGATGCCCATCATTTACAAAATTTAAATAATAGTCTAAAACGCTGCATTAATTTAAAAGCCGTGACGTAATATTTGCATTTTATTTGTTTGTCATTATTAACATATTTACTAGGCGAACACATTTCGTCGGACAAACCTAAGCCATCTTGTCTTCCATAATCAGTCGTTGCGCGAGACGCATTGGTAAACGATCAACAAATTGATTGTGTCCACAGATACTGACTGAGTTCGGTGCGGTCGGTCGTTCGGTCGGTCGGCCGTTCGGGAGTATTGTCCCAATGATTAACAGTATCTTAACTCCCCCCGACAATATGGCAGAAATTATGATGGCAAAATACCCGATATTACAGCGATGCGTCTGAGTCGACACAAAATTGGACTACTCAAGGTCGACTTTCTTTTCCTTCGACCTTGAAGTGGTATACGTATTCTTTGCGTAAGCTTGAAAATGCGTTGTGTGATATGGATACAAGAGGCTAGTTGCCGACCTAGTTGTTTCTAATCATGTGTTTGAAACAGGTTAATCCATCAGATGGGCGAAAAAAAGTTTTGGTGTGTCTTATTATTGGATAAACTCTTTCCCAACTACGGGATTTTTTTTCAACAGAAGATGAGTGTGGCATAATGCTAATAAACATTCGTCATCATTGATGATGATGATATGCCTTGTATGAGTGATGTATGCATTTTGTAGTGACATTTCAACGGAGTCCATTTTAATTTCCCTTTTAATTGGGATGACAGTTTATTGTGACATTCGACTGACTTTTAGTTACGCATAGCTTAATCTTGACATTTAGAATACGAAGTGCTGAGGTTGCTGTGATATCTTCTTCTCCATTCGCTCTCGTTGAAGACAGGACTAGATGTACATACATACTCGCATATGTATCTGATGAAAGATTTTTTGTTCAAAAATGCACAGGATCTGCTCTGCGCCGTATTTCAAAACTAATCACTCTGCACTGTATTCATTTTGTCCTCGAAATAAGTTTTAAATTTTATTGTTTCACCAAATAAAATTGCTACTGTGAATAAGTAAAAGAAAAAACCACTGGTTCGCTCAAAATTTGACAGCTCCAAGTGGTGTTTGCATTATTAATTGTGTCTTGGATTCTTTCAATCCTTTATACCCTGCAAAATAAGCCATGGAACGGAGTTCTAGAGTCTCAGTCCAGGAGCTATCAAATTTCTTGATGAAAGCTAAAACTGCGTACGCTTTTGATCGAATTTCAGGAGTGCTGCTGCATTTTTTTTAGATACGAGTTTAAGAAGTTACTACGGGAAGTTACTGCGTAGTTTGTTTTTCTGTGAAAATACCCCTGTAATGGTAAAAATCCTGGGTGTCCTTCTTGAGTGTAACCAAATTGCAAAGAATAGATATCGAGGTCGAGGTCTTGAAAGTCCTCCAGTCTGTTTCTTGGGATCGCGGTAGGACTAAATTGGCTCAGTATTTAAAAACAGATCATTCTGTGATCTCGGAATGTGTCAGACAATTTCCAGTGTCTGACTATCAGAGACCTAAAATTTAAGATCAGAGTTATATCTAAAATTATCTATTTAATTAAAATTGCCTATTTCTCGTTACAAAGTTGGGTTCTGCCCTTCCTGTTTCTATAGAAATATTGTTTACAATTACAAATTCTAATAATGACTAATTTTTTTCTGTTTGATAACTAGACAACTGCCCACATGATTGGTAGATGGTTTGCCTTGTGGTCCTGTTTTAGGCTGGCTTCTTAGTGCCTTTCAAGTCGTCCACGATAAAGGCTTAGTCGGATGAGTTTTATAGGAGTCCAGGCGAATTTTATATTGGAATCTTTCTTTTTGTCTTTAGTGTGACCAGCTTTAAGGCCCTTTACAGGCAGTCATGTTCCCAAACCTTCGACACGTTGGACCTGGTGAGCCTGTTTTTTTTTTTTTTTTTTTTTTTGCAGCGTTAGCTTTTGAAGAACAATGATACTCGATACTATTTTATTTGGATTAACTACCAGGTCACAGGCCCTTTTCCATGATTTTTCATGATCTTACTGACCTGTGCAGTGAACAAATCCGACATTTGGGAATTAGTTGGGTTATACACATTTTAGACTGGCAATGTCTTTTGTTGGTTCGATTTGGCTGCAAATCGTTTGCTATGTACCTCTTTTCCTCAATTGATGGCTTTGTTTTCTTTACAGCTGCCCCAAGAAACAATTAAAACGATAGTTCTAAATAATACCCTTTTGAAATTCAGGTAGTATTAGATGTAAATGGTGTCCAAGGGTGGTGTTTAACTAGATTTGTAGTGTTTGTCATTGCTATAATTCACGGTATTCTCGTCATACTCTACTACCCGTGTTATGCCTTTGCAGTAGAGTCGACGTCAGCTTTACAGTTGATCGATTTTATTTATTTTAAGAAATAAATATTTTTCCACATCAGGAGTTGAACCCGGACTTTCAGCGTGACTTTGAGCTTCCCACAACTGTTTAGTTGACGACATCAAAGTTAAAGGGAAATACGTTGCACGATCGATTATGGCAGCAGTTCTAAAGGTCATCCAGAAAAAAAAAACAAGAAAATATTATGCATACTCGTAAACATATTTTTAAATAATCAACAATAAAAACAGTCAGTAGTCAAAACGTAATAGATGCTGTACTGGTACTCGTTAATATTATTCTTTTCTATTTTACTTGTGCATCCGTGTGCCTGTCTTGTCTTAGGAAAATAACAATTGCCATTATATTCTATGAAAACGCTTACTTTGCAGTCACAAGTTTCTCGTAAAGATTAAGTTGCTGTTGGGCTAGAATTTCAGGGAAACTTTAATAGTTTCTGATTTGGAATTATATTCTCGTACCTACCTACACATACGAATACTCATTATTCTGCTGTGCATCACGAAACAATTTGTTACGGTCATTCGAAGAAATCCAGTTTTCCTCTTCGTGTCATGGGCAGATAGCTCTTGGTAAATAAATGTGGTAAGTTACATAGACTATCGTTTTTATTTTCTTAGATCATGAAAAACTCATTTGTGTTCGGCCCTGTTCCCCAAAAAGAGCTATTGAGTTCGTTACTTGAGAAATAACACCATTCAATGCTGTGACGGGTGTAGAAGTAATGTTTTATCATTGATTGGAAATACAGGCTGTTCAATGAGCACGACAGAATTGACTTCTGTCTCTATGTTGGCCTTCAGTTCAGAATCAAATAACAGTTTTACCCAGAAATTTGGCACATTTGGCGAACAGTATTTTGAATCGGTTATGTTTTTTTTGAGAAAATATCTCAGTTGGCTTAGGCTGGTAAAGAAGGTCATAAGTCCAACAAGTGGTCCTTTTTCTTTCCTTTGAGTACACGTTTTTGGTTCCTCCTTTCTGCCTGGCTCGCACTGACACAAGGCTCTTGTCGTTTGCCATTTTGTCTTTACGCGATGAGCATCACACCAGCAGTTGGAGGGGTTAAGTCTAGCCCATCCGTCGCGGGATTCCTGATGGCGTGCTACCACTGGTCTTCTGCGTTTGTTGTTGCTGTTGAAGGACTTCTAGTCGCGACACTACTGGATATTCCCATCCCCAAACTCGTCTTTCAAGGCGTGGAATGGAATCTGTGTCATCAGGTAGGCGTCCCCTGGGTTGGCCCAGGATAAGATGGTTGAAAGGTCTGAAATCTTACCTCTACGCTACTATGAAAAATGATGACGATGTTGAACAAATGAACAAATCGAGAATTCATTTGATTTTTTGTGCAATATACACATATTTCGATTTAAAGAAGACGGAGAGACTTTTATCTACAAACCGGAAAAATCTAGGTTCATTAGTAGGGGTCCTTACCGGACATTGCTTGATAGGCGGGCATGCACTTAGATTGGGGGTCCCCTCCAACGATTTCTGCAGAAGCTGTAGGGCCGAGGAGGAAGAGGAAACCACGACCCACCTTCTTTGTACATGTCCTGCTCTTGCGACGCTTAGAAGAAGAACCCTCGGGGAATACTTCTATGTTGATCTTAACGATCTAGCTGAACTCGACATCCAGAAGATAAGCAACTTCATCTCTGGAACGAAATGGTTCAAATCTTAGGGTTAACACCGCTACGGTTGCCCACTTTCGTTGTAGTTATGCCACATTTTCTGGTTCCCTGGTGCCGGTTTTCTTCGTTGTGGTATCACAATGGGCCATTCTGGCCTAAGTGTGTCCCTGCCTAAGCGGGGAAAGCCACCTAACCTAACCTAACCTAACACATATTTATGTATTTCAACATGTACATATGTTTGTAAACCTTAAAATGATTTTTTGACACAAATTAGACGTACCTACATACTACACAGTATTTTACATACATACATACATCCATACTTGATGAGATCATGAATGGAATACTCGAGGGAAAATTTTAGTCAGCTATCGAATGCATCGAGACAAAGCTAATTACAAACACTGATTGCAACCACGCGAAAAATGTGCAAAACAATAATTTTAAATAGCGGAACTTTTGGCAATACATAATATATTTAATTTCGTGGAGTGAAGTTTGTTTCGTTTGTGCTGACCCACGTGAAGTGCGTTTCATGTGATATTTAAGGTGCTAACAATGTAGGCCAGACTGGATTAACTACTTTAGATCTTTAATCGTACACACTTTCTTTGATATCTGTTTGAAATTGACTGCTAATCTAGAGCTCATTAAAATTGAATTATCACATATCCCCTTTCTTACAGCTTCTTTCTTTTTTGATTCTTGCAAATGCTTGCTAAAACTGGGCCATATATGAAGTTTCTCAAGTCAGAAGTAAACTTGAAAACAAAGTTATAATATGGTTACCATGTTTATATATAATACTTACACATATACATATATGTTTGTTTAAGATACAAGAAAAGTTAGCACCATTAGAAATTTCAAAATGTATAGTCATTAATTAATTTTAATTAACTAAGGTTTCCAGCAACTTTTGGGTCCTCCTCTGTATCTGTTTACAACAGTCAGTTCATTAAACCTAAATCAAAATTGAAAATGACGTTCGTGAGGTGTTCGGTTTTCTTTTGTAATAATTATAGCGGAATTACCGTTGTGGAGCAGCGTTTTTATTTTATGTAATGCCTAGTTGGTGTGAAACTAAAATACAGAATGAGAAGAGGAAGAGTTTTTTTTTTCTGCCGTGGAAGCAGCTTAAACTGAAAGGTTCCTCCTCATTCATTTAAGTCTTACCATATGAACATGTGTTCGTCATTTTTCTACAAATAACCTGGTTTACGAGATGGTACCGAATGGAATCCTACTCAGTGGAACAGAACCGCACTTAAAAGTAAAAAGTCGAGTTGCATTTCCATCGCTCCAATGGCTTCGGATAATAACACGGAAGTACACTGCACTGTATGTTCCGATATCTGCAGCGCGGCTGCAATTGTGCGCACTAAGCAACAATCCAAGCTACCTATAACCAACTTCATATAAAAAACTACCTCAGAGTATTAGTTTATGGCTGTGTGTGTACAGTTTACGGGTATAGCAACTCTTTGCAGTGATCATGCAAACGGGTATCGACAAAACCGAGATGTTGTTGGGGAACGTATTTAAGCTCCGATTGCCTGTGTGTGTAATTCGGCAAATACACTCAAGTGCGTATGCCGGAAAAAATACGTTGTGTACGCTACGTGCATTTATGCAATATCTGACCACCAAAATTCATTAGTGCGGCGACTAGAAGCGTTGGCACATACCACAAGTGTTTGACCTCGATTTTGCAAGAATATGGTTGATTACTTTATTTTCTGTAATTATTTCGCTAGTAACTTGGGTTTATTAGGCTTCGGAGAATTGAGTGAAAACAAGTAGAGTAGTCCAAGCCAAGTGCTTGCGAATGAAAGTATCTTAAACTCTCATACTTGCGTTTGACTTTTCAACTAATGTTGGTTTTATCTAGGAATAAGATACGAAAGAGATTTTCGCTACCCTGTGCAGATTCCTTGAAATATTATCTAGAGTAGTTTCTTTACTCGGGAGGTGGTCAGTATCTTATCTAGATAGATCAAGTCGTCAACAGCAGTAGTCGATACATAACATGGATGCTTTTACGTAGCCGCGCAGTTATCCTGTTGGCACAACCCGCCGGACGAGGAATCAGTTAAACTGCTGTTAATTACTCACTTCGGGGGTATGAGCATTACCGTTGGCGCTCTAGGAAGCTCATCAACTTCCACTTCTCTTCCAAGACTTTAACTAATACTTAAAAAAGCTGGTAGACCTGAGCTCCAAATATGTCGTGTAATTAAATGTTTCATCATCATCATCCCGCTTATCCACTATGAGGGTCGCGGGTTTAGGGAGCTTAAGTGGACTCTCCACATTTGCCGATCTTCCACCATCGACTCTAACTCATCAGGGGCTATCCCCATACGGGTAGAGGTGAGATTTCGGACTTGGTCCAGCCATCTCATCCTAGGCCTACCAGGAGACGTCTGCCCGATGGCACGGATTCCATGGCACGTCTTGGAAACCGAGTTGGGGACATGCGTTTGACGTGCCCAAACCATCGAAGTATGGACCTCTCTGTTTAAAGAAACAGCTGCTCGACATTGAGTGCCTCGCGTACTCTGGTGTTCCTTACTCGATCTCGGGGAGTCACCCCAGCAATATAACGAAGAAATCTCATTTCGGCAGCTTGTATCCGCGATCTTATCCTTTCGGTCATTACCCAAACCTCATGACCATAGGTGAGGGTCGGAACAAATTGTTTCCCATACAAAAATTGTGAACGCCACCAATGGGGAATGGATGCATTCCATCAGTGGAATGGATGCAAATATGAGACGACTTTTTGACTGTGAAAAAAGTCATTCATCCTCTACTTTAAGGCGCTGGGTCTGTCTGGTAGAGTTTTGACTTTCGTCGCCATTCAACATTCCGCAGACGCAACGATGTTCCAGTCTATGTCTTAGCAGATTCTGTGTAGATTCATGGTTTACTCTAAATTCTTGATTTCCATGCCTGGACGTATTCCATGCCAAGAACATATTATTTAATCTCTCGTAGATACAGGTCACGACGATTTCTCTAATTTCGAAGGGCGGGACTAATTCGTCTGATCTTATTTAACCGTGTCATTCTACCCAAGGCAAGTGAATACTTCAAATGAAAGACACTTCTCCAATTAGTTGTCAAACTCTTTAACCAACCCATGAAAGCTTAAAACACAAACACACATGCTTGGTAAAAACTTAGTGAAACCTTTTTAAGTTTCCCAGAAAACAAAAAATAATTAACCTTAGTACAATGACGCATTATCGTTTAGACACGGTGTCTCGGAAAACCAAAAAAATCTTTCCGAGTGGCTTATTTCGGCTAGAAAAAACATTAAACCAACAAAAGCATTGTAGTCGTGTAATTAACATCACACAGTCTTTCTTTTTATACCCAAAAAAAAAATAAAAATGTTTCTCTTTGGCTGCATTAAAGTGTATTTTTGGATCATGGCCGTTTGTCTACAATCAAATTATTAATTTTTGTTTTAATTCAAGTCATAGTTACAATACAACAGAGGTCATTGCTTTTAACTACCAAAAAATGAGTCATTCGTGATCAGTATTTTGATGCTTGTTTCCGAATTTTATTTTACCTCGGTTGACACTACGGTCAGCAACAAGCTTTTCCAGAAATTAATATCCTTTATTGATGGAGGTCATCAACAGATGTAGGATCTGTTAAGAACAATTTATGAGAGCCATAAGTTTCTGAGCGATTGAAGGCTTAGCTTTTTTGGTCGCTTTCAATGACCCTTTGACCGGTAACCGAGATAATGGCCATGGTTCATAAATATACAGTTGTATAAATGTACAGCCTCACTTCAACCACAATGGATTCATTGTATTCTCTGGTTTAACATTACAGAACAGAGGAAATATATTAATCTTGACCACCTTGGGTTCAAAAGAAATTTTCAGATAAAATGGTTTGTACTTAGGGACTTGAGCTCGTCATGGCAGCGTTTTACGATTATGTATCTGATTATTATTAATATAACGGCTTTGACTGTATATGCAGATGTCGATGCTCTTTCTTGGGAGTGTCTGTTGAGATAGTTGTCTAGAGGACTCGCCTTAGAACACGCTGCTGTATGTGCTGAGGTGATTTTAGCAGGTCTGTAATTTCGGGTAGAATTTTAAGATGAATAGGTCCTAACATACGGCTCGACTGTTTGGTGGAAGGCACTTGAGAAGAAATGCAATCTTACAAGTGTTACCAACATAGGGATAACAGGATCGATAAGATCAACACCCACAGCGGCACTTGAAACAATGCTGAACCTACTTCCAGTGGAAATCCACTATTGGGGATGCAGGTCTCTGGACAAACAGTACCTATGGTCACGCCTCCGTTCTAACCCGATGGAATACCACGAAGGAGAACATAGATACCGACTACATCATTGCAACCTCAGACTTCGATAGGAGATTTGATTTAAAAATACCAAAAAGATATGACTGGGATGATGGTACAGTATGCACCGAAGAAGAGCTTGCCTTCTACACCGACGGATCCAAAATGTACGCTGGTACTGGTGCCGGTATTTTCTCTGAATCCAGAGGGGTAAACCAATCCTTCAAAATTCGAAACGAATGCAGCAATTTTCAAGCCAAGATAACTGCCATTTTACAGGCCGCGAAGTTAAAAAATAATGACAACATTGTCAGAGAAAACATTACTATCTATGTTGACAGCCAGGCGGCTATTAAGTCTCTGCAGTCAGCATCGATAAAATCGAAGCTCGTAAAGGTCTGCAGACAAAACCTCAACGATATATCAAAGACCAACAAGGTGACCCTATGCTGGGTACCGGACCACAGTGATATATCAGGTAATGAGAGGGCTAGGGGGGGGTGCAGAACTAGATCCCGCATATACCCTTCCGATCGCGAAGACACCCATTAGCACTCTTTATGGGGACATAGATGAGGAAACCATGATCAGGGGCTAATACGTGATGGTGTCACATGGACACATGTGCAATAGCCAGATCACTATGGCCAGTCTTCGATAAGAAGAAGCCCAAAAATCTCGTACAACTTAGTCGAAGGGAAATATGAATCGTCTCCGGTGTCCTCACAGGACACTGCGGATTAGGAATCCATGCGGGGCGTCTTGGATTGCCCTACAACGACTATTGCAGAAGCTGCAGGGACGAGGAGGAAATAGAATCCGTCCGACACCTGCTATGTGAATGTCCCGCATTGGCCACCAGAATATTGCGTACTCTTGGTAGTAGCTTCTTCCATGGGCTGGAGGACCTTAATATCGCTGATTTTAGGAAACTCCTGAGATTTCTATCCCTTTCTGGCTGGTTTCCGGATTAGCCAACTCTATCCCTTGCTTTGACTCCCATGAGTATACTTTTTACGGCTTGAGGTCTAAGTAAGTCTTTAGGACACCCACTAAATCAACCAACCCAGATAAATAGGAACTCATTTTTGCCGAGTACCCCATGACAAACACCTATCCAAAGGATGATTAATTGTGAATTGATGTCCGAAATAATTACAAACATCATTAGTTTCTTAAGTTGTACAGACCATCGTTGCCGAATTACTTAAACTTAATTTGGGTTCTAAGGAGCTTATTGAAAAAACGAGCACATTCGATTTGTGGAAAGATAATAATATCCATCCGCATAGGGTATATGCAAATCCATCATATTATCAGAACGCAAATATTTTTTTTATAGTTCGTGGGGGCATATTGTTGTCTGGACAAAGAGAAATTCATTAACTCGAAACCCAAAATCAGGCACGCTTAATTACTTAAAAAATAAGCAAATTGCTGCATGGAATACAAATGGTCGCTTTCCGTTCGCTTGAACATAGCCAGCAAAACAAATTGTTTATTTTTGTCAAAACAAAATTGTATTGTATTGTCCCTTGGAAAACTAAATAGTTGCCAATCGATAATTGAATAAATTGTTGAATGCGAAATGGTTTTACGGCGGCCAGCAGCAATCCATTATTCTAAGTGAACATGTAAAATTGCTTCGACGCAGTTTTCACGCCGCCGGAAACTATTATCTATTCAAAATGGCGCGCAAATAATTAGATAAAGTCGCAAACCGTATCATTATTATCTTTGTCGGTGCACCACTTTATATGTTCCGAAGGCTTGGCTTTTCATTCCTGACCCTTGGGTTTTTTTCTCGACAATTTGTTGAGTTTAGCTTGCGTAAGCTGAACTAAGTGTGTGCAGACGTTTAAGTGGGAAAATCCAAAGAGATCTGAGTGACACTTGCATCTCGAAGCACTTTAGAACCGATGGCAGCTTATTAGCATCAGGTGGTTTAGTATTTGTTTTCTAAATTTACATCGAAAATATTGAAAGTGCCTAGTTACATCCCACTGTACGGGTATGAATTCATGACAAACTGCATGAGTGCAGGTAATTTCGCTGGAAATACCTGATTCGGACTTAGGCAGGAGATGATGTACGAGTATATGAGTGAGTAACGAACATTTTTCGGCATCGGCGTTCGATAAAAACGTATCTTACTCGTTGTACACGCGGTGTTATGTATCATTGTACAACATTGACACCGTGGCGGGAGGAATGTGAGGAACTGGATGGGCCATGCGGCAATGTGTGTTGGACAACAGCGCTGGTTTAATTTGCGGCGTGCTATTGCGCACCCAACCTGCTGGCAACCTTGGATTCGGGTACGATACACTGTAAGTGTATGTGTACTCTGGCAATAAACATTGCCATTGTTGGGTTAAGTTTGTACTCGCATGTGGTAACAATATATTTACCAATTACGTGAATTGTATAATCACTGGTATAATTTTAGCTGCACATTGAGACAGTATCAATCTTTGGTGGGATTGGTATTGTTTCTCAAAATATGACATGCGAAAGGGGATTGTAATTTACAGAAAGTCGTTTAGGTCAAGCAGTTATCAGTTTTTTTTTGTTTCCATGAAATAATATCTAAGTTACCGCCCTCAATTGGTTTATGTAGAAAAAATTCACGGAAAACGTCCTTATTATCCTCAGTAGCTGGTCGTGTCACTCGCGTTTTGTACATTGAGGTGCCTAACTAAACGCCAAGTGACCCATTTGGTTTTTTATATTCGTCCCTAGATTCAAGTTTGGAGATTCTTTCGAAAATGGTCGTGTGACTAGTTTTATGTCTCTGTTTGGTCTAAAGTCAACACACTAAGAGCAGTGATAAATCCATTTTGATATTCCAAGGATCTACCTACTTATTTAACCAATTGAAACTTCTTATGAAGAAGGCTTTTTGCATCTGCATTTATCACATCGCTTAAACCTTAGGAGTAGAAAGCTGGGAGAGAGCTGGGCAGGCACTTACTTCAGCGGTAATTTACAGTCTGTTGAGACAAGTCAAGTTCTTAGAGCGTAGAGAGTATTGTATCACTTGTCCACCTAAAATGTATTCTTTTGATAGCATCCAGTTTAAATTTAAGTTGACATGTTGCGATCGGTATATCTGAGATGTCTTCTTTTGGTAGGATTGAACATGTAACAATAATTTGAAAGACGTAATAAGAACCTACGATTATCAGATAAAACATCTACAGGTATTCCGTCGTGAGTTTTTGGTCCGTTAGTGTAGTAATACATCGACTAACCTTCTAGAAATATGTACCTACTAGCTGATACCCGCGACTATATCCGCGTGGAAGAAGTCTCAGTTTTCCCTATATCCTTCCCCAGGTTTCAAAACATTGATGAGTACATAAGCATAGACTCTCAATTCCTCATATTAATTCTTTAAGGCGTTCCTGTGAACATCATTCCTGGCTTTTCTTTCTTGATCGAGGATGGCCAGGCTGTCAGGTCAATTGGCTCTGAGCTCGCTATGGGAAATACTGTCACTCCTCAAATCCACATTATTCCCTTTCAAAGTCTGTCCAAATACCTTATTGATGTTCATGGCGTATCAAACCTCAACAAAAAATTGCAGACGTTTGAACTCAAAGTGGTACTCTGATGGGATCAGGGAAATGCGGGGGATGAAGACGGTTTTTCGCTGACCGACTTCTGTGAAAAGCCTGGCTTCGATACCATGGTTCTACAAAGTCTTCACCTGCACAGTTTTAGAGAGTTTAGATTGGGCAACAACTTTGAAGTTGAGGATGTGGCGTAGATTTCCTAGTGGATCAAAAGTGTGCAATAACTCTACAGGTTAATATACTGCATACGCGAGTCTCATTTCCGAGTCCAGAGATTCATACTTTATATTCTCAGTTTTTCAACTTCTCCAGCAGAAAATAGTTGATACTGTTGGCTGAGACGTTTGTTTGAGTGAAAATAGCTTTGAAATAGCTAAGCCATGAACTCCAAACTGATGAACGTTTAGGTACACTATATTCTGCCAGTCAAACTAATTACATCTTCCATAACATCGCAAGGGTTACTTGGTATTTTTTTTTCTCCTCTTTCCATCACCAATGTCAAGAAATAAGTAAGAAAACTCCTCTCCCCTCAAGTCACGTTTAAGATGGACATGAATGTAAGTTAACTCTGAAGGACAGAACTTTGATATAAGGCTATCAGATGGATGATTTGAGACAGGTCTTCACTTCATTTGTCGAGTCCCCCGTGGGCTGCTTGATCTGCCTGAAGCCACCAGCCAAAGGCACTGTTGGAGAGTCCTATTATCATCCTCAATGCCTTTATATGAGCCATTCCACACTATAACTTTGGCTTTCTGAAGCACCTGATCTCAGTTTTTCTGCTTTGAGATGTTACAAAGTGTAGACTTAGAATGACTTTGAGAAAACAGAGTGACCCGCCATGTCTTCTATAATCAAGGTAGCTGCAGTACTTGAGGAACCAATGCCAGTATTCTTTTCTCCCCTAATTGTGACCCACAACAGAGTGAAACATGTGTTTTATTATTTCTGTTCTAGAATATACCCATTAAATTTCAATTCCAAAATCCAATTTAATTTTTTTTTTATACAAACTTGAACACCGTGTAATACGCTGTAGAAGTCGAATTTCGAAATGTCCTTTCTTATTCCTTGTATATATCATAAAGAGAACCTCTGTGAAAACATTTCAACTTTCTAGGTCCAAAGGTTTGGGCTGAGCGTTGATGAGTCAATTTGTCTCAAAACTATTATTCTAAGGCAATTGACATTAAACAGTTATTTTAAGGAAAGGGCCCCTAGAAAGTAGGCGTGGCTATACATAATGTAAGGTTTTTTTTAGAGTAAATGAATATCTACACGTTAGTTTATAAGCTTTTCGTTTTCCTTGTATGATTACTCAAAAAAATGCGTTTTACGAAAAATGGGCGTGGCAGTGGGAGGATTTTAAAAATTAGCCTATGCTCATTCCCTAGGCTTAAGGTATCTCCGTACCAAATTTTATCGAAATCGGTTCAGCGGTTTAGCCGTGAAAACGTAGCAGACAGAGACACTTTCGCATTTATAATATTAGTATAGTAAAAATATAGTATGGATAGTATGGATAAATCTTACCCCAGAATAACGCAGAAGGTTTAGGAAATGTGTTATTTGTGAAATGTTTCTACGCAACAAACTCGAACTTTGCATCTGGTCTAACAAAGAAACAAATATTATTTACGCAAATTTCAGTTGGTTGAGTTTCTTAAAACTCCTACTTTAAGGTTTGCTTGTTTGTAGCAGCTCACCAATCTACCAAGTTTGTTTGGCGGTTTTGGAAAAGGTTTATTGTTTCTATTTTGATTCTCTTTGACCAGATCAATCTCGATAGTCATTATTCGTACTGCTTCATCATGTTTTTTAGATTGTCTTCATACATAGCCCCGCTTGTTCTCTTCTTACATAG
Organism: Matsumyia berberina; assembly: GCA_917880715.2. Classification (NCBI taxonomy): domain Eukaryota; kingdom Metazoa; phylum Arthropoda; class Insecta; order Diptera; family Syrphidae; genus Matsumyia; species Matsumyia berberina. The sequence goes on from OU862872.1 coordinate 1,981,553, forward strand.
TCATCGCATATTTCTGACATTACACAGCTCTGCTTTTAGAATGAATTTCCACGTAAACATTAGAACCTGTGGTCTGAGATACCTCATTACAGACTTTTCAGTTAGATACTAATTGAATATTGCTCTCATAGGTAAATGTAATGTCTATCAGCGTCCTTCTATTCTAAGTAATAGATGTAGGAGTGCTACCCACATTTGCGGTCAATAAATTTTTAAAATTAAGGCAATCAAAAAGTGACTCACTCCGTTTGTTGGTGCCGCTAATTGCTCAGCTAACGTGGTAAGCATTTGCATCTGTCGCAACGATGGCGCCTCTGTATTGAGCTGTACTGTTAAATCAATTGGCTAAGTGTTTTGAAATAGCACGAGCTATACCTGGGCATTCACAAACTACAAATATCGTTGTGGTACCCGCCCAAGTTCGAGTCGATAACACATTGCCTTTTGGCGTCTGATTAAAATTCAGGATTATCCTGGTTCTTTTTACATCCAAAGCAGGACAAAGAGCTTTAGATATGTGCTGTTTCTAATGATTGAACAGCGCCAGACCCATTTTTAACAATTGTCTTTGTACACGTAAGGTTTGTATTTCTATGAGCTTATTAATTTCAGCTATTTTTCGTAGCCCATTCGCTATTTTATTCCTCGCAATATTTTAATGCATCCAGCATAGGCTTTTCCAGTTACGTGGGATTTTATGTCACTTCAGATTTTATAGTAGTTTGACATCGATTCCATATACATATATATGTATGTACATATGTATGAATTTAAAGTTTCTAGGAAGTTCTCCGTGGAGCTTCTGGCTTGGCTATACTGTCCGATCTCTATACGCCTATGAATGAGAAAAACATAAGCTGTTGAGACAAAGAAGATAAAGAACCGATACCGACTGCCGATCAATCACAATATCAAAGTTAAAAATTTGTACAAAACCAATTGTTCCTCCCAAAGGAGCAAGTAACAAAAAAAAACCTAAGCCTGCCTCTATCATTCGTCACGTATTTCACGAGTTCAATGTACATTTGTCAAACATGCCAGAAAAGTGAATCTATACTTCACAACATAGTCCCAATAATGGAAGTGAAATGTCTTGGGATTAGAATTTCCTCAATTACATTGATTGTCTGATTAGATTTCTTTGTATAAGCTGTAGTCAAGAAAAAATAAAAATTGGGACCAGCGCTGCCACTTTGTTACGATCGTAGCAAAACTGCTACGCGATTTCCAAAAAAGTCAAATTTGCTATGCTGCTACGCACTCTCCCTAATATCCCAATTTTTGCTTCGCTTTTTTGAAACACGAACTTTTAACAAGAATCTTGTAGTTTTTAGACCCCTCACAATCACAATCACAGAAAAAAAAAAAATTAATCGGACGTAATTCCAAGCTATTCACTTCCACGAATCCAACTTCACAAGCAGTATATATTTCTTCGGATATGTTTGAAATGTGACTGGATTCGGGCTGGAGTTCCACTGGAATTTCAATGGCTTTGCTTTTGCTACGCAAATTTGATACGGGATTTTTTTTTCTTAGTGGCAGCACTGATTGGGACCCCTCTTTCACTTAATAGATATGCTTCAATTATTGAGTCGAAAATTTAGATTTGATAGAGTTTCCTTTAACTCGTGTATGCTTCTTGTCGTTTTATTTAAGCTGCATGTGCTTGCGCCGGCACTCTTCGTTCGTCAAACTAGGGATTTCGCTGAAGTGGCCGATAGTGTTGCCAATACATAATGCTAATACACTTGATCAGAAAAGGCTTTGGCCATCTCTTGCGATTATATCCGTCCGAGGTCAAACATCTCCTCCTTGCAGTGTTGCCTTGTTTTTGCGGTATTCGCGATACTCGTAGCTGTACCCTGGCTACAACAAAACAGTAGTCCGACTCAATCTTCGTCACTCGGAACATTTGAACATGCACTTTCCTAGACGAGTTGCTTACGTCGATCCTAATGTGGCCAATTTGGTTGATAGTTAATTGATAATGTATACCTTTGTACAGGGTTTTTCAATAAGAGCCCTACAAAAGTTTTTTTAAATAAAACAAAAACGGTTTTGGATATCAATGAAATTCTTTATTCCTGTGAAAGTACGTTCGATGCCATTATGTATGGAACTCGATTTCTTTTGCATGGCCACCACGGGCACGCTTGCAGAAGTTAAGACGCTGAACCCAATTTTCGACGGATATTCGTACGAAGTTCATCAATCGTCGCTGGCTTGTTGGCATAGACCATAGACTTGACGTAGCTAACGGCGTCAAATCGCACGACCGAGGCGGCCAAGCGACTGGACCATTTCGTGAGATAACACGTTCTCCAAACTTGGTTTCCAATAAATTGATTGTGACATTCGCTGTGTGGCTTGTGGCGCCGTCCTGTTGGAACCACATGTCCTCCAAGTCCATATCATCCAATTGGGGCCAAAAATATTCGGTTATCATTGAATGGTAGCGATCCCCATTCACAGTAACGTGCCGGTCTTGATCATCACGGAAGAAGTACGGCCCAATGACGCCGCCGGCCCATAAACCACACCAAACCGTAATTCTTTCGGAATGCAATGATGACTCATGGAGTACGTGTGGATTGCTGCCTGACCAATACCGCATATTTTATTTATTGACGAAGCCATCCAGCCAGAAATTATGACGACCATAAATTGGACGTAGGGCTCTTAACGTTGAGGCCACTGACTCCGAATTTCGGTAGTAAATTTTAATAATTTCGACTCGTTGTTGGCTCGTATATCTTTCCATCATGAAATGGCAAACCTTACTGAAGAGAAATGTCAAAAAACCGCAAGAAAAATATGGCGTCGTTTGCTGTCCCTGTCGCTCTACTTTTGTAGCGTCCCTATTGAAAAACCCTTTAGATACAAATGACTAGATGCAGAAACCACGTGCTAATTAGAACAATGTTTCGCTCGCTGCAAAGTTGATTAGCTTGAATCCCTTTCTGATGTTGTTGTAGTGCAGGCTTAATTTTTCAACAGTACTCCCAAAGGCGTCCTCTATTCTACGATTTGTTATGACCCGCTCGTTCACAAAGCAGAAACTCTAGATTTCTTGCCTATTTGTACATCCAAATAAGTGGTGCTTTTGTTGGTTGGAGTTTTTCATTCTTCTTTTGCCCGGCCAGTCGAGTGGTTCCGTTTAGATTTCAGCTGGGTAATTTTTCCGCTCCACTAAGGAGTGCTTAAATTAAACCTCAAGCGGGTTCATTGTACTCATAAAAAGTGTACTCATGGCAGTCTTACCAAGGGATAAAGTTGGCTAATCTGGAAACCACCCAAAAGGTCCTCCCGCCCATGGAAGAAGCTATTCCCAAGAGTACGTAGTACGCACAGCAAGTACGTCGCTGCAACTTCTGCAGTAGTCATTGTAGGGTAATCCAAGATGCTCCGCATAAATTCCTATCCCGCATTACACTGGAGACGATTCGTATTTCCCTTCGACTAAGTTGTCGGCTAAATGGGCTAGAGACCTGCTCGAACAGGGGCCTAGTCAACCTGCTACGGGAGGACCCCCCAGTTTCAGTGGGAAATGTTAAACTGCTAGGGGGAAGCCAACAGTCAAAGGGCGGTTGCCATCCGATAAAGGAGGCCCCCCTGGCGACAATAGGCAGCTCGATAAGGGAAGGCCCTTAGACTCTCACTCGGAAGGCAGGAGGGATCTAGCCAATAAGAGGCCTAGGTCTCGGGAGGACCCCTTGAAAGCCCCAAAGAAGGCCAAGACGGTGGCATCCGCGTCTAGGCCTTACAGCGCGGTGGCAAAGGGGCACCTGACCTTCGGCATTATTGACCAGGGTGATGAGGAGGGTAGGATTAGTAATGAGAGGTGGAGGAGCCTTAAAGCTAAGGTTTCCTCGGACATCCTTACGCACTGCCTCGCTAACCCTTCGTTAGCTCCGCCGACTTTCACGGACGGCGGATGGGATAAGACCGGGGCCAAACTGATCAACCGGAGTGATCAGAACTCGGCCGACTATATACAGTCGGCCATAGCCAAAATTGGTGCGCTTTGGCCTGGGGCCAAGCTCAAGTCCTCAATTATTTTCTGTAAAAGGTGCTGACGCAATCAGAAAGGTATATGCATATGGCGATTTCATTTCCTGATATAAGTATCTGTGTGATCTGGTGCCCAGCATAGGGTCGCCTTATTAGTCGTTGATATATCGTTGAGAGTTTGTCTGCAAACCTTTACAAATCTTCGATTTTGTCGATGCTTAATAGCCGCCGGGCTGTTAACATAGATAATGATAGTGCCTTAGTGGAAACACTTCTTCCTCTCTTTTGATGACAATCCGAAGGGTTTAAAATCTAATCTCTGCTGTGGACACCTGTGTCCTCTTAAATGCAAATATCTACTCTTCGAACACGGGTAAGAGGATTTAGGTACTCAAAAATGTAGCTTTTGCTTTATGCCTAGTTATTTTATATTATAATTTTGTGGTTTCAGATTCGAATTCAGTGAACTGAAATGTGTTATCACACCTGACCACTGCCGTTTCCAAAACCTGTCATCTGACTGTTAATGGGTCAAATTATGTAAATTTTTTAAAGCGATCAGAAAATAAGAATCGAAAAACTTAGTATTCGGTAATTAAACGAACTAACAGCTGTAAAATAGTTAGGTACTGTTAAATGTGACTTCTACGGTCATAAATCACGAATTTATTCTCTCGAAAATTTATGTGTGTTACATTGAAAATAATGGCGATCAATTAATCTAGTCAATAAAGCAACCAATCTTAATGCAAGCGCGTGTCAATACTGTATAAAAAATCCATTTGTTCTAAAAATTAATATTTATAATTTTTTTTGTTGCTACCAAAGCGTGCTGTAGAGAATATGAGAAATTACATACATTTGTCAGTTGGATGGAATCTTTAATGCTTCCGCTAATTTAAATTGACTGGAAACGAAATACATTCTAATGACATTATAATGGATTTCGAAATGGCCAGCCTGGAAACAATTAACACCACAAGAATGTCGATTGCTCACTAATAAGTGAATACGTTTGCAAAAATAAATAAAATAATAACAATTGTTAAAAAATAATGACTTCAACCACTGAAGGATGAAAACAGAGACAAGACGACTAACCGAAGTCCATTCTCATTTTTTTTTTCAGATTATTTGTGTGCCACGTTTTAGAATGGCAGCAGTTGAAGTCCGAAATGGGTACAAGCATTATGGCAGCTCATCAAATCAAAAGATAATTTTAAATTATCTTAATATGAACGTTATGCGCGGATCCATGTGAGTTGAATTTGAATTCGCATTTTTTTATTCTTTTTTTTTTTACAAATGATTCTATTGTAGTTATGGTCTTCTCGGTGCGTCAGGTTGCGGCAAAACTACACTTCTGTCATGCATTGTGGGCCAACGTCAACTCAACAGCGGGGAGGTGACTGTACTTGGTTTGCAACCCGGTCTACCAGGAAGTGGTATTCCGGGAGCACGTATCGGCTATATGCCTCAGGTCAGTGTAATTTACAAACCCAGGAAAAATTTGCCTTAAAACAAAAGAGTTGGGTGGCGAACTTGATATAAATGAATGTTGATGCTTTTTATAGGAAATAGCGCTGGTCGAAGAAATGACTGTGAAGGAAACAATTTATTATTTTGGACGAATCTATGGTCTAAATGATGAGCAAATTCGTGAAAAATTCAAAATACTTCGTGACCTATTGCAGCTACCTCCGCCGAAACAGTTAGTGAAAAAATGCAGCGGCGGACAACAGAGACGGGTCTCTTTTGCCTGTGCAATGATTCATGACCCCGAACTGCTGATACTTGACGAACCGACAGTTGGTCTGGATCCTATGCTAAGAGAAAAGTAAGAATTTATTTATACTGACCACATGATGAAAAGCGTTTTTTACTTCCTTTTAGAATCTGGGAATTTTTGGTAGAATCAACACGAAATAGCAAAATGGCTGTGATCATAACAACACACTATATCGAAGAAGCAAAACAAGCCAATTGTGTAAGATTGACATAAGTCAGACACAAGTTTAATTTTTAAATTAACTTTCTGTTTAGATTGGCCTAATGCGAAACGGAGTACTTCTCGCTGAAGATACACCACAAAATATTATGACCAAATTCGAAGTAAATTCGATAGAAGACGCATTCTTATTGTTAAGTTCAAGGCAGGGTAAATCGGATGAAGTCGATGCGAGCACGATTACACGACGTCAATCAACAGCTTCTGCTATAACATCGGTGGACGTCAGTGAACCATCAACGTATGAGGACAAGAATGCGAATATTGAAAAAAGTGAAAAGCCACCCATAGACTACAGCGTCAACGGTGATGAGAACAAACGTAAATTTCTATTTACTACACGGGGACGAGTAAAGGCACTGATGACAAAGAATTTCGTTCAGCTATTCAGACAACCATCGTAAGTATGAACATGCAACATATGGCTCATGGAGGAAACCTATTAAATCGATGGCTTGCGGCTTTCTAAGCCTATCTTGCTGGTGCAATAACCCGATTTATCACTTTGAACTGTTTAGGAATACACATATCGGTTGTAGAGGAACTTAATATCAACAACTGCAAGGGGAAATGCTGTCGTAACCGCAATTTAAAATATCACGTTGCAAAACTTTTTTCCCCCTGTGATATTACATATTCTATAATAGTACGATAAGACTGACTGCCTGGAAAGATACAGACATCTCTGTCATTTTCGCAACTTCTCTTAAAAGAAAAGAACAAAACCAACCGAAGCTTTAATTTAAAGGGAGAATACTACTGACGTTGTTGTTAGCTAAGTGTACAAACAGAGTGGAGCAGAGAGTGAGCAAGAGCAAAGAGCAAAGCGATAAAATCAAACACGTGTAATGAAAGGGTAGCGCACACAGTGGAGCGTCGTTCGAAAATCGAGCAAAGCGTCGACAAGAGAGTAAAACGGCGATTTCAAACATGTCTGATTTCTCCGCTATCATCGCTATGATTTTAGGTGGATTTCGAAGAAATACCGCCTATTGCAGAGGTCCTCATGACGCAATCTTTTTATATATATTTCTTCTGAACGTGTGTATTTCACTGAACTCCTCCTTAACGGCTGAACCGATTTTAATGAAATTTTTTGTATGTGTTTGAGCGGGTCCCTGGAGGGTTTAGATAGGTTAGGTTAATTGACCGTTAAAACCTTCTGAAAAATTGTAGGAGATGTGTTCGGGTAAATGGCGTTGGCTTTCGCCACAGGTGCTTTTTGTGACCTCTCCTTTTCATTGTGTACATGGATAGAATGTTACAGCGCAACCGTGGCGAGGAACGGTTCGCATTGTGAGACTTAAGGATAAGCCATCCACTTTTCGCTGAGATTTGGGTAATGACCGAAAGAATAAGCTGCTATATAGGGAAGCATACCAAAAAACAATAATCAAATAACTTAATTAACCCGTACGAAGTCGGGGCGGACCGCTAGTATATACATATATGTATGTATGCATGCAATATAACTCTTGCTTATTTGCTTCTACTTTGCTCTTTGCTCCTTACTCTGGCTAGCCTTCATCCTTGCTCTCTCGTGCTCTTTGCTCGGAGGAATATTGCAGCTTTGCTCTCCGCTTCACTCTGTTTGTACACTAAGTCATCTTAACTATCAAAGAAGAGAGCTCCGAGATGAAGTAGTGTTCTTTTCGACAGTGCCGGTCGGAACCGAGACAGCTTACCCTAATTTTGACCGGACTCTTCATCGGCTTTGCAGTTACGAGGAATGCATCGGTGGCCTGTCATTAAGTAAAGATGGATATTGGCCTGAAAAACCCTAGTAGTTTCAGGACCAGGGTAGGCGATTCTTGAATTTGGGTATCCCTTTTTGTCGACAGCACAACATGTGATTTGGCTCTCATCGATAAAGCCCTATTAGATGGACTTGTTGGGTTATCTCTAGAATCTGAAGAAGTACAAACCGCACTGATAGAAGCCAATCAAAAGATCCTGTACGCAATAATTTGGAGATTGATTTATCTGTAGTTAGGGGAATAGCAGGGGTCTCCTTTTGAATTTTCGGTCCAATATCGGTTATCTAGGCCACACTTTGTGAATAATACTGACAGCACTTTAGAAAATCCAATCCAATCTACGAATGTTATAAGTTTGACGAAGTTCTCATACCATTGTGAGCGATGTGGGATTTAGAAAGAAGGGTTTGTAGCTGGCACCCGTTAAGTATCCGCTCGTCGATTTTACTATTGTCGTGGACAGCTTTGTGTGCGTTTAAAAGTTGTGGATACACTTCTTAACTTCTCAGAGTTGTTGGCCACCTCGTAAAAACATCTGCGTCACCTGATGTTGTCTGCAGAGTTGCTAGGGGTAATGTTCGTTTTTTGTTGTTTGGGTCAGAGCTTAAGTTCTGAAGTATATAGGGAAGCATACGCAGAGACTGGATGTAGCGAAAAGGGTGATCTTTTTTTTTGTAGACTTTAGTTTAATTATTATTTTTAAATACTTTTAACAACTTTTAAATTATTTATTTCCTATTATTTTGCAGAGGGGTAATCTTTATGTTAATGTTTCCAATCATTCAATTGTCGTGTTTTTATTTGGCAATTGGCAAGACACCAGGAAATTTAAAACTTGGCATCGTCGACAATGAAATTCCGGACTACGAATCGTGCTTCGATCACAATTTAATAACTGTTTACAATCGAAATGAGAGCTGTGAATTGCATAAGATATCATGTCGCTATATAAATGAATTAGATCTAGCGGAAAGGGTAACATTCATTATTTTTATTTTACTGAATAAATGTAAAAAGAGATATGAAACGAAATATTTTAGGTTTATTTTGATAGCACTGAAGAAGCTTTGGCAGCAGCCAAACGTACCGATGTCGTTGGATTTATTCACTTTCCCTACAACTTTTCCGAATCGATGCAGGAGATTCTGCAGGAAGGACGCTATGCCGATCCAAGTGCTTTTGACTGGGGAGAACTCACTGTTCGAATCGATATGACAGGTATAGGATAGAATCCTAAGAAGATTTATTATATAGATACATTTTATTCTATTCCAGATCAGCAGATAGCTTACTATATTGAACGGCGTTTGAGAGATTCATTTAGTACGTTTATGAAACATATTTTGCAGGACTGTAATTTACCAGTCGCATTGGCTAGAACTCCGGTACAGTTTCAGGAACCTATTTATGGATCACTTGATATTGAATTTCAGCAATATGTTGCTCCAGGCGTAGTGATGACGTATGTATTTAAAGACTTATTTTATTTCAGGTAGAGAGGTGACCTTTTAGCCTTCTCTGATTAGGTTTGCTGTGTTCCACCCATGGTCTTTTCTATTATATTGATTAACAGAGGCAAATTGGTTTAAGTGCGATCAGAAAAGGTCGTATAATGAATTGAATCATGCCACTAGTATCAACGATAATCCCAGTATTTCTGCCGCACCCTCACTACTATTAAGCATTGGCCGACGAAGTTTTCCAGGTCTTTCTTTTTCTCTCAACTGTTATCACTTTTAATAATTGTCTAACAGGAGAAGCCCTGTAACACTCTTTTGGGTAGGGGTTGGAATTTATCCGAGGTGGACGTGCCTGTATTAAGAGGCGACTAAAATCCACCTCTTGACTGTGACGTTAAAGCGGTCTTTTTAAAAATATGTCGGATAAATAAAAAATAAATAGCTGGCGCGTCAGCTTAGAATGAGACAAGGTCTAGCTTCTCCCAACCATTCATGTTGTGCGTGTTACATTTTTCGAACGAATGGAACGGACCTACAATTTATTGGCGACTCCGAAGGGCGATTTGAGAAGCTCTTTCATGACAAATTATATCCCCGGACAGCAGTCCAACGCACTAACCTCTTAGCCACGGCGACCACGTCCATGTCGGATATTATTACTCTAGGTGGTACTCGCGAAATCGCAAATTCATTCATGGTCTTTTCGACCACGGTTGAGGCACGGCTTCTGAAGGCCTCTACCATTTTTTGACCACTGTGCCTCGTTTTAGATTCTGTTTTTATGTCTTCATGCGCAATTGCTTTTATTTCGGTTAATCATTGATAAAACGAAAATGTAAATACTCATTTTATTCTAGAATGGTCTTCTTTCTGGCAACTCTTATGACGGCTGCTGTGTTCATATCTGAGAGAATGGATGGAGTTTGGGACAGAACCCTTGTCGCTGGTGAGTTTTTTTCTCTCCCCACTTTGCATCCTTTAGAACTTATTAAAATAATTTCAACTGCAGGAGTATCCGCTACTGAGATGCTATGGGCCCATCTCTTGACGCAGTTCATCATAATGGCTTTCCAGTCTTTTGAAGTGATAATGTACATCGGCCTGGTTTTCGATACGTACAATAAAGGCGACACCTTTACGCTTGTTGGATTGTTAACCCTAACAGCGTTTTGTGGAATGCTATTTGGACTTCTCATATCTGTTTATTGTAGGTCACACACAACAGCTAATTTTGTGGCCACTGGAGCTTTTTACCCCATGATCATTCTGTGTGGTAAGTATATCTTGTCTTTTTTCATGTCATGCTCATATATTTCACACTGATTATTTTTCAAAGGTCTTCTGTGGCCACTGGAGGGTATGCCCAAGTCTCTACAAGAAGTCGTTAAGTTCTTTCCCTTCACAATACCATCAATCTCCGCAAGGAACATCATTGAGAAAGGATGGTCCATTACAAATTACCAAGTGTACAATGGATTCATCGTGATGTCAGTGTGGATCGTTGTATTTTTCACAGCATGTATATTGGGTTTAAAGCGCAAGGCATAGGCAAATTCATTCAAGCTACACACACACACACATTCCATTTGTCGATTTGTAAGACTATTTAATGTAATTTTTCAGTAATATTGAAGCATCCTTTAGAAACATTTTTCTTGTATTTAATTTCAAAATCAAAATCAAATCATGTGGATAAAAAACAAAAACACCTGTATACCATTGTAACACACATTCTTAATTAACTGTCACAAATGTTAGGTACTTTGTTTGACAAACACCGCACGCACCCATAAACAATAAGACGAAGAATAGGGGGTTTTTATTTAATTTTAGTTGTTTAGTTCTTAGTTGTAAGTAATCTTTTGTATACAATTCTTGTGTTTCATTTCTAGTGTTATTGCAATATGTGATTCAATAAATAGAACGATTTCGAAAAAATGACTTACCAATTTGGATGTTTAATTAATTAATTAATTTTTTAAGCTAATAGATATGAATGAACAATGGCTGGGTTAACATTCAGGCTAGTAAATACCGTAAGTCAGTTACTTTCACATAGTATTCGGAGCGCAGATCATTAATGATTTCAAGAGCTGAGTAAGGGCTGGTGACTTGGGGTTTTGCGAACTGCGTCAGTCTCTCAATCCAGAAATCCTTATGGTCGTCGAGGAATACTTTGCTGAAGTAGAAATGAAGCAGAAGTGGATGGTGGTTTCTTTCTCATTCACATCCCCGTAGGGTATACCAAGTTCTGCCACATGGGCACCAATCGGGCAATGACATGTACTGATCACTACGATTCTGGTGATATCCAAGCGAGTTCTGCTCCTCGTTGGTCCTATTCTTGTGAAGGTTGGTCACATCTTTCTATATACTATGCTTAGCCTTCTCCACCTAACGTCGTTCAACGATAGAAAGTGTGAATGTGCATATATTGCCTCCAAAAGCACCAAGTGGAATACCAACATGTTCGGCAGCGCATCTCTACCTGAACATTTCCTTAAGCCTTGGAAATAATAGAAGAGTGGCCCTGAATCGACTACCTAGGTCCTCAAGTTATTGTCCAACCAGTTTGAAGGATGTGGAAATAGAATAAATGACTTTGTTTTTGATATAAAAAGGTCGAAGAAGGAGGATAGAAAGTTATACATGCTTTCTTACAGCGCTCTTCTACATATGATTGTTTGGTTTCTTAGTAAGATTTCGACCAAGAATGACACTAAAACATTAGAGGACCACTATAGTCGGAAAATTCTAGTATTTTGGTTTTTGTAGTTGTAGTTGTAGCATCAGCTTTGTTTTTACCGGGTTGATACCGAGTTTGCGCCTTAGAGTCCATGGTGACTTTGAATAACGTAGTGGTGCCTGAATAATTCTTGATCTTAACACGGATATAATCCAACGGTTAAGACACTTATCCATGATTAGCTTAGTGAAAATAAGGGCAAAACAAACTATGTATATGCTGACAACGAAGTAAAGACATCCAACTTCTTGCATAGAAAGTAACGTTCGAGAAATATATGTAACTTTGGGTTTGTAATGGATTTTATGTACCTATACTCCACTAAGAAAGCCGATTAAGTTTCAAAGCTTCCTCTTCAACAGCTAAAGTAAATATAATTGGGAGCCAGCTAACGACAGCTCTCTTATAGGATGAGTCCCAGATTTACTCCGGCCGTTTGCAATACATATGTAATATCACATAAGTGTATGCTTGCACACACTAAAATTGATTATTATTTCACAAAACGCATCTATTTGTTAAAACATAATATTAATTACGTGATTCCTAAACTGGAATGTTAGCTCAACTCACCAACTGCAATACTCTACGAACATAACAACTGATTTGTTTCTCTCATTTCGATGTGGGGGATTAAATGTGTGAAAAATATCAGCCGCCAATTTAAAATTTGATATTTCAAGAGTTTTCTGAATTCGGCAGATTAATTACTGTTAATTAATGAAAGGATAACTCTGGCTTAAGCTGCTAGGGATACAACCAGGTACTTCACCCTAAAAATGTGTCCATGGAGGCGCTTTGAAGATATCAGAAACTGTTCATATGATTGTGGCATAAGAGAAATCCACCGCATCGTTTTTAAAGGGACCGTAGAAATTGTTGTTGCTTTGTTCTCACACGTATTCACAGACAAGAGCTGTCAGCGAGGAAAAGCAATATGGCGCTACAACTACAACAATGTAAACAAACGGGTGTCGCGGGGATAGAGGCAGAGGGACGGAAGATTAATATCTCTATAGTTTATCTCTGACCGATAAGACAACTAACCATTCCAGTAGGTTGTCTTACCTCCTGTGTACCATATAAACCAGAAAACCGATCGGTTGCTAAACGAAATCGATGAACTGTTGTTGTGAACAATTTTGTAAAAACAAGATTAAGATATGAAGAAAAACTATTATTTTCAAAAAGCATTTTCAACAATCGAGTAAAAAAGTTATCTTGTGGATGAACCTTTAAAGAAACAATTTAGAAATAAATTCTAAATGGAACTGTCACGCAGTGACATGACATCAGTTATCTGTCATTTCAGAAAAAAACTTCGTTTGTTTTGGATTGTGTACAGCCTTTATAAAAAACACTTTTTAATAAGCCAAAGGCAATTACTGCTGAAAAATGCATGTTAACTTAGATCCACAATTAGTGGACAAAATAGCGAATGAGGTGAAATCGCAGGGCGTTTTCGACCAATTCCGTAAAGATTCCATGGCCGATGTGGACACCAAACCTGCCTATCAAAATCTCAGGCAGCGCGTGGAGAACACAGTAAATAAATTTCTTTCCGAACAGAAATGGACACCGGATTTAAATAAAAACCAACTTCGAGAGAGATTACGGAAGCATATTACAGAGTAAGAGTTCTTTCGGTATGTTGACAAAGTAACAAGTAAAAGTAAATATTCCTTCCAGAGCTGGATTCCTAGACGTTGGTGTAGAGCGCATAGTGGATCAAGTTGTTAATCCAAAGATCGCGACCGTGTTTCAACCTAAAATTGAAGATATTGCCTACAAGTACTTAGGAATACCTAAACCTCAGCCGAAAATCGACACTTCTGACTGCCTACCCTTAAATGGAGTTCTGCAAATTGAGACAGATTTGATGCCAACGGATCTGGAGCAAGTGAGTCCTGACTCGGACAAGGGTACGAATAAATCTGATTCGAAGGACGATATGGAAACCGATGACAAAATGGACGATTTTGAATCTCCGCCGTTCGAACCGATTGAAATCAGCAACTTTGGTCATGCCAAGTTCGAGGACAAGCCTGATCCAGAGGAAGAAAAACCAGATATTATTCCACAAACTCTCCCAGCGTTTGCTTCAGATAGTGAACCTAAAATAAAGGAAGAAATTGCATCAGAGGACGCAAATGGACAAGTTAAGATGGAAACTTTGACTGCTCTAAAACTAGAGGAAGAAGTCGAAGTTAACATATCAGGCGATGCCACCCAAGAATCGCAGCTGTCACAAGTCTCAAGTGATAGTCGTTTATCGATTGTTACTAACGACAATACTCAAGATGAACAATCGATTACGTGTGAAATCAAAGAAGAGAACAATGTCAACATTTCCGAGGAAGCACAAATGCCGAAGTTTAATGATAATTCAAACTCTGGTTCAGACAAAAAACCTTCAGAGCCCCTTCACTTTGATATAAAGAAAGACGAAATCAAATTCGAGGGAACCGAACGAAAAACCGAGCCTCCCGCTGAGGCTATGTCTCCAAATACCAGCGATGAGCAGCGCGTAGATTGTCCATTAGATAACAAAATCATTGTTGATACTCAAAACATAGACATACCCCTGCCCTCACATGAATTTACCTTCCAGAAGGAAAATGATTTCAAGTTTTCCAAGATTGAAGTCAACGTTCAGCTGGAAGAGACGACGAAAACACCATCATTGGACGACTCTGCGGACAGAGAACTGCATATTATTGAAAAATCAGAGTTGTCTCAATGCTCTATGTCGCAGCACTCAATTAAATCTCCCACGCCTAAACAGGAAAAGGCACCCAAATCCCCGTCAGCAACATCGTCTCCCCTACAACTTCAAAAGTCGAGTCATCGCGACAAAGAACACTCTTCTTCATCGCGACACAAGAAGCATTCCAAGGACAAACGCTCGGATAGAGATAAACACAACAGCAGTAGCCACAAAGTATCATCTTCGTCTTCATCAAAGTATCATTATTCATCTAAGTCCTCCAGCAGTCATAGGATAAGTGGTACATCTTCAGAGCACCATCACTATCACCGGAGTAGCAGCAGCTCAGTGCATAAATCTAAACATTCATCGAGAAATGGAAAATCATCAAGAAGTCATCACGACTCCAAAGATTCACGCAGTCGTGATCATAGCAAGTCCAATTCCGAAAAAATAAAAGATAAGTCCTCCAAAGAAAAATCTGATCGCAGCAAGCTCCCGCTCACTGATGATCATTATTCCTCCAAACAAAAATGGAGAAAGTCATCTGACTCCAACGACGATGAGGACAGTAGTCAAGAGGGTACACGGTCCGCTGGTCCGAAAGATAGCAGCAATTCACGGGATAATGCTACTAATGGAGGTCATAACAACAGCAATACGTCGTCCGGGACCCCAAGCGCAAATAATCCAACCGGACCCGGTAAATATGTTTTTGGTTTCCAAAATAATACTTGGAGTGAAATATGAATGAAGTCAGGTGTCCTCACAGAGCTTGTAAAATGAATTGAAGAGCAGCTAACCTTCTTGACCTGGAAGGTTTAATTGAACGTTTGAGTTTGAAAGGCTTGCTTTTCTTTTTATGCGTAGTGCGGGCCCGCTAGAGGTCCAAGTCCTTATGCCACTCAGAGAAGCAATCAAACTGTGTACGCTATTCTATTTAGTTTTTTTTTTTTTTTACTTTCAATGGTGATCTCTGCCATTAAAGCGAAACCTAAGCGCTCAAGCCATTATCCATGGATGGTATGTCAGGTTTCCTTAAACGTAGCTCTTAGGATATTCGCCTTGCCTTTTGCTTTCCTTATTTTCTGTTATGTTACCCATCCCATCAATGAAATTTTACTTTTCAGGAGGTCATGTCGACAGTGTCAGTACTGCAAACTTAGTTGGCCAAAACATTGTAATTTTGGACAATTTACTAGAGAATCCGCAAACGAATTTCATCGAAATAGGATGCGCCCACGTCCAGGTTAATTCAGTTACAAATCACGATACAATTTTCACGTACGATGGCGAATCGCTGTATTATTTTGAAAACGACATTAAAATAAAACACGATGTTGCCTGTCGTTTGAGACTCGTTACTAAGCTTATGGAGAATTTCCGTAAGCTGTTGCATACAAATTTAGATTTTCCCCGAAGACTATCGACAACCGACTCGGATGGTAACGTCAGCAACGAGACAGTTAGATTTTACAACCGACCAGAGTCAGTGTCACCCAGTGCAATGAAAAGGCGTTTCGATAGCCCCAAAACCCCGCCATCGTTTACCAGTGCAACTCTCACCATTGATTGTATACAATATGGAAATACGACGAATTCTCACTGTCTCAGCAAACGTTTTAAATTTAACGGAACCTCAGTTACAAAGATTTCCCCGACACCATCCGAATTGAGTGTTAACTCGAAGGAAAACGAGTTTGTTGATAAAAACGCGCAAAGTGATAGTGGTAAGATTGTGATCTACATTTTGTGGCAGTAATTTTCATTTTACCTGACTTTTTGTTATTTCAGATTCTTTGAGTTCTCGTGACAACACTAAGATTGTTAATAACAAACCGGTTGTCGCAAAGCGCAAGTCAATCGTAAACAGAAATCAACGATATTCAAGTGAGGATCTGTATAAACCTCGGCCTATTTTAAGTCAACGATCTAGGAGGAGGGGATTGGATGCAGTAATCTAGATGAACTGCCTTTGGCTAAATATTGTACAGGTGTAAATTCGTTTACAAAACAAATAAAGAACAGTTAAATCTATACTAGTTGACTAGGTTTAATGCGTTTGATTTTGTCGATGTGAAGACATTAGTGGCTCCTTTCAGCTGTCTAGATTCTCGCAACGAATGGAAGGGACCTTAAATTTATTTTGACTTCGGACGGCGAATTGAGAAGCTTTTGTCTTTGCCTGTTGAGAGATGATGTCACAAAATATGTTAATACTGTTTAGATCGAATGTACATACGCAGCTAGCACAGTAGTTTAATGCGCTAACCACTGAGCCAAGGAAAATACAACCAGTATGTATATAGGTTAGGTAAGGTTAGGTTGAAGTGGCTGCCAGCTAAAGCCAACACACTTAGACCCATGAGGGGTCCGTTGTGATACCAGCAGGATCTCGAAAAGAACTCCTGCCTACTCATCGAAACCAATTGGAACTTCTTATGAAGCGTAGAAGGCTACTGACATCAATGTTAATTAGGTCGCCTAAGTTTGTAAAGAAGAAAGTGGAGTTTCCTTTTGTGAGAGAGAGCTGGACAGGTGCAAAGAAGATGGAGAATGGTCTCCTCCTCCTCCTCGTCCATACAGCTTCTACAGAAGTCGTTTGCGTAAATGCCGAGCCTAGTAGCATGCTTGCCTATTAGACAGTGTCCTGTAATGACACCTATTATAGTGCTGATATGCAATCTGTTAAGAGAAATCAAATACTTAGAGCGTTTCAGATTCAGCTTGGGCCAAATCTGCTTTGTCGCTAGACATGTTATACCACTTGTCCACCTAAGATTTGTTCTTTCAATAGCATCTAGCTTTAGTTTGAGTTCGCAAGTAGCGATCGGTATACCTAAGCTGCCCTTATCAGGCCCAATAGGTAATGTTGTTCCATATCTGGCGAGTTCATCAGCCTTGCAGTTCCCTGGAATGTCACTGTGCCCCGGCACCCAGCAAAGGTGGATATTGAACTGCTCCACCATCTCTACAAGAGACAATCGGCAATCAAGGGCTGTTATTGAATTGAGAGCGACTGATTCCATGGACTTCAGTGCCGCTTGGCTGTCCGAAAAGATGCGGATATCCATGGCTGATATCACGTTTTTCTTCAGCTAAGATAAGACTTCTCTGATCGCCAGGTTCAGCCTGTCGGAGAAAACCTCCCACCCCATTGCTAGTTTTTGAACCGTGCGTCGGTGTAAAAATGAATCGACTTATCTTTTGAAAATACATCGCCCCAGAATGACCTGGGAGGGATCGTTAACTTGAAGTTCTTGTCAAACCTTAGCCTGGGAGTGGTGTAGTCTATGTTTTGGGGAGAAATTTTGAGATTTTTTTAAAATGGAGGCGTGGCCATAGTCTTTATTAGACCACTGTGAGGTTGCTTTGAGGCGGATGGCTGCATTAGCTGCCATTTTATGTATATACTTGGTTCTGATTTACGTTCTGCAATCCGTAAGATCGAGTAATTATTTAGGTGAATTCAAGAATACGACAGATTACTTTTTGTGTGGTCTTACTACTTGAAGCCACAACCTCGCTGTTGCTGAGAAGTGACACAATTTTTTTTATTTTTGTTATAGAAATTCTCCCTCTTCTTCCAGTTGGTACAGGTCATGAAGGCGCGTTTGTTTAGATTTATGTGTCCTGTCAGTCTCACCATCAATCTCGACCTCGCTCTACAGAAAGTAGGAGCTTATTTGATGACGTTATTCGACATGTTTAGATTAATTGATCTGGGGCCGAGTTACCGCAATCGATAACGAGTGAGTGAGTGGTACTCGTAATCGAATGATAGATTAACCTCATTGGGACCGTTAATGTCAAATCCTCACATTTCGATGACGATTTACTCGTTAACGAGTAATTCGGCCCCTGTTCACTTGCCGTGTTGGAAGGTCCGGCCAGTACTTGTGTGGTAGGTCTGTTCGCCTATGTCTATCTTAATAGTTGTCAGTTTTATTCTAGTTCGATTCTAACCTCTTCATATGTTAGTTTATCAGTTGATTCATTCTTGGTCTTTGGCACCGTTACACAGTCGCTCCTAATAGTAAAACGAACTGTGCTGCATTTGAAATTAATATTTTATTATTATTCTCGCAATATACAATATTTTACAAACAAATTTGACTTTTGAAATCATAGCGACGACCGCGACTACGGTCACCAGTTTTCTTTGTAAACTTTCTTTTCAAATTACCGTATTTCTCTTTTGTATTCTAATGTGATTATTATATTATGTACATTCAAAACAAAACTATTATCGAAGTATGTTAGCTTTCGTCACAAACATCTAATAACTACATTGAACAGAAACTAACGTGATCGCCTCCCCTTGCGCACATTCCAGGGTACAGCCTGATAGAAGTGCGTACACCTTTAAAATTAATAAATTCCATAAAATAGACAAACATATACACAGCTATGCTTAGAAAATAGTAAAATATAATACAGGAAACACCGGCGATACTAACGAAATCGACGCGTCCACTTTTGTTTTGCAAAGAACCTACTACAAGTTTCATGAGGATGATGTGTGTTTGTTTGGTGGTGGTGCAATGTTGTGTTTGTCTTTGCTAAACAACAAATAAAAAGGAAAAAAAAAATTCTACTTTGTAAAATTTAGTGATTGTTTTTTGTTTTTTGTTTTATATTTATTTCTAATCACATAGTAATTTGTTTGACGCACCATTTTATAAACTAACGTCACTAGATTAAGCAATCTATTGCTGCTTTCAGCAGCTCCATCAACAAGTACCAATTGACAAATGAATATCACTGTAACAATTTTGTTTAATTTTTAGTTTTTGTATTGTCTGCAGGCATTTGTGCCAAGAAAATAGCATAATATCGTAAGCCTGCATGAGATGGGGATACCTTGCGCAGCAAATGCAGTTCTTAGTTTATAATAACAATTTTTGAATCTCTCTCTCTCTCTCTCTCTCTCTCTCTCTGGCATCCTTTTTTGTTTTTTAATAAGACATTAACATAATTATAATATAATTTATAACAATATTTATTCTGGTATGTATAAACAAATTACTAAACTAGTTTTCATTCGTTCGTTCTCAAGTTTTATCCTATTCTTAATATATTTTATATTATATCGGGAGTTTTTTTTTTAAAAAAAATAAAATAAAGCAAAAAAATATATTAAAACATTTCTATTGGTATAGTTTAAATTTAACTTTAATTTATGTTGTGTGCCTAGCACATGATTTTGTTTAGCTTTGAAAGGAGTTATGCATATGTAGGTCCTTTCATCCTGAAGGAGATTACTCTACGAAAGGCAGAATACGAGAGTATCAAGGACAAACGATTAACAAACGAGAAGTATTAAAATGAAGGTGTGGCGTGTCTGGATGGGTGTGGGTGTGTTCGTTTATGTGTGTAGTAGATGGTGATGTGTTGGATGACGGAGATAACAAAGTGCACGCATTCCCTTTGATTGGCTTCCATTTATGTTTGATTTATTACGATGTGTGTATTACCTTATGGACTTGAAAATCCACGATCAAAAGGACTTTTCACGTCTGTATGTCGCGTGTGCAAGTTTAGAGCCGGACTTGTAACACTACTTGAGAGTTCACAAACAGTTTTGATCGGTCCTGCCGATGGTAATGGCGCATGCTGTGATAATTCCCGTGCTGGTGCTAGTGGTTCGTCGGCAGTTTCTGACGAAGGATTTCCTCCTACGGTGGTTGGCGGCAGTACGTACATGACTTGACTGCTATCACTTTTGCTATTCACTTTCAATGATAAGTGTGGTTTGGTGTCGGCTACAATCACTGCCGGAATCAGAGACGACGCCTCTTTTGGTTGAAGGAGATTTCTTCCGCTAATTGACGATTTGTACTGGTCTCGACCAAGACCACACAGATAAAACTTAAAGAATTCATACGTCGACCAGCAGATGGCTGTGGCTGGCATTGAATATAGCACCCGAGCAGACATTCCCTTGAAAAAGCCTCCTGCTCCAGCCACTGAATAGATCTGCAAGTACAATTTCGCAAATCAGTTGAAATAAATAAACATCGGTGAGTAGTTAAATCTTCAAACTATGATTGTAAGTTAAAGTTATAGTTCCTTAAACCTAACTAATGTCCTAAATGAATGACATTTCTATCAGGTATTCAATACTAATTGTGAGCACGAACGAGCATCGAATGCCTCTTTCATTCAGAAATGGTATGCTATCGTATGTATGGGGGACATTTTTGAAGACAAGACACGCGTTATAAAAGTCATATTACTACGCTGCCATGTCCTTCAGAATGCACCCTCCTCAAACAACTTAATCCTTCTAGCGCGACCAACATTTCGGAAAAATATCATCCTTTCTTTGAGCTCTTACGACAGTTAACTTTGACTTGCCAACGCACGATCTTTTGAACTGTCCACAACCGCAAGCTAAACTAATTCATGTCTATATTTACACTTTTGTCATCAATTTGAATCTGTCGGCACCAGTTGATAGCATATTTATATCATTCAAGTGATCTCTAAGTCATTTGACATACATGGATCCTGTAAGTTTGAACAAAATCGCTGTGTAGTCTACTGCCACTGTTATACGCTTGCTCTAGGGTTCTAGCTAACACAGTCGATAGAGTCTTCATTTTCCGAGAAATAATTGTTTGTAGACATCAGGAGTTTAAGGCGTGACGCTTAGCACTTCATCGTGTGCTAAGAAATGTAAGGAACGCTGACACCTTTCATTCAAAAACCGGTAGACATTCCGTCTCATTCGGAATATTGAGATCTGGATTAGCTGCAGACATAGTGAAGTAACAAATAATACAGAAAACTTGAGCGAGGAAGAAAAAACCAAACAAAACGAAAGAATCAAAAACGACATTTTGAGCACTAAGTGACCAATTCCTTCTCTTGAGTTCATGCAAATCTCACTGCAACGGAGTATAGCTCAGTTCAGTCTTTCAAAGATACATTTGCTCCGCTGGACAGACTGCAATATGCCTGGCAGTTCCCAATGAAAAAAAATTCACTGCGTCATAAGATTAGTAAAACCATCTGACCGAGAGAACTCAGTCAATAGACTTTTAGATTGAACTAGTTTATACGGAAAGTCAAGACCGGCGACATTGTACTAAAAGGAATATTACCTTGAATAGTCTTTCATCATTTAATAAGCCCAGTAGAGAGAGTGGTTTCTAATTGAGTGAACATATCCAGTCAATGACTGTCCGCTCTATGCTGATATAAGAGACCTCCCTTCTATGGGCGTGGTGCGGTCAGGAGACACATGGGTTTTCAGCGGAATACTTTCAACAAGGAAAACAGCTAAGAACCTTGCTCGATTCTCAAATGAGGCATTCCCAAGGCGTCGGCATTTAGGTAATTAGTTCCGCTGTTTGTTCAGCTCTCTGTAATTTTTCTGTGCCACCAAGCCCTGGCTCCTACTTCATCCAGTGGCCAAGGCTGGACAAACATAATACGAAGTAGTTAAGCAGTTCTCTCTTTTTCTTTATGGTTCCTGTTTTTAGTTCAGTCTCCAATGGTGTTGATTAAGGGCGTCTAAATGTCCTACCAGGCTTCTAGTTTTCTGCCTCAATTAGCAGCTGAAATATGACATTTGATGTATGGGGCTGCCAGGTCTCGGACAGTGTGGATCCATTTTAACACCAGTCGGTTTGACTCAGCCTGTCTATCGAGGTAGGCCCCTTAGTGGGAGTATCGTGGTGGATCTGGTTACCCAAAAGCGGGAACAAACGGCATCCTAAGGAATCTGTTAACATCTAAGATCCTCAGGGCGCAGGAGGTGTCAGATAGGCCTCGCTCACCGCAAGGGTGTAGCTCATGCCTTACACATGACTACGAATTGAACTGGGGTAGTACTCGTACTTCAACGGGACAAACTAGCAGCCACGGTGTGTTTGTTGTTGTTTCTTTGCACCTTTTTTGTTACAAATATTTCTAAAACGTTTGTTGGAAAAGAGTACATCCAAACAAAAGTCTTGATTATGGAATTCTTGTGCTTTTTTGTAATTTTCAAGCTTTTAGAAAACAAACACTAGTTGGCCAAATTTGTTCAGTTGATGGGAGCAAAATCACCATGGTATGGAGCGTTTGGATTTTCGAAACGAATCCAGAGTGTGCTCGCCGTTTCGGCACCGTCTTTCCAACACCACTTTCTGCTCGCTGCACTTGTACACTAAGGTTGGGTATATCGTGTATGGAACCAGGTTATCTAGCTTTGAAGGATGTTCATGTTGTGGTCACACGCCGGAAATTGAATAAATTTATTTAAAAATCAGAATTATAGAAATCGAAAAACTCACTGTCATCGCATTTAACCGAAGCAACATGTCCGATGTGTATTCCATTCACGCATCCGATTATTTGAGGTAATCTGGCGGTTCTGAAGAAGTAGGTGCGTGCCTCTTGCTTTTCTCTTTGAAGCAATTGCCTTGATCAAAGCCGGACAAATTTATGTTTCAAGTATTCCAGTTAGGACAATTTGACTCAAAACAGACAAATGCATCATTATTGATCGAAAATGAGAGCCAAAGTGAATGTTTATTGGTAAATTCCAAGAACTCACAAATGATCTACAATTTCCGAGGGATTACAGCTATCTCGGCTTTCATTTCGCAGTTTGTACATTTCTATTACTTTGTTGTCTGCATGAATATCCGTAAAATACAAGACAATACTACTTATCGTGTTTAATTTACCTATATTTGTTTAAAATCGAATAAACTACACCGAAATAAATTAGCTTTTTGACAGTTCACAACTGCCATTTTACTGTGTTTGGTTGGCAACATTTGTTTTCAAAAGGCGAATGAGATAGTTCGTCAACCGTAATACCACGCCAGGAGTAATTCGCCAGGGAGTTCGATTCGAGGCGAACGTTTGATTCGCTACTCGTAATAGGGGGGTAAATCGCTCAGACATAGACAGCGGTAACCCGTAAGCTTCTTAGCCCGAACATTTTCGGTTTAAAAACGAATTAAAGTCCCATGCATATTTCCTCTCTTTTTCCTACCTTCAATGATAAGCTAAGCTGGCAGCAATCAATTGCAATAACATGTAAGCGAAGCAGAGTCAATGTCTCTTGATTTTAACAAGTCAGAAGGTCATACTGTAATTTGTACGTGACGATAAGTGCCTTTTGGAAATAGGTATTACATTTTCTTATTTTTAAATAATATAAAAAATAAACAAACAGAAAACGTGACTTTAAAAAATGCTGACGATCGTTGCTTTATCTTTGACTATTTTGCGATATTAAAAAGAAAAATATTTCCCATCTAATACTGACTCATACCTTCGAGAAAAACAGCCCATAAAATGAACCTAGCTTTTAACAAGTATTCGTCTTGTGTGTGTTATAATTTTCGAACAAATAAAAGTAGTTTCTGTTGTTCAATTCGATAGGCGAATTGAGAATCTAACCTGTAACCTGAACCCAAGTCTGCTTGCATCGAACCATCATGCCGATGAAATATATTTAATACCCACCTGTTTTATAGCTTCCACCATGCCACGCGTAAAGCCCGTCTCTTGAGTATTTAACAAAGTCTTCACAACATCCAATGGGGTGGTTATTGCAGCAGCACACGCCCCCGCTGCTCCACCGGCAACAACATGAACCGGTGGATTGTACTTTCTTTCTTGATTCAACTGTAAGCGGACACATTTTTAATGGACTTTCAAGTCGATTTATTGATTACCCTTACCATATTTTGGAAAAATTCGTACGTCATAAAATGTATTGTTTGGTGTGGGATATTCATAATCAGTTGGGTTGCATAGGATCGATAAAAAGCCTTTAGACCTTCGTTCCTGTAGACACCTTTCATACATGAAACAACCGATTTGTATGGCGAATTGTACATTTGCAGGCGTTGTTTTATGACTTCTGTGGGATTCGAAACTGCATCGTGTATGAGTGTTGCAATCACAGCGGAAAAAACTGTTAAAGAAAAAAAAAAAAAAAAACAACCCCATTGCCACATATACATACTTAGCAAGTTAAAAGTTTTATGTGCACTTACCGTAGTTAATATTATTATAAGTTGTGAATTTTGAAAAATACTCTTTTGACATTTCATAAGAACCAAAGTATAAAGCGTGAGCAGGTCCAGCGCCAGCAACTACAGCCGTCACGCCTCGTATGGGTCTACAAAAACATACACATTTACTCTCGCATATAATTTAGTAGCTAAATCCATCGTGTCACCTGAAAATGCCTTCATTTTTGATCATATTCTGAAACGTCGCTGAGATATTGAAACCGGACGCCACTGGTGACAAGCTTTGCATTCTGGTCTGCAATAGATAATGCACAAACAAAGTTTTAATTATTTCATTTCTCTTCTGCGAAATCAGACTTGCTATAATTAGATGATGACTTCATCGCATCAAAAACACGCTCATTTAAATAGAGAGACTCCAGCTTGAATGTATAAAACGTAATGTATCTACACAGTGACGAGTAATTATCATTTTCTTGGAAATTGTAGATAGACCATTTCGTTATGCACTTCACGTTGAGTAACAATGCTGTATTGGTTTTAGCTTTAGATACTTTTTTTTTCCAAATTATAAGTCAATGTAAAATAATAGTTGCCAGACAACTGAGTGCATGCCTTATTTGCGTGTCGATCAATCTAAGCGTATAAAGTTAAAAAAAGTATAGCGCGCCATTTAAATTACAGTTTCTAGGAAAAATTTATAACAATAAGCGAATATTGATTTAATTATTTTTGTTCTGTTCTCGTGACAAAAAGTTTAATAATTTTGTAGTGTACATACATATACACAAGCAAATTTAAAAAAAAAAAAACTTATGCTACATATTATATAGAAACTAGAACAACACAAAATGTAGCTCAATTCCTATGGAAGGTAATGCCCCCTTTCCGATACAATTATCCGCCCACTTAACTCAATTGGCGTAAATGACTTGAAAACTAGTACCGTTGTTCAGGTACTATCTCGACGTTGGAGGAAGAAGCACCATCTTCGTCGTTCGGTGCATGAAAGATCGACCAACTTGCATTCGTGACCGTGTTAATTGGACGACTACTGAGTGAAAGAACATCGTTGAGGCACAAATGTCCGCCGGCTCAACAGAATGTGCTTGCATCAAGTGCTCTTGTGGCAATGGTCGATTATTAAAATACACACATATGTGGATAAATAATTAAGGGTCAGTGATTAGTGCGTTGAACTGTTGTGCGAGCCGCATGGGTTCAAGCCTCAGCCACGTCCACCAAATATTATTCGCGGTAAAGTGCTGTGCGAACTGCGTAGGTTCGAGCCGCAGCAATCTCCACTGAACCATTTTCGCAGCACCATTTCTCGTCGATGAATGCCAAAAGTCCGAGGGTATAATTTGTATTGAAAAGCTTTTCGATTCGCTTTCAAATTGTGCGACAAATTTAGTACATGCAACACAAATGGTTGTGAGAAGCTAGACCTTGGCCCATCTCGGACTGTCACGCCAGCTATGAATTTCCTAATCTGAAAGTGAATGGAATAGGACTTCTTTTCAAAAGAATATAGTTCGAATGATGGTTATTGTTGCTTCTATACACCGGTATTAGCGTGATTTCAAAGCGTTTAGCAAAAAGACTCAAAATCGACGTCTGGGATAGAACGTCACTGTAGACAGATATAACTTCCAGGTAGTTAAGGACTTTGTTTACCCAGACTAAGCTTTCAATTAAGAAAACGACACCAGCACTGAGGTCAAACGCAGAATAAGTCTCGCCAATCGCTGTTTCTTTGAGTTAAGACGGCAACTGAGTAGCAAAGCCCACTGCCGAACAACTAAAGTGACACTTTACAAGAGCTTAATCGACTCAGTCCTGTTCTATGGCGCAGAGGCATGGACTCTGTAAAAAAGCGGATGAGGTTGATCTTGGCTGTTTCGAGAGGAAAAATGGGCGATTTTCGGTCGCACTGGCATAGACGGTGAATGGAGGAGAAGATACAAAGACGGACTGTAAGCGACATCGACTTAGCCAAAAGAGTGAAGGCCCAACAAATAAGGTGGCTAGGTAATGTAGAGCAGATGGACACCAATGCTTCAGTTAATCTTAAAATCCCCACCCGAAGGATGACTCAGTAGAGGAGGATCGTGACTCAAGTGGCGCACGCAAGTGGAAGGGGACCTTCACCAACTTGGCGTGCGACACTGGAATTAGCTGGCTAAAGATCGAACTGACTAGAGACGCATGTTGGTTAAGGCCAAATCCACCCCGAACTGTAGCGCCACCCTAAGCAAGGAATTAGAATTTTTTTGCTTCTTATCATTGCTAAGCATATGAAACGAAGCTGACTAAACATTTTGCAAGATATTTCCGCAACACTTTATATGGTTTTCCCATTTGCGTTGACTTTATGTTTTTTTTCGTTTAACGGTGGCCACAAAAAACTCTGAATCGCGATAACAACTTCGTCTCTGCAATTCGCAAGGTTCCTTAACAACATCATCATCATCATCATCATCATCATCTTCCAATGGCCCGCTTATCCACTATGAGGGTCGCGGGTTTAGGGAGCTTAAGTGGACTCTCCACACTTGCCGATCTTCCGCCATCGACTCTAACTCATCAGGGGCAGTCCCCATACGGGTAGAGGTGAGATTTCCGACTTGGTCCAGCCATCTCATCCTAGGCCTGCCCAGGGGACGCCTACCCGATGGCACGGATTCCATGGCACGTCTTGGAAACCGAGTTGGGGACATGCGTTTGACGTGCCCAAACCATCGAAGTATGGACCTCTCCGTTCGAAGAAGTAGCTGCTCGACATTGAGTGCCTCGCGTACTCTGGTGTTCCTAACCCGATCTCGTCGAGTCACCCCAGCAATACAACGAAGAAATCTCATTTCGGCAGCTTGTATCCGCGATCTTATTCTTTCGGTCATTACCCAAATCCTTAACAACATATCTAAGTGAAATTATTATTTTTGCTGACAAAAACACCATTCACCAGAATCCATATCAAAGTACATATGTTTTTAACAGAATTTGCAACAAATCAGAGGAGCAACTACTGCACCAATTAATGCGAAACGAAAAGATTCCTAAAAACTTTGAGCAAAAAGCTCCAGTTACTTCTGTTGTAAGAGACAGCAATGAGGCTTTGGTGACGCTAGCTACACCTTTAAAAAGCCTTAATCAACCAAAATGGAAACGAGGCGCCATAGGTCAAATCACTCGCGCCTGTGAAAACAAAATATACATATGTTTTAGATTGATTAGTTGCTTTGAAATATGTTTTGGGAATATGAATCCGAACTGACCTACACGCTTTTTATTATCTCCTCATGAACGCCTAGTTTCTTAAGCTAGACCTATGACATCGCTTCATTTTAATATAGAAAAAATATCACCGCTTCGTCACCACATCACCGTCAGTGCCTGACGACAGAAGATTGTGTCTACATCCACTTCTGGCTCTAAATCTGGTGATAACATTTGACTCATTAGCATGACACCGCGTAAAACACATGCTTAATAAAGGCATTATCCTCGTTATCGTCACTGGTTTTGAAAAAAACAATCTTATAATTTATATCTGATCCCCATGTGGAAATATTATTTCGAAATCTTATCTGTCACGCTACGCGACCTCCGGCGGCTAAAGATAAATAGTCTTATGTAAATAATACTTTTAAAGACGATAACTAACTTTATTTGGTTCTGTAGCACCAATTCTTAGAACGGGCCTTCGATCATTTCATCTTATCTAAGTACGTGCACCAGACATAAGATACTAATCTCTAGGTCAATACAACTTCAACGATTAAGGCTACTATCAAGCTTTTGCTAACGCAGGGCGCTTCTGCTAACAACTTATCGAATTCTGATTAGGCAAACCACCTGAACATATTTAGATAATATTTAGAGAAATAAAGAATACACGTTCGTATGATAAAAGCCATTAATGAATAAAACCGATCAAAATATCCAATCAAATCAGTCGATCAGCAAGCCCATTTCCACTGCTTCATGCCTTACGATTTTCCCAAAAAAAAATTTGAAGCAGAAATTATACGGACGTATGTTGCAATAGCAAAGCCCACTATCATCGATTCTAGAAGTTGTGTTTACAGTTTACCCTGTGTGTTATGATAAGACCTGTGGTTATTTTTTTCATCGACTGATAAGTAAAGTACAGAATCATTATGAGTTGTCATAAAGCCCAAGAGGGTGCTTACCCCTTCGAAACGTAACCGTTTTTACTTTTCATCGCGAATGGAAAACAATAGTAATTCGAAGATTTTTAGATAACAGACGGCCTTCTATTGCTTCCGTGTAGTTTTAGTTGTAGTATCTTACGCAAGTGAAATTCCAGGAGATCTTGCAGTTTTAACTTACTTACTTACGGTGGTTCTAGAGCCTGGGGTGGACCTAGGCCTCAACCAACTCGATCTTTAGCCAGCTGCCTCCAGTTTCACACGCCAAATTGATTGAGATCCCCTTCCACTTGCGTGCGTCACTTGAGTCGCAGTCTTCCTCTACTGCGCCGCTCCCGCTCTATGGAGCATTGGTATCCATCCGTTCTACATGACCCAGCCACCTCAGTCGTTTAATCTTCACTTTTTTGGCTAATTCAATGTCGCTGTATAGCCCGTATTGTATTTCCTCCTCCATTCATCGTCTATGCAGACGAGATCGAATATCACCTGAAGAATTTCCCTCTCAAAAAAGCCAAGAGCAACCTCATCTTTGCTTCGCTACTCAATTGCTTTCTTAGCCCAAAGAAGCAGTGATTGGCAAGAGTTATTCTTCGTTTGATTTCAGCGCTGGTGTCATTATCTGAATTGATAGCGGAGCCTAGGTAGACAAAGTCCTTAACTACCTCAAAGTTATAACTGTCTATTGTGACGTTCTGTCTGAGACGTCGGTGTTGGGTGTCCTTTTTTGTTGAGAGCATATACTTCATCTTGCCCTCATATGGGAGTAATTGGATGGACTTTTGAAACGTTGTGGCTCCTTGCAGGTTTAAGCCGCTCAATAAAATAACGTCGCCGTGGCTAAGTGGTTAGTGCGTTGGACTGCTGTGCGAGCGGCGTCGGCTTAAGCCCCAGCCATACCAACCGAACATTTTTCGCAGCACTGCCTCTCATCGGTGAATGACAAGCCTCCCTGAGTACAATTTGTAATGAAAGAGCTTCTCAATTCACCGTTCGGTGTCGGAAATAAATTGTAGGTCCCTTCCATTCGTGCGAAAAATGGAACACGCACAACACGAATGGTTGCGAGAAGCTAGGCCTTGACACATCCCGAGCTGTCGCACCAGCTACATATTTATTTATTTTGTCTATAGAAAGAGCTGACTAATAATGATTAGTGATTCGGTGTAGTTGTAAATTGGTACCAGGATGGCACGCAGCGGACGAGAGCCTAGCTCAGATTTAGATTATAAGTAAGGTGGGACCGAGTCACCTTATCACTGCGGCCGCCAATGAGCCTATTGTGATTTCCTCCATTTAGAGCTCGCTCATGATGCCTGAATTCGAAATGAATCCAGAAATGTCTTCGAGTGAGCTGGCTGATATATCCTCCGTTTCCAGGTAGAATTTGCCTAAGTGACGATGACATGTTCTGATTAGACAATTACAGTGACACAAGATGTGTTCTGCTGATTCTTCGTCTACGTTGCACATTCTGCATGTGTTGTCTTGTACTCTTCCCATAGTCATTAGGTGTTTTTTGACAGTGTCCCGTTAGGAAGCCTGTAACCATTCGAACCTGACTCCTGATTAGTCCTAGGAGTTGCTTCGTTCTGGTTTGGGAGATGTTTGGCATGAACATTTTGGCTTGCCTGTTACCTTCAGTATTCGTCCAATAATGGTGAGCTCTGTTTTTCAGCCAGGTTTTAATGGAGCACTTTGCAGTGCTAATTGGTAAGCCACAGAATGGTCTTGGCATCATGAATTTTGATGCCGATCCTTTTCTGGCTAGTGAGTCTGCTATTTCATTGCCTACGTGGCCGCTGTGCCCTGGCACCCAAATGAGATGAACTCTGTTTGAGCTGGCTAATGCTGTAAGCAGTTGTACGCAGTCCCATACTAGTTTTGATGTTATTTCATAGGCCTTTATGGCTAGAAGAGCGGCTTTGCTGTCAGAGAGAATATAGATGTTCTTGTTTGATATAGATCTGTTTATATTCTCTCTAATGCAAAGTTCTATAGCAAAGATTTCCGCTTGGAATACAGAGTTATACTTGTCCATACTTGCGTGGAATGCGCATACTAAGTGGATAATAAAGAATAACTCGCACTAGTCAATGAAATATTTAGGTATGTACTATTGTGATTACTTCTACAGAAACCTTGAGGAGCTACGAAGCACAGACTATATAAAAATCATTAGGTTTTGTATGGAAATCAAATGTTTCAAAAAAAGTGAATAGATTCGTACTTTTAAGAAAGTTCCGAAGAGATCGCGATTGGCCTCTTAGTGCCTAGTGTTATATGTATTTTCCTGACCCTTACATCCTCACAATAATGGAAAAGTTCATGAAGAATTAAAAAAAAAAAGATAAAAAAAATGTTTGTTCCTATTATCGAATGAGTGAGAGCGTTTTATGCCGACATAGACTGGCTTGCATATGCAGCCTAGTGCCTTCAAATTGATTGTGTGGATTAAGTTTGCATCCCAGGGACTCCAATTTTCAGAAAAAAAAAAAAGCCTCTAGGCTGGTAGGCATTCTACAACTGAAACCACAGACTTATCTCGCATTTCCATATTTTCAAAAATTTACAGGAGAGTTTCATTCATTTGTGTTTCCTTGTCTTCGAATAGAAATGAACAATTACCGACGTCTTCTGATCTAGATCCATGGCAGTAGATTCCTCTGTCTCACTCGGTAACAAAGAAAGCTTTAATAAAACTTGTTTACCTTATAAATGCTTCGCTAAGACTATTATACGTTCCAAGGCAATGGAAAGTCGCCGAAGTTATAATGGTTTCAAAGCCGGGAAAACCGCCAAACGACAAAAAGTCGTACAGACCGATATCGCTCCTGCCGATAATATCAAAGGTTTTCGAAAAACTCTTATTGAAACGGTTAAAACCGGTAATTGAAGAAAGACGTTTGATTCCTGATCATCAATTCGGGTTCAGAATCAAGCATTCCACAATTGACCAGGTTTATAGAATAACCAACGAAATTGAGAAGGCCATAGAAGAGAAAAAGATATGTTCTAGCGCTTTTCTTGACGTTTCTCAAGCCTTCGACAAGGTGTGGCACGAAGGCTTGAATTATAAACTTAGACAGGTACTTCCGGAAGAGTTGTACAAGATCTTAGAATCGTATTTGGAGAATAGACTCTTCCGTGTCAAGCACGGAGCCGAATACTCGGAATTCAAGGAAATCGCTGCGGGAGTTCCACAAGGGAGTGTTCTTGGTCCAGTCATGTTCTTGCTCTATACTCGAGATATACCCCAAGAAGAAGGCACCGTTGTTGCTACGTTCGCGGACGATACGGCTATTCTGGCAACAGATAATTCAGTCGAGTCAGCAACTGTAAAGCTTCAACGAGCTTTGGATAAAATCTGCGAGTGGACAAAGGTTTGGCGCATTGTTCTCAATGAAACCAAATCTACCCATGTTAACTTTACTAACAAGAAAATAAACAACTTACCCGTTTTCATTAACTCGGTACAAATACCGTATGCAAACGAAGCAAAATATCTAGGAATGACACTAGATGCGAAACTGAAATGGAAGCCGCACGTTAAAAAGAAACGCGACGAGCTCGAAATTAGATTTAGAGAAATGTATTGGCTGCTTGGAAGATATTCCAAATTAAGCATGTATAACAAATTGCTCTTATATAAGCAAGTCTTAAAACCTGTATGGACGTATGGTATACAACTTTGGGGTTGTACCAAAACCAGCAATAGAAATATTTTACAAACCTTTCAAAATAAGGTGCTCAGAACAATCGTTAATGCGCCGTGGTACATTAGAAACGACGATATCCACAGAGACCTCGGTTTAGCTACCGTCGAAGATGAAATAACAAATTTTGCACGCAAACTCCGTGTTCGCCTTCAGGGACATTGCAATAACGCCGTACTCCAAATTCTGGACGTGACAAACCTTGTGCGCCGACTACAAAGAACGAAACCGTTCGATTTAGCGCAATAAGGGATAACCGCTTATAATGACGGTATTAGTAGGTGCTTTTATTGGAAAGCTACCTGCACAACGCGAACTTTTATTGTCGAAAGCTAAACTACTTGATAAGGCTTTTTTTGTACTTAGTCGTAGTCAACACGAAAAGGGGAGGTGTTTTTAGTGAGTAAGAATCTCACACTACCATGAGCACGTGCGGTAGATCCTCATGGTGTCTCATGAAAGATTTTCACCTACCCTCGCAAAAAAAAAAAAAAAAAAAAACTCGGTAACATAGCCCATCCTGATATAACACTGGGCGACAGTTCGAGGAAAACCACAGATAAACTTTTCGCAATCATTCATTTATGCACGTTCTATTCTCTGCGCACAAATGCAAGGCGAACTGAGAGAAAAATAATTCTTCGGATTCGTAATATTTTTATAAACCAATGGGTCAGACTTAGAGAACAGGAATCCCCGCTGGGGAAACAAAACTCTGACAGAACAGACATTAAAATCGTCAAAGCTTAGCAACTAATAATTTAAACTTGAATCATCCCATTAATTGTTCTTGTAACTTGGACAGTTGTTTACGGCAATGAACTGATCCGCTAAAATATTCTTATGACTCGTGACAAGACATCAGTGTTTGCATAAAAGACAAAAAGATTAAACATCACAGAAATGGTGCAAGTCTGAGTTTAATTGAATGCCGGCGACAATTTCTTTTCAATGTTCTTATTGCTGACTAATCACTGATAAAATATTATTCATTAAGCACATATTACTTCGAGCCGGCTGCACCATCTGTAACTGTGTTGTTATTGCAAACATTTCGCACTTTGAACTTCTAATGTATACATATATCACTACAATTTCGACCGGTTACTTATCTTCCATGGAATCACAAAAACACTGAAATGGGGAAAGATCTCCTAAAATCTAATAAGATCCAGTCAAGTTAGAAGAGAACCCAACGCACGATAATTCGAAGTTGTTTTCTACGATAGCTACGAACCCACTCAGTTCGTATCGTAGCTGTTTTGATTCAGGAATTACATCTACGTCGTTAACTAAAATTCTCGGTATCTACTCGAATACAGTTTTTTTTTTTGTTTTCAAAAATAACAAGACAATCATCATAAATAAATGCCGCGACTACTAATTAAACTGGCAGCACACACGTTTGGTAGCTATTTTCACGAATAGTTTAGGTATTGAGCTAGTGCCCTTGATAGCGACGATGACCACAATTAAATACATAGCTGTACGTCAACTTATCTATACGCAGTCGGGCTTTGTAATAATTTATAGCAAAATGCCCAGAAGCCGGTACACCGATTATGCAAACGAATTAAAAATTATTTAGAAATTACATTTCACTTAGAACACACCCGTACAATGGCTTTATGGTAATGAGGTGGTGCGAATGGCATATGATAAGTGTGTGGTTCAACAGATCAAATTCATTTAATTATTCGCGCAACGGTCACTTCCAAATGTAATACTTTATTTCATTTCGCCGATCACTTGGGGTTGTTCACATGCACATACGTAAGTGCAACAACGCTTTTTACATAATGGTGCGATTTGAGGAACTCTGTTCGGAGCAGCAGATGTGGGTATCTATTTATATCTGGGGGCAAATTTTTGCCTTTAGTATGACCGCATGAACTATCATCGCTACGACTATTGTCATCCGTAGACAACACTTTAATAATTAGCAACGCTAAGTACAAACCAACCAGGGGCCACAGCTCCTAGTGGTCAATGGAGTTTCGTTGTCGTTTACATTCCTGTGCGCACCGCTACCAAGTGTTTTCTTCAATTGAAAATGAATGTGAACTTCAAAATGATGGGAGCAAACGAGCAAAGGCGGGGGAACATCATACACCATACTATATTTTACACTACAATTAGTTTAAAGATATCACCGAGCTGCGAAATTACATCACAATTTGAGGTTATGATGGATTGTGTAAAACTGTGCCGAGAGTTGTATTGTGCAGTCCCAGATCCTAACGTGCTCAGACTTACCTTGACAGAGTCCAGTGGATACATGATACAATGCTCCAGAACGCCAGCAATAGCGCCAGCCGTCATGTTGGTTGAAGCACTTGTGGTTGGAAGCGTTTCATAGTCGTCAATATTCATAATACTCTTTTTGTGTTGCCTGTTGTGGTACTTTCTAGATGTTGACACGGGCTGGGGTTGTTTGGTTGCGGTTTATCCTTATGAGCCAGATGATTTTCGCCACAAAATTCGACGCAAAACAATAGAGACCCAGCAAGTGGCTCTTTTCGTTTTTAGTGGTTCTTTTTTTCAGATGGTGTATCGCGCTTTCAATGACTCGCCGAATTAGGGAAACGCAACGAATTTAACTTTTGTTAAATTTACGGCCACCACCGGAAATTTCGAATTCAGATAGAATGGATGACACTAAAATTTGAAACTTTATTTTACTGTCAAATGAAAATTCCAATTACACGAACTATTGAAAACCGAATAAGAAGTTTTCCAATAGTGTAGCTTTCTTGGCCCTTTACGGTTGTTTCTCCGAATGTGGAAGTGGTGGCTATCTGGCTCACATGGGGAAAATTTTTTATCTGGCACACAGGCACAAGCAAATTGTCAAACGTCTTTTTTTCTGTTTCTTTTTGACGTTTCAATCATGTCGTAGCGTAGTACAGCGCCAACAAGTGAATTGTCTGTAAAGCACGAAAATCGTTTGGCACCACTAATACAGGGATGTTACATGAAAATTAAATTAAAAAGAGGTTTATAATATAGGCACTTAAGGCAAATTCATCATTTCGACAAATTCGACAAAAAAACTGCCAAAATATACCACACGTATGTATTTAGGGACAGAAAACATTTAAAATACTAATTATTTCCTTAATTAGTTGTAATCTGGCTATGCCCAGTGTTGTGAGATACTCTTTATTCACTCATAATCGAAATTGTCAGAGCTCAGAGCGAGTCCTAAATGGGCAGGCGGTATTGCTCTTATTTCCGAAGTGCGTTACTGATATCGGTTTAACCGCGCACTAATCCTGGGGTTTTTTCAATGGAACTGGACCTGGACACTGGAGAGCTTGTGTTCGACGTGGCTGCCCGGTCACGGAAGAATACTAAACAAGGAGAAAGGTCTTTTGTTTCGCACGTGTTAACTGGCAGCCGAGGCAATCAACTGCTATAATGAAGGCTTATCAATTTTTTCAGGAGTGCGATGGGATACGATAGACAAAAGGGGATTGAAAGAGATTGATATCTACTATGGAGAAACTATTGGGATGCGGATTGGTTATACGCGGCAGACAATAAGCCTAAAGCTTTCGACACGGAAGCGATCATCTTACGACAATTCACATCTAGGCAGAATCCGTAAACATCAGCCTCATATGCGCTCATATTTGCATAGAATACAAGATCGACGCCCCAAAGATTGTTTCTACATCCTCCTCAATGAAACATACATTCATACGAGTCAAGGCACGTCTTAAGTATTCTTCCACGCTACTAACATCGACTTGGATCACTGCCTTGGTAAAGCCAAGGTACGAATACGGATTAACCAAGCGCCACAACAGAGAAGAATTGTTGTGAGACCTTCAAAATCTTCTATAAGAACTGCGCGATCGAAGATATTGAGAGATTATACTTGAGGAACAATGTACGGAAATTTTATATTAATGATTAAGGCAGCAAAGGCCTCACAAAAATCTGTGGAGATGAAGAAATAGAGTCACAGTCGGTGCTAAGAATTTCCAAAAACTACTTCTGCAAGCTACTTACATGAGAGGGACGAGGACAAATATCCCGTAAGGAACTATCCAACCTAAACGACGATAGCCAAAAAGAAAATGCTGCTGCTTATAACTATGATCATAGATTAATCGATGTTGACATTATTTTCAATTGGAGTATGCCTACGTATGACTAAATTCATTGAGAAGGTCAATTGTTAGGTGAACTGTGATTTGATGGCCTCCAGATAAATTTTCGTTATTAGCCAAATGGAGGTACCGAAATACGTCTCGTCGGAAGAATTGCGTCACATGAGTTATAAGTACAAATAGTCCAATCTATTTCTTAGTACATGTATTATACATTAGATATCAATATCTATCTCTGTATGTATGTACCGTAGATAACAAACCAAATCCTATGTTACGATTGTTGACTGTGTACTTTACACTGTGACTGCACGTAAGAAAGTCTTGACTCTAAAATAATCATAGAAATTCAAGACATTCCGAGTCATGCGATAACATTATTATTGATCACGTAGGGGGCTGGCGCTTTACTTACAATCTGGACTAAATCAGATCTTATCCATTTACGAACTGGCTTTTACTGCATTTAGATTAGATTGCAAATATTGGAGCAAGCAAATCAAATATTCACGGTTTTTTTTTTTGTCATAGACTGGGTCGATTAAGATCTTATAAAGGGTGACTTTAGTTGTTCGAGAGTGGGTTTTCCACTCAATTGCTTTTTTAGTCTAAAGATTGGCAGGACTTATTCTTCGTTTGATCTCAGCGCTAGCGTCGTTGTCTGAATTGATATCGGGGCCTAGGTAGACGAAGTCCTTAACTACCCCAAAGTTATATCTGTCTATAGCGACGGTTTGTCCGAGACGTCGGTGTTGAGTGTCCTTTCTAAGTCTTGCCCACATTGACCGCTAAACCCATCTCCGCCGCCTTCGTCTCAATATTCACGAACGCGCCAATGACATTACGTAGTGTTCTTTCGATTATGTCAATATCGTCAGCGTTTGTGAGTTTTTGGACGGACTTTTGGAAGACTGTGCCTCTGGTGTTAGCGCATCAGTTTTGCACTATTCTTTCAAGAACGATATTAAAGATGTCACATGACAGCGCATCGGTTTGTCTTAATCCTTTTTTGGCATCAAAGGTCTCACTGAGGTCGGCATGCATTCTCCATCGTCATTCTGCACAAACGGGCGAATTTGAAGGGTTGTCAAAAAAAAAAGTTTCTGTATATAGCTTGTCTCTATAGATGCTACCATACGCAGCTATAAAATTGATGAAAACCTGGTAAGTATCGATTTGAAGTTCCTTGGTTTTTTCCCTATATCTATCGTGTGCATATTTGATCGATGGAGGTCTTCCCTGATGCGGACCGATTAGGCTGTTGAGGAACTGCTGCAGGCGTTCACGGCACGATAAGATCTTATAGACGATAATAAGAAGACTGATGCCTCTGTAGGGTGCAGTTCAAAGGGTCTTGAAGATCATGCAAACAATGCTGAGGTATCGTTCATCGGGCATACTTTCTTTCAACCATATTTTACAGATGAGTGGTGCATGCTGCTTACCAAGTCATCGCCTGCCGCTTTGAACAGCTCGTAGATGCTTTAAAACCCATAAGGAAGCAGATAACCTACATACAGCAAGTATACATTTTGAAGGGAATCGTACGAAACACCGACAAAAATAATGTCAACTGGTTAAAATGTCGAGTTTGAAGATTGTTAAAATCTCGTCAAAAATTTTACCGACAAACAAACATATCGAAAGCTTCAAATGTCAACAACTAAGACTTCGATTTAAATTAGAAGAATGTCGGTAAAAATGTCGACTTTCAGACTTAAGCTCTAGGCGCCTGCCTGGCAGTTGTTAACATATCCTTAACGGAACGACAAAGCCACATGAGCGGCTAAATCAGGCGGAGAAAAGCGTTAAATGGTTTTAACCCGCGAAGCTGGGCACCTAAGTACTGTTTGATTCACCGCGTATTTTAATCTCTCAAACTTTAATTCTAGGTGCTTGTCTGACAGTTATTGCCCCATTCATTCATTAAACCAGTGTTTTTCAAAGTTTGGGTCGCGACCCCCAAGGGGGCCGTGAAGCAAATGTATGGGGGTCGCGAGCTTCGAAATAAAAAATGAAAACAAATTTCAGAGTGCAGGCACCATCTTGACGTCAAACTATAAACCAAATCGTGTTACTACGGTGACACAACTACAATCACACAACGTTTTACAAGGCACCCGCCGTTACAAAATTATTTGCATTGCAAGTTTTACAAGATGATGTTGTTGCTTCAAAAGCGGATGATGTTGCCATAGTTTCTGTACGGTCATGTTTAGACGCACAGATGGCTTTTTGACATGGTCGATGAATGGTGCACTGAGGGAGTAGGAGGGTTGTGATCGGTCTGACTCAGCCAGTGCTAAAGGGCGTCACTGTCTAGGTCTCCGATGACGCCAAATATCTAGGAGTGGTCCTGGATAAAAACTTCCTTGGAGAAAGCATGTCAAGTCGAAGACATCCAGGGCGCACTCAGTTTTCTGGCAGTGTACATAGGTGTACATCAAGGAACAGCTTGTCTCGGCTACACGGGAGCTTTTCCGAAGACACCTGGCTCTGCTCTCCACGCTCTGCTTGACCTACCTTTCTTGATACTTATATCATAGTCTGTACTATCAAAGCAATCCATCGTCTTAAACGTGATGGCTTTTGGAATCATTCGCACTGGCTTTCGATGACCTTGCGCAACACTTATTTTACAACCGTAGTTATGCCGTCTGACGACACAAGAACTTCGGGTGCTGTGGAAATCTAAAGTCGACTTTCCTTGCTTCAGGACTGGCTTCCGCAAGAGTCCAAGCCTAGACTGGGCTACAGTCGAACTTCACGGATGGCTCCAAATCCAGTCATGGGTCCGGTGGTGGTGTCTTCTTGGAAACCGACAACACTAGACTTCACTCCTCGGTAGGCAAGCATGCGTCTGTTTTCCAAGCAGATATTTTTGCAATCATAATGGCTATATTGGTAAGAAATGGTGGAAAGATCGGAGCATCTGCGTCTGTAGCGATAGCCAGGCTAGAACTCCTTAACTCTTGTATGGGTCCCAGGTCATACTGGGATCTCTGGAAATAACATCTCCAATGAAATTGCTAGACAAGACTCAGAGGATGTTTTTTCAGGACCTGAACCTGCGTTGGGTCTTCTCGCATCTGTGATCAGAGCCTCTGTTGGCTATTGGGTTTTCGACAAACAGCGGTATTCTTGCCTTCATTCTGGCAGCAGAAGAGACTGTAGACAAGTTATTGGCTTTCTCTGAAAGTCGAGAAAATTCCAGTTAAATGGGTAAAAACTGGGTCCTGCTTCCTGGTAGTACAATGAACCAGCGTCTAAGGGCTCTAGTGTAGCGTTACCTAACCCGACAAAAATAAAAGTTTAAACCCTTTTTTTTTAATTTTCAAAGGGGGTCGATAAGTTTTTGATGAGCTCAGGGGGGTCGTTCTTCTAAAAAGATTGAAAACACTGCATTAAACCATTATCGACATTTTAAAAGTCGCAGTATCTTACCCAACCCCATTTTGAATAGAGAATTTCAAATACGCCATAAGCATAATGATATAATGCGATTGATTCTATTTCTTCACCATTATACATGGACTTCTCGTTTCGAGTTCGAATTAGTTTTTATTAATTTTACAACTGAATTTGTTTTTACAGTACACACGTATCAACAACAAAAAAAAATTTTTTCAACTCACAATGATTTATTAAAATGAGGTATTTCAGGTTGAGAATGTGAAGTTACATTTACCCTGTTTTTAAGTCAAATTAGTAAAAGTTGTCTTCGTTACAAGTACTGTATATACACAAATGTAATAAAAATTAATCTAAAAAATAGCTAAAAAAAAAAGCTAAATCTAAAAAAAAAACAATAGCTACATTTAAGATTAGCTAAACGAAAAATAAATGCTTTGAAATTATTTTAAATACACCCTGTCATCCTGAAAAATATAAAATTAAACAAAACACTCAGTGTAATCAGTTGGTAAATGAATATCCTTTTCTACGGCTAGTTATTGTCCTTTTCTTCGGTAAATGTGCGGTGGTCGTACAATATTTAGAGACCTTTGTTGTATGCGACTATTTGAAGGTCTGGATGCTTCTCTTTAATTGAATCTTGAACGGGCTTCTCAAGACTGGATACCTGTGAAAACATTTAATATCTCGAAAAGGCACGCTGGGTAATTGTTGTGAAATGTTAAACCTTGATTAATGCTCTCTGGCTGAAAAAGGCGCATCCCAATGGTGTGGCGAATATCAGTACAAATCCACAGAAACCTGTTTGAATTGGAGCATTGGCCCAAGGGAAGCGTTTTAATACTCCACGTTTAGTAAGAAACTCCATCAGAACTGGAGTGGAAACTACAAAAGAAAAATTTTACGTCAAAATAATGGAACTAGTTTACAAGCTAGTGTGTGGTGCATACCCATTCCAGGCATTGCCATACCAACACGGCTGGCTATTACAGCCGTGATACCAGTGGCTGCAGCCACCTTAGAGACTCCAACTTTGTTATTCTTCTCATCTAGCAAGTCAACACCGTTACGCAGCTCCCTAAAGTGCCGCTACAGATTAATCTTCTCCATGACGCTTGATTGAAAAAACAAAGTAACTTACTGGATGCGCATCATGGGAATATTAATGCAATTTGCGGCCGCCACTGCTGTTAAAGGAACCAGTCTTCCAACCAACGGATTTAAATTCTTAAAGACAAGCAATAGTTTTATTACATTTCATGGAACATTAAAAGTAAGCATACCTTGGTTAAATTATTTAATGTTAGCGCTGTGCCCAAGGCACCGCCTGTTGCCAGAACATACGACGTTACTAATTGACTGCGGGGAGTATTGTCGATTACTGTGCGTAACAACATGTGACAAGACAAGATACTTACTTTGTAGAGACCGGAGAGGACCCAGAGCGGTTCGTATAGTTGACGATCGCGTTAAACGTTTGATTGACCCACTGCCAAAATATGACGGCTGGTGTACTCTTGTAGAACGCCATCATGCCTGCGGTAAATAGATTGTTTTGAAATTAAAAAAATTTTTTCAAGGTCATTTAAGTTTCTTTTTTTATTTCTTTATTTTTGATTCTCTCATAATACAATGGGCAGAGGAGGCATGGCTTTTTTTATTTATGCTGTAGTCTGCTTATGTCGATGGCAGTTTCAGGAAGTTGGGCTTTTCAGGAAGTGGCATATATGTCCTATGAGGCTATCAGGAAGAATTAGGAAATAAATCACAGTTCTGATCATGATTTGGGTCATTATCATGCTGTATCATTAGAATGTGGAGGATCGCTTAAATCAACAATAGTCATTAACGAATGCCCGCAAGGGGACGTACTCTTCCCCTTGCTCTGGACTTTGTTTATAGACTTTGGTCTAGAACTTTTTACAAAAGCCAGTAGAATACAAGATTATGCAGATCATGTCTATGGTGTGAAACGATGCAAAGTGCCCTTAAACAAACTTCAAGATGGTGCAGGACTAAGAGCCTAACCATCAGCTCCGGAAAAACTATCCTTGTACA
Organism: Matsumyia berberina; assembly: GCA_917880715.2. Classification (NCBI taxonomy): domain Eukaryota; kingdom Metazoa; phylum Arthropoda; class Insecta; order Diptera; family Syrphidae; genus Matsumyia; species Matsumyia berberina. The sequence continues at coordinate 2,023,712 of OU862872.1, forward strand.
CTTTTCCAGAAAGAAGAAAGTATGATTCTGTCCGGAGGAGCGAGGTATCTTGGAGTGATATTTGACAAAACGCTCACCGGGAACTCGTTCATGGATATGGTAACCAACAAAGCGACTAGGGCAATATTCATGTGCCAATGCCTTTACGACAAAACTTGGGGATTGAATCCCAAGATGATTTATTGGTCGTGCAACGTTATAATTAAACCAATGATCACCCATGTGTCACTAGTATGATGGCTCTTTACTCTTCAAACCAAAACGCAGGAAAAGCTAAACACGCTCTATCGTATAGCCTGCGGGGGTATCGACGGGTCAAGGAAAACGTGCCCAATGGCAGCCATAGGAACAATGCCGCTATATCTGGCATTGCGAAAAGAAGTTATCTTAAGTGGCCTCAAGCTGCCTCAGATTTTGGACCCCAAGACTTTACAGGTCATCTGAGAAAACTAGAATACATTCAACAAGACGCAATTCTTAAGATTCTAGATACCACATGCTTAAGAAATATCGAAACTCCAGAAGTTTCGAAGTTGTTATAGGTGATCGCTGGGAATGGAGAAATGAAGGTCATATAACATTACCAAGTTCCCAAACCAGGCATACGTATGGTACCGAATTGGAAAATGGTAGCACTGGTGCCGGGGTATATGATACCAATTTGGAAAGTCCTCAACAGTATTTCAAGCGGAAGTCCATGCCATCGAACATGCAACTTTGTTATCCCTTAAATTCTTCGGGAGGGTCGAAGCTCACCGAAGGAGTCAAATCCAAAGATAGTGTACTTCTTTCCGATGAGAAGGACATCTTGCGCAGATGGAGCGAGCACTTTTCAGAGCTGCTCAATCCCGAACAGGGCACTGAGAATGGCAGACCCATGGTTCTTAGTAGGGCGGATAATATTCCAGCAAATCTGCTGGTGTGGATGAAATCCGGCCAGAAATGCTCAACGCTTTGGGTAAAGAGGGAGTGGAATGGCTCTCTCGTGTCGTTCTGTAACCTCTCCTTTTCATAGTGTATATGGATGGGATGTTACAGCGCAGCCTTGGTGAGGAACAGTTCGAATTGGGAGACTTAAGGATAAATCATCTACTTTTTGCTGATGACTTGGTCATCCTTACGTCCACCCAGACCGAACTTCAGCGCGCACTAGATAGGTTCGTCGCCGTCTGTGTTGAAGCTGGGATGAAGGTAAACGTAAACAAATCAGAGGTAATGGTAATTTCCAGAACACCTGTTCAATGCACTCTGCATGTTAGTGGAGTCCCATTGAAACAGGTGGAGAAGTTTAAGTATCTCGGGGTCCTATTCACGAGTGATGTTAGGAGCAATACTGAGTTATCCTGTAGGATTGGTCAGGCTGGAGCAATTTTGAGACAGCTTGGTCAATCTGTTATCAGGAGGGCCGAATTTGGCATCGAAGCTAAGTTGTCGGTCTTTAATTCAGTGTTTGTTCCGACCCTCACCTATGATCATGAGGTTTGGGTAATGACCGAAAGAATAAGATCGCGGATACAAGCTGCCGAAATGAGATTTCTTCGTTGTATTGCTGGGGTGACTCGCCGAGATCGGGTAAGGAACACCAGAGTACGCGAGGCACTTTATGTCGAACAGCTACTTCTTCGAACGGAGAGGTCCATACTTCGATGGTTTGGGCACGTCAAACACATGTCCCCAACTCGGTTTCCAAGACCATCGAATCCGTGCCATCAGGCAGGCGTCCCCTGGGAAGGCCTAGGATGAGATGGCTGGACCAGATCCGAAATCTCACCTCTACTCGTATGGCGATAACCCCTGATCATTTAGAGTCGGTGGTGTAAGATCGAGAAATGTGGAGAGTCCACTTAAACTCCCTAAACCCGCGACCCTCATAGTGGATAAGCGGGCCATTGGAAGATGATGATGGTGATGATGACAACATTTTTGTTGGGAATAGGCGATTATAGGAAAACCGTCGAACCGATGAAAACGAAATACGGATAGCGATATCCAATTTAATCACGGCTGCGGTATCTGACAGCTTTCTAGCAACTGGAGATGACTTAATAAACAAACACATACATATATGAGATTTGGTCAGATGAGTGAATAACTGATAATTGATAACTGATAAATGGAATCTAAGCCAAATCCACAAGAACGGAGAATCCCTTAGGTATCAGTCTCCTCAGTATTGCGGATGTATGTAATCTTATTTGTCATAATATGCGGACGCATAGTAGGCAAAGAAAGTCCACAATCGACCACATGGGTTGGTTGATCCTGGAGAAAACCCAAGAATTCCAAATCGATGCTCATCATCTTTTTATCGATTTCAAGGCCGCCTGTGACAGCATTTATAAAGACGAGCCATACAGAAAATGTTTATTCACAGCGTATTGAGTGTTCCCAAAATTTTTTCCTCAGTTTTTTCCCTCATTTTCTATTCACACCACCTTTGAATACTTCGTTAGATTTTCGTTCCACCACATTCGTAACCACGTATTAAATGTACGAGCGAACAGCGACATCGAACTTATTAATCAAAGTGAGCACTTGAGATGGCTAGGAAATGTAGAGCGAATGGACCCCAACGCTCCGACCTGAAGAATTTTCGAATCCCGCAGTAGAGAAAGACCTCGCTTAAGGTGACGCTTACAAACTCCAACATGGAGTGCGCCGTAGAAGACAGCTGGCTAATGACAGGACTAGCTGAAGGTGGTTGACAGTTGAAGACCAGGTTCGACCATCCCGTGGGTCGTGCATATCTTTAGACGAAAACATCATGTGTAAAAATGTTCCATAGAGGCAAGTATGTAAAAGCCTTACCCCACATGCAATCCAATGCCCATGCTGACCTTTTTTAAAAAAATGTTCAAATTTAAATGTTCATACTTACATCCTGTAATCAACGTGTTCATTGGCATCTGTGCTGACATTCTCCCAATGAGGATGGACTTCTCCCCAGTCTCGGGGTGAAATGCAGAGTCATACAAATACTTGGCGCGCCACAAATCATCGACGTTCTTACAATCGGGTATTGGTTTGCCGGCTTTGTAATCCATAACAATTCGACGGGCTCGTTCGAGCTGCGCATTTGTCGCGAGCACGTTCAATGGATTGGTCAACAGGAAGAAGTGCTTCGCCCGGTTCACGTAAGTACTTTGGTCATATTTTGGTTGGTCAATATCGATTTTTGGTAAAGATAACATTGTCTCTGTTCTAGTTCAAGGAGAAATAAAATAATTAAACGAATCAAAAGCAGCACTATTCTACTCTTATCACTATCTTCTTATCAATGCGTGCGTTATCGCCTTGCAACTTTGACCTCTAATGATGGACAGAACGATGAAAAGATTAAAAAGCTTTAAAATTTCAAAAAAAAAAAAATAATAAAAATCTTGTATCCGACTAGATAATCAATAGACGTAAAGTTATCCCACACTTATCAGTTAACACTTAGCACACTGAGGGTAGATACCCGCTCATTATGCAATTCCAAAAAAACAAAATGAAAAAATGTTTGTATAAATTGCATTTTTAAACAAAATAAATTCGCGAGTTCAGGTCACAAGAAAAGAGAACAACAAACCCCTTAGCAAATGCGCTGCGTCGTCTATAGTAGAAGCGTTAATTATTTATTATGAAACTAGAGATTTGTTGAATTAACTGAGTGGCACAACACAAGCACATGTACACCTAAATGCTGCCTTCTCCGCCGACGACGACCTGACAACTACAGAAGAGAATCTTCTTGTTTTTTTTATTTTATTTTAGTGGTTGTGGCCTCGCACTGATTCGTGAACTAATCGATAACTGCGGTATGGAAAAGCTTTCTTGTAGAGAAACCGCTTTTATTCTCTACATACATTTCGGAGCAGCGCGTAGTTTCCTCTATACCCCGAAAAAACTGCCAAAACAATTAAAATACATACCATGCCGCACACCATTCACCGACAGCAACCAGTCCATGAGCCCATAAACAGAAGATTACGTATAAGATTAGGAAACGGGCAAGTGCGGTGAGAGAGTGAGGGAAGCTGAATTGCCGGCTTTGGAGAGTTCAGTCAATCCATGACGTTTAACATGTTTTTCGAGCAGTGTTCTCTTATACAATGCGGAAGTTCTCCTACTTCTGACACGGATGTTGATAAGAATTTAAAAATGCTTAGACTGAGTTGATTTTTGATTTAAAATTAGAGAGAAATGCTTAACCGAGAAGCGTGTGACTCATCCTACAGACATATTTCTCAGCTGTGGATAAGGAATGGATGAGAACCTGCGTGTTTGGATTATAAATTATTGACCTCAGCGTAGAAGAGATAAACAAATACCTTATGGTAAAGGGAATCAAGACGAGAGATAGATATGTAATATCACTACTACCACTACTAAGTCAAAGAGATCTAAACAACTGATAAAACTAAACAGATATGAGGTGTCTAAATCCATACAACTTGCTTTACCAAACAAACGTCTCTCTCTCTCTCTTTCTTTTTGTTTCTGCGTGGAGAGTAAGAAAACCAAAAAGTTAGCTGAAAATGTTGGAATCTTTGAATTTGTCAGTTATGAACTTTGCACTGATCGTGATGGGTACGTTTTCGTCCAAATTCTGCCGAATTGGAATCGAACAGAAAGGTCACCAACTGGCGATGGCCGATAAGGCGTTTTTATCTGACCTTTGGTTGGTTGGTTTAGTGGGTGTCCTAAAGACTTACTTAGATCTCAAGCAGGTCCATTGTACCAGTAAAAAGTAAACTCATGGGAGTCAAACCAAGGGATAGGGTTGGCTAATCCGGAAACCACCCAGAAACGAATAGAAATCTCAGGAGTTTCCTAAAATCAGCGATATTAAGGTCCTCCAGCCCATGGAAGAAGCTACTACCAAGAGTACGCAATCTTCTGGTGGCCAATGCGGGACATTCACATAACAGGTGTCGGATGGATTCTATTTCCTCTTCGTCCCTGCAGCTTCTGCAATAGTCGTTGTAGGGGAATCCAAGACGCTCCGCATGGATTCCTAATCCACAGTGTCCTGTGAGGACACCGGAGACGATTCGTATTTCCCTTCGACTATGTTGTACGAGATTTTTGGACTTCTTCTTATCGAAGACTGGCCATAGTGATCTGGCTATTGCACATGTGTCCATATGACACCATTGCGTATTAGCCCCTGATCATGGTTTCCTCATCTATATCCCCGTAAAGAGTGATAATGGGTGTCTTCGAGAAGGGTATATGCAGAATCTAGTTCTGCACCCCCTAACAAGTTCATCCACCCTCTCATTGCCTGATATATCCCTGTGTTTTCGACTGGATACTGCGACTTTACACTACCTAATGGTTACATGGAATGGTTTCACATTTCACTAAAGTTGTCGACTATGCATTCGATAGATTCCTTGATCTACCTGTTATGGAAAGGGGGATTCGAAAACGCATCGTACTTTTCTTGCAGTGCCCCCGGTATAAAAAAAAAGGTGAAATACCGATGAGCATTCGAAGTATTCCCCGAGGATTCTTCTTCTAAGCGTCGCAAGAGCAGGAGATGTACAAAGTAAGTGGGTCGTGGTTTCCTCTTCCTCCTCGTCCCTACAGCTTCTGCAGAAATCGTTGGAGGAGACCCCCAATCTAAGTGCATGCCTGCCTATCAAGCAATGTCCGGTAAGGACCCCTATCAGTGAACCTAGTTTTTCCGGTTTGTAGATAAAAGTCTCTCCGTCTTCTTTAAATCCAGCTTTGGCCAAATTTGTTTTGACAGGAGACAAGTGCTGATGTTGTTCCACCTACGGTTTGCCAGTTTCTTGGCATATCTGTCAAGGAGGAACTTGATCGATTCTATGGGCGCAGGGGGTCCCCCCCAGGTTTTCGGGGAGAGGCCGTCCCGCACCCTCTTTTGCAAGCTCGTCCGCTCTGCAGTTGCCTGGAATGTCCCTGTATCCTGGGACCCAGCACAGGGTTACGTCGCACCTATCTGCAATCTCGTTAAGAGATCTATGGCATTGCTTTACCAACCTTGATCGTAATGTCGGCGACTCCAAGGCTTTAATAGCTGCCTGACTATCTATATATAGTACAATAGCGCTACAATCTATCGCATTAATTGAAAGCTAAGCCGCAGCTTCGAAGACTGCCGTAATTTCCGCCTGAAACATACTACAGTGATCCGGCAGTCGCGTGGTGATGGCTAAGCCAGGTGCATTGGAGAAGACTCCAGCCCCCGTACCACCCGTCAATATTTCTAGCGCGGAATCGTTCAAAACTGTATCAGATTCCCAAGAGCTTCTGCTAGGAATCCGTTGAAGTCAAGATATCCCCGAGTTTAGTCTATTTCTCTGCCTACTGCTGTCATGGAGTCCTCTTCGCTTAGACTGACCGAATCACAATGGACCTATCACTGGTCTAGAAGCACCTCTCTCTAGAGAACTACTCCAAATTAACTAGCCCGACCACTATCCATTTATTAACATACTGCTCGCTGCCGGTGTAATCTACAATTATTCTTCAGTCCCTTAAATTAGATGTTACAGCTTCCTATGCGAAGGTGATATCTGTCGAGGTATCGCCGTACCCTGGGGCCTGTAACACAATGTAGAACAAGTTCATGTCTTTCATTATTTTCACTACACTTGTAAAATAAACGTTAGAAAGTCGAGGGAAATTTTTATATTCAACAACTGTACGGTTTTATTTTCTGGCGTACATATGTAGTTCAACAAGTATTTTTGACTTGTAGACTTGCAGTTTTGTGTTATAGGCCCTTGGTCGCCTAAAGGTCGGCACGTTTTCAGCGTCAATTACTTTCAGTCCAGAATTCATCCTCATTTTGGTTTCTTGGCGTTCATTCCCTATTCTAGAGACTTGCTGTTAAAGTCACCAACGATCACGATGGTTCTTCGAATTTTCTCACACTGTCTTCTAAACCAACTATTGGAGTGAAGTACCAATTCACTGGCGTAACTCCGTCGTATTTCGTTTGAAATCTACACATACTAGATGATCAAAAATCCGGTTTAAAGCATTTCTAGTTACCTTGTTTAAAAAAAAAATGCAAAAGTCATTATAATTGCTAATTGCCCTGCTAATGCTTAAGCGACTTTCAACTTCTTTGTCTAATTATTTTTTTATGCACAAATAAATTAGGGAAACTTGTGAATTACCTTGGTGAATGCACTCTAGGAATGCGACAAAACAGATTTTCTTTTTTATTTGCCTCCGTAGATGGTAGGCATGTTGAGATTTGTACTGGGAAAGTAGGTAAGATGCTTCATGTCGATGTTTAATGGAAGGATAATCCAAACCAAGGACTAAAATGATGTACTGGTTATACATTCTAATCACACTCACAATCTCCTTTTCTTATGTGGTGATCTAGTGGGGTAAAACTAACCAAATGGTAACAGTAAGAAAATTACTATGAACTCAACGACCAGTCGAAATTTACATGTCAAGATGTCTACAACCCGCCCCAACTACTGCATTGAATGTCATATCGGGCCTATCCGCGATTTTATATTTATATACAAATGAAAACTGGCGCAAGCATCCATCAACTCATTTATTTAAAGCCAGTGTTTTTCAATCTTTTTAGAATAACGACCCCCTTGAGCTCATAAAAAACTTAGCGACCCCCTTTAAAATTTAAAAAAAAAGGGCAAAATTGCAAAAATTGTCGGGTTAGGGAACGCTACACTGGAGCACTCAGACGCAACTGGTTCATTATACTACCAGAAAGCAGGACCCAGCTTCTACCAATTTTACTGGAATTTTTTCGACTTTCGGAGAAAGCCAAAAAGTTGTCTACAATCTCTTTTGCTGCAAGAATGCCGCTTTTTGTAGGAAACTCAATCGCCAATAGAGGTCCTGACCGGAGACGAGAGAAGACCCAAAGCAGGTCTTGAGATAACATCCTCTGAGCTTTGTCCGACAATCTCATCGGAGATCTCATTTCCAGAGATCCCAGTGTGATCTGGGACCCATACAAGAGTCAAAGAGTTCAGCCTTGCGACCGAATTCAAAGAGTTCTTGTATTCTCGCACTATCTTGGAACTGGTTAATGGGTTGAGCAAGGTCTTAAGCGCAGCCTGGCTATCGTTACAGACGCAGATGTTCCGATCCTTTTTTTATCAATATAGTCCGTGGCCGTTAGGATTGGAAAACAGAGGCATGTTTGCCTAAAGAGTAGTGAAGGCTAGTGTTGTCGGCTTATACAAAGACACCAGGACCGGACCCATGACTAGAATTGCCGCCATCCGTGAAGTTCGACTGCAGCCCAGTCCAGGCTCGGACTCTTGGCGAAGCCAGTTCGGAAGACAAGGAAAGTCACCTTTAAATTTGCACAGCAGCTGAAGTTCTGGTCCCATTGCATCAGACGGCATATCCATGGAACTATGGTCGTAGAATAAGTGTTACGCAAGGTCTTCGAAAACCAGTGTGGATGATACCAAAAGCCACCCCGTCTAATACGATGGATTGCTTTGATAGTACAGCCCATGATATAAGGAGCTGTACTATCAAGGCGGGATAGGTCAAGCAAACCGTCGAAAGCAAAGCCAGGCGTACTCAGAAAAGCTTCCGTGCAGACGAGACAAGCCGTTCTTCGAAGTATACTTATGTACACTGCCAGAAAACTGAGAGCGCCTTGGATGTCTTCGACTTGACATGCTTTCCCCAAGGAAGTTTTTATCCAGGACCACTTCTAGATATTTGGCTTCATCGGAGATCTGGATAGTGACGCCCTTTAACACTGGCTGAGTCAGACCAGTCACAACCTTCCTTCTCATTTAGAGAACAACCTTAGTTTTCAGAGGGTTGAACGAAAGTCCACCCCTAGTGCACCATTCATCGACTATGTCAAAAGCAGCCTGCGCGTTAGCACAAACAGTCTAGGCATGCCCGGACAGAAATTATGGCAACACCATCATCTTGCAAAACTTGCAATGTTACCGTAGTAACACGATTTGGTTTATAGTTTGACGTCAAGATGGTGCCTGCACTCTGAACTATATGTTTTTATTTTTTTATTTTGAAGCTCGCGACCCCCTTACATTTGCTTCACGCGACCCAGACTTTGAAAACACTGATAAAAACCACCAACGAGGTCACATATTCCTCTTTCATACAATAAAGCAAGATAAAGAATTCAGCATGTTTCAATCAAAACTTTTCTCACCCAGGGAGATCTGAAGGAAACATTAACCACGACCATTAACATATGACCTAGTAAATGGATGGATTTGAAATGAAGACAGAAACATGGTGCGAACTTCATGTCAGCCATATTCCAGACGAAGGTCTTTGCTCTTAATCAAAGTGTGAGAACCAACACCAGGGCTTATACATCGAGGAAATCAATAATCGTCTTTCAGATAGCCAAACTGCTCCAAAAGTTCTTCTGCCGCTTGACAGTACTCAATGAACTGGCAAGGAACAATCTAACCATCCTTCATTGGATTCCAGTTTGCTGTGGACAATCAACTAACCATGAAAGAACTGAATCATTTGCGGAAGATGGAGAAGTATAATCAAACCTTCGTCCTTCACAGACGTGACAAGGTGTTAGTTTCAAGTCCCACTAATGAATCAAATCACCTCCTATAGTAAAGCGGTGTCGGGTAAAGGGTGCATGGAGGAGGAATTCTCAAAAATCCAAGTGGAGCTATGGTCTTGATGCTTAATGAGTCCGAGGAGGTTGTCAAACGCTACTGGGTAATCAAGCGCGTTAATCACTTTTTTCCAAAATTTCCTTGTTGCGTGCAACGCTAACAGCAGTGATGCCTGTGCTCCAAATTAAGAATTAAAAAGTTTTTCACGAAAAATTATGCTCCCGGAGGTTTGTGGATATGGTTAGGCCTTAAATCTAAGCAGCACGCACAGCAGTCCAACGCAACGTACTTCTAAGAAAACTTTTCTAAAAAAAACAGGTGAATCAGAAAAACAAAAATTATGAGATTTACTCCTCAATTCTTAAGTATTCAATGAAAAAACTTTATAAAGCTTTTGGTTAACGTTTAAAATGCATATGTACATACATATATTTCTACATAGAAAAAAGTGATACTTATTTCTATTATTTAATCAACGCTAAGCAAATAGCAAACGACTGCATATTATTAGCAGTTTGATGTGTTTAAAATCACTTTTTCTAAAAATAATAATATTTTTTTACGATTTTCACAGCAACTGTCAATAATGTTTTTTTTTTCACTTTTAAATCAAGGCAATAGAGACAAGACATCCTGACGTGAAATTGAACACTTGACGGAATCAAAGCCATCGACACACAAACATTACTTCGATGTCAATGGCTTCGTGTGATATCAACGTTCGTGTGTCTCAGGCCTGAATACCTACATATTTTGTTCGGCAGATCGCCAAGAGTTGAAATTATTTGGAAAGCATAACCCATCAACGAATTGTTATTTGATAGCTGTGGTTTTGCAACCAGTTTTTTAAGTGAAAGTTCTTTAGTCACGTCAAGATCAGATTGTTACGGAAGTAAGCATTAGCTAAATCAGTCGCAAACAGTACAAGAAAGAGCGCTGTAAGCAATTAAGCATCAACAGGGATAACATGTCTACAAAATCTGAATGTGTCGCACTGGAATGTTACAAAATTTTTGAAATTAATCTATATCACCCTCTACAAAGTTACTACTTACACTAACCCATTTTGGGTGGTGACAGCTCGCTAAGAAAGGGACAAGCTCGACAGGACATGGTTCAGCATAGCTCGTCTCTAAAGATTCCAACATTTATAAACAGATACGATCTGTCGAAGTGTTAAGCTATGGTCGGTTGTGGAGTTTCCTGTCCTGAAACCGCACTGATAGAGGCTAATCAGATTTTTGACGAAAAATTGTATGGGCTTATCTTATATGGCAGATAGATGTTAGATGTTAAAGATCGGATTGTGTGGGTGTGCACTGCGACCTGTTTAGATCTATTGCGCTCCCCCGTAGTCATATTGGCCAATACGTCTCGACCTAGAGAACCTCTTCCAAACCAATCACTCTGAGAAATCGGAGTATCTGGATTGGGTTCAACGATGGGAGATCCATTTCAAGGAAAGTGTACGCTCCCAGGTGTGCTCTTCTTTTGTGGATCAATGCTCCACAATCCATAAGGAGGTGTGACGGAGTCTCCTCGGCATCGCTGCAGAATCTGCAGTTTCCGTTTGCTTCTATTCCCATTTCCCTGAGATGCTCCCTGAGTCTGCAATGGCCCGTTAGGAAGCCGGTTAGAATGCGAAGCTGGTTTTTGCTGGTACCTAGGCAGACCTTGCTCCTCCTTCGGTCGTAGTTCCCGAGGAGTTCTTTTGCCTGCCTTAGTCCTGGGAATGTTTCCCATATCATCCTTCTTTTGTACTCTTTCCCTCTTCTCCGTTCCTCTTGGATTCGGTGCGGTCCCAGCCCGCAGAATGGCTCGGGTTCAACGAATGGTGTTTCTAAACCCTTTCCTTGCCAGTTCATCGGCTGCCTCATTTCCCTCTATCCCTACATGACATGGCACCCAGTAGAGGGTGACTTTATTGTTCCGGCCAAGTCTGTTAATCTTTTCCAGACACTCGAAGACCAGTTTGGATCTGATTTCGTAGGAACTCAGTGCCTTTATGGCAGCCTGGCTGTCTGATAGTATTGCGATGTTTTGCTCGTAATATTTTCTTCCGATCGCATATACCTCTGCTTGAGAAATACTGGGCGATGTTCCCATTGGCTCCGAGAACTTGGTTCGGGGACCGTATACTCCCGCCCTGGTGCCCGTGTGTGTTTTGGAGCCGTCGGTGTACCATTTGAAGGTGTTGTGCTCAAATTGATACAATCCGTCGTTCCATTCTCTTTTACTGCTCAGTTTTATATGGCAAATAAGATCTTGTGCACCATGTCATGGAGACTAAGGCCTCTAGTTGTAGTCGCTGCAATTGAGGAGCATTTTTTCTTGTGGATAGTCATTAGTCATACCCGTAACATGGATTTTTTTACAAGCCAGATTTTTATTCCGACCATGCAACACCTGTAGGCACACGCAATTATAATTAGAACAAACAACTTATTTTATTTCTAAACAACAGCTTTTATTGTAATAATAATTAGTTCATAAAATTAATTTTTTTGTTTAAAATGAACTTAAAATTCTAATTTAAACAATTATGACGTGTTTCATTGATGAGTTGTTCTTAAATATCAAATGCTAAAACATATATCGTGTTTAAATCTTTGCTAAGTATTTCAAAAGCATTTTCATATTTTACACAACAATACTATGTACTTTAAACTATATGATAATTTATATAAATCAGAAACTAATTACAATAAAGAGCAATAACATTTATAATTTTAATTATTATTACTTACTACTTAAATTCTATGTATGGTTAATATTGTTGCAAATTTCGTTTCTTTCTAAATGTGCATATAAAATTGAAAACACTATTAATTTGTTTGTTTTTCATTTTTTTTTTAATTTATACGTACATATATACTCTTTTATATTTGTATTTGTTATAAAGGTATTTAAACAAAAACCAAACGAAAAAAAAAATTTAATAAGAAAAAGAATAAATATTAACAGCCATAGAGAGAAATTTAAAAGAGTTTATTACATTTTTTTTTTTAACTCACAATTAAGGTTGATTTACACAGTTTAGTACTCTCCAGTTTAGTAAGCACTTGTTTATTATTGTCAAATACATGTTCTCACTACTAAATTTTGGTATAGTTATAGGTAAGGCCTAGCAAACAAAAAAAAAACCATGCTAAATCAATATGAACAATATAAACATTATTTACAATAAGGCGATAAAAGTTAAGTAATTTTGAATCAAAGAATAGATTAGTTGAAAAATAATAAAATATTGTACATATAACGAAACCATTATATTGCTTTAATATTAATTAACTTTATAAAATATCTCTTCGTGCTTAGATAAACTCTTGTTATATAAACGACTTTTCTATAGGGGCGATAGATCTTTAAATAAACCCATCATCTAGGTTTACAAACATTTTGCATTCATTTCCTGACAAACGCCATCAACTAGTCACTGATCTAAATTTACTTATATGCCCAGTACAGATTGGGCGAAACTCCAGTATGACTGAAGCAGTAGATTTTCCAGAAGTACTGTACATCAAGCAGTCACAGCGAATGAACAATTACAATAGTGTTTTTAAAGTTGAGATCGCAAATGTATGTGACTATAAGAGAGCGGCTCAGACTGTACGTACATTGAACCTACCAGCATTGCAAGCCAGAATATGTGCCTATTGGAATAGAAGGGCATGAAACTGTAGGAAGATGAACTGGCAAGAGACAGGTGCACCGACCTTCATAAATCAAATCAGCATAACACAGGCTGAGGAACAATGTTAACACATCAGTAATTGCCCCATAACCCGCAACTTGTAGCCTGGGAAAGACGAATGCTTATATAGCACTCGTGAAATTGACATTTTTGCTGATTCACATTTTGAACTTTTAGAGATTTAATTCTTCCGGAATTAATTCTCCCGGTAGCGCATTTTAGCATTAACTGGTTCTAAACAAATTAAGACATTTTGTTGGAGGCAAGTTCATGCAATTGTTAACTGCACGTAAATTTGAAAGATCCTTGTAACATCTCTGATCGGACATTCGTATACTACATTTTCGGGAATTATTTGTTTGAGTTCTTCATCCATGTTAATGCTGGGTTTATGTGCCGTTATTGAAGTTTAAACAGAACAGTCGACTCTATCCTCACCGAAACCTTTTATGTCAAAAAAGAACTTAGACGACACGACACTCTGTCATGTGACTTCTTCAATATCATACTTGAACGAATTGTGCGAAACTTGCAAGCCACCAATCTTCCACCTCTGCCCAATTACTTGCGAAGGCTGACAATTTTGATATCGTTGTCATAATCATTAAGTAAGAATCAGTGACTTTCAAAATGGGTATAGCGAAAGGAAAATAAAGTATTTGTGTTGGGTGTCCCACATCGGAAGCAGTAAACTAAAAATAAATAGCTGGCGCGACAGCCCTGAATGAGCCAAAGTCTAGCTTATCGCAACCATTCATGTTGTGCGTGTTACATTTTTCGCACGAATGGAAAGGACCTACAATTTATTGCCGGATCCGAACGGCGAATTGAGGAGCTCTTTCATGCCAGAATTTACTCCCCGAGGCATGTCATTCCCCGACGAGAGGTGGTGCCGCGAAAAATGTTCGGTGGACATGACTGGAGCTACGACCACATCGTAGGCAACAAGGGACTTTATTTACCTAAGCTCTGCTATAACCTTCAGCAACAACATCTCATACATATCTTATAAGAAAAAGTCAACTGCTGGGTTTTCGGGAGGTGAGAAGGCAATTGAGTCGGAAGGCCTTATGCAAAGCACTAACGTGCTCGTTCGTTTCAATCCAAAAATTATTCTGAAGACATTTGGATCTGGGCTTAGGAGGAGGAGATTCAACGACAACATCGACTAAGTGAAAAAAAAAAAGTTCATCGCACGTTAGACACTGGATAGACACCAACGTTCCTCAAGTAGATGAGGATCACAAATAACTTGGAGTATGCAAATGCATGGAGTTAGTTAAGCAGAATCTTGTTGATTGAGGCCAAAGTTTACCCCGTACTGAAGCGCCACTCAATAAGTAGATTCATGAGTATGAATATCACCGAAGAAACCGACAAAAACTGAGTGACCGTATCATACAATGTATTCACCTCAATCGTGAATAAGAATTCAAACGATATCTCATACCCAACCCCTTGTGTTTCATTTTAAAGATATATCGCGCTTAACAGAAAACATCCTTATAACTTAATTTTGTTTTTAATTACATGTTTTTAAACTTTCATGAACACTTGACATACATACATACATTTTAATTATACTGATTTGTAAAATTGTTTTATAAAGCTGTTGTTGGATATTTTTATTTACTTAACTCAAACCTCATATTAGTATATTGCAACTAAATTTATGAACTTTTTTATTTCATATGTATCTAATGCAACTATTTTCTTGTTAAATATAATATAATATGTGTATAATTATATTTTATTATTTATATATAAATACATAACAGTCAACATTGTTTTTTTTTTTTTTCGTGTATTTCCATTAAAAACATATTAATTTACTCATGTGTATAATATATATGTGTTACGCTTTCTTGTGTTTTGAACCTTAATTCCTAAAATAAATATTATTAAATATATCTTTTCCAGAGTTTTCTTTTTATCAATTGAACGCTAGGATTTTTTTTGTTTACTTTCACATACAGTGCTGTTAGTATATATTTTCTAATGGAGAATAAAATGGAGATTGGAGTAAGAATAACATCTATAGATTTCCAATAAAAATAATTGAATTTATTTATATTATGTATATGCATAGTTAATTTCTCAAAATTTTTTAAGTTTAGCATTTTTTTTTTTTTTAAATATATAATTGAATAATGGAATTGACCAGTGGTTTATATTAAATTGATTTAAAATTTCATCAGGAAGTACCATGTTTGCAATAAAGATTTAATTGTTTAAGTTTTGGAGAGTAATTAATTAATAATAATCTAAGTTATAGAATAAACTATTATATGCAATTGAAAGACAGAGCAGAATTGCCAAATGTTTATTAGAACTCAATAAGTTATGTAATGTCTAAAGGAATTGTTATCTATTAAAAGACATTCGCAACGCATAAACTCAAATAGAGAGTACTCCTGTCAAATGTATGTGGACGTAATTTCACCCATAACATGCTCCTTCGTATCAAAGAAGACTAATTTTTCTTTAAATCGTTAATGCTTTAAATTTCTGATGGGGGTGAAAAGCATCGCCACTTTCTCAGTGGGCTCATGTGGCCCACAAATCGTTTCCCCTAAATAAAATATCGTTTATGGTGATTCTTACAAGTAGCAGAGGCAGCAGCTGCTTGGAAATTTAACAAAGGCTTAGCCGATTGAGTTCGCCTAGATCTCTGGAAAAGGCTGTTAACAGCAACAGCGAGCGTAAAAGCATTACCATCAGGAATGCCGCAACTCATGTAATACAACTCAGAGAAAGTCTTTCAAACCATTGCTAGCATTGACACAAGCAATCGCTATCAGGAAAAAGCCCAAAAATACCTCTGGGTACGACGAATCGTGTAAGGGACCTGCTGAGCTGGTCGGCACACGTGGACCGATTGCTTAATACTCAGCAAGAAGAGAGTTTACAGGCATTTTACAGGCATTTACTGAAAATAAAAAATCAAAATGTAAAAAGGAATACCAAATGTTTTTCATGCATTAAACTGTATCGCAACTTTTCTTATTATTGCTTTTCATCCCATTCAATTCACAATTTCTCTATCTTACACTTCCCCTTATTTTGGTCATAAAAAAACAAGTTAAAAAAATTAAATTCTCTTATCTATCTCTGTTTAATTCGTTGCAGAAGAATTAATAATAAATTTTAATTTCTCGAATTGTGCTCAAACAAATAACTCGCACAGTGGTCCTTAATTTTTGTTCTTTACTTGTACCTTCAAAGAAATATATGTATATTAAAAAAAATAAATAAAAAAAAAACAAAAATTACTCCATACATGTGTATGTATTTTCTTTATAATCCTATACATGTATATTATATATATATTTCTTTGTTCGCGATCATAAAAATGTTTACAGTTTTTCTATTTTTTATACTCGTACTTCATAAGAATCTTCCTAACTAGTTTTTTTTTTATATTCAACGCGAAATATTTTCTAAAAATTGTATTTAACTATTTTGTTGTTTCTTCACTACTATCTAGCGATCAATTATAATTCGCTGTCTGTCGTTTCTGGAATGCAATCGTTTTAAATAACGAGTATAAATCATTTGAGGAATTGTTTTTTTTTCGGATTTTTCTGTGAGTGTGTCATCGTAACTTTTAAAGTAAAATATTTAAAGCAACATATAATATCATTTGTTATCCTTTTTTATGTATAATATCACACGAAATTAGCAATTGTTTTTTTTTTTAATTCAATGTTTTACGATAACAAAATAACACCATTAATATACTTAAAAAATAAATTTGAATTCTTTCAGAGTAAACAATTTGATACAGAAAATATTTATTGCTATGGGTGGTTATTTGTTTTAATACTCGTATTTTTTTTAAATAAGTAATTTTTAAATCAATTAAGGATTTTAAATTTGTATTCCTTCGGCTATAACAATGAATGTACGCTGACTCTGGTGGTTTTTTAAATGATTGATTTTTATTTTCTGTTAAAGATGCTCGTGTGTAGGTTTTCATTTAGTATAAACCTGAAAATAAATTTTTAAATTTAAGCATTTTATTTTAAAACGGAGTGAGAATCAATAAAGAAAAAACATAAAGTTGCATGTATCATGTATTATAAGCAAATTGTAAGTGAAATTTAATTTGTAGTCAAATGATATACAGATCTGATTGGGTTTTTGAAATGCTCGTCCGTTGTGTAATCCTTGTTTTGAAGACTGATTAAACGGTAACTTGTGTAGAAGTAAAATGAAAAGTAAAAACAGAAAATATTTAATAGTAGGTATAAATGAAAACAAAACAGAATGAAACAATTTAACATGCCTTCCTCCAAAAGCGGTAAGCCGTTATGTACAAAAGCTATAAATAAAGGTTTGCATTGAATTTTGTATAGGCTTGAGCCGAAGCTCAACTTAAATGTTAAAATCAAACTTGAAGCGGTTATAGTCTGCCAAAATTAACAATAAATTTTTTTATGAACCGAACGTTAAGGTTTTTTTTAAAATCGTCAACCATATAGGTGTGCAAAAGTGATGTTAATCCTGCATTAACTCCTCAAACAATAAGAGAAGTCAGGAAGTTCTTGAACTAAGTACCTTGGGTCTTTAAGGCTGGAAACGAGTTCGCGAGTTCACGAGATCTATCAAAATTACGCATTCTCTGTGCTGCTGTTTCGCTAGGTTGGGTTAGGTTAGCGGACCGATGAAGACGATAACATCCTCTTCATCTCACTTAGGTTTATGTAGACCCGCTGTGATACCCATGTGTTTACCAGCTACTTCCCACTACGTGATTTATATGCCTGATGACAGCCAACCGGCTTTCCTTGCGAACTTGAGTAGATCCGACAGTGAACCATCGGATAACTCCTCGATTGTATCGAAGAGCTATCTGCCCAATGTTCTTTTCCGAATGTCGCAGAGGCTTGGGCAATGACAGAGGAATTGAGTAGTGTCCTCATGCACCTCCTCATCTCCGCATCCTCTGCAAAGGTCTTCCCCGGTCAGGTGCAGCTTCTTTGCATGATACCTGAGCATATTGTGGCCTGTAATTAGTTCTACCAGTAATGACAGGGATTTCCTGTCCATATGTAGTAGCCTATTCGTTCCGCTCTTATTATATTCTGGCCATAACCTTCTGGTCTGGTTCCAGGGCTGATCTCTTTCTAGCCAGTTCGTCAGCAATCTCGTTTCCTGACACACCACTGTGGCCAGGGACCCAGCAGAATTTAACATTATGCTGCATGCCAAGAACCCTCAGGTCTTCGCGACAGCACTTTACAAGCTTAGATGTGATTAGAGTAGTAGTTAGTGCTTTTATAGCCGCCTGGCTGTTTATGAAGATCGTGATATCCTCCCGTGATACCGTGGCCATTCTCTCAGCTTTGGTCACTGGTAGAACTTCTGCCTGGAAAACACTACTGTTGTCAGGGAGTCTTATTGAGCTCCTCAGAGAAGACACCAGCACCCGTGTCTATGTCCACCTTGGAGCCATCCGTGAAGATGGACTTTGTCTCACTAGGAACTTCTTTGTTCTCCCACTGTTCTCTGCTTGGAAAGAAGCAAGAGAACGGTTTGATGAAGTCCAGGTACGGAATCATATAGTCAGATTCAGTACCCGGTGTAATATCTGGGAGGGTCCATATGAGCTCGCTCTCCAGAGCTCAGACTGGTCTAATTTCAGAGCGCTCTTTGCTGCGGATTCTTGCATGTATAGATCAAGGGGTAGCAGATTGAGGATTGTAGTTTCGCTAAAATCGCACGAGTAAATTGTATGCACCCAAAACACAGGACAAGAAAATACGTGATTCGCGAGAGTTAAATTCGCCCCAAATCATTGAGTTCAGGACGCAGAGGAGTATCAAGATTGGAACAATAGGCCCCCAGGGACACACAGCAATTGACTGGACTTCCTCCAGAACCTAACCTAAGCTAACTTTGTGCAAGAAACTGGCAACGCCTTCCAAGGTTTGAGCGTGCTGAAGTTGGTTGAGCCCCAGGTCCACCCCAACTTGGAGCGCACTAAAAAAATTGATGCAGAAGTATATTTTGCTAAATGTGAGGATGGTGATTCAATTTACAAAATGTTTAGCTATTCAGACCGCTGTAAAGATACCCCAAGCGAACGGTTAGGTGAAATAAAATTCTGGCAATCATCAAGTGTGAAAGTGAAGTATAAAAGAACTGGACAGTTGCATTCAATGGGCACTGAACGCAGCCAAAAACTCAACGAAGAAGACAAGTGTAGAGACATCCTGCGGATCAGATTTCTGTTTGAACTCGAAAAACTTATCGAGATCAAGAAATGAAATTGCGATTGCGATAAGTGGACCAGAAACCTCGGAATGACATGCGGCCTCCAAAGCCATTCCGGTACAATGTAGACTACCTTGTACTCTTGATCAGCACAAAGCACAAAGCAAACGGATAGTCTCAGAAACTTGAGTCACTTGGGTGTTACCTTCTCCCCACTACGTCATCCAAGACATTCCGAGCATGCAAGGAAACCAACGCAGATTTGATAGAGTTCAACCTTAAGTGTAAGTTATCGGACAAAGGGCGTCTATATTGATGAGGACGATTCTGTTACTGGGTCCCCGAAACTTGCAAAGACACCGATTCTGAAGACTCAGCTAGAACAAGATCACTGAAAAGCAGACAACCTATTGTAGAAGTTGCGCGACATGCACCTATAAAAGTAGCACCACATAAAACAGGATTTGTCCGTGCATACTAGGAAAGGCAAGAACACCATCGATGAAAACAAAAACCATTGCAAATGTAAATAAAAATAAGTAAGTAAAGACAATGATAAGTTAGATAATTACTGTTGAACAAACACCACATGTATCTTAACGTTGTTTTATCTACACCAAAACGGTCAACCATTATTATTCCACTTACTTGGACATTCTGGTGGATTTAGTTCACCAAACACATTCAGTTCATAAAGCGATGCAAGTGTTATGAACAGAAGGTACCAGACCATCAGGATAATACCCAAGCGTTTATCTAACTTCCAACCGTTCAAATGTGTTGACAATAGAAGGAAGACCACTGTCGAGAACAGCGATAATGTTGAATAGGCCAGACCTGATAATGAAAAAGTAAATATTAGCAAAAGGTTGATAAGACTAACCGTGGTATAGTGCATGCAAAAGTGAGCGTGTGTGCTTCATTTGTACAACCTTTCGAGATGACATTAACATGTGAACCGGGCTTTATGATAGCAGTTTGTATAAACCACGGAAGACCTAAGCACACTAGGATATCAAAGACATTCGATCCGATCGCGTTAGAAACTGCCATGTCTCCAAATCCCTCTTTGATAACAGCTATTGAGCTTAGGGCATCGGGTACAGAAACACCAGCAGCAACAAATGTCAATCCCATTACAGTGTCCGGTATGCCAAGGGTCGAGCCAATTACTGTAATCATCCACACCATGAAGTACGAGTAGAACGAGATCCACACCATGGACACGATGAACGTGAACGGGTACCAGTTCCTGTATTTCTCAGTCCGACAGTCCGGCATGGTCTTTTGGCAGGTGTAGTGTATCGGGTAGACGACGTACCAGGAAATAAGAGCTGGAAGTCCTCCGTCTACAGGTCGCTCGAGCGGATTTGGTCGTGGCTCCTGGCTTTTTGGGTCGCGGGACTTGTAGTAGTCACCTTGTTGAGGATCGGGCTTTCCCACCACAGCGGATGTTTGCTTAGTAGCGTCTGTTTGAGTGACAACCTGCTCCGGTTGATCGGCATTGTAAGCATAGTTCTCCTGACCCTGGTCCTGTGTCCATTGACTCATACCCCAGTCATCTCCACCTGCTGGAGGCTGACCAACCCTAGCACTGGCAACTGGCTGAGCTGCCGACTCTTCACCCCAGGCAGCATTGGGGTCCCATCCAGCATTCGGGTCCGAATAACTTTGATACTCCGCTGACGGTTGTTGCTGCTGCTGTTGCTGCTGTTGCTGTTGTGGTTGTTGACTAGGCTCCTGCGAGAGGCTGGTCTGCTGTTGATTTCCCTGAGTATACGAAGTGTCGGGAAGGTTTTTATAAGTCACCAGAGCTGATTGTTCCTCTTTAGTTGGAAGTTTTATCGGAAGATTTAGAGACAGAGCCCATTTCTCTATAGATGAATTAAAGTGAAGTGTTACACAGTAGACAACGTAAAAGAGCAGCATAATCACTGATTCCATCTGAAATAAACATTTTTAGGAGTTTCTCAACAAATAATCAAAAAAATAAATGACCTACCCACGATATGACATCATTGAAAATGATTATCAACATCACTAGGATTGAAAGGCAATAAAAGAAGCAGTCTCGCACCAATGGAAACCAATTAAGCTGGCAAACTGTTCCAGAGCACAAAGCGCACACCGATATGACGAACATAATATTAAAAACTGCAGAACCAATAACCCCACTGATGCCGATATCGTCCTTGGCAAAGAACACCCCTATGACGACGGTCGCCAACTCGGGAGCAGAGCTGCCGGCTGCCATAAATGTGGCACCTGCCACATCTGGAGATAGTTTCAATTCTGAAATAAATTGCAATACATTTAAATGACGTCACAGTGTGATGGAATTTGTAAAATAATAAATGAGCTAAGCATGGTCTTCTAACTGAATGGACGCAAATCAGATTTACTAGCACGGAAAACTTCTAATACTTTAATGTTATACGCAATAGAGCAAAACAGTCCGATGGCTCATCGTCAAATGTGAGGACAGTTTTCATTTTGCTTTGATTTACAACGAAAGAATTTCAGCAGGAGAAAATGTTAAAAATTTGGTGGCCCCTCTTGGGCCATCAATCTCGTGTTCACGATTGCGATTCTAGAGTCCAACTCGAATGAAACATTTTAAGACAAACTTTTAATGCCACCTTTCCCCTCTCATTTCCATCTACTACTTACTGATTCAAGTTTCGTTGGTTTTTATAGCAATTTTCGAAAGCATTTTAGAGACAGAGGCGAAGTAGGAAAACGTTTAGATCCCACAGGATCACCAATTGAATCAACCAAAGAATCGACAACGAAGAGGGACAATGCAGCACAAAATCTTATCAAGAGATCAGTCAGTAATAGACAGAGATAGGCCTTGACAAGCCTGTTTCGACAAATGGCATAAGATGATCGCTGCGATTCCAGAAGTGATGCGAAACTTAGAAAACAAAGCTGTGATAGCCTATCAGGACCAAAGAAGAGGATGGAAGAAAATGATGGTGGACAACCTGCAGCCAAAACTGTAACTCAATTTGCACCAATGATGATGTGAAATTGGGAGCAACACGTAGAGAAAAAGCATGCAGCGAGAGGAGCCACCAGACTGTCAATCGCCTGCTTGAAGAAAGAAGGAAAAATAGTTAGCAAGTTAGCAAGTTAGCGACTGCAATCCTCGAGACCATTATTATTAGTGGGGAGCGGTTTGTCCACTCTAGCACTACGGTCTCATAAAGAGGCCTATTGTGCTCGAGGCCTCGAGACCATGCTAGGGCTAGTACATGCTGAGTATTTTTCATACCTTTAAAGAGGCTGATAGATTACCAAGTAATTCTAAAATAGGCGAACATTGAAGTAAAATCTGATTATTTGACACCAAACTTTCAATTTAGCCTAGTCATTGAATTGGATTCCCATCGAAAGTGGGTTGAACAGAAGGTCATAAACCCCAACCATATATCCATATTCATAGGTCATAAATGGACGTAGGTGTAGCCTCTAAGATCAGACTTTCAAATCAGTAAAGGATTTCATCATCATCATCTTCCAATGGCACGCTCATCCACTATGAGGGTCGCGGGTTTAGGGAGCTTAAGTGGACTCTCCACACTTGCCGATCTTCCGCCATCGACTCTAACTCATCAGGGGCAAACCCCATACGGGTAGAGGTGAGATTTCGGACTTGGTCCAGCCATCTCATCCTAGGCCTGCCCAGTGGACGCCTACCCGATGGCACGAATTCCATGGCACGTCTTGGAAACTGAGTTGGGGACATGCGTTTGACGTGCCCAAACCATCGAAGTATAGACCTCTCCGTTCGAAGAAGTAGCTGCTCGACATTAAGTGCCTCGCGTACTCTGGTGCTCCTTACCCGATCTCGGCGAGTCACCAAAGCAATACGTCGAAGAAATCTCATTTCGGGAGCTTGTATCCGCGATCTTATTCTTTCGGCCATTACCCAAACCTTATGACCATAGGTGAGGGTCGGAACAAACACTGAATTAAAGACCGACAACTTAGCTTCGATGCCAAGTTCGGCCCTCCTGATAACAGATTGACCAAGCTGTCTCAAAATTGCTCCAGCCTGACCAATCCTACAGGATAACTCAGTATTGCTCCTTCCATCACTCGTGAATAGGACCCCGAGATACTTAAACTTCTCCACCTGTTTCAATGGGACTCCACTAACATGCAGAGTGCATTGAACAGGTGTTCTGGAAATTACCATTACCTCTGATTTGTTCACGTTTACCCTCATCCCAGCTTCAACACAGACGGCGACGAACCTATCTAGTGCGTGCTGAAGTTCGGTCTGGGTGGACGTAAGGATGACTAAGTCATCAGCAAAAAGCAGATGACTTATCCTTAAGTCTCCCAATCCGAACCGTTCCTCACCAAGGCTGCGCTGTAACATCCAATCCATATACACTATGAAAAGGAGAGGTGACAGAACGCACCGCTGGCGAAATCCAACGCCCACAGTGGAAGGTGTCGACCTAACGCCGTTTACCCGAACACAGCTGTTACAGTTAGTGTACAGAGATTGAATGGCCGTCAGAAGAGACCCGTCAATCCCGTACTCCTGGAATACACTCCAGAGTTTACCTTTAGAGACCCGATCATATGCTTCTCCAAATCCACAAAACAACTGTAGATAGGTTTGGCATACTCCCAGGCCTTCCCAAGTACCATTCCGAGAGCGAACAGCTGGTCGGTTGTGCTTCTACCTGGACGAAGTGAACAGCTGGGCGGTTGTGCTTCTACCTGGACGAAAGCCGCACTGCTCATCGCCCAACCGGGACTCGACCACAGCTCTGGAACGCGTTTCCAACACCTTTGCAAAGACCTTTCCGGGGAGACTTAAAAGAGATATACCCCCATAATTGGAGCAATCCCTCTTATCCCCTTTCTTAAAAAGAGGAACAATCACCCCAGTTTGCCAATCGATAGGTGTTTCACCGCATTCCCAGGCCACTTCAATGACACGAGAGAGCCATTCCACTCCCTCTTTACCCAAAGCCTTGAGCATTTCTGGCCGGATTTCATCCACACCCGCATATTTGCCGACTTTTAGCGCTTTAATCGCCAAAGTCACCTCCTCTACGGTGGGACTATTCTCCGCCCTACTCAGGTCCATAGGTCTGCCATCCTCAGTGCCCTGTTCGAGATTGAGCAGCTCTGAAAAGTGCTAGCTGCATCTGCGCAAGATGTCCTTCTCATCGGAAAGAAGTTCACCATCTTTGGATTTGACTTCTTCGATGATATTAAACTTCCTTCCTCTGAGACAGTCCAAATTCTCACCGAACTCCATCCAAGACTGCTCCTTAGCTGCTTTAACACCCAGCTTGCAAGTTCTTCGCGCCTCCATGTACCGGTTTCGAGAAGCTGAATCTCCCAAGTTTATCAACACCTTGAAGGCTTTCTTCTTCTCTTTGATGGCTTCTTGAACCCGGGTGTGTTAAACCACGTTGTTCTTTTCTCACCACCAGACGCCACACCCAGCCGCTTCACTCCGCAAACATCTCTTGCATCTCCTTCATCTACATTTATCGGAACAGTTGGAATTTGTTCCAGTAAAGGATTTTCTAAGCGAAAGTTATAGCAATTACCGAGATCTTTCGAGAACTATATTTTAGGAGACACTCCCAAGAATGAGCATGAGTATCTAGATCTACAGAGACAGTCAGGCCTATCAAAACAATTATATGCATAATAATCAGATTCAAAATCGTGAAACGTTAATACAACAATCTCAAGTTCAGTAGTGCAAATCATAAAGTTGCACCCGTGACATAAGGGCATCCATTGAAATAATCTGAAATGAATCAGATAAGGACTGATGAATTGATCCTGCCGCCAGTTAGTTAGTTAGTTAGAAGTAGCCCTCCGAGACAAGGTACACTTAGACCAGAAAGTAGGTCCATTGTGATGCCACTGAGTACCGGGGTACCCTGCTTACTCCTGAAACCATTTAGATTTCCTAACGTAGCTGTTAAGGTCTGGCTGGCGGAGTTCAGATCATTAAGATTGTTAAAGAAGTATTGGCCCAGGGTGACCTTCCTGATATGGGCCAGTGCGGGACACGTGCAGAGGAAGTGTGCGGTGGACTCCTCCTCTTCCTCATCCCTGCAGCTCCTGCAGAAATCGTTGCATGCTATCCCCAGACGTTGAGTATGCCTTCCTAGGATGCAGTGCCCCGTGAGGACGTTGATGAGTTTTGAGAGCTGGTCTCTTCTGAGTCGTATTAATGCTTTCGATCTTTTCAGATCCAGGACAGGACAGATTAGCCTGGCATTATTGCAATAATCGAGATGTTGCCATCTACGGTTTGCTTTCGACAGAGAATCGGTGTGGGTCAGGTGTTTAACAAACGACATAGGCGCTTTGACATGGTCGAGCTTCCTGCCGTCTGTACATTGGGAGCTTATTTTAGCTAATTCGTCAGCCGCACAGTTCCCTTGAATGTCACAGTGACCAGGGACCCAACAGAGTGTGACGTTATACTGTTTAGCGATCTCGTTTAGAGACACGCGGCAGTCCTTCACTGCCCTAGATTTTATAGTGTTGGATACGAGGGACCTGATCGCAGCCTGGCTGTCGATGTAGATCGCAATATCCTTGCGTGATATTGGGTTAGCCTTCAGCCAAGCGGCGGCTTGATTTATAGCTGTGACTTCGGCTTGAAAGACACTGCAGTGGTTGGGAAGACTGACGGAGTGGTGAATGTCCAGGTCTTCTGAGAAGACATTGGCACCGACTCCTTCGGCTGTTTTAGAGCCGTCCGTAAAGAAAGAGATGGACTCATTAAAAAGGACTTGACTTCGCACTGATTCCAGGCGCTTCTATCCGGTAGCTTGCCGCCACTAACTAGTTAGTTAGCTTTAGAAGACTTTTATTTCAGAAAAAAATTAGGTTTAGCCTATGGCCGTCTAGTGGCCACTACTACCACTTTCACCTTGAAATACTGAAAAACTGCCACCCCTCAAGTGCCCATGCGGAGGAGAACACATTTCATCTTCTATGTAAATGCGCTCAGAGAACACTTCTTCAATGACCTGGTCGAAAATCTTCCTTAAATTCCTGTTGAGCTGAGCGTGGTTCAGGAAAGCCAATCAAAATAAATAATCTGTTTGTAATTTCAGGTATGTCACACCGATGAACTTATAATGCGCGGCCATCCCTACAACATAGGTTAGGCGGTCGATATGTAAGGGCAACTCCAGCTTGAAGGAAGTTCTTATGCAAATACAAAAGGTAGCTATAGGAACTCACTTTTCCGATAGGATAAAGCAACGGTAACCGTAATCCTTGCCAACTTCTGCAACAGTGGCTTGTTTAGATCAGCTGATTAATCTTTTTAGGACTAATTTTCAAGTCTCCTCAAGTTAATTTTGGCATTCAAAACTAAATTCGTATTCAGCCATTGAACTTTCTTGACTCATTGCGTGTATCATCTAGTTTCTAGTCTACTTATGATTTAGATAATGTATCTGCAATGTGCTGTACTTTGGTGAAATAAAATAAATTACAAAAGATGACATCTGCATTTAACAAAAACTCCCCGTGAATGGGGGATCGAAAGTATTTGACCTCCTTACTCAAACCTATGAAACTCTCTTACAGTGTCATTTCCTTTCAAAATTAATGATGTCATTTGCTTTTTACCCTGAACTCAGATTTTCACTGAAAATAATTCTTGTTTCTTTGGAAATAAAATGTATAATTTGCAAGCTCAGTGCTTTATACCTTCACAAATCCGGTCCAAGCTCGCCACGAAGTACTCATCGCAGACAATCGCCAAACCGAAGAAAGTGAATATGGCCACGATTACGTGTACTATCAGGCCGCCATGTCGTCTAGCAAATGGTCCCATTAGGGGTGGTGGAAACTGTTCAATGGCTGGTGGGGTGCAATTTTCTCGCTTCGGCCTCCATGTGGGTACAACATGTCTATGCTCTGCGGTGCTAGGAGTTGTTGTTATGCGGATTTCCTCCTGTTTCAATGGAAAATAAAAAACAGATTTTAAATTTGTTTAGTTTGATGGATGTGGATGCCTACGTTTGTTACAGTCGATGAATACTCGTCAGCATTGTATTGTGGATTTGGGGTGAATTTTTCATCCAAGTTAATGTCCTCCGGATCGTCAAGCTCTTCAGGAGACTTTTGTGAGTATACCGATATGCAGGTGTAGATTAGGAAAAGTAATCCCATATTCCAAAGTCGGCCTCGTCTTGTTCTCCTCATTGCCTGAAATAAATAAATTTAGTAAATAAAAAAATAGTTTAACAAACATTTATTAAAAGGGACATAAAAGAATTTGCAGCCGACCTAGAAAGGGGCATCGATATTAAACTTAAAATTAACTTATGTACATGTCCTCCCATTAGTACTCTTAACCAAGAAGACCGCAACTCTGCGACAGCATCAAGTATTTTACCCTTATACTAGACAAGAATCTGACCTGGAGAAAGAACCTGGAAGAACAAACTAATAAAAATAAAAGGGGCTTCTGAGTATGCAGGAGAGCTTTTGGCAAGACATGGGGTCTAAAACCGAAACAAGTTCGAAAAAAACACAGCGAATGGATTGCCTGGGGGTAACCGGCCCTCAAGCCTCGATACCAATGGCTGTCATGGAAGTGATTCTAAACATCTTAAAAGTACACTTCGAAGCAAGAAGTCTTGCAGGACATTCAGCGGCAGGAGTGAAAGCCCTCAGATAGTTCGAGATGACATCTAATATAGGGCACCGAAAAACTAGTAAAAAGATCAGAACGCTCACGCCACTCATCAACCATCAGAGTAATTTTGGAGACAAGCAATTCGGCTCGAGGGATTTTTGGACTCGAACTAACAAACTAACGAAACAAGAAAACATTAAGCACTTAAAGCCATCACAAATTCAACATCCAGATCTCATCTGGTCGGGGAATGCAAAGACAAACTCAACAGGCTTGCCAGTCACAACGTCCAACCGAGCCATGAAGGTGTCACAGGGAATGAGCAAGCCGACGAACTGGCAAGGAAAGGAGTGCACGCAATAAACAGAACCGCTGAAAACACAGTGGAGGTCGCACTTAAAATAAATAAATAGCTAGCGCGATAACTCTGGATAAGACAAGGCCTAGCTTCTCGCAACCATTCATGCTGTGCGTGGTACATTTTTCGCATGAATGGAAGTGACCTACAATTTATTGCCGACTCCGAACGGCGAATTGAGAAGCTCTTTCATGACAGATTATACTCCCGGAGGCGTATCATTCCCCGACGAGAGGTGGTGCCGCGAAAAATGTTCAGTGGACATGGCTGGTACTTGAACCCACGCCGCTCAGAAGTCCAAAGCACTAACTACTGAGCCACGGCAACCAAGTTGCACTTACAATAATTAAAACCGCAACCAGCGAGAAGATGTAAAGGCATTTTGTAGATCAGTAGGCAAACCTCCCAACGTGCAGAGTGGCTAGATCACTCTAAAAGACGCCAAGCAACCTGCTCACTAGGAAGACCCTAGGTTCAAGCAGAGAGCAATTGAAACTGAAAGTGCGACTCATCACAGGACACATTAACCTCAACAAACACATGCATAAACTGAGCCTTGCTGACACAGAGACATGTAGGAACTACGAGGAAGAAGAAGAAGATCTCGAACACTTCCTATGCCACTGCCCAGTCGTATTGAGCACGCGAAATGTGGACACCTCACCTGAAGCATTTCAAGGCCAAAGGAATCGGCGGCGTCCTGGCCTTCACCAAAGAAACGGGAAGATTTGCCGTACACTAGTGTTAACTCCATAATTGTTTCCACCTTTCCTAGATCCCTCCCAACATGGGTTCCAAACCAAACCTACCCCTACAGTCCCGAAGATTAAAAGACGAGAACACAAGGGGCCCGTCTGCTGCCTAAGTGAAGAACCTTCCGCTCATCCTCATATACTATACCATGTCCTACCATCATCAGGGTCGTAGAGGATTAGTGTGTTGGATTTCTGCGGCACTTGCGTAGGCTCTATGGTCTGTCAAGTGCATGTAAAAGGATGACCAAGTCATCAGCGTAAAACAAAAGCAAGACTTCCCAATTCGAACTGTTCCTCGGCACGGCACCGCTACAACATCCAATCCATAAACACAATTAAAAGGAGAGTGGACAAAACGCAACACTGGCGAGAAATTGAACGGCCCTCACGAAAAGACCGTCAATCTCATTGTTAACTATTTTGCAGGTAATAGTATTTTATACTCAGTAAACCAATATGTGTATATGCACATCTATCATCAATCAACGATTTTAATGCTGAATTCGAAGAGAACCTTTCTTGGATCGTTAGATCGGTATCTTCTCCAATTCAAAACTCAACACCAAAAAACTATCAGAAACAGATTTTTTTTATCTCAGGTTAGGTAAACTGTTTTTTTAACAAATCGATAACCTCTATACACTTAACAAATATAAAAACAACTAACCCTCTAACCGGAAGTACCGGCTTTAGGCGGAGTTAAGGTAAATCGCTAAAAAAGCTATATGTACTTCCAAATTTTTTTTTCAAATATTTGTTTTTTTATATCGAAAAATATTTGCTCTATGCGACTATGCAAAATTTACAACTGTGAATGACCGCAGTGTACCGTTATAATTTCTCTGAGAAAAATTAGCGCGCATTGGACGCAAAAAATATTTTTGTAACAAGTGAATTTGCTAAATATAAAAAAAGTATTTTCCAATGTTCCGATTCAAGAGAAAATATTATCAGTAAGTAGATTTATTACTGTAGAATAAAATCTGTGAAATAAATTTAGAATTTGGATTCAATTCAAACTCTTACCAGCCGCAAACCGCACCCTGCCTAAAGGCGGAATTGCTTGTTGGAGCGTGAAATTTAAAGTGAATTTTGCAATATATTTGCACTTTAGAAAATCAACATATTTTATGAAAATGGATTCTCTTAAACCGATGAGGAAATTGCTGACATGATGGAATCCTTGAAAGACGACAGCGATAGCTCTGAGGACGAGTTGAGCGGAAGTTGAAAGTGAAGTTGATGAGTTTGTAATATCCAATGGAGATTCTGCTCAAATTGATAATAACATTCAGCAATAAGAAAATGCATCTACCAGCGATTTTCTCTCAACAGCTAGGAGTTCGAATCTAAACCACGAACAAACTGTAAGAACAATTTAAAGTGCTTTTTATTTAGCAGCGCCATCCACTAGCTCTTCCTGTCAACAGACTAACAAGCCAGTGACCAGTGTGCAACCGTCGACTAGCACACCAAAAACAAAACCAAAACGACCAAAACGAAATCGCTCTCCTTTACCAGAATTCGATGAATGTTTCGCATATCATTTACCCAGCGCTGGTGGATTCACTGGAACCGCAATAGACATCAGCACCTTTAACGTCTCACTCGGAATCGGTTTTGTGTTACATACTATTGCGCCAAAATAACTAATGTGTAACCAAATTACTGATTTATTACCAAATAAAATGGAGAAGGTTTTTTTTTTTTTTACTAAAAAAACACTGGAGTAAACACAGCGAGCGACATGCCAAATAAACACTCCGTCGGAGTTTAAAGTTCCTTTTGTCGAATAAAGCGAACCAAACAGTACCTACAATTGTAGCGAAAAAATAAACAAAAAAAATACATTAAATAGCTCGGTGTTTACAATTTGATGATAAATTAGTTCTTCTAGAGGCAAATTAGATTATTTACGAACTACGAGTATGTAATTACATTTACTGGTGACCGTAAATGAAAGATATTCGTATTGATATAGTCTGGTGATCACAACTTGTTGATAAATGTCATGCAAAAGTAAATTGTGTAAATTATTCAGTAAAAATTTTATAATTAGTTGTTTTATATCAATTAAAAGCTTAAAATCCTTAAAAAAAATTTGTATTTCTTAATTAAAAGATGTGCTACTATACAACAAACAATATTATTTTAATACCTGCGTTAATAAAAAGTACTACACTGAAGAAATCCAGCTAAATCCATCAAAATCGCTTAAAACCAGGGTTCAGAACACGTTTAAGTTCAAGGATGCTTAGAGGATGACGAAAGCTCTTTACATATGTACATATTATTACACAATATCCCCCTTTCATACATGTGAGAAAACGATCTCTTTACAGTGCACTTATTTCACTGACTTCAATCGTCGTGAGGAGCTGATCACAGGCTATACACTATAGGTTTCTCTGGCAGATCCACTAGAGTGCTATAGATGGCACTCAAGCTTCGACACTTATGACTGCCGCCCCAGGTATGGTGGAACCTATCTGACTAACAAAGTTACTCGTTGATTGTACACTACAAATACGTCCGTAGCGCGTCGTCTGGTGGTTATAGAAAAAATAATTGTTAACAAGCTTCAACAGCTTCAAAGACTACCTTGCCTTGGTTTCACAGCAATCATGCGCACGTGCTCCACGGTAGCTCTATCCACCACATCACACGTACTGTAGTTAGTATTCCAAAAACTGTTTAAATTTAGTCATAGATCCAAGACAACGGGTGGTACGGGGGCTGGAGTCTTATCCAATGCACCTGGCTTAGCCATCACCACGCGACTGTCGGATCACTGTACTGTGTTTCAAGCGGAAATTACGGCAGTCTGCGAAGCTGCGGCTTTGCTTTCAATTAATGCGATAGATTGTAGCGCTATTGTACTATACATAGATAGTCAGGCAGCTATCAAAGCCTTGGAATCGCAGACAATACGATCAAGGTTGGTAAAGCAATGCCGCAGATATCTTAACGAGATTGCAGATAGGTGCGACGTAACCCTGTGCTGGGTCCCAGGACACAGGGACATTCCAGGCAACTGCAGAGCGGACGAGCTGGCAAAAGAGGGTGCGGGACGGCTTCTCCCCGAAAATCTTGGGGGACCCTCTGCGCCCATCAAATCGATCAAGTTCCTCCTTGACACAGAAGCCCTCCAACGATTTCCGCAGAAGCTGTAGGGACGAGGAGGAAGAGGAAACCACGACCCACTTACTTTGCACATGTCCTGCTCTTGCGACGCTTAGAAGAACCCTCGGGGAATACTTCTATGATGATCTTAACGATCTAGCTGAACTCGAAATCCAGAAGATAAGAAACTTCATCTCTGGGACGAAATGGTTCAAATCTTAGGGTTAACACCGCTGCGGTTGCCCACCTTCGTTGTAGTTATGCCACATTTTCTGATTCCCTGGTGCCAGTAAGCCGGTTTTCTTCATTGTGGTATCACAATGGGCCATTCTGTGGCCTAAGTGTGTCCCTGCCTAAGCGGGTACAGCCACCTTACCTAACCTAAACTAACCTAGTAATAGAATCATGGCATGGACTTGATCTTTACCTATCCACGTATGTATGTAATGTACGAGCATATGTACGTACATACATATGCATTCGTATTTAATATTTCTTCTGTTTGACTTAAAAAAAAAGTTTATTACGTATATTATACCATGCATGCCATTGGAATATAGTGCATGAATGATTGTGGCGGCGAAAAAAAAAGTTTGCTCAACAGAATAGCTATTTGGCGGTACTTTGGTATTAAGAAAATTATACGTTGTGTGCATAACGATACAATAACGACTCAGGTTACAATACGCAAGTTTCAAATTGTCAGATTGAGTAAGCACGGTCAATCATAATTGCATTCAGCCCTATCGACATCAGAATGAAATCTTCTCGTATTTCGTACAATTTAAATGCCTAGCAGCAAAATAATCAATTCAGACAAGGGGAGAGAGTTTATTTAGGAAAACTAATCCAAGGAGGAATAATTTCTCTCCTTCTTTGACTCCTTGTCATATCATCAACAAAATTCTGAAAATTCTTAATCAGCTATTGCACGAGTTGATGTGGAATTATCCTCAGGGGCAGCATATATTCACTTCCAACATTATAATATTTGGAGGTCTTCAATTAGCGAAGCAGTGTTCAACTGCCGCTTTCGATACGTGAACAAACGTCTTACGACAATTTGTATCAAGGCTTATTTCACCAACATCGGCCTGACATGCGCGAGTATTCCCTCAAAAGCCAAAGATGATGCTACCAAAGAGTATTTGAACAGGCTCCTCGACAAAACATTTGAGCAACATCCTAAATATGTCGTTAAGATCGTGTTAAGCAATTTTAACGACAAAACAAGAAGGGGTTCTCCATTTCGCAGGAGAATTGGAAAGAGCAGCCTACATAACACCATGTCTGGAAACTGAGAGACTTGACTTTGCTGCGGGGTACGTCAATATAGCCACAAAGCTGCAACCCTTTCTAATGGTCTATACAAAAGACATGTGTATAAACGTAGATCGGCGCTGCAAAGAAAGACGAGGATTGCTCGCTAGCTCTACCAACAATTGTACTACAGGAACAATGAACAGCAATGTACCAAAAGGTAAAAATATCATGTCAGAATAGCAAAGCCCTTACAGAAACATAATGATGAAGAAAGTCACCTTGTAGTAGAGTCGCAGGCGGTGCTGAACATTAAAAAAAACTGCCTGTAGCGAAAAGGCCAACATTTCGTTGTCAGGGAGACTTAGACAATGATAGCCAAAAACTTCAGTCCACCTGATCGAAACAAATTGCGATCCGGATGGCAAGATCGAAACTAAAATTCAAATAGACCGAATTATTTCAAGCAGTTGAAGATGACTTGGTAGAGAGCATGTATGTGCATACATATGTATGTATGTACGCACGCCAATCCATTGCTTGGATTTGATCAGATAAGTGTAAGTGTAATGGAATCTCAGCATCGTTGAATTCGATCGGCAGAAATCAGCAAGCTGTCACCGATGCGTTCGCGAATATAGAGATAGAAGTGTGCAAAATAGGTTTGCTGGGGAACGAGGGCAACCAAGAAGGGACACCCAATATCGACGAATCAAACAGAAAATATATGAAGATACGTACGTTTAGTCGTTTCACGCGTAAAAAGTTTCGTAAGATAGATTGTCCCGTTTGGTTAATGGTCGTTGGAGGTAAAGATTCAACCAAGAGTTATATAAGCTGCACAATGACATAGAACATGGATGAGATGACTAAGCCTTTTAGAGCAAATGTTCACCAATGCTCCGACCAACAGAGTCTTCGAATTGAACCACCTGGCCAAAGGTGAACCGCACAATTAAAACGAAACTTCAACCAACTTGCAGTGCGCAACTGGAGACAGTTAGTTAAGCAAGTACTTCAAGGGTGTCAATTTGCCAGACAAACTTAGGTGGCCATTGCCGAGATACTGTGGTTCACATTTAGTCGTAGAGCTTTTACCCACTTTCGATTCAAATGTTCAATCTTAGATCTGTTTCAAAACTAATAATTAAAATTTCAACTTTCTAATGGAAAGCCCTGAGTTATGTAAATGTATTTAAGTCTTGAATAAAATAACCGAATTCGTCATCACCCTCCTCTGACTGGCTATTTGCCATGACCTCACGCATTAAAAGATTCACATTGGATTTCAAGTATTACATACATACATTCATATGTATGTATTATAGATATGTATGTACTTAGAATAAATTCTGTCTCATTGCATTACATTTATGACACTTAAACGACCGCACTAGAGTCACCGAACTTCCACGCAAAAATTCAATAAAATACATCACACTGGAGAGTCAATGATTCAGATCTTTAGCAATTCGCGACACCATAACGTGATATTTTATAGTTGTTCATCGTCTAGAGATATTTAATACTTGCAACAGAGTTACAGGGATTAAGTTACAAAATTGTAGCGAGAAAATTAATTTAAAAGTTCAAAAATAATTAAGACACTTTATTATTTTGCTAAACTACACTCGAAACACACCTTAAGAGCCTGAAATTTGACAAAACCGTCAAGTCGGAAAAGTTCAGAGCGTTTTTCAAGTAGCCGACATAAAAACAAAACCCAATCCTCTTAATACGCAACAACTAAGACGACTAGATTAACCACTACGACGTCGTCGTAGTCGTCTAGATTCAGTCACTGTTACCCCCCAACGGTATGTGGTGGTTGGTGTAACTTGACACCCTCAGAGAATCGAGAATAATATGTAAAACAAACTATTTGTGAAAGAGAAATACCGCTTGCCTCCACCAGCATAGACATAGTCTTATGTTTTCTCCTCGCAGTCTTCTGCGTGAAGGAATCCCATTCCCGTTCCATTTTTGTGATAGAGAACAATAAATATTATTGTTGTTTCCTTTGGCACTCTCTCTTGCTCTCGGTAATTTTCATCAGCTTTTCCTCTTTTGCCGTTTACTATAAAAAATTACGTACCAACCAAGGTTTCCCCTACACCCCCCTGATGGTGCCATGCTTTGCGTCCCATACTCTGCTTCCTTTCCATTCATTCACTCACAATATCGATTTACGATTCTCCATCCCGCACCACCACCACACATATCGCATAAGGAGTGGGAAAATTATATCTGTCATATAACTTTTTTTCCGTTAGCCACCCACCAAAGTGTGAGAAATATGTACATCCTTAGGAGTCCTTCGGGCTCCCACTGCTAGTCCCTTACATCATCCGCGAAACAAATTGAATAAAACTGCAAACTGCAATAGAATTTCAACTGAAACAACGCGAAGCCTGCATGTCCAGGCTAAAAGGATTCAAACGGTTATTTTAAGGACACATAATAGAAAATAGAAAATAGAAAATGGAGAATATGTAAAGGGAAAATAGGAGATAGAATTTCTTTTACCATTTCGTCCGGTGGAGTCCCTTGGAATTTCGCAAAAGCAAAAACAGAAAACAAGTTTTCCTGGCTGGGCCCTTTCTTTTCTTTTTTTTATGGCCGAGGGTGCAAAAATTTTCTTCTGCAATTCACACGCACTAGATACACTTTGCACTTCACGAACACGGATTTCGCACTACACTAGTTTCGCATTAACTTCTAGAAGAGCTTCATTTTAGGTTTTCGGATTCTTTTTCGATGATTCTAATAGATTTTGTGTGGTGAATTCATTGGTTTGTCACTAAATAAAATTCAACCGTTAACCGTACAAAGATGGAAAACCTTTTCAGTCGTTTAGCTATTTTGTTCTACCCCCGATGATGATGATGATGACGATGACTGGTGGTGCGCTCTTAATTTTCTTTGATAAGCTTTTTCTATAACTGTTTTTGTTTTTCTCGGCCACCGACTTATGTGGGGGGCTCTCTTTAATAAAATAAGCCCGAACAGCACACCGAAGGTGATGTTAGGTTTCCGTTTTCAATCTATTCTTCTGGCTCTCGCGTACATGCGTACATCGTTTGCTCCCCCCACACACACACGCGCGAATGGCCAGAAAGAGAACCGTTTGTTTTTTTTATTCTGAGCTTTTAACTTTAACCCTAAGTTTGGCTTTGGCATTTATTTTGGAGTGGAGGGGTGGGGGGGTGTTCGAGCATTAATTTCCTTTCAGGATGTTTCAACTGTTCAACGAGATTAACAGCAGAAAAAGAGCTTTTATCGTTAGATCACAAGTACACTTGATTTGATTTGTCATTTTGACATAAGAGTAAAGTTCGTTGTTCACATTTCAGTGCTGGAGTTGACATTTATGACAGCAGAAGGGGTTTTCTGTTTTCTTTTAACGTAAATTCATTAAAAGAGTGCTGAAACACCATGACATAAAGATGGAGTTAAAACAAGATGTCAAAAGTAGAGCAATAATGTCAAGTGATACAATTATGGGTTGAAGCTGTACCTGCAAAAGTTTAAATCAGTTTAATTGGTTTTTGTTTAGTTTTAACTTTTTGAAATTGAGCTTCAGGTTAGCTTTGCTATAGTTTCATGGTTTCTTTTTCAGAAAGCTAGTAAAAAAGGCATAAATTCATTACGAACGTATTTTACAAAGTGGTTTACTGTAGCATATGTAACTTCGAAAATCATAACGCCTCCAGTTCCTATGACATTACCAAATTGGTGTACGGATTGTATCTATTTGGTAAATAGTAGCACCGCTGACAAGATATAAATAAATAAATAGCTGGCGCGACAGCTCGGGATGAGCCAAGGCCTAGCTTCTCGCAACCATTCATGTTGTGCGTGTTATATTTTTCACACGAATGGAAGGGACCTACAAATTATTGCCGACTCCGAAGGGCGGATTGAGAAGCTCTTGCATGACAAATTATGCTCCCGGAGGCTTTTCATTCCCCGACGAGGGTGGAGGTGCCGCGAAAAATGTTCAGGGGACACGGCTGTATGCCGCTCGTACAGCAGTTCAACGCTCTAACCACTGAACCATGGCTGACGAGATATGTGGACACGGTTTCCAAAGCGTAACAGTGCTTATAAGGTCCCCAACAGTGTTTCAAGCGAAAGTCCACCCCATTGAACTAAAGGATGCATGCGGAGAAGAATCTAAGGAACCCGCATTTATATCTTCTCAAACAACCAGGCAGCAGTATTAGCCCTTAAATCGTATACGATAGGGTCCAAGCTTGTCTGGGCCGGCCCCAACCTACTCCCGTGTGTGTGTAGGGGTCTAAAAGAGTGTTCAGACGATTGGAAGATACCTTACAATTTCATTGTCAGAAGGCGGCCTTACAATGACCTGACAATGCTTTTCTTACAACGTTGTCAGACAAAAATTGTCAGTTCACACGATTGTAAGACATTTGGGACAATTTTTTCATTGGAAGACCTGACAATATTGTAAGATCTTACAATCGTCTGAACGTAGGTTAAGAAGCATTTATGAGCATTCTGGCCAAATAGTGATTATTACATAAAAATGAACATGCCATGGATAGATCACAGGCAACACGTTTGCACAGCCAGTCAAAGCATGCAATGGAAACCACTAACCAAAATCGAAAAAGTCGTCAAGGACAAGCTGGAAAGAATTAGGCCGTACGCGTGTTAGACTCCCTAAAAGCCACTAAAAGATTTGGATATTTTCAATATTTTACTTAGCCGCGGCTTCTGTTTTTCCATTTCCTTCTAGTTGTCGTCTTAACAATCCTAATTGCTTTTGGTAAGCAAGCTCTAAAGTTCAAATAGTATCCCAAGATCTAGAAAAAGATTAACTTATGCCAGCATAGTTCGACTGTCACGCTGTAGTATCCATGCCATGAAGGCGCTGCAGCATTTAATGACTTTAGTTTCAACGCGAGACCAATAAGTGTAACTGTGCGTTGACAAATCCGCAGCCATATTTATTATTCTGAATACAAATTGAGTGTCGAAAGGGATAAGTGCAAAAAAAAAAAAACCAACAAACCGCCTGATTTGCTTTAATCTAATAGTAAGACATTTGAAAGAAAAAACCCGACGTCAACATTTAACAAAAGTCCCATATCATAAATAACAATAATTTCCACCCTTCTTCACCTTTTGTCTGTTGATTCTGCGGAAGTATAACCGATACAAGCCACTTGGGCTGTGGAAAATAAAAATAAGGGTGTAACGACGATACACTCGAAGACTGGCGGACGGACGCTGCGGCTATTATACCCTCAAAAGGGAAGACGCAATGAATAGATGATTTCCAGTGAAAGTCACATAGTCAACGGCGTATGTACATAACCGTGTCACATAAAGGACGATATCAATATATGTACATATGAACGCACATATGTATATAGAATGGAGTCAAACAGTCTCTGCTGTCAACCGCAATAGCATCGCATAGAATGCAGGACATCTGGGTCTCTATTGTGGTTTGCACTTTTTGACACCTTTGCGATCGGGATCGAGTCCTTGTGTGCATGAATGCACCATTGTTGCGTCATACTGTGCATTGAGAGCTATTAATTAGAGGAATCATTTTTGGTTGAAGTAGTTTTTATTGACAACCATAATAATAGGAAAAAAAAAAACATTTCAGTTTGAGAACAATGCCTAAACAGGAATGGAAAGAAATACAGTTTTCTTGACGTCGTCGTTTATCTCTTGTTTGGCACACCACAATCAAATGTCGCTGCATGAGGAAGCGAGAAAAATTGATTTGGGCTTTAATCAGTGTAACGAATTACTTAACTAGTTTCTCATTCGTTAGTTGAAGACATTGTATTGTGCACAATTTAAAAATACTTTAAATATCAGGCTTAATTGAACTGTCGAAGGTCACATCTCATTTGAAATTCATTTGCTATGCTTATTAAAATGTCACTGATTAAAAAAACGGATTCCTATTTCTTAGTGACAGTGTCCGGAAGATTTTAAATGTCAACCATGCCGTTTTCTACTACGCTAAGCTAGTTCGACAAAAACTTTAATTACCAAAAAGGCTTAAAAGTTAACCAAGAAAAGTAAGCTCATCTAGTGTTGAATATCGATGCGCTTACTGTCATTCTTCACCTACTTCCACTTGACCTACATATCAAAGAAACAGTATTGTGGAGCGCAGTACGGTTCAGAGAAGCTGGCTGCTGGACCGCAAGACCTTACCGTCACAGTAAAGTACTGGAAACAATACCAAAGGAATTGGTCGCGCCCTCGACTGACTACCTAACTCCCAAGTTAAACTTCACTAAATGTTTTTCAGTAAGGTTTCCAACCAGGGCAGACTGGAAAAACGGAAAAGTGATCAAGGATTTTGATACGACTATTTTCACGAATGGCTCGAAAACGGACTGCGGTGTTGGCGCAGGCTCAGAGAAACTGAATATGTCAAAATCCTATCG
The DNA here is from genome assembly GCA_917880715.2 of Matsumyia berberina. Taxonomy (NCBI): domain Eukaryota; kingdom Metazoa; phylum Arthropoda; class Insecta; order Diptera; family Syrphidae; genus Matsumyia; species Matsumyia berberina. Next base: position 2,063,807 of record OU862872.1, read on the forward strand.
ACTTCCAAATTTTGGCAGAGCCCTCCGGGCAGAGCTCCTTGCCATCCGAGAAGCCTGCCGTATGCTGAAAAATTGTCCAACGCCTATCTAAAACACCGCCATCTTCATTGACAGTCAAGCCGCTATCAAAGCTATTGATTCGGTCACTACATCCTCAATGCTGGTAAAGCAATGCCAGGAAGAGTTAAATCATCTGGGAGTCCAGTGCAGGGTCACTCTCACCTGGGTCCCTGGTCATAGTAAAATCGACGGCAACGAAAAAGCCGACGACCTGGCCAGGCGGGGATCAGCCCTTAACGTCTCACGGGCGGAAGTTGTTAATATCCCGCTAGGGGCCGTTAAGGGCAATATTCATCATCACTTTCTGAAAACGGCCAACCAAGTGTGGAACAGGCTTAGTAACTGCGCTATATCGAGGAAAACCTGGCCCAGTTACGACAAACAGAAAACAAACGAGCTACTAAGCAGATCAAGACAAGATATTGCGAGAATCGTAGCCGCTAGTACGGGCCACTGGCCAGTGGAAGACCACGCAGCCAAGCTGGGTATTCTCCACAACACTTTCTGCCGCAGTTGCAAGGATAGCAGCGAAAAGGAATGTCTGCATCATTTCTTGTGCAAATGTCCGGACCTAGCGAGGGTCAGACAGCGCACTATGGTCAAACCCTTCTTCGATGACCTCAAAGATATTACTAGGAAAAAGATTGGTGAACTAATCCTGTTCCTTAACTCCACAGGTTGGATCTAAATATGTATCTACGTCTATCTACCTACCACGCAACGGTATCAAAACGGCGCATCCAGTGCTAATTGGGTTCTTAGAATCGCCACCTCTACCTACCTACCTACTTAGTGTTAAATAAATGGTCCGGCGATTGCTCTAACGACCTAGCCGAAAACTGAATTAAAGCTAACACATCGTTCTGTAATCACACACAGTTGTCGAATTGTATGATTTGAGGTTAATTTCAGATACCCAGATTCAATCAGTGGAATTGACAAAACAGTTCTGAAATTCATTCTTGCAGATTTTTTGAGATGTAGTGTGCGAAATTTAGCTTTTGCCATTGCCGGACAGATGTGCACATGTATGGTAGAGCGTTCCCTATGGGTCAGTGGCTCATACAGGTCTTTCCTCCCTGAGGATATTTTTCTGAGCCCTGTTTTGGATTTCTGGTATTAAGCTCGGTTGAGGAGTGTCACATGTAATAACGTTTTGGTACCACGACTCCTGGAAATTCAATTGGTGAAAGGATGAGTGAAGTTAGTGATTTGGGTGATCCTTTACCCAATATGTGGTTTTGAGGAAGAGCAATTTACCTAATGGACATTAGGCTGGCTCTGGTGAGAGCCGGGCATTTACAAAGGAATCCTACCTCATTCATATCTGCGGCAGTAAGTTTTGAAGAGGATACCCAGTGCAGGGTTCCATACAGATTGTGACAAGCCGGGAATGTCCCTTAAGTCAATGGTAAGAAGGTCTATGCCCATTTTGTCCTATGGGGCCCTGTCGTGCAGGTATCTAGCCCGACTTATCCTTGGTTAGTTATTTTTAAAAAGGGTGAGAACACGTCCAAGTGGAATGGTGTAGCCCTAATGACCGCCTGGCTATTCAAATATATTACTAGGTTTCACTCATTTCATTGAGTGATCATGACATGTATCTGTAATCGCTAATAGTTCCGTCTGAAAAAAGCTAGTCGATTCCACTCCCGAGCGATTTTAATATTTTCCAAGTTTTCCAAGCTTTTACACGCTCATTCCCCTCCATGTAACCTGGTACCCAGAAGGGATTAGCCGTTGACGGACATTGGACATCCTAAACACGCTTAAGTTTCTTTTTGCCTTGTGTTACCAGCTTGGAGGATTAAGAAAGCAGTCTAGCTGTCACTCAAAACAGCTATGTATGTTTAGTTGGATGTGATCATGCTTAATATGATCAAAATTCCAAAACACTCAGTAAATTAGGGACTAATGGTCGCGCTTTTGACAGGCTTTCTTCCGACTTACGATAATATTTGTCAAACGCGCGACCTCAAATTTTTGCAACACAATATGGCTTCAGGCGGTTGGGCGTTCAGTACTAAGGAATATGCCTCAAATCACCCATACATAAATTCACTGCAAAAAGAAGAGTAGAAATAAACTCCTTTTATTTTTATTGTTTGATTTTGAAACAAAATTGCAAGAAATAACTTTCCAAACAAAAATATGTAAATAAAAACCAAGTAGGAACAATTACAACACAGCTGCGAACTGTCAAACTCGCGACGAAGTAGGGAGTAGCCCTACTTGGACGTTGAGGTGCCGCTTACGATATTTACGATCAAACGTTGATATAACGCCTTAGGTAACATGTTGTGTTGCACCATAAGAGCCCGTTGTTTCTAGTCAATCTGTCAACGCGCGACCGCGCGAGCGCCGCATTGTGATACGGGCATAACGCTTACATTAGATTAAAGATCGATACACTCTATCAGCCTTGAATTTCCAGATTTTGTTTAGCGTGTTTTGTGCGAAATACGACTATATACTATTTTTACCATTATTTTTAGTGTTTCAATTGTTATGGACAGTAAAAATCCAATGCTGTTTCCGATAAACTGTCTAAAATCTAGAAAAAAAAAAACACAAAATCCAGTTTGCAACTGTTTCCCTCTTAAGATCTTAACAAACCTCTAAACCAATTGTACCTGCAATAACAAAAAGTGTCGCAAGATCATAACTTCGTTGCACGCAATACTTAAAATCGTGGTCGTGGACGTGGTCAAGTTGGCGGAATCTCCAATGACGATGCAACTAATGATCAACAGGCTTCAACAATACTGCCGTACTTGGAACCTTAAAGTCAATACCCTCAAGTCGAAGGTGATGGTCTTCCGAGGTGGCACTGGGCGATACTCCAGGGAAGAGAAATGGACATGGGAAGGTGACGACCTCGAAGTAGTAAAGGAGTACAGATACCTTGGGTTGATCATAATGCCACGATCATCGCTCAAAAGACATCTAGCAGAGAAACTTAAAGACGCAAAAATGGCAATAAATTGCAGCTGGAAGGGAATACTAGGCAAAACCAAACTTTCAGCCAAGCGCTAAATTCAAAATCTTTGAAGCGGCTATGAGCTCGTTTATGTGCTTCGCTGCTCAAGTTTGGGGTATCTTCCAGTATGAAGAAATGGAGAAACTGCTAAGATATTTCATCAAGAAGATTTTTCGATTGCCTGAGAATACGTCAACCTACATGCTGCATCTGGAAACGGGTCTGCCCCTCTATACGTTTTTACTGCGAAATTACACTTTCTTTACATTCTAAAAGTTATGGCTCTCCCAAATCATCGCCTCCCGCACATTATTGCAAAACATCTAATCCATCGAAAATTCCAGTTCTTCCATGAATGGATCACATTGAGTAGCCAACATAATATTCAGCTACCAAAATATAATGCAATTACTTGGAAAACGACTTTGGAAAAACTGCTCATAGCTATCGAAGAATCATCCCATCAGGCCTTCAGGGTTAAAGGGCAACAAAGTGAATCCCGAAGTATGTAGAGAATGCTAAACCATGACCTCCACGACCGCTACTGCTCGGATGCAATCTCATACATATTAAGAGCCAGAGGTGAGCTGCTGTGCCTCGGTTACTTGCCTCACATGGCTGAACGAAATGATGAATGCACCTTGTGTAATCTTCGGGCGAGAGAATATATAAGAGACTTCATTGGAGGGCGCAGTCAGAAGAGCTCATTGGGGGAAACGCAGTCTGCAGGAAAACGAATTCGTGGATATTTTAAATGGACAAAACTGGACCGTGTTGTTCAACTATGTATATCAGATCTGCCTGGAAGTATCGCCAACAGATAATCAACGAGACGTTTTGAATTACTGATTAAATCGCGGAAGTGACTTCTTCCGATGCAGGGCAGTTCTGTCACTCTTCCCTTGAGGTTCCTATTATCATGACTTCTTCTCGGCTAAACTCAAATGGAGGATTATACGGCCTTGTGGATCCTCCATCCACGTGGTGAGTCAGACGTAGACCGGTATTATCGTCTTTTAACTGTGATCCATGCTGGGATCGAAGGTAGCTTATGGTTTTTTACTTTTATTATTGTATAAATTGAACTACTATTTCATTTTATTTTTTTATTTTTTATTTACCATTGAGCTAGTAAACATAACTATAAATGAATTTGGAAAGAGTAAGTACTTACCACTTAGTCAAATGCTAAATTTAAATATTAAGAAACAACTGAAACTGAGCTTAGCAAGAGCAAATGCCACTTGGAACTAAGGGTTATCTACCAAGCTCAATCTATTTTTATAATTCAAAATAAAATATGATGTCAATACCCTATCTTTCACATTCCACTGATTTAAGTCATATCTCTGTTCCAGTTGAAACAGCAATGCATTCCGTCGATTTAAGCATCAGAAATGTAATCACTAGTTCGCTGAGTAATAAGAGAACGGAGATTGCCACATCAGTCCCGATTTCCATCACTTGTTGTTCCCATCAACAGTTTGTCAATAGGCATTAATTGTAGTGCAAATTTATAAGAATCTTACTGGCTCAACAATGCTAGACACATTGACGCTATTGAATCGATAACAGGTAGTATTGTCGGCAAGGTTGTTTCAAGACGGTCCACGATCAAAGGTGTTAAACATTGATAGTTTGTAATGAAAATTTGCCAATAAAAACCATAGGCCAGCAGGAGGAGGATGACTTCATCACTGCTAACAAAAAACCCCATGTCCCAGTGGAAAACCCTAAAAAGGACACATTCATTGGTGCTGTATTTTTGAAGTTTGCCGCACCGCCGACTAGTGCTGAATGGTGACTCGATCAACAAACATAACCTGTGTGCCTATTTGTTTGCGAAAGATTGCGACAAAAGAACATTTCAGTGCTCCTCACATCTCCATCGACAAGAGTGTTGACAGTTGACAGTAATACAACGCGGTGTCCTTTTGACTTTTGCCAAAAGAAATTGAAGGACATAAATCAATAAAACTCACAAATGTCATGAACACTAGTGCAATTTATAACGCTGTCGGTCAATAGAATAATCCAAAGGAATGGTGAGATACAGTACTTTGGCAGCGTTTTGTTTTTCATCCTCTCAAGCGAAACCTGTCGGGAAACCACACTTCGGTTAGGGGTTTGTCCATAGTATGACTTTGGGATGTTTTTAGGGCCAACGGTGTGATATCAGTACAATGTGTGTTTTCTTTGTGCGCAGGACAATAGCCGATAAGTGTTTTATCATATTTTGAGAAAGGCTTACTGCATGTTTAGGCACTATGGGAAAAGTTTCATTCCTCGAGGATGCACAAATATTTTTAGTAAATAAGGATTAAGGTCTAAGGCATGTTTGTTTCAATGCCACTTTCTTTGCCATTTTTTGTGGTTATTAGTTGCTAAGCTGATGATGAAATGTACGAGTTATACAGCGACATCTTAACCAGAAGAGTGACGACTGAGGTAGCTAGGTTACGTAGAGCGAATGGACACCAATGCCCCGGCTCGGAAAATCTTCGAATCCACACCCGAGAGACGGCGCAGTAGAGGAAGACCGCGATTCAGGTGACGCACGCAAGTGAAAGGGGTCCTCAATCAACTTGGCATGTGAAACTAGAGACAGCTGGCTAAACATCAAGCTGGCTAGAGTCGCTTGTTCGTTGAGACCCAGGTTCAACTTGGACTGTAGCGCCACCTTAAGTAAGTAAGTAAATTGCTAAGAGCTAACCTTTCGAATTGCTGCTAGGAGGGACATTAGTTCGTAGATGTCATAAACAATCGGTAAAACTTTCCCTTGAATACGTTACCGTGTTTATATATATATATTAGGCGGGTTCGTGTGAAAATTTTCCAAAGCCTACAATCTCTTAAATTGTCCCTACAGCTTCCAACGTCCAATGCGCAGTTTTTTTTTACTTCCCACCTAGGTAGGGGAGTCAAGTCAAAGAGTCAAGATAGCCTGCAGAAGGCCAATCTCAAATGGAGGAGTTTAACCAACTGCGCCATATCAAGGAAGATATGGCTGACGTACGATACGACCAGAACAAGGGATCTCCTAAGCAGAACCCGCCCAGATATTGCCAGAATAAGGGAATTGGCCAATTGGAGAACATGCGGCCAAGCTAGGTATTCCATATAACCCCTACTGCCGCAGTTGCGGAAATGAAAATGAGAGGGAAACTCTCGTCCACTTCCGCTGTAAGTGTCCGGCGCTTGCAAGAGCCAGACTGCGTGCACTAAACCCACCATTCTTCGACGACCTCAGCGACATCTCGGGTAAAAGGATACAAGACCTAATTCGATTCATAAATTCCACAGGTTGGATCTAGGCACTCCCGGCTGTCTCACACACTTTCAACAACACATATCATCAACCAAGTCACGCGAGTCGTGGTAACAAGAAGGCACATCCTAGTGCTATTTGGGTTCAGTTGAACCACCACCTTTACCTACCAACCTACCAGCCCGAGACAACAAGGAGAACCGAACTTCCTTTTTAAAGACCAAGCTATCGCGGATGCTAGAGCGCTTGGTTTGGCAAACTGGAAACAGCGTGCCCGGGATTGATTAGAATAGTCTCAGGCAGAGACCTTCCATGGGTCGGGAGCCTGTTAAGTAAGAAGTAAGTATAATTTATAAATATCTTCAGTCGCGAGCTTCTAGTGGTGTTTCTTCTTATTTTGGAGAACCCGATATTCTCATCGTCTGTTTTGCTCGTAGAGCTCGCTAGCAGCCCTTGTTCTTTATTTGCCTCTTGTTTTGCTGCGTCTAATTGCCGGCATTCTGCCGTTTTCCCGACGCAGCAGCACGGGATTTTAACCCCCTTCTTCATTTAAAAGGCAGAAGCAAACATCTTTGGAGCACCAACAACTTATTTTGCACGAACTGTCTGAGTAAGACATTGATAAGAGGCTGAAAGATAATTCTTAATTTCGGTATTACCTTTTTATTTTTATTGTAATGTCTGTTCTTTATTAAAACCGAAGATCGATAGCGTATCACGCCAGATATGCCTTCACACAAAACGAAAACACACACTTCAAGTATTTTCTTTTTAAATCAATCGTTTTATTGTATTTTCTATTTTTTTTATTTAAATAAAATAAAGAAGCTCTATTATACCATAAGCCTTATGCAATTCAATGGTCGTACCTTTTTTTTTTTTAACAAAACCAGTTCAAACTGTCACAAGGTTAATGGATGCGTATTTCATTGCATTTCGATCACTCATGTAACGCTGATTTTCTATAACTCGATTTTTTCCTCTGAAAACTCTGCAAAAAGTACAAAAAATTATGAATTTTTGGGAGATAGTTTCTGCTTTTGTGAATTGAAATGATTGATTGGAGGTTTAAGAGTTATTGTAATCAAGAGGATATCTTGGTTTTTGGGTCTCTTTAGGGGTGTGTTACTGTCACGTAATAACATTACATTCATTTGAGGGTAACGTGGTAAGGTGATTGGTTCAAGTTTTATTTTCTGAGTTCTGTATTTTGGTTAGATAAAATTAAAACATTTTTTTCATTTTGACGTACACAAGTGAAATGATACATAAACTTGTTCTAGAATCTACTTTGCGGATGCAGACATGAAAGTGTCCCTAAGGCTGCTGGATTCCAAACAGAGCCGTAAATAGGTATCTAAAGCCTCTTGGCCGGATTTTAACTGCGAGAAAATGAAAACAGTTAAGCACAAATCGAAGAAGAGTCGACGTGTGTCTTCAATAAGAAGAAAACCTTTTGTCTAATCTAACTCAGCCGAAGAGATTTATCTATCAACCGTTACTGGCGTCCGCACTGGGCAGTGTGTCATGGAGACTCACGCGAAGCGGAAAATAGATTGGAATGGACTTACAAAATTATACTCCCGGAGGTCTGTCATTCCCGGACGAGAGGTGATTCCACGAAAAACGTTTGGTGGACATTGCTGTGGCTTGAACCTACGCAGCTCGCACAGTAGTACAACGCACTAACCACTGAGTCACGGCGACACCAGTTTTTCTTTCTAAATCCTTGAAATATCAATTCGTAGGTAAATTCGAGGTCGGACGGCTGCAATCGTAGAAAGACCAGAGCTGCCCGCGAGCTCTATGGGCAGAAGCGGCGAGACGAGCACCGACTTCTCAGGAGGAAAAAGAAAGAGCATGAGAAAGGCACGATCGAGGACATAGAGAGATGCTACTGCAGGAATGAGGTTCGGAAGTTTTACCAAAGGGTAAAAAGAACCCGTCAAGGCTACAGAGCCCAAACCGAACCCTGCAAGGATGAAGAAGGGAACATCGCAGTAGAATCGCAGTCGATACTGACTATGTGGAAGAACTACTTTTGCAGACTGTTTAGCGGCGTCGACGAATCAAATCCCGCTGTCAGGCAGAATAAATCATTCAACCTGGACGTCGAAGACCTACAATTCCGTCCACCCGATCTGGACGAGGTGAAGACAGCCATATCGAAGCTTAAGTCCAACAAAGCTGCTGGAGCTGACGGCCTAGCCGCCGAGCTGTTTAAAGCAGCTGGCGATGACTTGGTTAGGAGCATGCACCAATTCATATGTAGAATATGGTCGAAGGAAAGTATGCCCGATGAATGGAACCTCAGCATTGTTTACCCGATGCTCAAGAAAGGAGACCCTCTGAACTGCACCAACTACAGAGGCATCAGTCTTCTTAACATCGCTTACAAGATCTTATCTGCCGTGTTGTGTGATCGCCTGAAGCCGTTCGTCAACAACCTGATCGGTCCATATCAGTGTGGTTTCAGCCCAGGAAAATGCACCATCAACCAAACATTCACACTGCGGCAGGTCTTGGAAAAAACCCAGGAACTTCAAATCGATACCCACCACCTCTTTGGCCATGTATAATAGCATCTATATAGAGATGAGCTATACAGAGCCATGTCTAGTTTTGATATCCCTGCCAAACTTGTCCGTCTGTGCAGGATGACGATGAAGAATGCACGCCGCTCTATCAAGGTCGGTCAAGACTTCACCGAGACCTTTGATGTCAAAAAAGGATTTAGACAAGGCGACGCGGATTTAGACAACATAGTTCTTGAAAGAGTTGTGCAAAACTCATGCGCCAACCAGAGAGGCACAATCTTTCAAAAGTCCCTCCTATTACTCGCATACGCCGACGATATTGACATAATCGGAAGAACGCAGCGTGATGTCACTGGTGCGTTTGTGAGTATCGAGACGGAGGCGGCGAAGATGGGTTTAGCGGTCAATGAGGGCGAGACGAAGTATATGCTGTCAACAAGAAAGGACTCCCAACACCGACGTCTCGGACAGAACGTCACTATAGACAGCTATAACTTTGAGGTAGTTAAGGACTTTGTCTACCTAGGCTCCGCTATCAATCCAGACAACGACACCAGCGCTGGGATCAAACGAAGAACAACTCTTGCCAATCGCTGTTTCTTTGGGCTAAGAAGGCCGCGGTCCGCGTGAGCAAGATAATAACTTACGTGAACGTAGTCGGATATCTTGAAAACTGAAAGTTTGAATGCGGTAACACATTAGTTTCACATTAGAAGCACTGAGGTTGAAGGTTGACTAGCAGACTTTAACCATTAATCCAGTTATTTACTAGTTGAAGTGCTCGAGCATAGTTTGTATCATCACGTTGAAGTCCACTCTTAAAGAGGGCTGCTCTGAAATGTTCCTTTACACATTTAGATATCTTTGTTCTTACACAAATATATCTCCAAGTCATGATTACGAGAATTAAGCGTGAACATTATCCAGTTTTAGAGACCCGAATCGAGTTAAGGTCTTCGAATTCTGTTAAGTATTGCATCAGCACTAACGTCATTGAGAGTTTTTAAATCTTACCTTCTATTCTTCGTCTTCCTTTATTCTTTTCTCTTCCAACATTATTTTTCAATAATGGCGACCGCACTCAGTAGCCCTATCGACAGGCGTCTTGCGACACCAGAAAAGTGGCGCCACAGTTGCTTGGGGGTTCGTTTAAGCTGGATTCGCATAATCATAAAACCTACTTTAGAGGTTATGGTCGAAATTTTTGTTGAGTTAAAATGCACAAGTAGTTATCAACATATGCAGGCGGATCCGAAAAGGTAATAAATTGAGTTGTCATCGGCATGGGTATCTACTGAATATTTGTGTCCATTGAATCCATTCAAAGTGCGAATGGATTCATCAGATACGGTCATTTCATTGACAATTCATTGTCTGGTAAACACAATTTCTCCGGTACGCACCTTTTGCAACCGGGGCATCATTATTCACAGTAGGTGCCAAAAATTTAAAGAAAAACCACTCCTTTTGTATCTATGCAACCCACATACACAGTACTAAATCGCCCCTGAACATTTCAATTTGCATTTGACTTCGCTGACTGTGCACAATTTTCCAGAACACAACACTTTAACATGTCCCGACATCCATTCAATCAATGCAGCCTATTGAGAGTAAGGACCTACAGTATGCCTCCATTGTTAAGGAATGGGGCTTTGTACGAGTGTCAGATGTAATCCGAAAAGCGTGTTACTCGACAAATTGAATAAAGTCGGTCCAAGCCGAACATGCATCTAGGTGAAAACAAACATTCCAAACTTATTTGGTGCAGAGCGCACTCTGAGACCCGATCGGCACAGCTTATTGAACTATGTACTTTCAGCAGAAAATGAATGCTACAGAAGATTAATACCGATCAGCACATTAAGCAGGGTTAATCTATCCAGAGGTGTAAAGTGGTTTCAATTCGGGAATCCCTGCTTCCGTATAGAAGCATGTCATTCATGCATTTCAGGTGTGAAAAGAGAGGTATGTATGTTGGGATGTTTGTTGGGATTTTCTGCATTCTGAAGTTTTAGGATATTTTCCACTGATGGTGTCCGCCTTACGCAAAACGTGTGCTCAGTATGAATGGGAATTCAAAAAATTTGAATGCGTATTATTTCAAGTGACATCACTTCTCTGGGTTAACCGATTTTGGGATTAAAGATAATGTAATTTTTTTTGCAATTTCCATTTGTGATTTAAAATACTTCAGCGTTTTGTTCTGCCTAAGAATGGACTCGGATTTCCAAAAAAAAAAAAAGATTACACAGTAGCCCCACTTGCTTCAAAACCCAAGTTGTTTTGGAAGGGAGAGATCCTGATATGCATTCCCTATCGATCATGGGACGGAACAATGAACATGATACCAAATGCAAAAGCATCGAGACAATATCTGTATTCCAAATGTTGCGTCGGATCTAACGCAGCAATGCGGTCGGTTGATTTTGGAGGGTGAGGTGTCCACCTTTCCTTAGGTCTAAGTTGGACCATTGTAATACCCCCCAAAGATTGTAGAACGTAAATTGTAAACCAGGGGTGTAGGTAGCACTGCGACCAGGATATATTAAGACCTCATCAAACAGAGAGCGTTTTAACGCCGCACTGTGGTTCAGGTCATATGGGAACGCAGAAATAACTCATTATCTCTAAAAGTACTGGACCGATTTTGATGAAATTTTCACTTGACTGTAATTAATATTACTAAAACAAAAAAAAAATTTTTAATAATAATTTTTATTTTTTCCCTAAGGGGAAGTATAAGAACACCAATGCACACGAGAAATAGTCTCGCTCTGCTTCCAGTAGTATGAAATTTTCCTCCATCCTCTCCTACTTACTACATAGAAAGCCACTTTAATTTACCTGAATAACAGCTAAATAGCGCTGAACCAATCAAATTAACTGCAAAAGTAAATAAGTAGGACCCAAAGTGATTTATTTGATCCTTAAGCCGAACCCGCTGGTCTTTGCAGCTGGAATCTACTTGCTAATATAACTGATAATGCAGTGCATCAATGCAATCATGAATTAGTTCACCGCTTCCCGCCGCACGTTTTGTACAGTTAACAAAAGACGAGGCTTGTGTTAAAAAGATACGCCTAAGTTTAACTTTCGCGGAGCAGAAAATGGTTCATGGTATGATTGACTTCTTGCTTGAAATAATTTATTTATTATCTGCTTAGTAAAATATGATCAACTGTTTCTTTCTTTAATAACTTTCACTTCATACAATTTTTCTTCATAAATCATGCAATTATTTTTTGAAATCAAACGATTTTCCTTCTTGTCACTTCAGACCTAGTTTTTTTCTTCAATGTAACGGTACTTTCAGAAAATGTCTGTCGATTTTAATTCCCTGACTATTCTATCATAAAATTATAATAAAAAAATATTTCAATATAGAACATTCGAAAATTTTATTTATTTTGCCGTTCCTGAATCACTGTGCTCCGCATTGTTTTGTACTGAAATCGATAAATCCTGTCACACAGAAGGCGTTTTTGGCGCGGCGGTGATTCCAACGCTACGTCGTAAGCCGGCGTTGTACAAAAACACATTTTTCAATTTCTAACGCGGTGTGATGACCGCTCTCTATTTAATGTCGTCTTACGCAACGTTAAAAACGCAAAATAAAGAACGGTCCAAACGGTGTTAAATACACTTGTTGCGGCGTCAAAAACAACTTCTGTTTGACGGGACCTTCAGTCAAACTTCAACTTTCCCCTGTTTCATAATTGAACTCGTGCGATGGACTGCTGTGCGAGCTGCGTGGGTTCAAGCCCCAACTATGTCCACCGAACAAACCTCCAAGATCACTATTTAGCATGAAAAAGCTTCTCAATTCGCCGTTCAGAATCGGCAATAAATTGTAGGTCCATTTTATTCGTGCAAACAATACAACACGCACAACATAAAAGGTTGCGAGAGGCTAGGCCTTGGGTCATCCCGAGCTGTAGCGCCAACTAGCTCGGTTGTCTTACTTTTGATTTGTTTAGTTTTCATCCACCACTGGTAGACAAGTATAGTCGGTCTAACTATTAGGGTATATAACGCACCGCGAACATTTTTTTGAACCTAATAAATGCTTAACTTTTTTCCAGAATAACTTCCCGTTATTTGGCTTGTTTCGACATTATGATTGTTTTCATCGTTCTGCTGAAAACCACGATGGATGAAGTCTCTGTCGGGTGCAAGAACATAATTTTGAACATCTTCACCGTTTAGCACTTTAGTGTAAGGCTTTACGGTCTCAAATATGTGTAGGTACGTTTGCGCGTAAACCTCTACGGTCTCGAATGAAACCATTCTCCCTTATATAGTAATTCGGTACTTGTTGGCTGTAATTAAATCACTTTTGAGAGCTTACTTTACAAGAAATCCCTCCAAAATGACCATCGACAAGAAAGGTGCATAGTTTCTTTATTTTAGCTCTTTTTGGGCGATTTCTGTAGGTATCCCTTGCATTTCACCTCGTCAAATAAAAGTCTGTAAAATAAATCAAATTTGTTCCTTCCAATGAATGAACATCACGCAACAGAGGGTAGATGTGGCTGCAGGACGAGCAATAAATAAATACACAAAACAAACCGCGCACAGGACAAAAACTCGGTGATTTTTACCCCGTGACACAATTGACACCACAAGCATGTGGCTGCGGACAAGCATCAACAACCGCCGCGCTGCGCCATCCCTTCGCATCCTGTACTAATGGCCTCTATGGCAGAAAACCCAGACAAAAAGTCCTCAAATCCAAAAAGGGAAACAATAGGTCCCTCGTTGATAACAACAAATGGAATAAATATAAAAACCACTCAACGCGTTCTGCTGTGATGGGGAACTGCGTTTCCTTGCAGTGCGTTCAACAAAAGAATCCGTCATCTCAGAAAGGATATCACTGCTATCTTCGAGCATCATCTATCTATCTGTTCTGCGTGTGCTACATAATGCCATAGTGTACTATATACTCACATCAAGCAAGGGTCTATGTATCGAATTTACGCGGCAAGGGTGAGTTCGTTTGCAGGCCTTGACAGGGTGTGATAGTGGCTCGTTCGTATGCAGCCCTATTTGTGCCTGTGCTACTCCCTTGTACCGTGTGGATTTTCAGAGGCGTTTGGGTCATGGAAAATAATTTTCGATGTTTCCCTTTTTGGTTCGGTGGTTGCACATCAATGAATAAGAGGTATGGAGGTAACCACGCCCCAAGTGCGTATGCTCATGGGGTGAAAATGCTCAAATGAAATAAATTTGATTTTCACAAGGACTCTGGGAACAAAATGTCCTAAATGAATAATTTTAAATGATTTCCATAATTTGCTTCAAAATATAACACTTGGGGAGATGGCTTGGGTCCGGGGGTACTTTTCTTGTTCAGAAAACTTTATCAATCTTTATTCCTGCTATTCTGATTGAATTTGTGCAGCTAAATTGGCTTCCGGGTCTGACGAATGGACTTTAAGCAGTTCCTAACTTCGCTGAACATGATTCGGTTTATGATTCGTTTCATCTTCGTCTAGCTACCAGGGCAGAGAAAGAAGTAGGTCTATGTTAGATTGAAGTCTCCGTTTCGCAAAACAAATCTGGAAAACATCTATGGCTTAAAACTAATTTTTCAACTGTCTATATGATTTGTATAGATTGAAAATAAAGCATTATACAGAAGTGTTGCGGCTTGACAGGATCTGAAACAATTTTATCATTCTTAGAAAAAATACTAGTGGTAGTGCTGACACAAAACAGTTGGTTTATGCGAAACACCACAATCATTTTAAAGCTTCCCAAGACTCTAATTCTTTTTATCAAGTGGTGATTAAAATGATAATGGATCCCGCACCTCAGAATAATTCTATCTGAAAGGGGTGAAGCTCTGAAATTATAATTCTTGCAGTATGACGAAAAAAATGTGCTCTGCTTCGTCAAGGTTATCAAGATCACACTGAAACCTTTGTATCATGTCACTGATATACAATAACGCTCCGACCGGAACTTTGAATCTACACAGTGCAGAACAAAAATTTCTAGGGGCCGCAAGCTGTATGAAAAACAAAAAGGCCCTTGGTATACCACCAGAAATCTTAAAACTCCCAACGACCCCCTCGGCTCCTGATCAATATGTACAATAGCTGTCTACAAGAAAGCGTGTTTCACGAGGAATGAAAAAAGTAAAGACTGGTGCTAATAAGCAAAGGTAAAGGGGACCCGGATACTACTTCCCCATTCACGTACAGACTTCTATGCATGCTAGACACAGCGAGAATATGTCTCTATGCTAAAACCACGAATTGTATCAGTAGTTAAAAGAATTGGCGATTTATCCCCTGAGTAATAATATAGATTTAGAAAAGAAGACTCAACAACAGGTACAGTAGAGCAAGTAATTAGCACGTTCCAGGAGCCCCAACAAGGTAGTTATAATCCAAGGAAAATTATCCCTAGACGTGGAAAACGCCATCAATATCGTTCCACCTGACCGCTGACCGCTATAGAAAACACTTTCCGCTTACCAACATATTGGCATCAAATCAAGCACATTTCCGAAAGGGCTGCAAAAATCACCTCAGCGCTGAACAGACTGATGGCAAAATTAAGAGGCCTCTCTTAGGAGGCAAGAGCTCTGAGCTGATGCGCTCTTACTCGAAAATATAGAAAACAAATTCCAGCGGTACAGCGAAGGGAGCTCTTTGGGTGGCGAGTTCCTACCGCACAGACCCAGAACCAGCCGTTCTCGTAGTCACGGGCGTAACCCCATTGTTTTAGCAGCTGATAAAATATACGAGTATATACATATACGAGAGGAAATCAGATGTTGGAAGGAAAACAGCCTCAACAAAAGCCAAGGAGACTACGATGCGCCGCTGGCAAGAACACTGGAACAGAATAACTAGGAGTAGGTGGACCGCAAGACTGATCGGATACATCGCGCGTTGGATGGGGCGAAAGTATGAAAAGTAAATATCTAGATCACATAGTTACTTACCGGAAACGGGTGCTTTATCAAATATTTGCACAAGATGGGAGAAACAGGAAGCCCAGCATGCCAATATGGCGGCGTGAATGTACTAGATGACTTAGAGAAAGACAAAGGCAGGAAGCGGAGATAGATGAAAGCACTCCAGATAACATGGCGATAGTAATGCTCACGAATGAAAACAAGTGGAACAAAGTGCGCTCTTACATAGAAGAAGTGCTGAAGATGAAGAGGAGAAAACAGAACAGAACCCTGTTACGGCCCTAAAAGACTGGAGCTCCATAAGGGCTTATAAGTGGCACCTGAACCTGAAGCAATGCAAGAAGTAGTCCCAGGGTCGGTTATAGCCTAAAGATGGAGAGGGTTTAGTCGGTGCTACTTAAGCACACTAGGGGAGCATGGCCACCCGTGACGGTGCATTCGACATTCTCTCTTCGAAAAACAAAGGGGCTATCTAATGATCATGCCAGCTCAAGACTTTTCTTGGTTTTGTCCGAGGTGTAACCCGACGTGCGACGCCATGAGTAAGAACTTATCCTTGAGATTAATAACGATTTTTTAAGAGTTGCAGCAACAAGGGGAAAAAAGTATCTTTTACTTCCTTTGTCCAAATACTTTTACAATTAGCCTAGAATAGAACACACCGCACTTACATATACATAAGTATGCATGTGCCAAATCAAAGCTATTCGAACGTAACCTATTTAGTTGGCCAAATTGAAACACTTTGTCGTCTTTATCAAGCCAACCATAAACGGCTGGACACGTAGAAAATGTTATTAGCAGATGCGGAAATGATTTCTGCTCTAACCTAAAAGTCTAACCAGTCATCTGTAACGTGCCTAGTCCAAAGCGATCACTGTTCTAGGTATCTATACTTTTCTCAGTAACAACAATTAATCCTTTAAATATCTTTTCCGCTTATCTTGCCATGGGAAATACCTGAAACGAATGTTAATTCAAACTCGCATCCGAAACGGATGTGTGTGGATTGTATTAGACGATAATTATTTAATAGTGGCGACTGGATGTCCAACACCTAAGTTCTCGACAGTCTGAGCAAAGAACATTTTTAATGAATGGATCCATTGAGATATCCTTAATTAGGATATTGTGGGATTTTACGGTATTTTCGGTTTATTGCTTCCTCAATAGAACCTCTTTGTTTCGTTGGACCAGATCATTTATTAGTTCACAGTGTTCAATTGTTTCGGCCTGCGCGTGCCTATCTAGCGAGTTTCATTTGTTTATCTATTCCGCGCAGGTATGCAGAACAGGTCGCAAATTTTTGTGAATGATATTAAGAAAGAGTGGGTGTTTCCCTTCAACAAGTTCAATGAAAATTCATTTATGGTGTCATAAAACACTCATTCAAATTTTGGGTAACGCCATTATTGTTTACTTGGAAGCAGGAAGTTGGATAAATGCTTAATATGTATTACGTTTGGCTGATTTTCGTAAAAGAACAAATCATTCGAGATGCGAGATTAAGCGAATTAACGAGGCAAACACCAGATCACTGTGGCCAGTTTTCAATAAAAAAATTTTTTTTAAAATCTTGCGAAACCTGTTCAAAAGGATTTACGAAGCATTGCAAGCATTCTTGCAGGAGCATTGCCAAGAAACTGGCAAACCGCAGGTGAAACAATATCAGCACTTGTCTCCTGTCAAAACAAATCTGGCCCAAGCTGGATTTAAAGAAGACGTAGAGACTTTTATCTACAAACCGGAAAAATCTAGGTTCACTAGTAGGGGTCCTAACCGGACATTGCTTGATAGGCAGGCATGCACTTAGATGGGGGGTCCCCTTCAACGATTTCTGCAGAAGCTGTAGGGACGAGGAGAAAGAGGAAACAACGACCCACTTGGTGGTTGGTTCTGCTCTTGCGACGCTCGGGGAATACTTCTATGATGATCTTAACGATCTAGCTGAACTCGAGATCCAGAAGATAAGAAACTTCATCTCTGGAACGAAATGGTTAAAATCTTAGGGTTAACACCGCTACGGTTGCCCACCTTCGTTGTAGTTATGCCACATTTTCTGGTTCCCTGGTGCCGGTAAGCCGGTTTTCTTCGTTGTGGTATCACAATGGGCCATTCTGGCCCAAGTGTGTCCCTGCCTAAGCGGGGACAGCCACCTAACCTAACCTAACCTACAGGGGCATTGCGTGATAGAATGCCACGTGGAATGACTTGTGTTACTCTACAACACCTACTGTATAAATTGCAGGAAACTGTCCAACAATTGGTGTGTAAATGTCCCGCATAAGCCACTAAAACAGTAAGTACTCTAGGTAATAGCTGCTTCTATAGGCTGGAGGACACCCATATTGCGTATTTCCTTGACCAGACTTTGTATCTGGATCTGAGATCTCTGTAAGTTTGAGGACACCCTAAAAGTAGCCAACCATTTGCAGTTCGGAGCCTCTGCAATCTAAATCAAATTTCAGCATAGTTTTGGTGGCTTTATTGACAGTTTACTGAGTCCTTGAAGAAATGTTTTCAAAGCTTCGCGATCCTTTTACTTGATCCAAAACAATTCAAGCATGCATGACTAGTTAAAATTCATTGGAAAACTCAATTTTCAAAATTTTGTCTATTGAACCTATGTACGCATGTACACTGCCGGCCATGAGATTCGCCGGTGAGGGAAGAGAGAATCCTCTACGCCACACTCAGGTCAGTAGAGACCCATTGTAATGCCCGTTTGGGATGAAGATACCCTTTCCTCGTGGAGCAATCTCCTATTGCCCCAGGGTTTCGAACTGCCTTGAAACCTTAATGAACCTACAGAGGTCCTTTATAGGTAAGCCACGTATTTCTTCGGTGCCCTGGAAAAAATTATCTTCCACAGGATTTATATCTGAGATGGCAGAGGCCTGGGCAGTGGCAGAGAAAGCGAGTTGTGTACTCATTAATTTCCACGTCTTCGCAGCCCTCCGCAAAGTTCATCCTCATTTAGCTTTAGTCAAATCAATCCAACAGATTAAACGAATATATCCCGATGTCTGAAAGAACAACATCCACGTATACTCTCAGAAAGTGTTCTCTTTGTTTAAACCCAGCCAACTTCATGAACCTTAGTTGTGACTTGTGGATTGTGGCCAAAAAGATTCACGTTTTCTTTGTCAAGTTAAAACTTTTGAAGAGTGGACTTATTGCTTCTAGAAAAGCTTACCAAGTTTGGTTACCCCTGCAAGATTTTCAAGATTTCTACTTTAGCATTTGCACCACGGATATCGGAAGATACATCAACTTGAATTGAGCAAAACCTTACTGCCGATGGCTTATTATTCTATTCCTCTCTTGATATTGAGTTCAGTATTGATAGTCTTTTCCATCAGTCTCAATAATTCGTCAAGCTTGCTGAAACAACTCCCCCTTAAGGGCAACCTCCATTAGTTAGCTTCAAAAATTGGCGATACAAAGCCAGATTGACGAACGAAGTTGGCAAAATCGCTATCTAAAATGTTTCCAATGTTGCAAACCAAGTGTCAAAATTAATATTGCCCTACAAGGTAGGGTGTAGAAATTAGTTAAAATATTATTTATATACTTCATGTGTATGTACATAATGCTGGTGGACCTGAATGAAATTGATCCACGATTCAATGGCAGGCGAAAAAAGGACAAGTAAATCACCCCTGAACGAAAAACCACTCAGAAGGGCTCACTAGGGCTGTGAGTTGTCGACATCTAAGAAGAGGGGATGAACAATTGCATTATATACCTCAGCGGCCATTGTGAAAACTCACCCTTCGCGTCGACTAAATAGGATTAGGGTGGAGTGTTTGTTAGGTAGGTAGAAAATATGAAAGCATTTAAAGAGACCCTGTGGATTCCTCTTGACTTCAGTTCGAATCAAGATCTACCGGAGAGCACA
Organism: Matsumyia berberina; assembly: GCA_917880715.2. Lineage (NCBI taxonomy): Eukaryota > Metazoa > Arthropoda > Insecta > Diptera > Syrphidae > Matsumyia > Matsumyia berberina. Next base: position 2,083,487 of record OU862872.1, read on the forward strand.
TTCCTTCGTCAAGGAAAGAATTCACGTTTCATTTCGTACATTTTGCTTAGTTTATCCGAAATATCCTTTTTTTGGTTACCATCCAAGATTTTACGTTTTCATTTTGTTTTGAAATGGCATCGGTTAACTTGCATCCGCCACAAACATACTCAAGGCTTTTCCGACCGTGGGACTCGAAATCAAGCGACGACGATAGCAGCAGTGACTGTAGTTCAAGTGTAGTGAAACAAGAAAATGTTGGTTGTGAAAGTCCATTTGCGGGCAACAAAGAAGCTAATTATAATGAAGTGCAACAAAGTGAAGCGAAAGGTGTTTTTGGTGCTGGCCCGATGGGTTCATATGGTTTGGATACAACACAGTTTCCTCATGGATTACCAAGCATCAGTGATTTATATCAATATCCGAGCCCAATACCTGTGCCGCCAGCACCTTTCGGAATGGATCCGTTCTCTATTAGCTTGATGGAACAGGAGTATGCTCGTGTAATGGCGGAGGATGCCCACCTTAAAGCCCTGAACTCTAGAAAGCAACGACCAAAGAAATTCAAGTGTCCACACTGTGACGTTGCGTTCTCCAACAATGGCCAGTTAAAGGGTCACATTCGCATACATACCGGTAAGTTTCAGTTATCGTTTGAAATACATACTATCGTTCCCACAAAATATTCGATTTTTTTTCTAAACGTTGCTTGTTTTTTCTATCATTCCAGGCGAAAGACCATTCAAATGTGACGTTGAATCCTGCGGCAAGACATTTACCCGTAACGAGGAACTAACACGTCACAAGAGGATTCATACTGGCCTCAGACCATATGCCTGCACTACGTGTGGCAAAAAATTTGGAAGAAGGGATCACCTGAAGAAGCATATGAAAACCCACATGCCACAGGAGCGACAACTTGGACCTGCAATATTTGTGCCTATGTATCCATACTTGTATGGATATTAAACGACAATAGTCTGCAATTTTTGTGTAACCCTGGTTGCAAAGGTTGTCTCTATTTTTACTCAGATAAAAACTAGAATTATTTGTATACTTCAAAAAGTATGTAAATATGTTTTAAGAAAAGCACGAAGTGATGATAGACATTGTAAGCTAATTAATTAAGAAAAAAATAAATATATTATACAAATTTTATATTTTTACAACTTTAACACAATGTGTTCTTGTTCATAACCATAAATGTGCAACACATCACAAACGTTGTCGTGGAATTAGTTTTCGCTTTCCGTCGGCAAATTTGGGAATTTTTTTCCCACTTTAGTGGTAAAGTGGATTCACCACGGAAATATATATGGATTACGTAAAGACGACTTGAAAAAGTTAAAACTGGCAGCCTATAGCGCTGTGATCACCTCTAAACGAAATCCAGCTCATTCTAAGTCAGGAAACCGAATGTTCTTGAATGCTCGGACTGCCTTGTATACGTTTGCAAAAGTTATATGAAATATAGTTAGATAATTCGTCTTTAAGTACTGGCTACACGAAAACAAATATAGTGCAAGGTTGAGGAAACTACGCAACACACACAACTGGTATTGGTTTCATTGGTGTCTTTCTGACTTTGATGGAGCAAAGCGAATGAGTTTAGCAAGAATACCAAAACTAGACATGGCGCTACACATTTCTTCTCTTTTCTGGTCTTTTCCAGGATTAGGCGTTTAAAGGATATTTAGTCAAACGTTGATTTGAAAGCCTAGGTTAGATAAATGTATGCCTTGTGACATTCGTCACTGCTCACATAAATCAACAATAGGGTCGTTGTGTCCATTTCAAGAATTTTAGGCCGGGAACCTAGAAAGAACAATAAAACAGCTGATTTGGAATGTTAATTAAGTCCTCTAGTTCCGTGAAGACTCCAAGCTACCTTGGAAAAGGAATGTCGAAGACAGGCTGAGAAAAGGATTGACCGCACTCTACGCATGCAAGAGGACGTTCGGAAAAGATGAGGCTTGCAACCACGTATTATTCATTGGATATACACAGCAATTGTAAGACCTATAATCTCCTATGGGTGTTTAGTATGGTGGAGTGCATCAGAGACCAAGAGCTATCTTAACAAACTCTACAAAGTACAACGGCTAGCTGCACTTTGCACAACGGGAAGAAGCTCACCGCAAACCGGTCTGGACATGATCCTTCATCTCCACCCTCTAGACTTGTTCATAAAAGGCGCTGACGCAAAAGGTGCACTCAGATTGAGAGAATCCAACCTGTGGAAGCAGACCACCTATGGACACGCGAGAATACTGGACAAAATGAAGTTAATGGGCGAGAAATATAACTCCGAAAGCCTCACAGCCACATCGAACTACCTAACTCCCTATAATGATTTCAACACTGATTTTCCTATTCTATTCCCAACCCGAGAGGACTGGGAGTCAAACAATGTAATCAAAGACCACGAAATCGCGATTTACACTGACGGCTCAAAAATGGAAACAGGAACCGGAGCCGGATTTTACTCGGAACCCTACAAAAACTGGAATCTTTTAGATTGCCGGAAACCTGTAGCGTCTTCCAAACCGAGATCTTGGCAATAGAAAAAGCTGCAGGCTGCATAAGGGAACTCCCCCATCGGAGTTCACCATCTTCGTTGACAGCTTTAAAATCGATAAAATCCAATATAATCAAATCAAAGGCAGCCAAGAAATGTCGAGACACGCTGATCACCATACTGTCAAACTCTGCTGTGTTCCTGGACATAAGGACATAGAAGGAAACGAAAAGGCCGACGAATTGGCAAGATTGAGGGCGGCTATGAACATTAGCGAAGCAGACACATCTGTAATGCCACCGATAGGGATATTGCATGGGATAATAGACAACATAATAGAGAAAGAAGCTAACTCCTTCTGGCTAGCCAGAGAGGATTGCGCCACCTTTCGGACGCTATGGCCGATACCAAATAAAACTTGAACAAGGTGCCTTCTGGCACTGGACAGATTCTCTATCTGCATGCTCACTGGAGTTATCACAGGCCACTGCGCCATCGGAATCATGCTCCGTAAGTGGAGAATCGAGTCCAACGATTTATGCAGAAGCTGCGGAGATGAAGAGAAGGTAGAATCAAACCAGCATCTGCTGTGCCACTGCCCCGCCCTGTGGGAACGACGACTACGCGCTTTAGGATCAAGGTTATTTGGAAGCATAGCAGAGGTAACAGACCTACAGTTAACGGACCTACTGCGATTCTTAAAGAGTACTAACTGGTTCACAAAACAGCCAACAATAGGATAGGCCCTTAGGCTGTCCCGAGAACCGTACCGCTATTCCCACAAAATTAAAAGGGTACTCACAATGGACCTTCAGGTCTCCGAGTGGAAGTGATGAGGCCTATCCATCACACACCCTCCGTGAAGAAGTAAATACCAAGAGTCCTCATTCTTCTGCAGGCGAGGCAGCAAATGCAATTTATGTAGTAATCAATGTGATGTATGTATGTATCCCGAGGCTAAATACCAATGACGCAATGCCCAGTAATGATACCGGAGACGGCCCGTGTTTCGTGTCGGCTGGGTTTGGCAAGAAAGAGAGATTTCTTGTTGTTTTATCCGTTACACATGTCTATATTAGGTCAACTGATGCCTTTATCTTCAAAATACCCTTTCTATGCGCTTATTGGAATCTTCGCAAAGTATAGGGCCTCTTACGTATGTATCCTATTTAGTTTAGGTTATTTGTCCTTTCGTTACCTGATATACCCATGTGCCCTGGTATCCAGCACATGGTTGCTGTATTGGCTCACGATATCACATTTAGATACTTTGAACAGATTTTTACAAGCCGCGATCTAGTTTTCACGGACTCGTGGGCCTTAACGACTGCCTGGTTGTTAATATAGACAGTAATTGTCCTTCTACTAACATCATTCGCACGGATAGTTTTTGAAACCTCGATGATGGCGATAATTTCGACTTGAAAGACACTGGAGTCATCGTTTATTCTAGAAGACCTGTTTATTCCTAGGGATTTGTCGTAAAACCCGGTTGTATGACTAAAACGGCCTTAGTAATTCCCCGTCAATTCATCGACGTATACATGCATTGTTTCAATACTACACCAGATTCTCAGATGAGTCGGTCTTCTTTTTAATGGAGCGGACAAATGGTGTTAAGGTTACTTAGACAACCGATCACTCCAATGTTCTCCAGGCAGACGCTATGGCCATTCGCGAAGTCACAGAATGGTTATTGATGAGGTCGGTGCTCAGCCTCTTGTGTTACCATGTAAATCGACAACCAAGCAGCCATTAAAGCACTCAAATCACCCAGATCCAAGAGCAGATGGACGGTTTGGAATCTCTAGTAAGGGTTGTCTGCAGTTTCGGTATGCCAAGAACACGAAGAGAAACGGACGGATAGTCCGCAACCTGAGAGCCTTGCGTTCAGCTATTTTTCCGATTGGTCCTTATTTACTCCTTCTGATTTCTGTTTTGAGTACAAATTTATGTATATTGTGCATACAGTAGTATGGCGTTCGGCAAATGTTATGGTATGGTATATGAGGGTGAACGAAAGGCCTCAGTCGAGTTTGTTGTGTTCCCCTCTTTTAAATTCTGAAACTGTGGAGATACAGTAGGACGAATGTTGGGAGGGATATATGGGAAAGTTGGAACACATATGGAGTTGACACTGGTGTACGTGATCTGGCGAATCTTCCTTTTCCTTTGATGAAGGACATGATATTACTTCTTCTTCGCAATTTCTACAGATCTCTGCGTCGGTGAGGCACAGTCTATGCACGTGTTTATTGAGCTTGGTGTGCATTGTAGTTGGTCCCACCATTAGCCTCAACTGCTCCATGCTTGAGCCTTTCTAGTGAGCAGGTTATTTGATACCTTTGCTCCTTGTCGAGGATTGGACGCCGGAGACTCCAAGGCAAGCATTTCTTTTACCTATTTGTTCTTTAGAGCTGGTCATCAGACCACTGGAGTTATTTCCCTACTTCCCGAAAACTCTTCGGCATATTCAGAAGGCCTTTCTAGCTTTGATAATTCGTTCTTGGAGGTTCCTTCTTCAGTATAAGTCCGAGGTACTTGACGCTGTCCCCGAGTTTATTGGTAAACAGAACCAATTCCATATTGTTTGGATGTTGTGGATTTGTGTGACTTGCATGAGCTCTTCTTGGCTTCTGAGATATTTAAAATCAAAGACCCTTCTAGTGGCCGATGAAGGTTGTTTATAACCAATCCCCACAAAAGGGGAGAGATTAGACCCCTTATAGGGAGTCTTTATAGACTCATCTCGTCCCCGAGGGATGACATGATGATGGGATTTTTCATTCGCCAAAAGAAATGAATAGTTTCCGTAAGTAAAAATGTATAAGCTGTTTGTGAGTCCAGAAAGGAAGACCCGTAGATGAATTTAGGTGTACAAGGTCTGTCAACACTACAGTTAGTAACGTGGCCAAACTTAGCCTCAGCACTATTACATTTCTTCATCAATGTTAAAGCATCTTCATAATAAATTTTCGAGATAACGTTTCTGATTTCCTTCCCCTAATTTTTATAGCAAAACACCCTAATCGGCAAAAATTGGCTCTATTTTCGATAGTTAAAACAAGCTTGCCAACATAATTTTTTGTCTTGTTATTGTTTTCGCCTCGCCCATAGCCATAGTGGTTTACATGAGTGGTAAGGGCATTGGTTCTCCTAAATAGACCGCTGATTTTTTAATTTAATTTAATTTTTGTGAGTTTCGTAACGTTAAGTGAGATAAAATACTTCCGAATAAATTGCTCACCATTGAAAAGAAATTATGGCAGCAGCGCTCGTGTTACTTAATGACTTCTCCCTGAGGCAAGAATTAAACCAAATGATATCAATCAACGTAATGGGTGACCAAAAGTAACAATTTTTGACTTTAAAACCCAGCAGTTCTCAAATAAATACCCACAGGACAGAGGGTGTTTGTTTGCTAAATCATACTCGTATGTGAATCTCTAAATACGGAAAATATATTCGAACAATAACATTGACCCATAGTTGAAAACGGAGTTTTTCCTGATGTCATTTGTAATGTATTAGCATTGCATTGAAAGGAGGTAATAAAATTGCACCATAGGTGGTGCTCTTCCGGATCCTTTTGTGGTGAAGAGAATTCCTGTTTATCCAGTACGGAAGGTCTTATTGTGTCTCATCTCAATGACAAAGTGAGATGTGTTTCTTGTGGAAGTTGCATTTGATGATGAAATTGTTTACGTAAACACACACATTGCTGTGACAGACAGCCAATGTAGGGTTTTTAAAGAACAGTCTGGGAGTTCCCAATCAATAACAAATTAATTTCTTCAATGAAATTGCCAACCATTCCTGCAACAACAATAACATACTCTATTTGTTGAGCGGAAGAAGCCATCAGTTTTTCTTGTGACAGTTTTAATGGCAACACAATTGTGCATAGATATCCTTTGAAATTTGGTTCATTTTTTGTGACTGTTTTGGGTTTCCTTTTCCATGAAGAAAGACGCAGAGCATGCGCTACTGTTGGCTCATACCCTTGGGAGTTAGCGCTCCTAAGATGACAAAATGAATCAATTCAGCAGGGGGCACAAGCATTGTGCGCCCATGGAAGTTAAGTAAAATTAAGAAATATCGGTGGTATATTTATAACACAGTGGGGACCAGAACTGAACGTATGATCTTCAACCTCGAGGTTTTTGCCAATAAAACAATAGTTTCTTCTAGCCAGAATGGATTGAATTGGAGTTTGAGAGACCGAGAGAACAACATTTGGCACCGACCACAAGAAACTATCTAAAGACATTTGGTTAAACGAATTGTGAAACATTGTGGAGACAGCCTAATGTTTCACCTGGCGGCGCTACTTGAAATCAACAACAAACACACGAGGACCATTTGAAAAGTTTTGAGCCTAACAAAAGAATGAGTAATTTTTGGGTCAAAGTCAGTTTTAATCTTCAAAATAATCTATAAACCTCTTTGAATCGCTGAAGAAATTGTTGACAAAATAGAAATCTACAGGTACGATCAGTACCTCGTCTGATTGAAATCTCTGTCTTTCAAGACAAAATTTGAACTCAAAAAACAGAAAATATTGAAGGAATTTTGCTGAACACAGTCGGTATACTCTCAGTTTTTTATCGGTCGCCGAGGTTGAAATATTGACTTGTTATTGTTTTGCCTTTTCTAAGACAATCAAAAACAAACAAATATCTGGCGCGACAGCTCTGGATGAGCCAAGGCCTAGCTTCTCGCAACCATTCATGTTGTGCGTGTTACATATTTCGCATGAATGGAAGGGACCTACAATTTATTGCCGACTCCGAACGGCGAATTGAGAAGCTCTTTCATGACAGATTATACTCTCGGAGGCTTGTCATTCCTCGACGAGAGGTGGTGCTGCGAAAAATGTTCGGTGTACATAGCTGGGGCTTGAACCCACGCCGCTCGGTCAGCAGTCTTACGCACTAACCGCTCAGCCACGGCAACCACAATCCAAGACAATCAATAAATATAATTTTACGACTATCCCAAAAAGTAGCCTTCTCAAGAGAAACAATTATTGACAAGAGTTCTTCTTCGTTTGATTTCATGATTATGTACATATGTAGTTGTCACAAGGAATAGCAGAGCCGCGGTAAGAGACTAGGTATGTCGCCTTTCTGCTTCGAAATTATTGCTGTCCATTGTGACCATTTGTGTACCATCTGCTTGCTTGTATAAGACATTCGCTTTGCATGGTGCACTCTCTTATCCAAAATAATTTATCCCAGAATATTACACTATGGCTTTTTGGCCCAAACTAGGGTGCTGGCCCATCTGCCAATCTCCAAAATTTTAATTAGTACAAAATGATTTTCTACGTCAGTAATTAATTGCCATTTGATGTAGATATTATTATTATTATTTGTCCTAATATTATTATTATTACATGTTTATTAAAGAGTAAATAAATTATAATTTAACTTAAATTTGTCTACAACTAGCCACGACATGCTTTGGCTTCGACGTAGATATTTGTTTCCTTTCTTCTAGGAAAACACGCAATAATTCTTCGTTTTACAGACTATTTAAAAAAAAGATGTATCAATTTATAAAATAATTGGTATCTTTTATCTAAGCCACCCATGGAGATAGCAAAGTGAAGAAAGGCTTCCCATAAAAAAAATATAACAGAGATCCCACAATTACAAAAATATTATACATACGTACTTTCACGAGGGTCAAGAGTTTTTCCTAAAAACCGCAAAAGATTTTATTATTCGAGTAGGGCTAGACACACTGGCTCCATTATTTGACTCACCAATAAATTTCAAATCCATAATGAAATGACATTTTCACATTCCTTTCTTATTTCTCGGGCGCTTGTTGTTACGATGTGTCTTTTCAATTGGAGTGCAATTTTTAGGTAAGGAAACTCTCCCTGTTGACAATTCTCAATTCATAATGTTTTATTCTTCTTTCTTCTTTCACCTAAAATTGCAAAAGTAAGATATTCGATGGGAGTTCTTTTTCGCACTGATAGGATAACCCGGGGCACTCGGTGTGTGGTATAAATCCCAGACCTAGAGAAGCCAAAACAATTCATTGACAATGAATGGACACACGGTGTCAGTGTGCCATTTAAATGCAATTAAGTGCACTTGGTTTTGCGATGTTTTTTTTATTGTTGAAATATTTATCGATATTAAAAGATCGCGCTCATCAATCTCGACCTTGAGATTTCGTGACGCGTCAGGCTTCGGACATTAGTGACTTTCGAATGGTAAAACAGACATTCGAGGCATTACGATTACTTTTGATTTGTTCACGTTGACCTAGCTTCAGCACAGGCGACTATGAAGCTATCAAGCGTTCACTGAAGTTCGGTCCAGATGGTTCGAAGTAAGTAATCAGCGAAAAGCGGATTGCGTATCCTTAAGTCTCACAATGCGAGGGTGAATCTAAACCATCCAGGGACCCGCTCAAATACACACAAAAAATTTCATTAAAATCGGTCCAGCCGTTTAGGAGGAGTTCTATTACATACACACGTACAGAAGAATTATATATATTAAAGATATGTAGCTCTGACCCTCTTCAAGCTGTTCAACTTTAACTTAGATCTTGGACACTTACCTGTTACACGGCGCAAAGTAAACCTCAAATGTTTTACTAAGGCTGGTTGAGTTCAAAATAATTCCGCTCCATCAGCATTATGTCTCATATTCTAAAAAACATGGAAGAGATAATTGACAAAGACATATGAGGAAAAGCGCTCTGCGAGTGATCTGCTCAATGACCAAAATTTAAACCTCTGTCAACAGAAAAGAGTTTGAATTCTCGACGTTTACAACTCAAGGATGCCCTCAAGCAGGAGTATGCTGTCCCCTAATCTGGTCTTTGGTTATGGATAGCTTACTTAATTGCTGCAATATATGAGGTATGCATCAAGCAACTTACTTACTTCTGTCCTGTTTCCCCTTGTGGGTCTCTACTATGCTTACGCGCTATTGTGTGCGGTTTCTGGCAATACGCCTCAGCTCTCTCCAACTCTTCCCTCAATTGTGGAGACTCCTCATGAACTCTTGAGTAGTTAGTAGCTTAATCGATTCCGTTGGCAATATCTTGTTCGGTTCCTTCATCGGTCGAGACAATACTCCCAAGATACTGAAAGCTCTCTACTTTCTGTACCGGTTGCCCAGCAATGTTAACTCGAGATGATGAGTTTGCTTTGGTTTTAGCTATGTTAATCTTCCACCCCACGACGTTTGCCGTTTTATGTGATAATAGGCACACTTCGTCGTTAGAATGGCTTTGAACAGATTAGCTGACACTTATCCCGCTCAGTCAGTGACTCGACATTCATCCTCTCTAAATCGTCTGCAGATACTCTTTTCCGTGTACTTGGGGACCTAAGGTTAATCCTTCCTTGTAACCCCTGCTTAATTTATATTCAAAAGTCTGAAAGGAGTATCAAAGGCATTCTCAAAAACAACGCATTGTGAGCTAGTAGCTACTAGCTAGCTTCCATCGAGGTTTTATCTATCCAACCATCTAACAGGTGGTCTATTCGCATTTGTCTTAGTTGATAAATGGCTCAAGGTGCCTTACAAGGACGTACCTCCCCTAAAATGTCACATCACAGAGCAAACGTCCACACTGATTTATACCCGCAAGTTCAAAAGCAGAGAAATTACAAAAAATTAATAACGATTATCGATAAAAGAAGGGCAAGTGTGATCTAGGATCACAAGTTACGCTATCAAACGAAAGAATGGTGTGAAAATTATTGGGACAATAAAAAAAATAAGAAATTCCAACAGGTAGGCGATGCCTGCACGCCCCTATCTGGTAAGCATCCTTTTATTTACATAGATTGCTTTCTATAGTTTACGAGCCTTAAAAAAAAAAGATAAAATCCGTATCACAGGCACGAAGACCGAGAACCCCATGAATGCTTTATTGGCCACAGTTAATGAATGAATGAGTCCTGGCATCCGAGCTAAGTGAGTACATGGTGAGAAAAACAAACTAACATTTTTGATGGTAAGAAGTCATTGATGACAATGGAAGAGACGACAATGAGGGATAGAAAGAAAATAGTCGTATTGGAACAATGAACAGGTAGAAATAGCCGCGAGGATAAAGGACATTGTTTCGTTGGGCACTGCTTGGGAATTTTCTTGTTACGAATTCTAGACAGATTGGCGACTAATGGAATCATTGCGATTGAACTGGTAGTGTGGGTTAACTGAATCCTTTTTCACCAGATCCTGTGATAAATGGTTTTAACCAAATTTGATTGTTACAAGTGATTATTTTGCACATGCTTTTAGAAATGCGGAGGCGGATATTCCTTTAACATTCATGCACTCATTCTACTGATGATTGTTATGTCTTTGTCGGCAAGACTTTGTGAACCGAATTATAAAACATTCTCCAAGGTTGATTATAATCGAGTAAAGTGTGACTTTGTTGCGGTAATGCGCCCTTATTTGAAGGCACAAGTGTCTGAATTCAAGTTTTCTTTTATCTGAAATGCAGCAGGAAGCCAAAAAATGCGGTTTCCTACAGTCAAGTGGTTGCGACGATTGGTGCAATGCTTTCGCAAATTTTGCTGATAAGGTTGTTTGTCGTTTCTTAGTGGGCCACATCTTTCTCTACAGTTCGGGGTGAATCTTGTTCTCAAGTCAGCTTAATCGTTAGCTACCTGGGATTTTGGTCATAGACGAACTTCTAGAATCTCTAACAAATACCGGCTACAGAGTACAAGGATGTCGTTATTAACGTAAGGGGCAAATTTGATGACATCTTATCAGATATGATGCAAAATGCCTTTAACCTAACTTTGAAGTGGTGTAGGACGAAGGGCCTGACCATAAATCCCGGAAAAAACTGTCCTTGTACCCTTTTCCAGAAAGAGGAAACACAACCTCAAACAAATCTCATTGGAAAACACCCCTATTGATCTGTCTAGCGAAGCAAAGTGTCTTGGAGTGACAAAACGCTTACCTGGAACTCGCACCTAAACATGGTTACCAACAAGGTGACTAGGGCAATGTTCATGTGTCAACCCCTGTACGGCAAAACATGGGGACTGAGCCCCAAAATCGTTTATTGGTCGTACAATGCCATAATCAAACCAATAATCACCTACGCGTCATTAGTATGGTGGCCAAAAACCCTGCAATCCACAACGCAGGAAAAGCTGGGTAAACTCTATCGCTTAGCCTGCGTAGGTATCACCGTGGCTATGAGAACGTGCCCAACGGCAGCTATAGGAGCAATGCTTAATCTCACGCCGCTACATCTGGCAATACAAAAAGAAGCTATGCTTAGTGCTCTAAGGCTGCCTCAGATACTGGACTTAAAAGTCGGTGACTTTACAGGTCATCTGGGAATACTAGAATACACTCATCGTGTCCCAATTATTAAGACTCCAGATACCATGATCAAGAAATATCGTTTCTACAGAAGTTTCAAGTTGTTATAGGCGCCCGCAGCGAATGGAGAAATGAAGGTAGGGCCTTCTACCAAATTCCCAAATCTGGTATACAGATGGTTCAAAATTCGAAAACGGCAGCACAGGTGCTTCGGCTTACGGTCCCAGCTTGCAACGCGCGACAGCGCTTGGAAAGTCACCTACAATATTTCAAGCGGAAGTCCACGCTATTGAATTGTGTGCAAGAAAATGCCTGCGGAGAAGAACTCAAGGAACCCGCATCTACATCTTTTCAGACAGTCAAGCAGCACTGTTAGCCCTCGAAAGCCTTGCATCGGTAAATAAGGTCCCCTTAGCCTGGATCCCAGGACATGAAGGCTTCGAGGGTAATGAACGGGCTGACTGCTTGGCGAGAAGAGGCGCTTGCCGCCCACTCGTTGTTCCCGAACCCTGTTTTGGGGTACCACCCAACAGTGCCTACTCCAAGATAACACAATGGGAGTTCAACAAACACGCTGACTACCTTAGACAAGCGAAAAAGTTTATCAACCCCAACCTATACAAGGCTAAGATTTTACTTGATCTCACCAAAGACGAGTTAAGAACCTTAACGGGCTATCAGACACCATCTGCATAAAATGAAAGTATCAGATACAGATATTTGTCGGCTCTGTGGAGAACAAAAAGAGACCGCTGAACATATTTTGTGCGTATGTCCAGGAGCCGCAAGGAAAAGACTACTCCACTTGACGCGGGCCTCGGTCAACACAGCGGAAATCCGGAAAATTTAACCTAAGGCTATACTGAGGTTTATTAAAAGCCTCAACATAACCTCTGGTTAAACCATATGGGCCACCACAATAGACCTCATAGGTCGCAGTGCGCATTAAGGGCCCCTAATACAGTAACAGTAGCTACCTGGGATAAATTAGGTCTTGTATAGCCTCACTTAAGTGGTTCGAGAAAGATCTTTGTTACTCGTTACCCTGGTCGATCGCCGTTGCTCAGTGATTAGTGGGTTTGACTGCCGTGTCCACCGAACATTTTCACGGCACCACCTCTCGTCGGGGAATGACAAACCTCCGAGAGTATAATTTGTCATGAAAAAGGTTCTCAAATTGCTATTCGGAGTTGCGAAAAATGTAACACGCACAACATGAATTGTTGTAAGAAGCTAGGCGTTGGATTTTCCCGAGCTATCGTGCCATCTATTTATTTATTAATATTTTCTTCTTTTTTTGTCACTGGTGTTGCCTTGTGAGTTATGCAGGATTCTTTCAGGCACGATGTTAACACCAGGTCGCCGCGTTGTCTAAATATATTTTTTAAATAATAGTGACCATCAGGATGGACATTGCAATCTAGACTATCAATAACGCTGCAGCTTTCAAAAGCTATATTTAAACAAGGCGGCGACCTTGAGTTAGCATTGTGCTTGTTAATATTAAAAAAAGAAAACCATCTGCTTCCCATAGCGACATTCTGCACCGCAGGAAAGTCAATTTCCTTAAATCCTTTTTCAGGCGTGGTCTCCTTCTATGCAAAAGATGACCCTCTTTCCTATTTTTGTGCTAAAATCGCCCAACGCCATCTTGGCGTTATATTTAGGACACTGCGAATACATGTATGTGTATATCTGTATTGTGTCGAGTAGCTGTTATAATCATTTGCTCTCCTTGTTTTCTGTGCAGGAAATGGACACATATCAGGGCGGTGTTGCATCCTAGGCAGACACGCTTAGCGTGTAACAAACAGTGGGAAATAGGAGGTCTAAGTGCACCTCTCAAGAAGACTACCCCAAACTCACTAACCAACTAAGCAGATCTCAAATCTTTGTATGTACATATGTAAACAACGAAAAAAGGTATAATCAAACAGTTGATAACTGTGTCAAATCATTCTTGCTCACTACTTCGAGAGACGAATACTCGATTAGAAGGGTTCTTGTCTCCCATTCCAACGGAATTGATAAAAAGATAAGATATCGAGTACTTCAACTGATGAAGCGTTCGTCATTAATGGAGAGTGTACACATCACTTAAGGTTATTCATCTTTATCGCTTTTCATTTTCCAGTGCCATTGGTCATTAGTTAAACGTTTGCATTGATATGACCGCGACTTATATTTAATATTATGGCTAAGACACATTGGACTATTCTTTTGATTACATTTGTTGTATCTTGTATCTCGTTTGCATTGTACATTGTCGGTATATCTACAGCCAATTGGGTAAATATGCATAAAATTTGTACAAGAAATCGATGAAAGGAACACGTTTCTTTCAGGTTGAGGCAACTGCACATTATAAAGATCTGAATTCAAATGAAAAAGTGAATTATGGATTATTTTCCGGATCGGCCACTAGGCAAGTGCTTGCAACTCGCACAAAGTATGACTTAACAGGTAAGCAAGATTTACACACGTACTTGTGCATCATAAAACGTGTTCCGCGCTCCTCATCTTAAGTGTTGATTGTTTTAATATCAGTGTTTTAGAATGAGTTTTTGGTTCCGAAACTTCGTAAAACACCCTTCCCATAAACAATTTTTATCTCAAACCCGGCAGACTTCTATCTCCTTCGATCAAAATACATTGCTACTCATTCGCTAGGATACATTTCTCGAATCTGAAGAATTCAATTGGCGTGTTCTAGTCAATGTAGTCAGCTTCAAAACAAAAAAGAGAAGTACCAACAGTTCAACCTGACATTGGAATCTCGAAGGATGATCTTAACTCCCTCTCACGCACAATAACCTCCTGTGTACATAAATGTCTATTCACTTAACAAACTTGTAACACGGCTCTCTAATCGGTTTTTCGCTGCCGTTTTTGGTAAGTGCTCTACTTCCTAAAAGGCCAATGCGATTAGTGCGCCGTTATACGGCAATACATTTTCACGCCCCCATTAAGCCCTTTACATTATTTTATTTACTTTTCATGATTCCAAGACTCTCTTAGCCTAAGTGATTTTTCGGATGTGATGTCGTGAAAGCTGTCCTTCGCCTCCCTTACTAACTTAAGGTGGTGCTACAGCCTTCATTGACCGCTAAACCCGTCTTCGCCGCCTTCGTCTCAATACTCACGAACGCACCAGAGACAACACGCTGCGTTCTTCCGATTATGTCAATATCGTCGGTGTATCCGAGTAATTAGACGGACTTTTCAAAGATTGGCCTCTGGTATTGAGGACTCAGTTTTGCACTATTCTTTCAAGAACGACATTGAAGAAGTCGCATGACTGCACGTCGCCTTGTGTTAATCATTTTTTGACATCAAAGGTTTCGATGAGGTCTTGACCGACCTTGATGGAAAAGCGTGCATTCTCCATGGTTATTCTGCCCAAAACTTACCATAGCTCTGTAAAGCTCGTCTCTATAGATGCTATCATGCTTGGCCGTAATATCGATGAAAGGGTGGTGCGTATCGATTTGAAGTTTCTGGGTTTTCTCCAAGATGTGAATATTTAGTCGATGTTGGACTTTCCTTGCTGGTATGAACCGATCACACAACACAGCAGATAAGATCTTATAGGCGATGTTAAGAAGACTGATGCCTCTGTAGTTGGCACACGTTCGGAGAGTCTCCTCTCTTGAGGATCGGGCAAGGTGTTTAAATTTCAGATTATATTAATACATACATTCATATTGTTTCAGTGGTCTGCGATTACTCCAAAAGCGCTTGTATATATAGCTGTCAAGAAAATGCTGAGAAACGAAGCGCTGAACTCGACAACATTTTAAACGGCAAAGACTTGGAATCCTGCCCTTCCCAACCAAGATCCCTTATGCGTACAAGCATCGATTTGACTGGTATCTATGTTTATTATTGTCATTAGTTATTATAATTTTCTTTCTTTAAGCTCGTGATGATGAAATGGTCGAGAATCTGAACGATCAATATATGCCAGCCGGATACTGGGTGTGCACAATTCTGTTCTTATCAATCGCAATAGGCTTCACAGCCACATCAGGACTGTTTTCCTTAATCAATATGGTCTACAGTCCAGTTGAGCCTATATTCAACGTACTAGGTCTATATATCTGGAATAGTATTGCTGCTGGAGCGTCACTCTTGGCATCTATATTATGGGGAGTCCTGTTTAACCATCACCTAATCAATAACATTGCTGTCACCGACACACTAAACTCAAAAGTAACCTTTGTCTCAAAGGAGAATGCCTCAATTGGGTTTTCATATTATATGATGATAGTGGCTTTCGTTCTTAACGTAGTGAATATTGGCTTGCTGGTGCTGCGTATTTATATAGTCAATCGAAATGCTGAGCCACCAACGATAACTATCGACAAGAATGATGCACCATTAGAATTCTATTGAAATTAAGATAAAACTGCATATTTTGTAAATTGTTCGTTTGTAAAGTTAAGACTTAAAATATTAAAACTTATAGTAGTGTAACTAGGAAAGTCATGGTTTATTTACTCAGCATAGAAAATGGTTTCCAAAAAACACTAATGATTACAGAAAAATCTAACTAGTGGTCCCATGGTTGGTATTTATTTTTTAGAATATAAACGATGTTCGTGCTTTGGTCTGGTTTGTAACTTGAAGTCTGGAATTCGAAGACCTTATTAAGCGGAGCGATGCTGTCCATTCTCCGGATGTGCCATTTAAAGTTCGCCAAATATCCGACAAACTTTTCCAATGAAATCCAAGACACCGCGGCATTAAATCATCTTCGGTCGCGGGAACATTGTTACAAGCTCATCTAGCCAATAATCCTAGCAACAAGCGTCGCCAGCGATCTCGATCTTTTGCCAGCTGTCTCCAGTTTCGCACGCTAAGTCGGTTGAGGTCCCCTTCCACTTGCGTGCGCCACCTGAGTCGCTCTACATGTCCCAGCCACCTCAGTCGTTGGACCTTCACTCTTCTGGCTAAGTCGATGCCGCCGTACAGCCCGTAGTTCGTCGTTGTATCTCCTCCTCCATTCCCCGTCTGTGCAGACGGGACTAAAAATCACCCTCTCGAAACAGCCAAGAGCAACCTCATCCGCTTTAGGCAGAGTCCATGCCTCTGTACCGTAGAGCAGGACTGGGACGATTAAGGACTTATAAAGGGTCACCTTAGTTGTTCGAGAGAGGGATTTGCTACTCAATTGCCTTCTTAGCCCAAAGAAACAGCGATTGGCAAGAGTTATTCTTCGTTTAATCTCAGCGCCGGTGTCATTGTCTGAATTTATAGCGGAGCCTAGGTAGACAAAGTCCTTAACTACCTCAAAGTTATAGCTGTCTATAGCGACGTTCTGTCCGAGACGTCAGTGTTGGGAGTCCTTTCTTGTTGACAGCATATACTTCGTCTCGCCCTCATTGACCGCTAAACCCATCTTCGCCGCCTCCGTCTCGATACTCACAAACGCACCAGTGACATCACGCTGCATTCTTCCGATTATGTCAATATCGTCGGCGTATGCGAGTAATTGGACGGACTTTTGAAAGTTTGTGCCTCTGGTCTGCGGCAGCTTGGTCAAAGGTTTAATCTCTGAGTTTGTCTCAAACCTTAGGGTTCTTATTCAAAGATTGTCTTGGCGAGGGCATTGTTGTCCATTTGTGTGATGCGCATTGCCATATGTACTTTTATTAACAATAGCAGGCATTCCTAAGTTAACAGCATTAATATCCAATAGAGTCCTGCACATTTGAGGTCTCTTGGAACTGTTTACCACCACCGTAGGACGGGTACCCTTTCGTCTTGTAAAAAAAAAATTAATGAATCTAAAAAACAAAATTGACGAGGACTCAATGACAAGAATGATGATTTGCATACTTCTGTACGTACACACTGTTGCTTTCTTTACACACCTCTTTAGCGGAATAAAGTTGTACAGAGCATTAGCCTCTCTTTCTGAAACGTTAGCGTTGCCTTATGCCTGGAACACTGACCATAGAAAATGAGCAATCCACCAAAATAAGTGCTGACTATACGAACGTTATTGGCAGGAAATAAAATACGTCTTTTAAAAAAAATATATATTTCAATTCATTACATATTCGAGAAAGTTCACTTATAAAAAATATAATATCTATATTCATTCAGGGAGTATTGGTTTTGTTCAAGTTTCTTTACTTATATTTTATGGCTGACTTTATCCCTTAAGTAAAAAATTATGTAAATCGTTTAATTGAGATTCAAGTTCTATGAAATAAAAATTAAATACGAAGGCAATTTGTTGGCAGTTTTAGTAGAGCATAATAGCACTTTGATTTTTCTCCTCAGACGGGGGCTCTAATCGACGATCCTCTCTGAATTCACGTCTATTGGCATACATTAACACAATGATATTGATTAAAACAACCAGTATCGATATGATTAGCATGAAAAAGCTAAAACCAAATGTTGCACTGCCATGACTATACCAGTGCATGACTCGATCATCCACAGCAAGCACATTGTGCGTAAGGTACTGATAAAACTGAAAAATCCAACAAATAAATGCAAGAACTTGCGATACTGCTGACGAGATATTTGAAACGAATAACAATGCCATCAAACCATGATTTTTGGATGCTGATGCAGCCCTCAAGACGGAAGCTATCGCTGCAATCGCACAGCTCAAAAGACCAAAGCCAGTCCCTAGTGCTGTTATTAACCAAAGCCAGAAACTCATTACTTCTGGTTCGCTTTTGATGAACTCGTAAACTAGGTGAGGAGAAAAAATATCATTTTACAATCAATGCAATTGTAACGAAAAAAATTCTTACCATTTACAGGATGACTACGGATTCCGTAACCAAAATTTAAGTCTTTATTTCCATAAAAGAGACCATAGTTCACTTCTCCGGAGGACTCCTAAAAGAAAATAAGCACGAAGTATATTATGCCCAAAGTTTGAAGACATTAAACCACCTCGAGCGGTAACTGGCTTTATCACCCCTCAAGCTATCAACCTTTTTAGAGGCATGTACCGAGCCGCATGGATTTTATCAAGAGCCCAAGAGGACTGGGTCGACATGGTGTCACTAGAATACTTTTCGGTTTTCCAGCATGTCTTGCGTTTGCAATGGGAATCAATAAGTACATTTTGATCATTTTCATAAAATCCTGTTAATTTAGCCCTTAAGAGAACATAGAATCAACTTAATTTTAAAATTTCTAGATTAGTAGGAAACAAGTTTGTGCTCTCAAATAAAATTTGACGTAGTCCCTAAAAATATCAAAAGGAGATTCACATGACTGCCTGCGGAAAAACGTACCAAAACGTGAGAAATGGAAACAAATATTGATAAACTCCGCTTCTAAAAGTAAGTGTCGTTTGAAATAACTCCAAAAAATCTTTAGGACTTATTGTATTGTATGAACATGTGTACATACAATCATTGTCTAGTACCATCTGTAATTAATTTGTTTTATGTTATAAAACGCGAAATGTTAACGCAAGATTTACTCCATAACTGAGAGTTGGCAAATATACCACCAATTTGCAGGTGAGAGGCCAGCTTACGCAACCTGTTGAGTCACCAGCACGTCAACCGTGTGAATTTAAACGAAATTTAGCATACCTTCATGTGTATGTATGTATGAATGTAACGCTAATTAGCATTTCGTGGTACAAGTACAAGCGACAAAAGGTTGATTGTAATGTTATCATCATTGCATTGCTTACCGATGAATTGAGCCGCTTCGGTGACGCCCGTACCCAATGGTTAGTAGTTAAACTGACCAGTAACAGACCAATGGCTATACAACTTCCAAAGAATGTCGAAAAGACCAAAGCCCTTGTCCTGATACTCATGTCGCTTGTTATCTATGAACGAAAGATTTCAGGTAAACAAAAGATTTGTGCCAAGAACTTTTATCGTTTGCACTCACCTTCTGCCTTTATTTGGTTTAAAATTTCTTTTGATTTGGTAATTGTTTGTGTTTCCTCAGTCGGTATTTCTAGAAGTGGTTCATGGTTTTCTCTGTGCCTCTTTTTTGGGGAAAACAACTTGTGGGTCAAGTTACAATTCCTGGAATTGTCCACCAAACTCACATTAAATTGAACTTGTTTGATTTGGCTCAGAGGAGATATGTGGTATGTCTATAATTCTCATAATAGTAGCATGTGAATGAGTTATGAATTTGTTTTAGTAATTAGAGTTTGCACTTCGCTAATTTATTTATTGTTTAACTTTTGTTTGGCACAGTTCGCATTTGTTAAATTATCCGAAATGA
Source organism: Matsumyia berberina (assembly GCA_917880715.2). Classification (NCBI taxonomy): domain Eukaryota; kingdom Metazoa; phylum Arthropoda; class Insecta; order Diptera; family Syrphidae; genus Matsumyia; species Matsumyia berberina. Next base: position 2,103,545 of record OU862872.1, read on the forward strand.
AATCGGGTTTCCCTTAGTTGTGTTGGTACACCTGCTCTCGAAAGTGAAGTGCATTCTGCAATGTCGAGAAAAAAAAAGATTGACAATAGCACTGCCAGATTAACAAATTTTTAAACCAAAAATTAAAGTGAACTTTTATAGGGTAGTTTACCTTATACGAAAGATAATATAATACCAAGATAGCGTAACGGGCATTTAAAATTGAAGAAAAATAAAAAGCTCTTACAGATGCGGGCGGTCGGGGACAGGAGATGATCTGATCATTATTCACAGAGGGGAAAGCTTTTTCCCTTTTTTTCAGCAAAACGACAGTATGACCATGTGCATAAAGAAAACAAAAATGTATTTATTTAACTGCAATTAAATATTACTTGTTTTAGTTCTCTCCCTAACACATACATTTATTGAAATATACTGAAGTGGAAAATAAATATTCTACTTTTCGGATTAAGTCAAATATTCTTACGCTGGTGGTGACGCTGAAAACGAATAACTGTTCATCTTTTCCTTTCCCTCTTTTTATTTTGCGAAAATGGGATTTATATTCAAAAGGAAAAAAACAACAAATACGATAAAGCGCTGTGAGCGAAAGAACTTTTGAGAGCAAAAAGATATTGAAAAGCTTGGTGTCGTGTTATAGGACCCCACCATACAAAAATTTCGTATGGTGTGGATTATCTTGGTATTATACGACCTTTGCTTGTATGTACATACATATATCTGACTAAAATTACTAGTGAAAGGAATCTAAAAAGGCGATTTACTTTCACATTTTCTTAAGCTTTGAAGCAACGGCCTGCCAGATTAGCTCCATTATTAAAATACTGTATATGTAATAAGATGTCAACAAATAAACTATAGTACTTCTAGGCAATGCTTATCAGAAGATACAAAAATACAATAAATTTTATTTTTTCAAAAGTCGATTTTTTTTATTATGTGTGTTTTATTGTTGATTTCATCTGCACCATTATTGAACATTCCCTTTAGCTTTCCTGCATCTAGTACAATTTTATCCATTCTTCAAAGAATTTCGTGTTGTGAGCGCCTGTCAAAATATTGACGTAATATTTTTTGATTTCTCATATTTTCATAATTTTTTCGTAAAAAACTACTCGCTATCGTAATAAATCATGCGGTAATCAATTCCACAACGTTTCAATTATCATTATTGCATAGTATTTCCACGAAAACCCAAACGAAAAGTAACGAAAATCGCAAATTAAAGTTTCCAATATTCCACCTTGTATGACGAACAACCATGAAGTTTCACAATAAACCAAGAAGAGTTCAAAGTGTATGTGCAGTGCTTTAATATTTGTTTATTTCTTATAAAATAAATAAAAGATGTGTCTAACCTCAGTATGTGTGAGCTTGAGAGTTTCACCGCGTTCCAATTATAAATGCACTATTCGCCAATCTGCCAGCTTTCATTGTTAAAAATAAGGATTTCGATGTACATATGTACGGACGATTATGTTTTGTTTGCTGAGCGAACTGCTGCACTGGTTGCGAGACGAACCTCCATTTGGTGTGGGAATGCAAAAGATAACCTTACCCGCGCGCGTTTAATCTTCCTGCTTCTGACCTAATTTTGTGCCGATATTTTGACATTGTTTTGTTTGCCCTGTTGGTTTTATTTCATAAAATTTGAAGCCAAGGTGTTTCCTTTTTCTCTGCTCTCAGTTTTCAATGTCAGTATAGTTTGATAGGAAAAGGGACCTATTAAAGCAATGCTCTTGACGCAAGGTATATCTTAAACAATCTTAAAAGAGCCAAGCATCTTTGCATTGTATTTTCAGCAATGCGTCTCTCTATTGATATTGTGTATCAAAATCCTGTTGGAGGAAACATTAGTGAGCATCAAGATTTTCATTGGCGTGGTTTCAATAGCTTTTCTTTAGCAGAAGCCAAATTATAGTCTTGAACCAAGATTGGACATTTCGTTATCTTAACGGAAGGTAGGCTCAGCAATCAGTTAAAACAGGAACTTCATATGTATATGGAACAAACAGCTGACAAAGTTGGGACTGTACTTTGCGGTAACTCTCCAAGAAGTACATACATACATTTATATTGGCTCCAATAGTAAAACCGCAACGCTTATGAATTAATTCCAAAACTAATTTGGAACTCTCTCCTCGGATTACTAGCTAAAGGAATCATAGTCCTAATATTCATCTTAATGGATGTCATGCCACAACGCAGTAAAGTAAAGGCTCTACCCAGACTATTCTGGAGGTATCAAAGAGACAAGAAAATAGGAAACAAATCACAGCATTTCTAAGGAGACACTTTCGAGATATGTATATCTAACATAAGACAACGTGTGTTGAATATGCACCACAAACAAAGATATATCAGAGTATATCTTTTGTTTTGCTCTGTAACTGCCTCATAAGACAATCAAATTACATTCCATGCACGGCTGTTCTCAACTCTGATCTGATCTGTAAATACAATTTGCATGCTGGTTCCGACTACACAGACTGAGTCCCTCCGGTGTAGATTCGAAGTTATTTCGCTGATGGATCGCTTAAACGTAGTTCTTGGACTTTATTGACAGTTCGTCGTTGTATCTTCTCCTTCACTTACTGTATAAGTAGACGAGACCAGATATTACCTGAAGGACTTTTCTTTATAAACAACCTAGGGTAACCTCATCCACCCTTAACCAAGTTCATTGCTTAGCGGCATAAAGTAGGACTAGGATGGCTGTGGTCTTGTATAATCACTTTAATTGATTTAGAGGGGTTTGCCAGTCAATAAGATTCTTAGCCCAAAAAAATGACAACACTGGTGTCTTTGTTCGAGTTTTTAGCGAAGCCTAGCTATACAAAGACCCTAACTACCTCGAAGTTGTATCTGTCGAGGGTAACGTTCTGTCCGATACGTCGGTGTTAGGTGTCCTGTCTTGTTGATATCATGTGCTCCGTTATTCCCCCATTGATGGTTAAGTCTGCTTTGACTTAACCCGACTCAATACTCACAAATACTCTACTGACATAATGCTGCGTTCTTTCAAGAACAAAATGCATGACAGCACATCGCGTCCAAATACTTTTTTGCCATAAAAATTCTCGGGAATGTCCTTATCGACCTTTGAGTGCAGCGTGCATTCTTCATCGTCCATCCTGCACAATCGGACGTAGAGTTCGTATTTATTTCTAATGGACATTGATTTGAAATTCCTGCGTTTACTCCAAGATCTGCCAAAGTGTACAAATTTGGTCGATTGTGGACACTTACACAACTATTTCTTTTTTTTTTTTTTCAGATAATGAACATATAATTTAATATTACAACATCAGGAAAAAATTCAAATCAGCAAGCTAACTTATTCACTTGTTTTCCTCGAAAAACCGAAAAGAAATTATCGCCAACTCTATCATACAGATCTTCAAACGGACGGAGAAAAAAGATCTAAACGGCCGAATTAACTACCGTAAAACATGTGCGATCCACTCGCCCAAGCTCAAAAATGGACCTGTGAATACTGCACGTACGAGAATTTTCCTTCAGCAATAAAATGTACGATGTGCAAGGGATTGAAACCACTTCTAAATGAGGATATTTTTCGGTAAACTCATTTAAAGAAAATGCTTTTCTTTATTATTGCATAATTTTGCATTCCAGACTAAGTCCGCCACAGTCGACTGCAACAAATGTTGCCTCATCTCTAGTGGAAGCCTCTAGTTTGAGTTTATCACAATCTAATCTTAATGCGTGTGGACTCCCAACACAGGATGCGTCGAAAACAAAATGGTCCTGCAAAACATGCACATACTTGAATTGGCCACGCAGTCTGCGATGTGTTCAATGTCATACGAAACGATCAAACTCCAACGAAGATATGTACTTTAATTATGGTGGGAATCGTAATACACCATCCTCCCCAGTTCGAAGTCCAAAAGCAACCCCTTCACCAATAATACCGCCACCCACCAGTACCAGCGTTAACGAAGACCTAAACTTTATGAATATTAACTCAGGATCCGATCCTGACCTAGTGGCCAGCAGTAATAACTTAGCTTCGAGCAAAATCAGTCCAATAGGTTCAATTACGAATTTAGCTAGTTCGAGAATCTCGCTTACAAATTCGCAACAGATTACGGCGGGGGCAGTCGGTAGTCGAGTTAGCCCTGTTGAAGCAACAGCGCCACAAAATCAACAGCAGCGTTGCTACGTCGCAAAGTGGGCATGCAACGTAAGTGTTCTGTTGAAAAGGTAGTTATTTTCAAAAATACATGCATATTCCGTTTCCAGATATGTACTTACGAAAACTGGCCCAAAAGTCTCAAATGCTCCATGTGCGGCCGAGCAAAAGATGCAACGATTTGTGGCAATGAAAGCCTGTCGCCTAGCAATAAAGCCACAACCGAAAAGGAAGACGGCTTCGGTGCGTCGAATAATATAATTTCCAATAATTCGTTTAATAATAAGCACAGGTATCAACTTGGTGAGTATAAAAGTAACTTAATCTTTAGGTCTTTTGTGCTGAACAGTGTTTTTGTGTCCAACACAGGTTCTTCAGAAACTATAAACAACTGTGATACAATACAGGAGAGGCAAGAAAGACGTCAGCGACAAATAAGGCGGCAAGTCGATTGGCAGTGGCTTAATGCTTGTTTGGGTAAGATTTCTTTTGTCAAATCTATATATTGCCTCCTGGAATATTAGTAACCAGTACCACCAGATGAATGAATAATGAAAACAAAAATAAGTGTTAAGAAATATTTAAATCAATTTACTTATACCTTTCAGGTGTTGTTGAAAACAACTACAGCGCTGTGGAAGCCTATCTTTCTTGTGGCGGCAATCCAGCTCGTTCCTTAACTAGTAGTGAAATCGCAGCTTTAAACAGAAATTCGGCATTCGATGTCGGGCACACACTGATTCACCTCGCGATTCGATTTCATCGCGAAGAAATGTTGCCTATGCTCTTGGCACAAATATCTGGTTCTGGTCCCGGAATTAAACGAGTTCCTTCGTATGTGGCACCAGATTTAGCAGCAGATATTCGACGTCATTTTGCCAACACTCTTCGAATGCGTAAAACTCTTTTTAATTGTCATTACGTCCAGGAACACGCTACCTTTGCCTTACCAGCGGAAATCGAAGAACTCCCAATACCAATACAAGAGCAACTTTACGATGAACTATTAGACCGCGATGCTCAGAAGCAATTGGAAAATCCGCCACCTGCACTGAATTGGTCTTTGGAGATAACAGCACGGTTAGGTTCACGATTGTTAGTTCTCTGGAATCGCAGTGCTGGTGATTGTCTCTTAGATTCAGCCATGCAGGCCACTTGGGGAGTATTTGATCGCGACAATACCCTAAGAAGGGCGTTAGCTGATAGTCTTCACCAATGTGGGCCAATGTAAGGATATCTTTTAACTTATTAAAAAACGCTTTTGTTTAATTATGCGTCTGTTTTAGCTTCTATTCACGATGGAAGGAGTACGAAATGATACAGGCGGCCATGTTGCACTTCACTCTGGAAGAGACGCAGTGGGAAGAGGATTGGAGTACATTGTTATCGCTTGCCAGTCAACCAGGCTCTTCACTAGAACAGTTGCATATATTTGCATTAGCACACATTCTCCGTAGACCAATCATCGTGTACGGTGTCAAGTATGTTAAAAGTTTTCGAGGTGAAGACATCGGCTATGCTCGCTTCGAAGGTAAACCCCTATTTTTTTCTAAACTAAGCTCAATTTTTCAAGTTAACTAAACATATGCAATAAAGGTCTGTACTTGCCACTATTTTGGGATCAAAACTTCTGTATAAAATCGCCAATAGCTCTGGGATACACTCGGGGGCATTTTAGTGCTCTAGTGCCCATGGAGCCCTACGCTCGAATTGACTCCCGACGCGATGAACCTGGAGACGTTACATTTCTACCCTTGATGGATTGTGAGTCAAAACTATTACCCATACATTTTTTGACTCAAGCTGAGGTAGTACGATATACTATAAAAGAAGTTTATTTTCTTATATTGTTTTGGTTTTCTTACATCTTTTAGATGGGCAGAGAAGAGACCATTATGAGACAATGGTTGGATGTCTGTGTCACTGAGGGAGGATTATTGGTGGCTCAACAAAAGCTCAGGAAACGACCGTTGTTAGTTGCACAAATGCTAGAGGAATGGTTGAATCATTACAGAAGAATAGCGTAAGTTTTCATTGTACATTAGTGTATAAATTGCAACAAAATAAAATATATACAGGTTAATACAGGGTACGCCAAAGTTACTGTTGTAATCGTGTTTCACTGCATTTCATCCAAAATACATCTTTACGTATTGTTAGATACTTCACTTAATAGTGCGTCCACATCAGACTACATAAATACACACCTCTGGTTCTCTGGCTGTCGAGATTGTCGGGTTGAAGACTCTTGAAAAGGACATACGCCGAAACCTTTTGGGAAAGTGCGAAGATCAGCCTGCATTTGCATCGGCGGCATGTCTTTCGTTGGTAGGCACCACGCCATGAAAGCATTAAATTGCTGATCAGCTAGCTGATAGGAATTTCCAATTCGTCGTTTAAACTAATATGTGATGCGAAGATGATTTTGGCTGGAGCATTATTGTCCATCCGCCGAGCCACTGTTCGCGGTTGTATCCTTTTTTCTCCATTCGCCGTCGTATATGAGACCAAATATTCAACGAAGAGGTATTTAGAAGACGTTCTGCATAGTAATGGTTAACCGTTAGAGCTGACGGGATTATTATTCTTAAGCTATTTGATAGGTGTGTTAAGTTTTTCTGTACTAGGAGAAAAATTAATTCATTGTTGATGAGCTGTGATCGCTCTTCTTCCTCTATAACTCTCTCAATATACATAAGTAGCATTCAGAAATAAAACCATACGCACATTTTTTTTCGATCACATCGTTTGCAAAGGTAAACGAATGGCGTGCACATCATAATACAGTTGAAATGAAACCACAGGTGTCACCATCGGCCAACATTGACCTAAGTATGATGAAGAGGCATATTATATGTACATTTTTTTGTTTCTTGGTTGCGTTTTATAACAGCCGAAACATAATTTTTGTTAAATGGACTTGAAACTACATGTTTATTTCATAGACAGGTGATTGCCGCCCCATTCGCTAGACGTCCACAAATCACTGGCTACTCAAGTGAAGGAGACACGGATGAAGAATAGTAGTGAAAGCTATCACAGAGCAAACAAGTCTCATTAATCCGATGAATTTCTGAGGAATCACAAAGCTCTGCAACAAGGATATATATTAATATATATACATATATTAATTTTGGTTTACCATAAGAAAAAATGAATTCTCTACCAAATCAAATTTAATTAAAAACAAAAAAGATAATAATATAAAATATAATAAATTAAAATATTTTTTTTTTTTTTTTGTTCTGCAATAAGAAGCTTTTCAAACAATAATAGATTTAATTAAAAAATACAAAATAATTAATTATTAATCGTTTATGGAAATTGTGACGTATATTGGGTGCGTTTATAAGTAAATTGTACATTTTCGGGAAAATATATCGCAATAAGTTTTGATCTTTTATATATATTATATAGATATAACGTTACTAAATATTTAATATACATATATATACACACATAATATATTCATATAATTAATTTTGCCTACTATTATTATTATTAGCTTTAATTTAATTCATTGCTTTTGGTAACTGTAGAAATAAAAGGAATATATATATATATATATACATACGTACATATATATATATTATTATTATTAATTGAATTTAAATAATGTCCTTTCTTTGAATTTGCTGCAACAACTAACAAGCATTATGAAAAGTTTTAGATAAAATCGAATTTGTGATACTCTCGTTCTTACTTGTAAATAAATTAAAGAGAAAGAAAAAATATTAAAACAGAGAAATGAACCAAGTGCAAAGTGGAATTTTTTAGGCCTTAATCAAGGATTAATGGTTTTATAGTGAGAAGAGTATTTGCAAGGACACGCCTTGGAGTTAATGTGTAGTTTCTTTTTCTTCCTTTGTTAACAAATTTGAATGAAAACAAGTAATATTTCCTTAAAACAAATAAAAAGTTGTTGTTTTTTTTTTTTTTTTTGGTTATTGTTCAAATGACATTTAAACTTTAACCAGCAATCTTTAAACGGGTCGAAAAGTCGGAAACTCCAGAATGTAAAGAGTTCTTTAGGCATGTAAAGGATATTCATATTGTTTTTGAAGAAATCTGGTTGAAAAATGGAAGCAGCTACTAAGTGATAGTCGTAACGTACGATTAAAAGCTTACTGCGGCTTTAGATTTACTATACCTAGACATCTATATACATTTTCATTGTAGCTACCCGGTATTGGAATTAACCCTACTTCTCGTAATAAGACGTGGGTTAGAAATTTGTATAAGCATACTTAGTTAAGTTTTTATAAGGCAGTAAATATTCGTAATGACGAATTCTCATTACGCGGTATTTGGGTTTTAGATACCTAACTGCGCTTTCTGTATTGCTTTCCGACACAAAAGAGCAACCATTAAGATAGTTTTACGGCTCACTTCGTCATTGGCACTCCAAGCATAGTCCTTTGACGTCCTCCTTGTTTCCAGTATCAAAAAGCCTCCCCGTTGTCTACGTCCTCATCATCAAAGTTTCTTCATTGTATCTGTTGACTGTGACAATTTTCTAGATTTTGAAAGGTGCAGTATTGAACTTCAACATAGCTGAAATTCTTACACCGTGGCTTAAATGGCTTGGGATTTCATTAAAGAAAATGATTTTATGTATTGGAACAATATTTCTGGACTGTTAAAATTGATGAGTCGAAAATAAGTTTGACATGAGTATTACTGCGTATAGGACACAAATTAGCTTTAATTCACAGGATAGGTAACACAATGATTATTAAGAAAGGATGCTAATTCAATAAATTCGTCTTAAAAAAATCATTGTAACATCAAGGGTCAGTATTCTTGAATTTTAAGATTGTATATTTCTTATTGGGACAGCAAAGTGAGCAGATGTAATTGGAACTGCTCCTAAAATATCAGCCTTGTTACTTTTCAGTGCTTTAAACGCGGTACCGATCTCTTCCTTAATGGAAGTTGTGGGTACTCTTGGTAGTAGCGTTCTCTATCTACTTACATAACAATTCGTTTATAAATGGTTCCCATATAAGCCAACACCGATCTATGACTTGATTCCTAGGGGTTTAACAATAAACCTATATTACAGCACCTATATTCAAATGTTAATTCATTTGACCATCCAAGAATACAATAATAATAAAAAATTTACTTCTGTACGAAATAATTAAATTGAAATGAATTTATGGAAAAAAAAAAACGAACTATTAATAACATGTCGAACATTTTTTATTTCAATGCCGAAACATGCAGAGTTACTCTATAGCGGATGCCATTCTCTTAACCACAACCAACTTCACCAGCAGTTGACAGCTGGATGTAAACCCACCGACAAAAATGAAGTAATCATCTTTGATAGTATGCGGCTGTGCGTGTAAAATTTTTCATTTGCTCCGTGAAAAGTCGTGTCTCGCGTTTGTTCTCCGAATTTTACCAATTTACTGCAAATTAAAAACCTTTAAAGTGGCAAACATTATGCAAAGAAGCAGCTAAACCCCAGTGCAAGTGTTTTCAAGTGTTTTTAGTGCGAATTGTTCGAGAACATTGTGTGAGAAGTGCGAGAGAAAAACTCAAAAAGCTACGCGATGGGTAAGTACTGGCAGCGTTTTTAATTCTCACCCCTGCTCTATGTTCTTCACTCCAGCTAATGAAAAAGTCCACTCCCTATTTTTTTTTTTCAATCGGACTTCTTTCCATCAAATAAGTTTCTTATAATGTTTCCGGAAATGGACCAGTGGTCGTCTGCATTTGAATTCTGCAAATGCTGGCTGTACAGTGAGACCAATTAAAGAATTTATTCGAAACGAAGTCACCTAATTCCAGTCGAGTGCGGGGCCATAAGTTCAGCGCTGAGGTCATTCCAATTGGCTTAAAGGAAGGAGTTTTTTTTTTTTTGTTCAAATTAGAATATGAAACTGCGCTTTTTCGGCGTAAAAGTGAAAATAATAAATAAAATGAATTTATCATCAGCACCCACGGCACAGCGATCAGTTAAAAATAGAAATGAATGAGGAGAGGAATTTGTGCTTTACATTTCACCTGCCTTGGAGTAAATTAAAAAAATGCCTGATGATTGGGTGAAATGGCATTTTTCTCTTTCCGCTTGAGCATTGATTGATTGTAATTAGGAGGCTCTCTATTTCTAGCCAAGAGAGAGAGACCCTATTACGGAAATGGTAAAGGGTAACTTCCGCTACAAAAATTGTAATAAAACCTCAAGAAGGCACAGTGCAACAAGAAAAAAAAATTACTAACATGGTTTTCGTTGTCGTCGTAGACCTCGTCAAAGCTAGACAACGCCTCTGGTTGTTGTTACGACATAGGCAAAGTAATTCCACCTCTCGTCCATTTATAATTACCAGTGCCTGCGCCAGTGCCACCTACTTCTATTTACTTTGTGTGGCATTAGCTTTGTATGGGAGCGCGGCGCGATTTGGCTGTTCATTGCTAGTGGTGTCTCTTGAAACTTTCTTGGTGTTCGCCGAGATATATTTTTGTTATCAATCTATTTAACCAAACACATAAGAAATAAATTAATACTGATTCTTATAGCCAAACCGATAGCAAATTTGTGTGCTTTCAATTCGCTAAAATGTCTATGCGTAAATATTGCTATGATCAATGGGAGTTTTGTAAAATTTGTGATAGGTAGCTATACCTAAATAATTCAGTGGAGTTCTTGGAAACCAATCACGGTTTATGGTTCTTCTGTTAGTAGATTATTGCTGAAATCTCTATCGAAAGTTTTTTAGTTAACTTCGTATATGTAGATTATATGACGTGCGAGTATTTACATATGTACTACATTTTATGTATGCATGTGTGTATGGCATATACTATTGTGGTGCAGTGAATGGCCCCATTCTGCATGGTCATAGCATGATTGAACGCATTCAAATTCTTCTCCACCATTATACACTCTTTTATTGTTCCACGATAGACTAATGACATAAAAGGGCGTGAATCTGTATCCGTTTAGGTCAACTTTCATTTTTAATATCGCCGACTTTCAATTTATTTCAACGTGAACTTATCCTGTGATCGCCGTAGCTTAGTATTAGTGCTGAGCAAACTCACACGGGTTCAATTACGATAAAGTTAACAAAACATCTTTCGTGGCACCATCGTTCAAAATATACTCCCATCGTTTAAAGTATCACCAAGCCGTTTCAAACGCAGTAAGCAGCAAATGAGGCAAAGTTGCAATGCTTTATGATGATGGATACTGGATGAAACACTGCCTGTTCGACATTGCACAAGTTTTGGCGACAGCAGGAAAATCACAAATTCCCCTCCAGTTTCTGCACGCAATACGGTTGCCCTTCTTAAGGAAAGACATTAAAACTTTTTTTTAAAAGATTTGCTATTCCTAAGTATTCGATCGTGGTCAAAACATCAAAAATATTTGTTCATGAAGGTTCAGAATCAGGCCATCTTTTACAGACCGGAGGTATCTCATCCATAAAGGACTTCATACCTTTGACTAAGAAAACAGGAGGATTCTCTCGATCACGGATACACTCATTGCACTCACTTTCAGTACATCTCAACACACATCCCAAGCCTGATCTTTCTTCACAGTTTCTAAGGAAACTAAACGGACCCGACTGAGATCTATGAGAAGAGCATCCCGCTCACTCTGGCATACCTTCTAAATACTGTGGTGTTTCCACTTTATATCATTCAGGCTTTCTGCCCCAAAGTCTGCAAAATCATTTCGAGTTGTTAGTTCATCCCGAAATTGTGGGCTGTCTGAGGGATCTCCAAACGAGTCCATATTGATTTTTGTGTTACCAACACTCGTTTTTGTTTACCATTTTGTCGGAACGTTATACGACATATTTGGCTTTTCGGACTTTAGGGTCTGCTCCCATTAAAGTGCGTACTTTACCAATGTTGTAGTCGCTGTTATCAGTTCCCATGACCCCGTCCCTGAAAGCAAAAAAAAATAAACAAAATCTATTAAATCACCAGCTTTCACTTTCAATGGAATTAATTTAGTAAACACCACTATGATACGAAAATTTGGAACCCATTACACTAGGATTTCGCAACATTTCTTTCTCGTCATTTGCCTGAATCAATTGCGCCGGCCTCGATTCATGAGTGCATAATACTGGATTATCTCGATGTTCGGCTTGTTGTTCTTTTTTCGCGTAGCTGTGGTTATAAGGAAAGTGTGTGACATCATCGTCATGTGCACACTGTGTTTTGCATTAAAAACCGAGAAAATATATTTTCATTTATTCATGGGAGAGAGCATGATTTTCACTCCAATCGAAGAGTCGTTGTAATGTACTCCTCCTCCTCGTTTCGCGGATAAGATCGGGGGGAGTGTTATATAATAGTCCATGTCGTTATGTTCTCAGCACCTGATATAGAATTGCTAATAATTATCACCTAGTGTATAATGTTTACACTTGATATAAGCAAGTGTCGATAAACTTGTTCGTCATCACTGACGGTGGTGGTGGTTGGTTAAACAGAGAGCGGCAGACCCAGTCAGCCGTAAAGACATAACTCCCAAACTGGTTTATGATCAGCGCCGCAATCATGTTTGCAAATGTGAATATAATTGGAACGGCCAGTTATTTTTACAAGCGAACGTACTAGGCTGTCCCTTTAGCAATAGGTCATTTGCATTTTAAGCTACATATATTTAAAATGCGTTGTTAAAATTTGCTTGAGTTTAATCGAGTTAAAGATAAAAGTTGGTCAAGCAGGCGTGACTAATATTAATTAGCCAACGTCACACAATGCTTTTGGTGTGATAATTCAGAGACAATATTAAAAAACATGTTTTTCAATTGATGACTCAGCGCATAGCTCAGTCTGTGTTGGGCGAGCGACATTGAATGGTTAAATTTGAAATTTAAATTCAATAGGGCGTTCTCGATCGTGACATTGATCGGGTGGCCTTACGGTATTGGGTTGACTTCTGAGAACATTTGGCCTTGGCCATAACTAGTTGCATTTGTTAGAAAAGTCGATCTTATTCTCGTTCAAAGCACCTGTTTGCTCGCTATACCGGTTATTTCTTTCTGTTTCATTTCACTTTTTATGAAAGAATTAAATTTGGAGGAATTTCGCCTTGGAATCAATTTTAAAACAATTTGTTTGTCTGCATAAGTGATTTGTCCTCACTTAGAATAACATTCTTTCGTTTTGCCTGTCTAATTAGTCGGCGAGTTCACATTGTAATTATCTTTTGGTTGTTGTATGCGTTTTTTTTAATAAACCCCATCCACGACCGACGTTCGTTCCACAGCTTAGCAGCGTCCGTTTGTATACATTACTCTATTGTTATTGCGTAATTCCAAGCGAATACCACATACAGATTGTGACCGGTTTCCCCTCAATGTTTGTGATGAGGTCAGTTATTAGCATATCTGAGTTTATCGTAAGCACTGAGTGGCAATGCGGCAGAATAAGGTTATGCAAAGGCGGCAGATATAGATGCATACATATGTATGTATGTACATGTATTTCGCCGAATCATAATCAAAGTAAAACGGGCCATTTATCATCAAAAAGTTGTATTCAAATTTTAGATTCTCTCACGTCGGTTATTTTTTTTATCTTATCGCAAATAATTTATTGCCGCTCTTCGTCTGGGAAAATCATTCACAGAGCGGGAAAGATATGATTGTAAAACGAAATCCAGCTAAAAAAAGAATAATGACGTTTGTTTATTTTAACGAGTCTGAAACTACATTCATTTCTTTCTCGTACAGAACCAACGTAATGACAAAACATATGAGCTATGTATATACATACATATATGAGGAAAGGCGGATTTTTTTGGCAGAACAGTTGGTAAGCACAGCCTACACGTCACCGTGTCAGGAAACGCACTTAGGTTAATCGCCTTTTCTGGAGAGCAAAACGCTATTATAGCAATCACAAGATTTTCTCATCTCAATATTCACAAGGGACGTGGCGGTCTTCTGATCATCAAACTTACCTACAACGAAGCTACAGTCCGGGTTGGACAAGCGTACCCAGACAACTCGATCGTTAGCTAATTGGTCCCAGTTCCGTGCGCCAACTTGGTTGATGCCCCTTTTCACTTGCGCGTACTGTCTATGTGGTCTTTCTTTGGGAAGATTCGAAGATTCTCGGGCAGGAGCATTGGTGTCCATCAATACTGAACAGACGTTCTGACCGTATATCGCTTACAGTTCGTCGTTGTATCTTCTAAGCAAGTTAAACTTTCCTCTCGTAACAACCCGATCTTATTTATTATGGATAAAACACAAAGACAGCCATAAAGCAGGACTGGTATGCAACGGATCTCCTATAGAGTGACTGTAGATGTTTTTACTTAACCATTTTCTTAGACTGAAGAAACCGCAGTTGGCAAGTGTTATTCTTCGTTTGGTTCCAGAAGTCCATTAGTGGAAACACCCCTCCCACCCTTTCTTGTTGGCTACATCCAACAAGTTTACAAAGGATGGAAACCCAGTCACAGGAGGTAGGAGTTAATAGACGGATTCAAAACGGTCAGCCAGCTTGATGTTTGGATTGACGATAAACCAAAGGGCGTTGTTTAGGTAGGTAGATGGGGTGGCCAAATCTCCCTGGACGTGCGGCACGGCCATTATGGTTGTTTGACCATTGGGAGAAAGCTTGTAGTCTAATGGCTGCACAAGCAGCTGACTGTTTGCCAAAAATATCTAGAGGTAGTAGATGTAGGAGCACATCAAGTGCCGCGGATGGGGTGGTTCTTAGTGCTCCGCTAATGCAAATCTTTGCACTTTCCCCAAAATATTGCGGTGTAAGGCTCTATCTAGGGCCGTCCACCAGACGATCACACCATACATGAGTATAGGTCTGACAACGGACACGTAAAGCCAGTGCGTGGTATGAGGTTGCAATCCCCACTTCTTACCAATCACTTTTTTGCAGCAGTATGGCGCTACGGTGGCTTTTTTAACGCGTTCAATAGTGTTGGCTTTCGAGCCTAATTTACTGTTCAGAATGAGACCCAGAAACTTGTCTTTGTTTGTAAACCACAGGCGGGTGCCGTTTAGGATAGAGAGGGCGTTTTGAAGAAGTTCACTAAGAGTGCTAGGGAATTTGCCGGAGACAGCTATCGCAATGTCATCTGTATAGGCATCTACCACGCATCCAGCCCGTTTCAGGTCGAGCAGCAGCCTATTGACCGCTACAATCCAGAGAAAGGGGGACAGAACACCACTTTGTGGCATACCGCAGCTCACGGATCCGCGGGCCGAGGCATTGCCCAGCTTGGTAGGACGTTGTTTGCTTTCGTGTATACGAAACTGTGATTCAGCTGAACATATTTTTCTTACTGATTTTACTATTGAAGTTACCGAGGATAATTTTTATATTATATTAAGTCTCAGGCTTTATTAAGGCTCTGATTATTTGTTAGCCAAATTATCACGATCGGTTTTTTGGATGAGTGTAGGTGGATGTTGGCAGCCACGGCTGCTGGTCTTAAATCCAACCTGTGGAATTAATGTAGAGTAATATGTTAAGATGTGGTCGCCGTGGGTCAGTGGTTAGTGCGTTGGACTGCTGACCGAGCGGCGTGGGTTCAAGCCCCACCTCTCGTCGGTGAATGACAGGCCCCCGGGAGTATAATCCGTCATGAAAGAGCTTCTCAATTCGCCGTTCGGAGTCGGCAATAAATTTTAGGTCCCTTCCATTCGTGCGAACAATATAAACACGCACAACATGAATGGTTGCGAGAAGCTAGGCCTTGGCTCATCCCGAGCTGTCGCGCCAGCTATTTATTTTTTAATATGTTAAGGAGGAAGAGTTCAATAGCTTACTTTGACACTTGCAGATGCAGTGCTCGATGGTTTCTTTCTCGTTTTTCAGCTGTAGCAGTGCAGGTTTAAAGAGATGCCGAGCGTGTTTGCATGAGTTCTTACTGACTGCTCAGTGACCCGTAAAGATGGCGACTATGAGCCCGATGTCTGTTCGGTTTTTATTAAGGAGGTTGTTTGTTTTCATGTGGTTGTTTGTTGAACGAGTCTTTCTGGATATCGTACAGCTAGTAAAGTTCTTCCTTTTCTGTTTGGCTACTTAAAAGTAGGGTTAGCTAATTCTTTCGTCGTGGGATAAGAACTCTTCAGATTGAGTCTTACTCTTAATTAAATTAATAATATTTAATTATACATGTGTATGTATGTATATATGTGCATACATATATTCATTTTATTTGCAAGCAAAAAAGAAATATTTGATTTTATCATTTGTGTACCAAATAACCAAACATTTCAGTTCTTTATTAGAAATTTTTACAATACAAGCCCTCTTATCTTGTTTTTTTTCGCATAATATTTGAACAGCAAACTCAATTAAATAATTATTCTGATTATGGTAATTAAGTTGCGACGAATTGAGTTACATGTGTGTCGTTACTAAAATCTATAATTATTTTTGACAAAAAAGTACATGCATCACGTGTTGTTTAGTTTTTTTTATATATATATGTATAAAGCTATTAAATTGTACATAGAATTTATATGTACAGTCATTGTCACTATAGATAAAGATTAATCCCTTAAAATATGTAATTCGCAAAATTTTTTCTCAAGTTTTTCAAAATATATCATGACCGAGATGTTGAGAACTAATGCAACTGAAACTGTAGATGAACAATGGTCGAATGTTATTGACATAAGCTTTAAATAATACGCTTGTCTTCAGGCACATTGAAAGGGATAAGTTAATGGTCACTTACGATAGGAATCGCTATCAGTGGGACACAGATTCATCTATAACGAATCCTTATATCTAACTCAGGAGACCAATTCAAATATATATGTAAATAGAATTAGAATTGATTCAAAAAAAACCGCTTCAAATTAGCCCCAAAAGCGTCAACAAACAACAATTATAAGAACCTGAAGAGTTGAGCCGAAAGCCTTTGTAGCTAGAGCTCATAACAACTCCTGTACTAACCTAGCAATTTAAGATTACTTTGTTAGTCTATATAAGTAAATAAAAACCTAAAGAAGATAAATTGGCTCAGTCGAAAGAACTAGGTCTCAATGACAGTAAACTGACCAAGAAAGAAAAAACGGAGTACTATATAGATTCTATAGAAGGAATCGTAATCAGAATGGTAATCAGACCGGACAGAAAAAGCCACACATTTAAATATTTGCGTAAAAATTCAATGGGTAGCACTGTGCCTACTCTCATCAAAGTCATGACAAATAAAAAATAAAATAGCTAACGCGAGAGTCCAAGCTTTTCACAGTTACTCATGTTGAGCGTATTATATTTTTCGCGCGGACGAAAGGGACCTTCAATTTTTAATGCCGTCTACGAATGGTGAAATAAGAAACTTCTTCATAACAAATTATTTTCTCGGAGGTTAGTCATTGCCTGCCGAGAGGTGGTGGTGCGAAAAATGTTTGGCTGGGCTCGTAGTAGTTCGTACAGCAACCCAATGCATTTGTCACTACACCATCGCGGTATATCATAGAAACAATAAGCTGTCGAGTGAGGACGTTGCTGTCAAAAAGGCAGCAGCTTAAACAGAACAATTTAATACAAGAAGTAGCTCTTCACCCAGTTATGCCGTAACAACTTTGCATGCAGAGTGTATTTAGAAAAAAAATTAATTCCATTTGAAAACAACCTAAAAGTTGTTCAAACAATTGCTGGAGTATGTACAAATTTAGATAAAGTATTTACGTCCAAAATATGTCCCTTATCTACGTTGCCTCTCCAAAGTCAGTAATAAACGTGACTCGCACCACTAAATAAATTGGAAATTGATAAAGAAAACAACTACATACTTCTTATAAATGCTTTCGGTAACGAAAGCGAATTACGTGTAACCTCCTGTACATGGTTATTTTTTCTCTTTACAGGTAAACAAAAGATTTACTGTGCTAAGTGTGAGAAAAAGTGTTCCGGTGAAGTCTTGCGCGTTGCCGACAAACACTTTCATAAAACCTGTTTCCAATGCTGTCAGTGTAAGAAGTCTTTGGCCACTGGAGGCTTTTTCACGAAGGATGGAGCCTACTATTGCATTCCTGATTACCAGAAGCTGTATGGCACCAAATGTGCCGCCTGCAGTCAATATGTGGAGGGCGAAGTCGTATCAACCATGGGTAACACGTACCATCAGAAGTGTTTCACGTGCACCAAATGCAAAATGCCTTTCCAATCGGGAAGCAAGGTTTGTAAGAGAATGTTTGTTGCTTACTTTTGATGAACCATTTGCTTCCACAGGTAACTAACACTGGCAAAGAGGTGCTCTGTGAGAGTTGTGTCAACCAGGCATCACCACAGAAGCATCAAATAGCGCAGCAGCAACATTCATCACCAAAGAGAGAAGCTGCAACGACCCCTACTAGTCCCACAAGAGCCACTGCCCACCAGCAAAACACTGGTGCTGTTTTATCGGACAAAGCTAGCCTCAAAGAGGACTACGACCCCAACGACTGTGCTGGGTGTGGTGAGCTTCTAAAAGAGGGCCAAGCCCTTGTTGCATTGGAACGTCAATGGCACGTATGGTGCTTCCGCTGCAAGTCATGCAATGCTGTTTTAAACGGAGAGTACATGGGCAAGGACGGCGTGCCGTACTGTGAGAAATGCTATCAAAAGTCATTCGGTGTGAAGTGCGCTTACTGCAACCGCTTCATCAGTGGGAAAGTCCTGCAGGCAGGCGACAATCATCATTTTCACCCTACTTGTGCTCGTTGCACTAAGTGCGGCGATCCTTTCGGCGATGGCGAGGAAATGTATTTGCAGGGCAATGCTATTTGGCATCCTCGCTGCGGTCCAGGACCTTCCGAGTCCGGTATCATACTAAACGGTGGCACCAATGGAAACTTTACAGACACTGAGTGCGATCGTATTAGCACAAGTGCTCTCAGTGAAATGGTAACTATAACTTGAATGAAGGATTTTGTTGTTCGCACACAGTTTAGCTCTTTTTGGCCAGCAAATTGACACTATTGCTTCATTTAATCACTTATTGAACTCTTAAGTTATTTTTGCATGCATTTTGTTTCATTATTAAAACCTTTTTTTTTTTTTTGTTGAGATTATTACTTTGAGGCTGCAATTTTTTTCAGTATTTGCGTTCGAGAACACCGAGTATTAATGGTTCTGTATACTCTTCTAGCCGAAAGGTGCGTTTTATGATTTTTCTTTTGTTTGTTTCTTTACTATTATTGTGCACAAGTACTTTTGTTTGCGCTTTGAACGATTTTCTGTCTGTATGGTATGCACATGTAGGGCTTTTTCATGACGATTTGTTTTTTTATATTTCAGCATTATCGTACAGTTAGTCCCGGACTGATTCTAAGGGAGTACGGCCGTTCTGCATGCGATGATATTTCTCGCATATACACGTATAGTTATTTGACCGATCAGCCACATTACTTGCGAAAACCAATTGATCCGTACGATAAGACACCATTGTCGCCACACTTTCATCGACCGTCGTCATACACTGGTTCTAATAGTCGTCCACCGTCACGACCACATTCACGGAATAGGAGTGCTATGAGGGTCCTTGTGGATACAATGCGATCGGAGACACCGCGTCCCAAGAGTCCCGGAATGAATAACGAAGAACCAATTGAGCTGTCACATTATCCGGCTGCTAAAAAACCTCCACCGGGCGAGAAACCGAAGATAGAACGTGACGACTTTCCGGCACCACCGTATCCATATACAGATCCAGAACGTAGACGTAGATATTCGGATTCGTACAAGGGGGTACCAGCATCAGATGACGACGATGAAGTTGATAATGCAAAGAACGGCGGAGCTGACGAGGAAGCGTAAGAACGTTTGTTATACACATTATCCTTGCATTAACTCCTTTGTTTCGAATTCTTTTTTTTGTTGAAACTGTCGAAACGCGAAGTGATTACGAATGGAATGGAATCTTGTTTACAGATCATGTTATGGCTCAAACAGATTTTTTTGTGAAACTGTTATAATTGTTCTCGAAGACGCGATGTACTTTCGATGCTTTAAAATTTGTCGTTTAAATTAAGTTGAAATAGTAGCATTGCATGAAAGCTACCAATCGTCTGTGATTTTCATTTATTCTGCACTATGGGGCTGTATCTTAGATTTGAGATATTTAGACCGACAGACTATGTACTTCCATAGTGCTTGTATGAAATGCAAAACGATTTCAAACGAACTGCAGTATGCACAAGCAACTTACCGTTTAGAAGAGTAATATAAATTCCGTTTTGTTATTTTTGAACACAAATGAAATTGTTATTTTAGCTTTAAAATTTGTAATGGAAAATAAATAAAATTTTCTTTTTAGTCGTTTGAGGAGAGAAACTGAAGAATTGGAAAAACTGAACTCAGGAATTGGTTCGGTTATTGCAAAAGATCTTAAAGAGCACGCTAAGTACAGGAAATGGAAACAAAACAACTTGGATCCCAGAAATGCATCACGTACACCATCGGCATCGAAGGAGCCTGTTTACAAGTTGAGGTAATTAAAGGCCTTGTCCTTCTTTTTCTTTGATTAATGAAAAATATGCAGTAGATAGTTGAAACTACTGGATACTTAATGTACATAAAAAAAAAAACATCTCGGGATGACCCAAGGTCTAGCTTCTCGCAACCATTTATGTTGGCGTGTTACATTTTTCGCACGAATTAAATAGATCTTCAAATGATTGCTGACTCCGAACGGCGAATCGAGACGCTCTTTCATGATAGAATAAACTGCCGTAGACTTGTCATTCGACGAGAGGTGGGGCGAGTTCGTAAACGTCTGACTTACAAAAATCTGCATTACTTGCGTTCATAAACCGAAATACAAATCGAACTTACGCAGGCAACAGAAACCTAGTATGTTCGTAAACGTCAGAAATGTGCAGTAATCATGTTGGCGTCGGGCAGTTTGTGTAGACAAAAAAAACATCTGCATGAACGCCTGCTTGTTTTCTGCATGCAGACGAAAAAAATTTTCGATTTGCAGACACAAAGCAGGCATGTGATTGGACTTTCGCAGATTACTGGATATGGCTGAGGCTTGAACCCACGCCGCTCGGTCAGCAGTTGAACGCACTAACCACTAAGTCACGGCGACCACCGGCCTTGAAGCATATCTTGTTAAAAAATACATACCTTCAATGTCTACAGTCGGTATTAACCCATTTTTCTTCTGCAACGCGTACAACCGGATGTATCGACGGTTCTGTCCATGTAGTCCTTCCACTCCTTTCCTGAAAGTACACATTTGTCTTCTATAATACCACAAGGTTATCGGTAGCTTAAAGGGTGCATCAGAGCCTAGGTGCATCAGAGTTGTTTCTGCAGTTTTGTAAAGGGAAAACTTGATTGACAGTAAATTTTAATTTATTTATTTTTTCCAGATATGAATCACCAGTAGGTGCTTCACCCTCACGAAATCTAGATCATCAGAAGCCCTTCTACGAAGACGAATTATTCGATCGTTCAACCAGCTACAGAGGTTCAGTTGGCAAGTCCATCGGCAACGCCCCGAGCTACAATGGTAAGTACATATTCACCGCTGTAAAGAAAGCTCTAAAAAGTTTTTTGTAATCATTTATCGGGCAATGGGACTAATAATAATCTAATTATACATATCCTTAATTTAAATTGGAAAAAAAAAAAACCAACACAAATCCATATTTTCTTGGTGCAAACAAAATTATTGTAAAAACAACCAAATATCGTACAATTTTGCACAGCAATACATTCCTACCGATCGCCCCCGAAGCCAGGATACGGATTTAAAACATCAACGCTACCGCCGTCAATTAGAAACGGCTACAGCTCTGTAAGTGTTCTCTCTGTAAAGGTCTAAATGTACTCCTCTGTGGAGAATGGGAATCTATCTCTGTGTGGGCCTTAATTGATTTGCCGCATTATGCTTGTCATGTTGTAC
The DNA here is from genome assembly GCA_917880715.2 of Matsumyia berberina. Taxonomy (NCBI): domain Eukaryota; kingdom Metazoa; phylum Arthropoda; class Insecta; order Diptera; family Syrphidae; genus Matsumyia; species Matsumyia berberina. The sequence continues at coordinate 2,125,564 of OU862872.1, forward strand.
GTTGTTATTGTCCCACAGCAAAACAAAAATTAAAAATCCATCGCACTAATTCCAGTTAGAAATTTTTACTAATCGGGACATTTGGTTCGCTTGAAGTTTTATCATAACCAAATAACATTTGTTTCTAATTTTTCTACTTTCTTAATGCTACTCCTGTCGTGTGTGGAAACCCGCCAAATAAAATAACAAAAAACTGGTGAATAACATAATTAAATTCATTAATGTAATATAATGTATGTTGTACATTAAATAATACACCTGCGTACGCACCAAACAACACTGTTTAAACATAGTGGTGAGTTCGCTTCGTCATGTTCCTAAACCCGGATACGGCTTGGCTCCTCGCTCTCATACTTTCAGTTCTGCTACAACTACTGGTTCGGCTGCACAAGTTGCAACTGTAAGCTTTCATTGTTGATTTTCTTTCCTTAAATGTGAATAATGTGTTATTGAATCATTAATGCGTTTCATTTTCTTGTCTTTTTTTTATTGTTTGCTTTTTTGGCAGGCCGTATCACACATTGTTTGGTTGTGTAAAAGCAAGGTGTTGTGTTTTATTGTTGTCTTCTTCATTTATTCTTCTAATTTATTTTGAATAAGTAAAAAGTAATAAATTATTTTATTAAATGATTATGCTGTTGTGCACTTGTTTTTTTTTTTTTGTTTTTTTTTTATGAAAAAAATGCTGTAATTTTATAAAGGGCTACAGTAGAAAATAAATTTAAATCAAATACACCTTGGCGCTCGTCTGTGCACGCAAAACCACTAGTAGTTATCAATGACCTTCTACATCTGTCGACTCAACAATGAGGACCACGGGCATTAAGTTTCAACGGCAGCGAATCTGCTTATTATAATTATAAGTAATATTAGTCCAGATGTCCTTCTCTCTATGCATACATATGTCAAAACTCAATTTCTTAAACACCGTCGGAGCGATGGTTGCTTAGCGCTCTTGTCTTCGACGGCGACTAACTTTCCTGTGACAGTTAGATTCGTTTATTTAGCAGAATTTTGCTATTTAAATTCATTAAATTTTGAATTTAATTTATGTACATATATATGTTTGTACATTGATATTATGTTATGTGGAAAGCTACGTTTTATATACATATTCAATTGTATTTTTCTTAAATCTATTGAAGGTATTTTCGTTTATTACGTCAGATAGCAGTGCGTTAAACAGTTGGCACCCTTAGCAAACAATATTATTTCGAGCTGTATTCTGCAAATACGATGGCACTTTAAAATCTTCTCGGTTTCTTTAGTTATATGGCAGAGAATCTCTTACATATCTCAAATATAAATATTTCGGTAACAGATCGTTTTTGATATTAAAAATAAGATCAATACTTTCACCGCAACTTCTCCTCAGATGAAAACAAAGATTCCGATTTTAGTTTCTTTAAAGTAACCAACGGTACATAAAAAAGAATGTGCGTGTACCTATAAGAGTATGCGGCCTCTTATAGGACATACTAAAATACTTTTTGGTTATTGACCCCTTGTGCGTTCTAAGGACTCCACTACGTCTACGCGCCATCGCGTATGCTATATGCTTTAGCTGTCTCCAACTCTTCCCCAATTGGCAGGACTCCTTCTCAACTGTTTTGCGCCACGTATCTCTCGGTCGACCCACTTTTCTGCCATATTGAGTAAGCGGAGTCCATTGCATAGCGTAGTTAGCAATGAAGAAGAATGCCTCTTTTGTCGATGGATCGTTGTACCTATCGGGTCCTGATCAGTTCCCTGGTAAAGATTTTCGTTAACGACACGGTTAAGCCAGAAAATCCCAATAACTAACGTTTACAGCTTTTTTGTGATATTAGAGGTCACTTTCCCAGTGCTGCGCTCATATAACAGCACGGATTCAACATTAGAACGGAACAGTCATAGCTTGATAACATTGTTTCGCCATATTTTGGACAACATTCCAAACGTAGCCCTCACTTTGCCGATTCGGCTTCCAATCTTGTTCGGTTGCACCATCAGTCGCGACAATAGTCAAGATTTTAAAAGCTCTCTACTTTCTCTACCGATTGTTGGCTGAAGATTTTGGTTTTGGCTGTGTTAATGTTCAATCCCATGACGTTTGCCTCTTCCGTTGTCATTTGGAGAAGTTACGTAATCCTATGTGATAATATGTAGGCATACGTCGTCAGCGTAGTCAAGATATTCCTTCATTTCACAACGATGGGGCAGCGCGAAAGACTGGTGAAATAACGCAACCCCATTTTGAATGTCAAATTCCTCTGACAGTGTTCATCTGTGTAGAACATATCACCTTGACCCCTTCGTAAGTTGTCTTAATAATAGCTATTCATTTATCAAGTACACCTCTCCTCTGCAAGGCAACTCAGATAAATTCTCTGTTAACACTGTCGAATGCCTTGTCGAAATCGATGAACAGCAGGTGAAGTGGTATTCAACGCACTGCCCGATAATGATCCACAGAATGTTGATGTGGTCGAGTCTCTTTTCCAATTCTTCCTTTATTCACTCAAGAAATACTTAAGCTATTACCTTAGCTACTTGCTTTCCCCAAAAAATTATATCGCTAACGTTCTTTTCTCTGCATACATATACATTTGTGACTTATTCTGCCATTCTATTATCCTGCCAAAGAAGTCGTGATATTTTTGTGAGAAAATGGTTTATAGAAATGTTTAGGTTTGCCACATTGCAAAGAATAAATGTTTCTGTCAAATGTATGTATAATATACATGCATATACATAAGAATGAGGTTTCTGCTTTAGGTACGGGTACTTATTTTTATAGTTCAAAATGCACTGATATTACTGAAACTCTTTTTTTAAGTTATTTTCTCTTTAAATCTAAACTTTGCATGTCTTTTATTAAGTTGTTAGATTTTTTTTTGTTTTGTCACAAGTAGCATGATTGTTAAAACGGTATAAAGTAGGCTAAACCCCGAAATATTTTCCTCGCTCATTCTAATTAAGTTTATTATATCTACACTTAGGACTTTTCATTTGGAGGCGGCTTGGGTGACAAGACACACAGTACCGAATTTAGCTGTGGGAAATCAGAGGGTAAGTTGTGAATATAAAAAAAATCTTTTCATTAATACAGTGAGGGGTAAAAGTTGTTTTCCTATAAGTTTCTTGTCCTTTAACTAATACTGATTTGATTTTCTTTTTAACGAAGTTGTAACGAAGGACAGTTGTCGTTGTTTCTTTACGATTATGCAAAAGAAATTTATTATATTTGCTCTTAATTCTGACACAAACTTCATTATAACGAATTCCAGTGTAACAATAAGTTTGTTCATTATAAACAAGTTTAAAAATATATTTCGTTGTAGAGGAATTCTTAGGTATTACAGTGATTTTTTCTGGACAACAACTTTCGCAATGTAGGGAATTTTGTTAAAAGAAAGTTCGTAATAAAGAAGTCTAAAATTCCTTTATGCCTGAAACACAATTCTGCGTTGGTGCTACCGTTTTCCCGTCACGTTGGAAGTGCTTCACAGACGCGTTGAATTGAAATACTCAAATTGATCAGCTGTCTGCACAAAATCCCACACATTTTCTGAAATATAAGAAAAATCTGCGATGCGAAGTGTCAGAACGCACCAAAAGTTCAACCCAGTTGAACTTTTCCTCTGAGAGAGCCCGTCATTACGTATTATTACGTTTGCCTCTCTACTCTTTCGCTATCAAACGTAGAACGGTAGCACTAACGCAGAATTGTGTTTCAGGCATTAGTCACTGTTATGGCGCATAAACTTTGTTTGAATGAAAGTTCCAAGCCTATAAACAAATTTGTCCGATAGGTTGAAGTTTGAAATGGTAATGGCTGCCATCCGGAAAACGGCGAGAGAAATGTAGCTATATTTCATTTTTTGGCATCAGGCTAACGTTCTAAGAACTTTAAGTCTTAAGATCACACCTCTGATTTTGGAAGAGATAATAGTCAAGGAATCTAATTGGTTAAAATACCAAAATACGCGACCTCAACGCATTTTACTACTTAATTTAATTGGCCAACACATCAAAATGATGTCATATACACATTTTGTGGGCCACCGCCACTGTACCCGACTTATTGCTTCACAACAATTTTTACAATACCCTGTTTTTAATGCATTTTTACTCGCAGCTTAGTAATGCCAATCATTTTTTTTTTTTTTTAACTAGCTTCGGTAGATTCGATTACTGAGGGAGACAGGAGAGCCTTGGTAAGTGCCATACAATATAAATTACATAAGGGCTATAGTTCGTATTACAAAAATAAAATCAATTCGTTCTATGGTCCCTGCCCCACATTTAATTAACATTGATTTAAACAAATATTTTACTTTCCAGATGGGTGGTGATTTACCAGCATCGAGCACATATTCCGGTGTATTGTCTTATCACTATCCGCAAGCTGGTCTTATTAGGAGAAGTTTGCCTAATATGGCACACTCCATGCTTGTGCATGAGCCGGCAAAGATATATCCCTATCATTTGCTTATCATTTCTAACTACCGTTTGCCATCAGATGTTGATCGCTGCAACCTAGAGGTGGGTGCTACGAACCCATATTTTATATTTCACCGTTCCTAATGTTTTTCCATTCTAGCGACACTTATCCGATGTGGAGTTTGAACAAGTTTTACAATGTAACCGGTCGGAGTTCTATCGACTACCACAGTGGAGGCGAAACGAAATCAAAAGACGAGCAAAACTTTTTTAAGTACACATGTTCGTTAAATAAACGAATGGAAACCCATTTTCACGACAAAGATAAAGTTATACATACAAAAAACAAAAACAAAAAAAAAATACCAAATCAATGGTTACGATTGATAAGAAGAGTATGGCATTATCAGCTTTTTTTGTTCTAATTTTAAACATTACGACACACAGACTTTAATGACGAAAGTTTTTATGTTTTGTTATACATATTTTTTTTTTTTTTATTTATTAAAGATCATTTTTTCTTTGTTTATACAATTTCAAGTGTAACTTTTAATATACATATACATATATATGCGTGAACATGCTAAACCATTTGTTTACATTGCCAATTTTAATTTTTTTTTCCTTTTTTCTGAAGTGTGCTAGTTCTTTTTTGCAATCGAAATTGAAAAAGAAAAACTTTGCTTTTTATGGAGAGCAGGCTGTAGATTTAAGAGATAGTGCTTTTGTTTTTTAACGAAAGACCTTTTCGACACGAGAAACACGAAAGATATTATCGCCTTTTAGACTAAACACAGTGTGTGTAGAAGAGTGTTTTATTACATAGGTTATGTATGTACATTAAGAGAAGAGAAAAAACAAAACTAATATAAAACGTGTGCTCTGCAATTAGTTGCATATATATTTTTTATAGTAAACACTTTATTTATCTTTGAGATCCGTACGTACACACTGATTTCTGCTTGCAACACAAGCAAAAAAAAAGTGCAAGTTCTTAAGAAATATGAAAAATAGACAAGGAGATGTGGAAAGGAACACAGTTTCAGTGAAGCCGACGTTAAACAAGATACATAAATAAATAAATATTAAATAAAAACTTTACCCCTATGCAACTTTTACCAAATAGTTGATAGTGATTATATTGTTTTTATTGCATGCAAAAGTACGACGTTCCTCCACCACTAGCAATTTGTCCTACATAAATAGCTTTTATTGATTTTTTGTTTATTACTTAGGCAAAACAAACAAATAATTTTATCTGCAATAAATTGTAATTGTAAATAAATGTACCTGAATGTGCATTTTTGAATTTTTCTATCAAAATCAAACAACATTAAAATAGACATAGCTCCACTCCTAAGTAACTACTTTACATATGTACATATGTATGTCCTCTTATAAATCAACCCACACTTTCCACTCCTACTACTTAGCGGTAGTGTTAATATAAAATGAAACACTAACCCTTCAAACACCGCCACTTACCAACACTGTCTTTGAGTGTTTCAAGAAGGTAAAACCCTACGGTAACGTAAATCATCATCACACTTAAACGAAAGAAAAAAGTAATTTTACTGGACACGTTTTATTAACCTTACTTAAAAATAAAATTTTAAACAAATATTTAGGAAGGGATGAAATCAATTTAAATATTTTTTTTTACTTAGAAAAAAACTGGTAAACAATGTTGAAAAAAGTAATTAAATTAACATCAAAGAATAAAATATATATTATATACTATTTATTAATTAATATATTATGCATTTTTAGAATAATTAAGGAGAAAATAAAGATCAATAATGAATAAACGCAATGTTTTGAGCTGCTATAACTGTCTAATCAGTTTGTTTTATTTTTGATGTGTTTATACAATGCGTCTCATTCGATGTACGATTTCTCCCTAACTTTGGGTAATTCGGAAAAAACCAGTCTTCTTGAAGTTTTATCAAGCTTATCAAGCAATTTTTTTTATCACGAAATAGAGACGTTTGGCAGGTGCCTCTCCAATGAAAGTTCCTGCATGTTCCGCTATTTAGGCGCGATTAATTTTTATTGTGCTAAGTCAAAAGGTTTGGTCCTTTGTAGACGGCGCAATACATTTCTTTCGTCCAGAAGTTGTAGGACTGTATTATTTACTTGTTCGCTTATTCGATTTTTGTGCTTTCGCGCGAAGTTTTTAATTTTATTTTCGACTGTAGGAATTCCGAGATCTCTATGTATATCATCATTTCTCTTAGCACTTTATTTTCAAAAGTTTGTAAAATATTGGCGTTTGTTTTTTTGGTACAACCCCAGAGTTGTATACCATATGTCCACACCGGCTTTAGCACTTGCTTATATATCAGCAGCTTGTTCTCAGTATTAAGCTTGGAATGTTTCCCAAGTAACCAATACATTTCTCTGAACTTGTTATCGAGTTCTTTACGTTTCTTTTTCACTTCCATATTAATTTAGCGGCGAGTGTCATTCCGAGGTATTTAGCCTCGTTTGCGAAGGGAATACGAACCGAGTTTATAAGGACAGGTAAACTGTTCGTTTTCTAGTAAGTGAAGTTTACATGGACAGATTTGGTTTTGTTGAGGGCGATCCGCCAAGCCTTTGTCCATTCGTTTACACTATTCACAGCGTTTTGTAGTTTAGCTGTTGTTTCTTCGATCGTTTTGCCAATTGCTAAAATAGCGGTGTCATCGGCAAACGTAGCTAGAACGGTGTCTTCTTCTTGCGGTATACCGCGGGTATACAGAAGATACAGAAGCGGGCCAAGGACACTTCCTTGAGGTACGTCGGCTGTAATTTCTTTAAATTGCGAATATTCGTTTCCGTTACTGACACTGAAGAGTGTATTCCCGAGAAATGTTGTCATTATATTATATAGGCGTGCAGGCAGAACCTGACGTAATTTAAACTTCAAGCCTTCATGCCACACCTTATCAAAGGCTTCTTGAAGTGATAAATTTTGGAGCGCTAGTGTATATCCGCCCCACATGTCCCAATTATCCTAGTCGCGGTTTTCGCACACTTCTGACAGGTACTTATCGCTTAGCAGACCATACAGAAGGGCTGTACAAGAACGCAATTATCATGCATATAATGCAGACCAAATTTTACATTGAGACAAATCCTGGAAGACAAACTCATTTCGAATGGAAACTCTCCTTAAAATACGTTGATGGTAATCAAAATTCCCTTCCTGAAAGACAATAGCGGTACTACATTTAAAAATTTCTGGTTGTAGAGCATAAAACAGCGAATTTGACGAAAAATCACGCCGGCAATATTGGTTCCGACATATCAAGCGAATGAACAGTAACGCTTCAGCTAAGAGAGACGAGAGTTTGAATACACACATACACATGAATGTATGTACAAGTTATTGTTTACACGCTTCAAACTCCTAGTTCCCAAACAAACGCTCTTGCAACTTTATTCTTCTCACCACATTATCTCGATATCAATTGAAGTGATCAATAAAAAAGACAAACATTGTATAGCATAGTATAAAAAATCCTTTTATTTATTAAAACTTAATATCGCTGTGTGTATATTATGGTAAAAAAAAACAGTATATCTTATACTAACCAGTGTATATAGTGAGTCTCGCGTCTTTTTTAAATATTGCTTAGTGTCAGTGATATGCTTTTAGTGTGAAAGGCTTCGATTATTCTCGCTAATTTTCTAGTTTTGCTTCTGCAATGCTTCATCCGTTTCTAGCTCACAAGTTAGTTGAGTCTTTAAAATAGTCAGACCGCTTCCGATGATTTGCTTGTGATATATTTGCCGAGTGGTAAATCTACTTATAATTGGAAACAAAATATATATCAATTAAAATTACTGATTCTAAGACAATGCAATACCCTAAATTATCGAAGAAATCTCTTTCCTCCTCTTGCCACTCGGAGAAAGTGCACTCCAATGTACTGTAACCATTTTCGGTACATTTTTTGGTTAGCGTATTTATCATCGGCTCAACCACCTTATTAAACGGATAGTTGGGCGCACAGGCAAACCGATAGATCCAAGCTGCGTTGTATAGTGTGCTGTGATTTTTTACACTTGCTGTCGCAATAATCTGAAAAAGAGAAAAAACACTAGTAAACCAAACATTTATATTTTTTGTAGCCATAAGCCCTGTTAGCTAGCGCTATAGTTTATAATTAAAACTGTAATTTAATAATAAAATTTTTTGTTTTTCCAAATTTGATTACTTTTCTCCGAAATTTGTTCTTGAAGGATTGTTCAAAAGGTGCATCATCCAGAAATATACTGAAAGCGGTTTCGTTAGGCTTGCACCGAAATAGGAACGGTTCGTAGCACTCTGCCACTAAAGACTTGTTCGGCTTTGTCTAAACAAAAAAAAATATATTACATATAACGAAAGACAAGTGTGTTAATTCATACTACCTTCATAATTTCAACGGCTTTCGCATAAAATGAGAAGTATGTGCCGGAGAACAGAAAGAAAATACAGCCAGGTATAGTTAAGGCACAAAATGTTAATGGTACTCCAAGAAAAATGAACAAAATTGCCCATGTAATTATTATAAATTGTAAAGTAATCTAAAAATAACTTGGAAGTTAATAAATTTTACATTTTCTATGCTTTCTCACCTCTCGGAAGCAGAAACAGTAGAAGGATTTCTTTGCGAAAGACATAATATAATCTCTAACAAGTTCTTGGCATTTAAGCTCGTCATCGTCGCGATAATTTCTAATAACTATAAACGGTTGCATTGTGTATTTTATTTAATTAAAACAAAACACGGAGGAATGTTTTAACTTTTTACGAAGTAAACATTGCAGCAGACAAATGTCACTTAGATGCTGTTTGCGTTCAGTGGACTCATATTTAAAGACCAAAAATCATAGGGTGGCTCATGATATCGATTTCTAATTAGGGGAAACTAGCTTTTTGAGGTCACTCTTATGTAAGTCTATTCAGGTTCTTATATTTAAAAATCCGGTCCTTGTCTAGGTACTTCAATCAGACTGGAATGAAACCACTAGACAGCCCGCACTTGCAATTTAAGCGTATAGGCCTAAGAGCTTAGGGGACCATCACTTAGCCAAATACTTGCTTAACTTGTATTTGGCTGCGAACTTTGTTGTCGCGCTACTACCTTAAATCAAATTTAAAGAGGTGAATAGCTTTTCAACTAATCGGAGTTCATTAGGAACTGACGCGCAATGGTTAAGGCTTAGAGATCGACTTCCAAAGACTTTCAAACACGCTCCTTTCTTCCTTTGAAGACTACAATATAAGAATATTATCTGAAATAAGCTACTCAGAAAATCTGTCAAACACTGTATTAATAAATATTTCATGTATTTTTTTTCGAATAAGTCTTTTTGAGCAAACGTGCGACTTTCTCTCTTGTGATCGATAACTCGTACGCTGTGCTGTCACCCAAATTGGCAACGGTTACTGCATTTGCGCAGATACAGTCATAACCAAAACTCTGACAGCTAACATCAAAAATTCCATTCGGAATACAAATGTCATTTTTGTACTAGCGGCTCAACAACTTTGTCCACAAGTGTAAAATACTTTTTTTCGCAAATACTTTGGGCAAATTTGCAATGCAAATTCACTTATACACATTTCCCGTTCAATTTTAAATGAAAATACACATATTTTTGCACCTTAAATTGATCGACAACGATTTATTGTTTTTGCATTCAGTCGGTGATTGATTGCGTAAAACTTGTGTTTCATTTGTGTGGTTTTGAGTGCATAGTTTTTTTCTGTTGTTAAACAAAAATGGCAGAAGTTACGGAAGTTGCAGAAAAGAAAAGCAATAATTTTATTTGTGGAGTTATCGAAGGTATTGATTTGTAAACTTATCTAGAAGTTATTAATAGAGGATCGGTTAAATTTATCGTTACAGGTTTCTATGGTCGACCATGGACAACTGAACAAAGGAAGGATCTGTTTAGGAAGTATGTATTGCAATAAACAAAAGAAATTAGACGCTTACTCGTGTTTTATTTTCTATTCGTTTCAGGCTGAAGAAATGGGGAATGGATTCGTATGTCTACGCTCCCAAGGATGATTATAAACATCGAGCTTATTGGCGAGAACTCTACACCGTGGAGGAGGCAGATCATTTAACAAGTAAAAAGTAAAAAGGGAAATTTACCACTGTATGAACCTTTTTTAACTTTTTACAGGTCTTATTACTGCCGCCAAGGAACAGGGTATTGTCTTTTATTATGCACTCTCTCCGGGTCTCGACATGACCTACAGCAATCAGAAGGAAGTGCAAACATTAAAACGGAAGCTGGAGCAAGTTTCACAGTTTGGATGCGAAGCGTTTGCCCTTCTTTTTGATGACATCGAGTCAGAGTTGTCGAAGGCCGATAAAGAAATCTTTCAAACATTTGGTAATGCACAGGTCAGACTTTGGTACTTGATTGTGATTATGTGCCTTTCAATGCTCGCTTTATACGCCATCATCTTTGCAGGTTTCAGTTACGAACGAAATCTTCTCGCATCTAAACAATCCGAAATTTCTGTTTTGCCCAACGCAATACTGTAGTTCTCGTGCTGTACCAACTGTTCCCGATTCTGAGTACTTAAACACATTGGGAACCAAGCTCAACATGGACATTGATATTATGTGGACCGGCACGAAAGTCATCTCGAAGATTATTACGCTCGAGTCGATACAAGAAATAACCGAGGTCTTGCGTAGGCCACCTGTTATTTGGGATAATTTGCACGCTAATGATTATGATCAGAAGCGTGTCTTCCTCGGACCATATTCGGGCCGTTCACCCGAACTAATTCCATACCTTCGAGGTGTAATGACGAATCCGAATTGCGAGTTTCATGCGAACACCATAGCCATACATAGTTTGGCTTATTGGTCAAAGTGTAGTTTAGATAATAAGATTAATAGTAAGTAATACCCTGCCCTAATGGTATCTGATATTAAAATTTAAAATTCCTCAAGGCTCATTCTCAGCCGATATAAAGTTAGAAACCGAGAACGATGACGGTACCAGTAATGAAGGGGTTCCCAGTTGCTTGTCGAAAAATATTTATCACCCGAAAGTTGCATTAAAGTGAGTGCATTGTCTATCGTATTGCTTTGCTGTGTAATGTTTTGAAACGCCTCTTTTTAGGAATGCGATTTTGGAGTGGTTACCTGAGTTTTCGATTGCAAAGGAGGCATGGGGTCCAATAACCAAACCACAACCGCAAGTTACAAGTGAGTTTAAACGATTTAAAGTTTGTTTGCTCGGCTTCCCAGAAGGAGAAGGAATAGTTTGAGAAGGGCGTAAGCAAGGAAATAGAGGCCTCAAGAGTCCAAACCGCAGCCTGCAAAGACGAACAAGGGAACAGACAACAGAGTAAGGTTGAATGGTTCATTCTGCCTGACAACGTAAAAGCCCCGGCGTCGACTGCGACTCTACTACTTTGTTCCCTCGTTCTACCTTGTACGATTTATTTCAAATTTTGTCTTATCGTGTTATTTTTACCATTTTGGTAAAACTTCTCAACCTCATTCGCGCTTCTCAAATGCTCTGTCTTTGTGTTTGTGGGTCATACCGCATCATTATTACCATTAAATCATTTTATATTTATTTTATATTTCAGTGGTTATGCCAATAATTCCTATAATACCGTCTATTAACACTTGCATGAGTTTGACGACCACTACAACAACATCGACATGTTCGAAAACGTCAACAGTTCCCGAAGTGAACACAACTCAATTACAAGCATTGGCCGAAATTTGCAGCACAGTAAATTCGTCAAATGTCAATCCAATTTCGAATGCTGTAATGAATTCGTTAGTTTCAGCCACAAAAGTAGTCACTAACGATGGTATTCTAAATCCAATAACAACAAATGTAGCCACTACTATAGAAATGCCAAAGACAATTCCCATATCCAGTGTTCCAGTGCCAATAATGCATGTGAAGAACGAGGAACCAAAGGCACCCATTGAAGATGTAGAAATTGATAATTCCTCGACTGATGTTTGCGAAGAAATTGAAATAAAAACTACGAAAATTAATGAAATGGAACCAGTGGACTATCCAATCGAAGATGATTGCATAACAGCTGATGATTGCATAACTACTGAAGTATGCACAACTACCGTGGATGAGGAGGTGACTACATCACCACTTGAGAACGCAAATGATGTAGTAGTAGAAGAGAAGAGGGATGGCACAGAACAAATTCAAATGGATGAGAACAATTTGTCACCATTCAGTGGGAACGAACCAATGGAATGCAGCAGTAGTTTGGCCTCGCAGACTTCACCAAAAGAAGTAGGCAAGATCGGTTCAGATGATGTCATTATGTCAGAAACTGTGAATGAATTTAATGTAAAATTTATGCAATTATTACGTTAAATACCTCTCTGATTAATACAATTTTTTTTTAGACTGGTTCGGTAAACAGTATGCAGGTTGAGAGCTCAGAACCGTCTCCAATATCAAACACAGAAATGGCTGACGATGAGGATAAGTATGAGAACTGTTTTATTTGTTTGGCCATTCCTCTGATCATTGTTTTATTCCTGTAATAGGTTGAATGAGCAAGTGATAACCGCAGAAGATTTGTATTTACTTTGTGATTTCTTCTACTTACCATTTGAACATGGAAGTAGAGGCTTTAAGCTGCTAAACGAATTTAATTGGCTCAAAGCCAATGCTAGTGTATTATTAACTGGACGAAAGAAAGGAGAGCCGCATAAGCCTGAGGTAACATTTCGATGTTTTCATTTATTTTTGTATATTTTTAGTCAATTGTCAACTAAGTGCTTGTAGGAAAAGGAGAGGTTTTGTTCGAATGATGATATGTCGCAAAAGAAGGATTTTGATGGATCTGGGTGGTACATCTAACTTTTCTGCTGCTTGATAGTAAATTACAATGACTAGTTGGTTCTCGTAGTGGTTGAGAGTCTTTTTGTTTATTTATGCCGATAGTATAGTTTATTAACTAATGTCTCATGACATCTACCTCACTTCAGCTTTAGTCTATTCCAAGTCTGTCTCATGACATGGCATGTGATTTCATTAACTCTTGCTGACTGCATTTATGTAGTTAAGTAATTCATCGAAATCTAACAAGAGGCTTGATAAAATTTTCTTTTTGGTTGAATTGAGTATCACAGATACTGTTGTAGTTTTATTTTAGGTGTACTTAAAGACGTCCGCCACGTCCGCTAGTTCAATTTTGACTCGACCCTTCTCTTTAGTACCAACCGGATAGTTGGGTAATTCTGCACTATGGTTGGTCGGTTGGTCCGCTCTATTGTGCTGTCCCAGAGCAGTTTGTCTGTTCCATATGTTGTCAGGAAGCTAAACTATCTCTGATTTGCCTTACCTTTAGTTATTCTTAAGATTTCTGCTTTAGTTAAACAGGTAGGAGGATCTACAGTGGACCCCTTTCCATATGTTGGTGTTCTGCATCCGGCCTGGCCAGTTCGTCAGCCTTTTCATTTCCCTCAATGCCAGTGACCTGATATCCAACAAAGTCTAACTTGATTTTGCGCGCACAATGCTTTCAGCATTACTCGGCATTTCGAGACTAGTGCAGAACTAGTTCATTCATTCATTCATTTTGTTACTAGCATTTGGTTTCTCCTACATTTTGCCCTCCATAGCAGTTGCTATGTACCAAGCATCGCCTTACCTACGCACGTTTTACACTTAGCACTGAGTAAACATTTTTAGAAATAAATAGTTGCTGCGTTTGTGCTTTATAGAATTGCCAAGCACAATAAAAACAGGCTATGCTCCCCACGAGAGCATGGAATTACGTATGTGCATACGTAGGCGGGTAGTAATAGTAAGAAGCTAATAATATTTAAAAAATTTTAGGTAGTCGAGTGGGAGGAACGTGCTGAAAAGTTCTCTGTTTTATGTCATTCGGTACAAATTCTTTCTAATAAGATATCCCGTTGTGCAAATAAAGAGATTTGCTACGATCTTTTTTCCTATGTGTGGGACATCGCGGGAACATTAATGCTCTTGAATGCGTTTGTTAAATGGCTGTCTCTTGGTCACTTTCCAAGCAACGTGTATACCTACACCCAGGGCAGTTACACATGTAAGCAAAATGAAAGGTAATTATGATGGTTACTAGAATTTAGGATTTCTTCTACGCTCCAGGGTTCAGCAAGGGATGGAAGGAAAACTTTATGTCTGGTGATCAAGAACCTTGGGTCTTCCGAGGCGGATTAACTGCAGATTTACAGGTACGACTAACACTCTCACTCGTACTCCTTAGTTTTCTTTCAATTGTAATTTTACAGAGACTGATGCCAGTGGATTCGGGCAATGATCTTTTTATTTATAAGCTACCTGATGTCCCAACATCATCGTACTACACTATTCGGCCGTACACTCCAATGGACGAAGAGGTTGTGAATGGAGTCTGCCAAGCTGTCTTCAAACCATGCGGTCAAATACTGCCTGGTAAAAGGAATGAGCCCTTTAAATCCTTTATATATATACAAATATTTATTTTCTTAAAGGAAACCTAGCGGAAAGCATATCGGACAACCTAGTTGGTCCATTTATCACAATTAACCCAGAATTCTGCATGGTAGCTCAAAACTCGTTTAATGCAATAATAGGCTATGGATGTGCTGCTCCCGATATAAAGACGTTCATCCGAAACACCGAATTGTGTTGGATACCAAACATGCGAGAGAAATATCCACAATCCGTTGTAGAATCTACCGAAAACATCGATGAATTCACAAAAGACATCATCAATGGGTTCTATAACTTTAATTATGAATGTCCGCCGGAGATTATAACAAGTCATCCGTCTGTAATGACTGTCGGCATACTAAATGAAGATCTCGTCAATGACGGCATAGCAAAGCGTTTAGTTACCGCGATGTTAGCGGCTCTGAGATCAAACGGGTCTTTCGGTGTACATGTTCGACTTAGCGACAAAGATACCAACCAGATACAATTCTACACGAAATTAGGGTTCACAGAAATTTTCCGCGATGTTGATAAGTGTTATATTTATGTGGGTAGGCACTTCTAGCGAAGAAAGAAAAAACGTTTAGTTTTTAAAAAATATAAAATTTGAGAGAGCTAAAGATTGCGTTTTATCAAAAATTGCTTGTAAGTCTATTTCATATAAGAATGTGCCCCGTAAAATAAAGATATAGGTACCTTCGTTGCACTGCAATTCCATAAAAGTTCTATAAATCCGCAAAACCAAACAAGCATTTGCATTTAAAGAATATATTGAGAGAGAATGACTCTAAAATAAATCATGTCAGTTAAGTCAAAGCATAAGCTATTAGCATTCTCTTGTATTCCTTTCCTTTTAGCACAAAGTTATATCAACAAAGCACGCGCGATTGCTAAACATATCTGCTCCTGGTGTTATAAAAATTCCAGTTGAATCTCTTGATTTATACGTTTTTTTTTTTCATCAACTTCTACTGCCTTTACTTGGTGGCGTATACTAAAAAATAAAGCCAACACTATCACCTCAGCCACGACTATATATGCCATACCAATGCGAGTTTGTTGTTTTTTCATTTACTTTATTTTTTCTAGTATTATCGTGAATATCGTTCCTTATGATGATTTGTTCTTCCCCTATTATTAAGTAAAAGAACATGGTTTTCGTTTTAATTATCATTTGTTTTTCAAAATTCCTTAACATTGTATTTATAATTTTATATGTGACGTAATAGGTACGGATTTTTTAATAATAAAACACAACCATACACAATTTTGTTTCATTCAGATGGTCATTGGATTTTCTTTGGCATTTCGTAGAACCACACAGTGTTAACACCGTCTTCAATGACTTTTGTTGGCTTAGAGTTCGGCAATGGAAATCTGCAAGCGATTATTTTGCAATTTGAGCGACTTTCTGCTATTAACTTGTGTTCTAAGTCTCTCATCTACAAAAAAAAGAAAGAAAGAAGAAACCACTGAATAGGTGGTGCACATAAACATGTAAACAAGGATGACAGAGTGGTGGCTAGAAATCGAATCGTACCTACTTTTCATTAAAATGGTTTTCAAGGTAGAAACGTTTTTTTTTTTTTTTGTATTTAGACAAAGTTTTATCAGATCAATAAACACCCGGGCAACAAAATAAATACTTTTCTGTCTGATTTTGGCTGGTCACATAATTAGAAACCGAGGGTATATTGATATAGCTGCCAAACGAATCCAATGGGGCCCCTAGAGTGTAGTACAGTGCTAAACATTTTAGTACCTTGCATCGTTTGTCACTCTGTGGGTACCACTATATATGGGAAGTCATGATCTAGGTCAAGGGTGTCCAACCTTTTTATTTCTCTGGCCACATTGGAAGAAGACAAGGTGTTTTGGGCCACAAGTATATTACCATAGCTGACGAGCGAAAAAAAACGTTACTTGGCACCTGTAGAACAAAAGCACACACAACATTCCTCAGTAAAATGGACATGCTTCAGTAACCTTAAATATTTTCGGGCCGCATTGTGTACCTGCCTTGGGAAGATAGCTCACTTAGCTCGTGGCTAAATCAGGGATGATATCAACCTCCTCAGCCGATGGATAATCACTTAAATGTAAGAGTAAACTGAAGTGATATTTAGTCGTGCGGGTATAAAAAAAATAGAACGAACTAATCGCCAAGGGTGCGCTATGATTTAGTTATCCTTAACTGATCCCCGATTGCCTTTTAATGTTTTGTCAACGTCGTGGAGCTCATCGCTTGCGTGTTTTAAATTCGTTTCAAATTACTCCCATTTGTTATGGGAATTCATTACAACTCGAACTTTTTCAACCTGCTGTCCGACAATGTTAAGTGGACCAATAAGAATCCGAGATCATCGCTCAGTAATTTTAAATGCGTCATCATAAGCCAGATGTAGAATCTGTCCAGATGTTAGAATCTGCCATAGAGATCTCTTGAATAAGCTTTGTTGGTTAGACTAGTATGCTCTCCGCAAACTAGTTAAGATATCATTGCTAATAGCACAGTATGTATTTAAGTTCCTAAAAAAACTATACCATTTGCTCGACTCCAAAGATAACGATATAATTGTAAGACCGAAGATCGAACTTCCACAAGTCCTTTCGAAAGAAATCAGTCATCCTATGTACACCATTCTTCAATGCGGAATACTTTGAATACCAAACTAGCCAAGGGTTCAGCTCTACTCCTTCTGATTTGACTCCATGTTTTGCAGCGGCTAAAACTGAACTTGTTCACTATATATTTATTAGCATTGATTTGACCATAGTACCTATTACAATTCTTCCGTCACCGGACCCAATATCAACCAGCTTTCCCTTAGTATTTCTGGGAATAAATGATAGTACGTTGTTAACCTGTTCCGTGGTCGCTGGCACATATGGCAGACAGTACCGGCGAAAAGCTGGAGCAACAAAAGAGGCACATACTATTGTTAATCCAATTCCAATGCCCCCTGTCGCTGCTATCAAGATCTTTGCAGTTATTGATACACGCTTTTCATCCTTTCGGACATTATTTTCATTTAAGAACTCCATTCAAAGGCATGTTATGAAATCGCCGAACGACATGTAAAAGAAACTATCAAAATCAGCTGGAACATTTTAAATAAAAGTGCTATAAGATTAAGGTGAATCCACAAGGTAAAGTTGAAAAAACATGTTTCCTTAACAAACGTATATTCTAATGTGTTATTTTATCGAATCCAAGAGGAACTGAGAAGAGAGGAAGAGTGCAAAAGAAGGATGCTATGGGAAACACTCCCGGGACTAAGGCAAGCGAAGGAACTCCTCGGGAACTACGACCGAAGGAGGAGCAAGGCCTGCCTAGGTACTAGCAAAAACCAGCTTCGCATTCTAACGGGCTTCCTAACGGGCCATTGCAGACTCAGGGAGCATCTCAGGAAAATAGGAATAGAAGCAAACGGAAACTGCAGATTTTGCAGCGATGCCGAGGAGACTCCGTCACACCTCCTTATGGACTGTGGAGCATTGATCCACAAAAGAAGAGTTCACCTGGGAGCGTACACTTTTCTTGAAATGGACCTCCCTTCGTTGGACCCAATCCAGATACTCCGATTTCTCAAAGCGACTGGATTGGAGGAGGTTCTCTAGGTCGAGATATATCGGCCAATATGAGCATGGGGGAGCACAATAGATCTAAATAGGTCGCAGTGCACACACACACAAACACACACCCCAATTTCTAACATCTAACATCTAATGCGTTATTTTTGATTTCGGCTACAAACATTTGTATGTGGTTTATAGATAGCATAGTTTAAAGAAGCACTCTTCCAGAATCCGAAATGCAAAAAAAAAAAAATGTGTTTTAAAAGCAACAATGTAAAAATCATTGGTTATATGTTTATGTACATATGTACATACCAAAAGAGAAAGATGAACAAGCGGATACAAAGAAAGTCAACGCCACAAAATGTTTAAAAACACAGAAGAACCCTCTACTGTGTTGTCTCTCGGGGGTAGAATTAAATGGAAGGATGTCACACCCAGCTTAGTCGTTGTATATGGACTCCTCTGACTCCTCCTCGATATACTGTCTATGCAGATGGAACCAGAAATCACCGAAAGGACTTTTCTATGTTCTTCTTCTCATAATCTCAGCACTGGTGTCACTGTTTGAGTTCATACCGTAGCCTAAGTGGACAAAGTTCGGAACTAATTCAATGATATTCTGTCGACGGTGACATTCTATCAGAGATGAGACTTTCCTTCTTTGTTGACAGGTTGTGTTGATTGTTTTTCCCTCTAAATCCTTTTTTGACATCAACTCGGTTGTATAACATTTGCCTGAAAGACGGATATGGATCCACCAGGAAAGGATGGTTGCCCGCTGTCCTGGTTGTATGTAGATACATCTCCGTAAAGTATGTGCAAAGTGATTTAGAACTCAACGATATGACATCGTATGGAAGTGTGAACTGGATGCGTTAAAGGCCTTTTTCGAGCCGGTTGTGTTAAGCCCACCCGGGGAAATGGACAAAGTAAGCCATTCATATCTTATACGTTGTCCCATTAGCTTGCCACACGTAGTGTGAACAGGCACAATATCCTATCATCAATTAGAAATTAATTTGAAAATAAAAACACTTTCATTCTTTATTCATAACTAAAAAATTGAGAAAACAGTTATTCCTTGTTGGAAATGTGTAAATTATTATAATATCCCTACATTTAAATTATTTCTTTTTCTCTATAGTGAATGACGCACTCGAATGCATTTATGGACACACTTTGTTTTCATACTTTTTGCAGACCTGTACATGTAAAAATAAAATGTCTACCTTGACGAAACCTGGCAACGTCAGTTTACTGAAAAATGGCGAATGTGCGTGACAGCGACACATCATTGTGGCTGCATAATAAACTCGGTACATCAAACGATTCGTGGATAAGTGGTTCAATTTGTTCGCAATTAAACAAAGAAGTTCTAAGGAATATTAAAGAATGTTTTCCCGACCTGCAAACACAAGTTAAACTTAAGTTATTGCTAAGTTTTTTTCACATACCGCGCCGTCTAGTCGAAGAGGTAACACCATTGGTGATAAATTTTAAATTTCGTTAAGTTTTCGTGTTGCCCCTTTACTCCAAAAAAAAAAAAAAATTAAATAATAAACGAAACACTTGTCATAAATTGTGCGATGTTGGTGAAAAAAAAAAAAAAAAAAAAAAATTAACTCGTATTTTATCCAACGTTTTCCAAAGGAATTCTCCTTGACGTTATCCTTTGATTTTAAGGGATTCGTTTTTGACAAAATTGCGCTTCAATTTAATATGCAAGTAGCTTACAGCGCAGAGATAAACACTGAACTACACTTTTGGCGCGTTAGTTATGCCGTCAGTGTTGCTATACATAATTCACATTAATCTTGGAATAATTGTTTATCACAATAAATTTCCTTTCTAAACGAAAAGTTCTATATTATTGATGTACGGGCATAATAGTGACTTCATGTCCCATTGTTCCCCTGCGCATACCGATTGAAGGAACCGTCCAACATCATGCGATTAATCTTCATTCCCGTGCATATAGTTATTTTTCTTTTCAGGCAGATAAATATACACTATTTTGTTTTTGCTGTAGAATGGATCAGATTTTCTATTTTTACTACGCTTTTGTTGTTGAAAAAGAAGCTTGAAGCAGCAATTTATTTTCTGGCTTCTTGGGGTTGCCAATTGTAGAACACGGGACACTGTGGAAGTGTAAAGTGACACGATATGGGACGGGGGTTAATGACTGGGTAAATCATCCATATATGTACATACCTAACTCTGTGAATATATTTTGTTCACCAATAGCAGTTTCCACGTGTCAAAGGAGTCAAATTAATGTTTTGAACCAGGGCAGCGGGAGGTAGTGTAGAGGATATCTATTTGTGTATGGAGTGACGCATTAACGCCTTTTTACTCCTGTTTTGTAGGGTATTCCCCATTTATTGACTCTTTCGTTAGGGTAGCAACCTAGGTGGCTATTTATTCACATAATAATAGTAAGTGGAACCTCTTACGCAAGAGGAGGCTCATTGCACTTGTTGTTTGGAACTATGTGCGTTTA
Organism: Matsumyia berberina; assembly: GCA_917880715.2. Lineage (NCBI taxonomy): Eukaryota > Metazoa > Arthropoda > Insecta > Diptera > Syrphidae > Matsumyia > Matsumyia berberina. The sequence continues at coordinate 2,146,529 of OU862872.1, forward strand.
GTTTTCGGATTCTCGTAAGATCCGAAACGGTACCATGTTAGTTTTCTTAAAGAATCTGCTTGTGGATGCAAATACCCAGGATATCGTAAAGGCAAGGAAGTACTAAGCTTAATCGGTTGTCCCTTAATCTCCAGGGGTCAAGCATCTATTGAACAAAGGTCAGTGGCTGCATTGTCAAAATGCGGGAATTAGTATTCATCAGCATTGTCGAAACGTCGCATATACATATGTAAGATCTTATCTGCTGTACTCCGTAAACGTCTTAAGCCTTTTATTCCTCTTATCAGCTGATACGTCGGTTTTAGGGCGGCTTTAGAACAAAAAGATCCACCACCGATTGGTAGAACTTGAAGAAAATTCATACCAACTTCTTTCCCTATTTTAGGGCCAGCGTTCCTGCGTTTCCATTCTGTCATCCCAATTTTGAAGAACTATCGATTGTGGCTCCTTTTAGTCTCCTCAGTTGTTTATGGATCGGGGAAGTACAAGCACTTATGCTGATAAAAAAAAATCGAATGATGTCGATTCCTGACATCCTGTCGGTCCAAATTGTCCAATTGGGTAGCGCTCTCCGGTGTGCCACGTTTTCGAAAAAATAAGGATCATTAATGCCGCCACTCCAAAACACATACCAAACAGTTACTTTTTGCGAATGCATTGCCTTCTGTACGACTACGTGTGATTTTTAAGAACACCGCAATAATTAATTAGAGCTCCCGTGGGAGATGTGAGTTTGATATACAGTTGTTAAGCTCTGTGACGAGTTGGGGTTCTTGGATTTTCACACACACTTTAGACGCCAGCAGCAATTTTGTAATACAGCACTCACTTTGACAATACTTTTTCAATATTTTTCCGCATTTTCAAGCGTAAAACGGAATAGCTGTAAATATTGGTGTAATCAAAATTGACAAGCTGGTAGAGTTGTAGTAGAGTGGGAAAATGCTTTGACAATGTGGTCCGCGGCTAGCAGCATAAGTGCCAAATTTCTACGTGTTTCGCAAAACACGTTTAATGTTTTCAAAAAATGCTTGATTTGTGCTGCTAGCGAAGCCTGCCATATCTGACATATGAAGATATGAACATACATAGCTTTGCGCCCTACCACTTCGAATATCAACTTTTTCTTTCCTTTGTTCATTGTGCTTTTCTGTTTTACTTTTTACATACTGCCCTGCTATGCGACCAGCCACCCATATCAAGAGGCATTCCGTAGTGCAGATAGCTGCGTTTATTACCACTTCCAACGTGGAAGACCAAAGTCTTTTGAAGTTGTCAAATACTTGGTAAACTATTGATGAACAAATTAAATTTTCTCTTTCACAGTGGAAATCAGAGTTAGAAGAAGTTATAGAAGTAGCCGGATTAGATTCAGAACTATGGGTTTCAATGTTAGCAGAGACTATGAAAACCTTCCCAGCGTCAAGTTCGCTAAACACAGAAATATCCGATTACGAAGAGACAAGACCAATATTTACAGACATGGTAAACGACCTCCGTAAGATGGTTAGTAAACACAGTGACTTAGGCATGCTGCCGCTCGAATGTCAGTATCTCAATAAGAACGCGTTAGTTTCAGTGGTGAGTAATATTATCCACTTCACTTAATCTTGCATACAAATTGATACAAATTCTTTGTTACAGGTTGGTCAGCAACCAAATCCAGTAAAGCACTTTACTCTGAAGCGAAAACCAAAGAGTGCCAATCTGCGTACAGAGCTCCTGCACAAATCGGCGGATGCCCAATCGAGTCTTAAAAAGGCATCTGCTCCAACAATACCGCTGCGGTCGCGCGGAATGCCCCGTAAAATGACTGACACTACACCATTGAAGGGAATACCTTCTCGAGTGCCTACTTCCGGTTTCCGGTCACCGAATGTTCAGCCGAATCAGTCTCGGCCAAATATGAGTCGAACTCCAGCCGGTCGTAAAGATGGAGGAATAAAACTCATCGAATTTACCGAACAGCCTTTAGGTTATGCCGCTGCTAAGAAACGAAAACGTCAACAAGAACTCGAGGAACAGCAAAAGAAAGCATTGGAACAAAAGCAGGCCAATAATAGCACTACCAATCCAACATCGTCGCCAGTATCGTCCTCAACAGTGACAGTATCGCCCACCGCTACCACAACTTTGGTTGGAGATGCAGTAAATACAGAGACAACTACGATCACTACTTCTTCCATTGCGACCATAGCGACTGCGGCAACACCAGACTATGCACCTACCCTAACCTACACCCAACCACCAACTCCTGTGGTGGAAACTATGTGCGACGAAAAACTGATAATAGCCAAACAAATTTCAAATGCAGTCAGCGCACCTTCAAATTCTCTACCCATGAGTGTTCAAACAAACAACAACAAAATATTTATCAAAGAGGAGATTCAAATCAAAACCGAAGATGCTATATCACGGCCCATTAAGATAGAGCAAGAACCGTTGCAGCAAATTAACGTGCAGCAGCCGCAAAAACAAACAGTTGTTACCACTTCCAGCACCGTGAATCAGCCATCGCTGACGCAACCAATAAAAATTGAGAAACTAGATATTAAGCCCATTATTAAAGCAACCCCAACCACAACAACTTCTATGGTGCAACGTTCAAATCCCTTAGCGAAATTGCCGAACAACATTTCAGTTAAGATCACTTCCACTAATGCTACAAAGGCTACACAGCAACAGCAGTTACAGCAGCAACAGCTTATCACTAGTAGTTCCGCACCTACAATGCAGAACGTAAGTGCATTTTTTAACCTCACATAGCCAGTGGCATATAACATTTCTACTTTTTTTTTTTTTTTGTTTTAGAAACAAACGAGTTTACCGAATGCAAGTCAACAAACGCAAACTCAAACCCTTAAATCACTACCACTTAATCAATTGAAGTCAGCAGCTAGCAGTGGTCCTGTCATTATATCTCAAACCATCATCCAACCCGCGAAACAGCGAAATAGCACTCAGAACATTGTTGTCTCTTCAGCTCCAACAACCACGTCCAATATATCATCAATTGTTCAGACATCGGCTGGCGGTGGAACTGGCAACAATCTTCAACATCAACAACAGCAAACCACGCAATATATAATAACTTCGTCACCTCAAACCACAATGCCTTCATTAGCATCGTTCGCGCAGGCGCGGCCGTCACAACAGACGATTTACCAAACATCATCGGCTGGTACTGTGAGTGGGTCCACACAAACACCAACAAAAATTCTCCTCAAGACCGCGCCATCATTACCGGTGATTATGTCGTCCGCCCGCCAAAATCAATCCAATGTGCAATCGAATCCACCTCCGTTGATTCCTACTCAGCAGTCGACCATTTTAAATATTCAAAATGTCAATTTACCCAATAGGCCTGTAACCATTCAGCCCGCATCTCAGGCTGCACAGCAGCAGCACTTATTGCAGCAGCAGCAGCAAATCCAACAACAGCAACAACAAATTCAAACTCACACAGTCGTCTCCAATACGAATGCTACACAACAACCTAAGCTGACTCAAGTTGTCATGCAGTCTCCAACTAATTCCAACGTTAAAGGCAAAACAATTATTCTTACGCAAAAGGGCGTGATCTTGCGTAACATTGGTGGCGATATGTATCAACAGATTCCGATAAGCAACATGTCCGGATTGCAAAATTTGGGTGGCGCTACAATTGTGACAACCGGTCCACCTGGTCTTGTAAAATCTTCACAGAACGCACAAACCATTCACGTCCAACAACCAATTAAGCAGAACACTCAGCAGATGCCCGCCTTAATACCGACCAACAGTCTAAATCAGAACATTGGGGTGTCATCAATGGCTCCGGTAGTTGTTCAACAACAACCGCATCAGCAAACAGTTCAAACCATTATTGGAAGTGTAAGTGCTGAATAGAAAGCAATCAGTTCTTGGTACTATTTGTTTATTTACAGCCTCCACAGCAAACAATTATTCGTCCTGTTATGACACAATCATCGCTTCCAACGTTGCCACAAGGTCTGACGCTAATACAACGAGGTCAACCCACACAACTCGTTCAAATGCAGACCACACAGCAACAACTTCAATCGCAGCAACAGCAACAAACGCAGGTTCATAGGACAATTTTGACACAGCAACCGCAGAGCACAACAACCAACCAATTAAGGCCACAACAGATAATTCTACATCATAAGCCGCAACAGCGAGTGATAACTACATCAGCCACTCAACAAGCTCTAGCCCAAAACAATGTAAACAACAGAGGAACTCAGATCATAGAGGTTCGCCAACAATCGCATCAGCAACAGCAGCAACAACAGCAGCATCCACTGAGAAAAGGCTTATCATTGTCGGTAAGGTATTTTCGGATTGCTTTTAGGACGTTAAAAAAATCAGTGGCGATTGATACGAGGGGAGCATTACTTTTTGGGCGTTTATAGAGAAAACATGTTCTGTTTTCCTAACTGTCTTCAAAAGAAATCCCCCGAAGGATTTTTCTCTCAAAACAATAAAGAGCGATTGTTAATTTTTGACAAAGTCCATGCGCCTGCATCATAGAGGACGACTGGAATGACAACGGTCTTGAAGCGAGTATTTCAATGGCTCAAATCTAAAAGACGAAATTGCCTTCTTAGCCTAAAAAAATAACGATTTGTTTCATCTCAGGTAATAGGGGAGCTTAGATAGACAAATTTTCTAACTGTCGAGAAGTCATACTTTGTTTTTGACAGCATGTACTTGGTTTTGCCCTAGTTGGCCCCTAAACCAATATTGGCAGCTTTCGCCTCAAAACTCAATGTTGGTGTGTGAATTCTATAAAAAATTTTTCAAGAACAGTTTTGAGGATATCGTATAACAGCTTGTCACGTTGTCTGGATTCATCCACACACCTAATCTTCGTAAATAGACGGAAAGATCGATTTAAAATGTCTGTGCTTTCTCCCAGATTAGTTGTATTGGTAAAATTTGGTCTACCTCTGACTCTCCTAGCTTAAAGACCCACTGATATAAATGAATCAAGGAAAAGCTTTAGGAGCTCACAAATAAAATTGTTTAGGGGGTCCCCTTTCTCGGAGATCATTACCGGCTTTAATTATATTTATAGAAGATACGTTAAGCACTTTATAATAAAAATCAAACTTCATAACACATTGTATTTACAGCATGAACACGTTCACAAGGCTCATGAGATGTTTAGAAAAGCGAATAGAGTCTCGCGACCAGACAAGGCTCTTATTCTTGGTTTTATGGCAGGTTTGAGAGAGAACCCTCGACCGACTCCTGAAAATGTAATTGTCATCAAATTAGGTGAAACAGAGGTGCGTAATCCAATGCATTCGTTTCGTTTTCCATTACAATGGTAATTTTTGCATTCACAGGAAAAAGTTCAACAGGAGGATGGAACATCGGCATTGTGTCTTGTTGAGTCATTGATTCGTCTGGATTACAATACCGGCGAATGGAAAACATTCCAAAACTATAGGCGGCTCGATCAAAGTGCTAGTGCTCAGAATACAGATGGAATACAGTCACAAAATTCTGTAGTGATATAAGCGAGGAGGCAAACTATACGGATGCTTGACTATTCCTCAACGTTAAGATTATCTAACTGAAGTATTTTTGTTCTATAAATTAGAAGAGATCACCGTCGATTGCTGACCACATTCAGATTGCTTGCTAAAATGTTTATTGTTTCTCTATTTTTAGTTTTTTTTTTTTTTATTATTTTATTTTATAAAAATGCGATGAGGGTGTAAAACTCTTCTCAGACAGTAAAGAATAATTGTAGCTTTAATTTCTGAGAGTAAATTCTGTTAAGAATTTCGATTTTAAAGCTGTGTTTACGACCTTGGACAAAAAGCAAGCACTCTGCGGATATTCTTTTAGAACCGTTCATGTGTATGTGTTTGAATTTCTTTGTGTTTATTTTTAGTATTCTTTTTTTTTAGATAATGAAATATGAATTACAAATTTAAAATAGGAAAATAATCTACTGAACTATCTGTTAACGTGTACATTAAAAGAAAAAAAAAACAAAACATAAAATATTTTCAAAACGTATTGTATATTTTAGTAATTAATCCAATTAACATATGATTAAAAAAAAAATAAAAATAAATAAAATAATGCAACAGAAATCCTAGAAAAAAGGTTAAGACTCTCATTAAGGTTATTAGTTGTTTTTACGCAGGAAAAAAAGGCGGGATAATATAGAAATCGAGAGCGAGAGAGTCATATAAAAGTTAATATAATTAAGAAGCTGTCTATATACATACATACATCCCTGGAATATGCGAAGAATAAAAAAGTGTAACTGTACAAAGATATATATTATTAATAAATCATAAACAATATGCTACATTAAACAGATGATAAAATTTAGTATGAAAATATTAAAATCTGAATAAATAGAATCAAACAATCTAGTTCACATTGCTTAAAACGACGAACTCATTTTCTTCTGCCTACGCGTGGTGCTATAAACAGTCAATTTCACTCAATTTAAATAATTGAATGAAGAAAATTGTCTTGCACCGAAAGTAGAAATTAAGCCCCACGAAATAGTAAAAATGACCCCAACGAAAATGAAATAAATTTATTTGGAGAAACTTGCGTTAAACAACGTAAAACTTTTTAATTTCATGATAACATATGTAAAACATTTTTAATGTTTTATTTACATAACAAGCGAATATTTATTTGATTATTTCTTTGTGATCGTGAAATGGCTAAAAATAAATCATCGGAATATTGCCTTATCATTTTGGAGTAAATTATGATTTTTAAAATACGCCTTCTTTTTACAAGTCCAGCATTTTTACTACTGTTCCACCCTTCGTTTTTTTAATTTTCCTTCTCTAAACATGTTTTATTAAGAAATTTTGTTTCGGCTCTAATTTTTCTCATATTATTCAACACAAAACACTTGACTACTCTCTTCATTTTTTTCTATTGCGAATAGCTTTGCTATTCTTAAATGTAAAAAAAAAATGCGAAGTGCAACAGCAACAGTGAAGTAGCAGTGCAACAGTAACACAAAGCCTGTTGTGTTGCCGCAACACTGCACAGTTTTTTGACGTTTTTGAATTCACCCTACATTATGTTGCCAACAGTGAAAAGGTATTCACTCCAACACAGTCGTCCTCAAGTAGTTATCTTTGACTTATACATTGTTTTAAGTGTGCATGAAATAAAGCTACTTGGTCTTAATGATTGCGATGAGGTAGAGTTTTTTTTCCGCGTTCGGTACGTAGCTCGATGCTGCCTTTGGATTGTGGACGATTTACTGAAAAGTTGGGAATCGGAAGACTTCTTTAAAAGGTACGGAGTGAGGTAATGCCACCGCGTGCGAAATGTCTACCCATGTTGAAGATCATTATTTGTTAGTTCCTTTCAGTTTGGAAACGGCAAAAGGAGGAGACCCCGTCACACCTCCTTATGGACTGTAGAGCATTGATATACAAAAAAAGAGCACACCTGGGAGCGTATACATTCTCTGAAACGGATCTCCCATCGTTGGACCCAATCCAGATACTCTGATTTTTCAGAGTGTTTAGATTGGAGGAGGTTCTTTAGGTCGAGACTTATCGGCCAATGTGAGTACGGGAGAGCACAATGCATACACTCCCCAACTTTTAACATCTAACATCTAGTTCCTTTATGACCAATCTCTTAAAATGAGACGAGCGTTTTGTCCTCAAACGGGGAAGGGAAACACGCGGTTGGTTCCCACGGGAAAAATGAAGAAATTTGTTGAGAAAAACATAAGAATTAGATTTAATCCATTGGTCGAAAACTGGTAAGCAACAAATATATGTATATTTCATCCTATTGCCGGTTGATTTCGCTTTTACTTACCCCTTTGGTAAAATATTGCAACGGAATATTTTTTTCCATTTTTTTAATCAAACATCTAAACTAAACACCGTCATTTTCTACAGAATAATAAATAATGTTTGTTTTATCACATTTTCGAATAAAAACCAAAAATACTTCCATTCCGAAACAGTCGCCCACTAAATTCTTGACGACGAAAAATGACTACTGACGACAAAAGTCGGTTACAAACGACTTCCGCAATATGAAAATCGTCGCGTAAAGATACATTCCACGCATGTGACATTTTAGATGACAAACGTTGCATTACAAATTGAGAAAAGGTGTTCAGTCGACAATCGCAATACCGAATTGTCGCAGCCATTTTTTTAGAGTTACTTACGGGCTATTACTTTAGTTCTTGTCCAGATTCTCACCTCTCTCTGCATTAGGGTGGGACAAATACCATCTACTTTCGGTGCTTTAAAGGAATGAAAAGTGTATAATGCCCAGTTCAATTGTTGTTCTGTGCAAATGTTCAGTGCTCCCTTCCAGTCCTCCCCGTGACCAAGAGATTTTTTTTTTTGCCTGGTAGGTTGGATGTTAAACTATTTGAGAAGTTAGTTTCAAGTAAGTGTTGTGCTCTTTGTTACTTGTCTATGGTATACGCATAGTTGACATCCGGCCTTGTGTGGATTCTACTTATTCTTTACTTACGTCAAACCTCCTTTAAAAATAATATTCTTTGCTAAGAAGGATTCAATTTAACACTTTTTAAACATTTCCTTTATTTAAAATACATATATCTACAAATTTACAAAGGTACCTTCCCGTTTGCTTATGATTTTACCACTTAAAAATAACTTACAATTGCAAAAAAGAAAAGATCTTAAGCTCTATTGTCTTATTTACTTAATTTATATAATTAGCATGAAACAAAAACTTATTCTATTATTTAAGCAATTCTGTTAAATTCGTATTTTGAGCATTTCTATGTATTTTTTGTAGGATGGTCAAGCTCTGGAACAAATGTACAGGAAAGATTAATTATGCGTTTGTACATGTATCGCTCGCTCAAGACGAATAGTCAATTTCTTTCCAATGCACCAGACATCTCTGGGAAGAGGGAGCAAGACCAAATGGTCTTGTCCCATCGCTATGAATGTATTCATTGACTTGGAAATCTAATAGTGTTTTGTAATTGTAGACATCTCTTCCGAGTTGCTTTAAGAAAATGAGAAATTAAAATATTTGTAAACCCAATGGAAACAGATTCAACCAACCTGTGTAAGAGGATTTGTATTTGTTGTAAATATTCCGACGAATTGTTTAGCTTTGGCTAGTCTTAAAGTTTCATGTTCCATAAAGTGCATGCAGGCGATATTCTCTTGTGAATTCAAATCGGTGCTAGTACCCATCATAAAGGAATGCAGAATTTTATTCAATCCCTTTGGTAGATATTTCTCTCTGTTTTGAAATGGAAATTACAAAATGTTTCTGTCTACAAAAGTGTGCCTACCTTATTGGATCTTCTAGCGACGCAAGTAAATCGAAAACCACGGAAAGTCGTGATCTTACATGTACCTCTGGCTCGTCGAGAGCATCAAAATTTAATGCTGTACCAATTGTCCTGTTAGTATTCATATCCCTGACAATGAAACTAAGATCTTTCTGAACAAGCACCTCCCATATATCCTACGAAATAAGACAATATTGAAACGATCTCCACCCATGTACCATTTAACTTACGTTCATGATGTCGATATAGTCCGTTCTTAAAATGTCCGGTTTAAGCCATTGCTCTAGGTCAGCTTTTCCATAAAAACTCTCCACAATTATTCTGAAAACAGGAGGTCGTTAACAATGTCGATTTGTCTCTTAAATCATTGGAACTTACTCAATAACATCATCTTTGTCGTCCATGGTCAAAGGAATTGCTTTCAAGCTCAAGTGAGGACAAACCCTAGTCCATTCATCTTCCATTGGCACTGTACTATCGTTCTTAGCCATTTTATATAGAATATCTCCAAGATTCTTTGCCGAAATGAAATCAGATATTCCAATTAAGTAACCTTTCTCACGTAACAATGTAACGGTAAAAATTGAATTCAAAGAGTTGCCACCCAACTCATAAAAGTTGCTATTTGGTGTGAGTGTTGCACGAGTGGAACGTCCTATTACACTGCCCACCGTCTCAAAAAGATCTCTTGCAATTGGTTTCAGATCCTCTGGTACTTGGGAATAGTCGAAATCCAAGACTATGACCGTATCGTCCTCGTTATTATTGGCTGTTTCGTACGATTTTAACAGTGCTTGACGATCGATCTTTCCATTGACCAAAAGTGGAACACGATCAATGATCATTACTTGGGGGGTCATATAATCAGCTAATTTATTCTTTAAAGCCGCTTCAATTTGCAGCCCACTAAAGAGGGGTGAATCGTCCCTGAGCTTTACGAATGCCAAAAGTGCTTGATCGATTTGGTCCACATGATAGCAAAGGACAATGGCTTTCTCTACAACATCGATTGATAGGATGTTTTTCTCTACTTCGGACAAATCAACACGGTGTCCACGGATTTTAATCTGTGAATCTGTTCGGCCTTCATACATGATGTATCCATTTTGAAGAGAACCATAATCTCCAGTGCGGTAAAGTCGGGAGTACTCTGAAATTCACATTTAAATGACATTACAGGGACACCAACTGTTTCTACTTACTGTACTCCACAGCGAGTGGGTTCTCAAAAAATCGTTCAGGATCTCTTCCATTAACATATCCACTAGCGAGATTCAAACCAGCGACAAAAATTTCGCCAATATTTCCATTCTTAACTGGCCGGTAGTCCTTGTCTAGTAGGTATATTACAGTATTACTAATAGGAAGTCCTGGAAATACAACAGTTATTAACATAAGATTCCAAAGTATATGTATGTACATACCAATGGGAACACGATCAAATTGACTTAATTGTTTTTTGCTCTCGCATGTGAAATACGTTACGTCACCCATCACCTCTGTGGACCCGTAAAAGTTGTACAGGGCATGGATGCCCTCTTCGAAATAGTTATAGAAATGTTCGGCCAGCTGTACGGGCAATGGTTCACCGGAGCACACCCATATCTGGAGATTATGCAGAAGTTTCGCATTTGACGCACGAGTCATTTGCAAGTACATAAGAATATTCCGTAGGAGCGTTGGTACCAACACCAATCTGCGGATTTTATATTGCTCCAATGTAGCGACCAGTCGCTCGGGATCTTTGGTAATTGCCTTTGGAATAACCAGAACGGCCATACCTGTAATTAGTGTAAGATTGCTTTACTTTAATCACACATCTAATGGTCTTTTGTATGTTCGTTACATTACCATTTAGAAGTGGACCCCACAGCTCTGAAATCGAGTCAACAAAGGTAAGAGCTGTTTTGAATACTCCAATAGATTCGTTAGCGGTGTATGGAAACGTGTCCCACTGCCATTGTAAACGGTTTAACAAAATTGAGTGTGGCAATCGGACACCTAACAAAAATAAAAAGGCACTAAAGCATGTCACAAAATTAAATGGTTTAACCTCCTGACTGTCCTGTCCGCGACACTTTTTCTTACCGACTACCACCAATCGATGGCGATGGCAGATAATTTTCTAATGTACCATATTCAAACAAAATCAGTCAGAAGGTTAAGAGTATTTCATACCTTTTGGAATGCCTGTACTTCCAGAGGTGTAAAGAACGATTGCAAGATCCTTCTTCACATTCAACATCTTGCTGTCAGGAATATTATTTGTCTGCATTTCGTTGCCCTTCTGATAGAGTTCCGTCAAGTTCAATGTACAGGTCGAACCGAAAAGTTTTCGATCAATTTGGTCATCGCATATGACCATTATTGGCTGAGCTTCGTTAAGGATGTGGTTTATTCGATTGACTGGAAAACTTGGATCGATGGGAAGATATGCTGCACCAGCTTTCCATGTGGCAAGAAGTACCATTACCAAGTTGTCTGATGGTTGCATACAAACAGCGATCACATAGTCACCATCCCGATTAGGCTTTAGAGAGCGTTTAATCGATTCTCGCAGAAAAAATCTGGCAAATTGATTAGACTTCTCATTGACCTGTTGATAGGTCAACGCCCTGGAGATAGCTGAAGATGAAACCTCATCATTATATATGAGAGCTGATTTGCAAGGATATTGTTGAAGATTGTCCTCAAATATTCTGTGAAGACTGCGTGGAATTAGGTCCTGTTGTGATCCTTTGATAATGGATAATTGCGGAATCGATCCCATGGTCTGAAAGATCGAAATAAATTTAAATAAGATTAATTTTATTTTAGACATATGAAATCGATAAATCGGTCCACATTCAGAGTTCGCACATTTGTGTAACAAATAAAACATCAAAGCTGTAAGAGCAAATGTTGCTGACGTCGGTTTTCATAGTAATTTTATTACAGGTTTAAATAAGTGTAAGTAAGTTGAGATTTCTGTGGTAAAAACTGCAATTGCTTCTTTCTCTTGACTGCGATAGATCGGAAAACTATTGACAGCTAAAAACTTGTTTTTAGCCTGTAGTGCAACAGTTAAACTTGTGCAAGAGCAAATGGTCTGGCGGAGTACGAATAGTAAAAGTGGGTTAACATTTCGCGTTACCGAAAAATTAATCTAATTCCGTTAGACACCACACTTCGGATAAAGATTATTCACATGTTGACATTTTTGGCAATAGTACCTGAACTAAGATTGATTTCTGGAATCTGAGGACCGTCCTTGACTCAGAGAGCGAAGAACCTCAAAACGCCAGATTTCTACAACTTGAGTAATAACTTATGTAGATTTAACATTTTGGGGGTTAGACGCGGGAAACGACTGACGCGTATCACTGTACTACTCTACTCTGTTAAACCATCCGGAAATCCACGGAAATCTGGAGTGGGACTGTTACGTTCAGCAACAACACGCAGTGTCCTGGCAGTCGTTCGGAGACAGGCTTTGGATGGTCAGATTCCGGACTAGGGTACGATACGACAGACGCATACGCCCCTCTGACGAAATGCCTAACGGCGGTACCGTGGGAAAAAAGGAGTTGGAGGCAGAGGAGGTTTCACTTAGCGTTTAAGTTCCACAACTCGGCTTTTAAGGCTTTCCACATTCTTATAAAAAAAAAAACACCACAACTTCCACGAGTCGAGGTACCTATAGAAAATTAACTTCTCTCGCTTACACAAGCCATCATCGAGGCCTTGAAAACTGTCCGAGATAGGGGCATCACCGCGAGGACAATCACGATCTATATCGACAGCCAGGCAGCCGTTAAGGCTCTGGAGTCCGCGATAACTAGATCAAGGCTTGTTAAAATCTGTAAAGAGCATTTAGATGAGATATCGAGAGCCAATACGGTGACCCTCTGTTGGGTACCAGGGCATATGGATATCCCAGGTAATGAGAGAGCTGATGAATTGGCACGAAGGGGGGCAGCGCTGCATGCCTCACAGGCTCTCCCCTTTGCCAGAATTCCAATGAGCTTGGTAAAAAGGTATATTGATGACGAGGCCATAAGTCGAGCCAATGCACGGTGGATTCAGCTAGATACATGTGCAACGGCTAGGAACTTATGGACAAGTTATAATAAGAAGAGATCTCTGTCTCTGGTCAAACGAAGTCGTCGTGAGGCGAGGATAGTCTCTGGCATCATTACGGGGCACTGTGCAATTGGTATTCATGCAGAACGCCTCGGTATACATCACAACGACTATTGCAGAAGCTGCAGGGATGAGGAGGAGATCGAATCTGTCCGACACCTGCTGTGTGAATGTCCTGCCCTCGCCAGTAGAAGAATGAGGACTCTTGGTAGTTACTTCTTCACGGAACTGGAAGACTTGGGTGACATCGAGCTGAGGGACCTCCTGAGATTCATTTCTTTATCTGGGTGGTTTTAAATCAGCGGTTTCCAACCCTTTTTCTCTTTACAGGTTCCCGGAGTTAAATTGGAAGATGGGCACAATGGAGCCTTTGCTGGTCTAAGTGAGCAGTGACAATGTCACAAGGCACCCATTAACCCAACTTAACCTAACCTCGCTTACACTATGAACTCGGCACCTCGTCTTAAGAACCTATTATTGAATATGCAGAAGGTATGTATGTATTAATGCAGTGAGCCACCTGCATAATAACCCAGCTTAACTAATCATAAAACAATTCCTAACGTTAGATAAGAATTTCATTTGATTTATGACAAAACAAGAAGAGAGAAATTTCTATCTACAGTAGCACATTTTTTTTTGATAAATAATTAATTTATCGTCTCGGTCAAAGTCCTTGATTAATTTCAATGGGCGAATGAATCTCCGGCTACTCACCAGTGCATCGTAATTGCAAGCCCATTGCAAAACACCACTGCACATCACGTCTGCTACCTACCATCAGTTTATTCTGATTTTATTGCAGTCGCTTTGTTAATTCAATGTAAAACATCGTGGGAATTTTTTGTGTGCACAATCACTTACACACTCCGAAAGCTAGAGAGTTGTTCTTCAAGTGCTCTGTGATTGAAGTCTTGACAATTTCATGGCCGCAGAAGATTCCTTGTCGGTTCGCACTTCCGCATACGTCACATTGGTAATCAGTCGGGTACATACATTTAAAAGTTGTTAAATGCACGTTACGCAAATCATTTTCATTGACAGAATTCAACAGATAATGAGGATGCGACTAATTGGTAATCCGACGTCCAACGGATCGCCCAGTAATCCATTATGACGGTACAAATGTACTCATGTCAGTCAACTGCTGTGCCTCATGGCGTTCTTGCACAGCAAGATTGCTTTTGTTGTTGATTGCAATATCTCTGTTATTTTTCTATGTAACTCCTATACTACCGTAAGTTGGACGTAGGTTTCCCAACTTGGTGAATTCCACCGCATCGATGTGTAATCAAACCAATGAATTGCAAAAATCACCCTCAGGTCTCAGGCAGCATTTTCCATAAAAAGTACATAAATGCTTTCCAATCGCGTCATACTTAGATCGCTAATTGGAAGATTGCAACGAGTATGGGGTTTGCGATGAAAGTCAGAGGAATGACCTTTGAGTTCTTAAAGGCAAACCTTATGTGATTTATCACACACCTATGCTGTAGCAATTGTTAAATGCCAATTATGACAATTCACTAATGAGAAACAATTCAAGTCCACTTTCAATTTTTCGAATTAAATGAAAGTCAATTATGTGTTATTATTTTATTCACAAACATTCGTATTGGGGACTGGCTTTGTTTTAAGCAAACCTGCAATAAACTAGCAAGGTGAACAAGTGAGGTAGGGCTTGATGTTAATCCTTCAAAAACGGAACCTGTCTTTTTCACAAGACTACACAAAGTTCCACATTTCAAGTCTGTTAAGTTAGAAGAAAAGAAACTTGAATTTGTAGACCACGCCAGATATCTGGAGGTCATTTTTGACAAGAATCTTAGTTGGAGGACAGAAAACTCTGGGTTCGAAATGGGGCTTTCAGCCTGGTCTGGTGAACAGCACTAGACAAACTAATTAATATTAGCCTACTTGAAAGAGTAGCTAACATGCATCTGCATAACGGGTGCTCTAAAGCCCTACGGGATGGAAGAGATTATTTAGATTATAAAACAAATTGAATTAAAAAAATACATAATGAAAAAGTAAATCTCCTTAAATAATATAATTGAGTGTCCTTGCACTGAGAGTGAGCCCCGTTATTAAAAGTATTGGGTTTCGCCTAAAATATTACAAAAAAAAAATTCCCTTTTCTACACAAAAACATTAGTATTTCATATTCGTGCTTTAGTTTTGTCGCTTGAGCTTTCGACTTTTTTTTTTCAAGAGTACAATAAATAAATTTTTTTAATTATTTTCTTATAACTACATAAGTACTACAATTTATTGCCGACTCCGAACGGCGAAGTGAGAAGCTTTTTCATGACAGATTATACTCCCGGAGGATTGTCATTTCCCGACAAGAGGTGGGGCCGTGACCCACGCCGCTCGGTCAGCAGTGCAACGCATTAACCACTGAGCCACGACGACCACGAAACTGTCTGACACTGTATGTGTTTTTTTTTTTCAAAAAAACTCGTATATTTCTCAAAGGTGGTGGTGGTTCCGGTGTAGATCGTTCTGCATTGTTCAACATCCGCACGTATTGTTCAACATCTGTGTTGAGAGGAGTCGAAATAACATAACTCGCGCTTCTCGTTCTCTTTTTTTTTCTCCTGAGAAGCCGTCTTCTGCTCGTAGAGCTCGCGAGCAGCTCTAGTCGTTTTATGCAGCGTCGCTTGCCGGCACTTGTCTTCATATCAGGGGTTTCATTGAGCTGTCCGATTGAAACCTAGCGCGTCAAAGGCGGTTTCTCTGATTTCTTTTTGGCCATTTCGCCACTGATCTTCAATACTTGGTGCTGGATGCATAGGGCCTCTTGAGAAATTGAGAGAGTTTCAATCGGAAAAGGATCTGATGATCTCTTGCGATTGTAGCCATCCGACATGAAACACTCTCAGTATTTCTTTGTCTTTGACAACAACATCCTATCGAAAATGAAACGATAAATACAATAACTCTTGCCTTGGCTGAGTACGAATATTGGTATGCCTTTTGGGAGAAGTACAACATTTTCTGCATAGGCAACGGCTTTTGTGCTCTAGTTTTACGCTCAGGATTGATATATCTTTTTAACAATAATGCCTGAAACACAATACCACACGTTGTTGCTACGTTTTTCCCGTCACTTTGGAAGTGCTTCACAGACGCGTTGAATTGAAATACTCAAATTTATCAGCTGTTTGCACAAAATCAAACACAAATTTTGATTTGTCAGAACCCACCAAAAGTTCAATCCAGTTAAACTTTTCCTCTGAGAGAGCCCGTCGTTACGTATTATTACGTATGCCTCTTTACTCTCTTTCGCTCTCAAATGTAGAACGGTAGCACGAAGCGAGATTGTGGCTCGTGCCATTGAATTCCTTTGGTTGAACATTAAACGTCATTTAACGGTAGTACTAACGCAGAATTGTGTTTCAGGCATAAGGTTGGTGAGGATGCTGTTAACATTGCTATTCTTACGCTCTTTTAACTACACATATTAAAACATCGTAGAATGCACCCTCCAAGCCTAAATTTGCAGCAAGCCGGCATATTTATACATATGTACATATTCTTTGCATTACAATATGAAGGGAAGTTTAAAATGTCAGTCGCAACGACAGATTGTTCAGTCAAAATTCTCCACTAACAAAATTTCGTCATTTATTCGCATTGAGGGGAATAAATCGTTTTTTGAAATGCCTCGTTATGAAAAGAGTGTCTTACTTTTGTAAAAAGGTTCTGTTTAAAGCACCTGGACAGCGACAGTTGCAATCGAAAAAGTGAAAATTTATCACTAAAGTGGACCAACATCAATTTTCTTCCATTCAATCTTTCGCAATGGCACTGTACAATCTAGATGTGCTGCATATCATACTAGAAAGCAAACACGTTATTTAAGTAACCCGGTTTGTTGGTCAATCTAGAAATATCAAGTTTATACAAATAGCGTACCCCAAAAATTGTAAACATTTAACACATCAATTAATCGAGGCTAGTCTAGTTTCTCTACATTGAAGCCGTTCCTTTTGCCAAAATTTAATTTTTTTGGTTTGTCTACTAAAGCTGTGCATATTTTTGTCATTTACTCGTAGTTGAATGAAAATAAAAAGCTAAAATTCTGGAGCCGAATTACACTGAGTGGGATTCGTGATCGAATGACTGAATCATTGGAAGCAGTAATACCAAATCCTCACATTTCGGTGACGAGTTACTCGTTTATAAGTGTGGTAATTCGGCTACTGGTATTTTTTTTTAGCAAAATGAAATGTTGCAATCGTGTAAGTTACAGCCAACTAAGTTGTGCTTCGCTATGATTATGACCATATTTTTGTTTTTATGTTTTACAGCTCATGTTGGTTGTACAATATCTAATTCTAAAGTGATATCTAGTTGAGACCAAAATAAGCACTTTGGGCGTGAAAAATGTTCATTGGTTAATTACAGTCCGGTCTGCAAAATATATGTCTCATTTCATTATGAAACATTGATGGAGATCGACTGGCATGGCAGAGATCAGTTTGGAGCGCTTTAAACTTTATTTTTTGAATTAAGACAATCACTATTACGAAAAATTCGAGTTTATGTCAGTACGATTGACCTTAAAAATGTTTGAATCATTTATGTACATATAACCGTCCAACCTTCTGTATGTTAATCACTTTTGCTTTCAACGAAGCGCAGCAATAGCAGAGGATTCTACATATGCAAACACTTAAGAAAGAAGCACTCGATGGTCTAATCATAACAATGGAATTGCAAATGCTTTAGCTTCGTCTCCATTGATTGATGGGACGTGCTAGGTTGGTCGGGTGCAGCTGCAGTTGCAGAAACACCGTATCGTCCGGTAGCCCGCATCTGTTGTACCAACTAAAAAAACAAAAAGTTGCAACACATGAGAAACAACCTCGATATGACCACCAGCAACAGATCGTTGATTTCGATTGTGCACAGACTTGATTGGTAAAAAAGTAAATGAGCTTTGGCGCGCATACAGAATTGCGAAAGGCGTAGTTTTCTCGGCTGACCAGACCACCGACAGCATGCTGCACGATTACGGAAATTCTGGCTTTTGCGATTCTCGTTCGTTGCCTCCAACTAATTGTTCACCTTCGCTGATCGCACTGATGAGGAGAAATCTTCTGGGCTCGATTGTTCTTCAAGGTCTTGTCGATTCCGTAATTGCCGCTTGATATGCATTTACTTTAGCAAAACAAAAGTGCACAGCACAATCCAGATACTTTGTGCTTTTCATTCCGCTTAATGGCTAAAGTACAAGAAACGACATTAGCCCACTTTAATTAGCGCAATTACTCTTTCCCTCTATTGTTATCATTCACCGTTTAGAGGTCACGACCTCACTTGCAATTCGGCCAAAAAGTATTTGGTTACGTAACCCACTTAAAGATCGTACATGCGTGCATTTTTTGGACTGTAAAACTTCAAGGAAACGACTGAGATGGTCTATACCAGTTTATTATACCACTTTACTCGTATAGCCAATCACAGTATCAGTCGGATGTGATTTTAAGTGGAATTCTGTCGGAAATTCCTTTCCCTGCACAGGGAATTTGCATTTCGCTAATAGCAACA
Organism: Matsumyia berberina; assembly: GCA_917880715.2. NCBI lineage: Eukaryota > Metazoa > Arthropoda > Insecta > Diptera > Syrphidae > Matsumyia > Matsumyia berberina. The sequence continues at coordinate 2,165,520 of OU862872.1, forward strand.
GAATAATATTTTGATGTTGAATGATTGGTAATTAAAGTTTCTTAATTGGTCGTCGATTAGATAAAACAGCCTGAGATTTATCTGCGTGGTGAATGGTGGTTCAACTTAGTTCAAGCTATAGATGTTTGATTACATGAATAACTTAAGGCCGTCTGACTTGATCCTGGTCAGTGAGACTTTCAGTTTCTTCCAAGATCGTATAAGCTTACCTACATAATTGAGAAATATGTTCTTTCGCACTTGATTCGTAGAGTGTTGCAAATCTTATTGCGAAAACGGATGGAGGAGAACTGTTATAATCAAATTAATAGTGGAGGTTGTTCTTTATGAATCGCTTCACCGCACCACCATCAGCCGTGTTACAGTCTCTTTTAATCTGATGCTGGCGATTTTGGTAATGGAGTATGACGTCGTGGCTCAGTGGTTAATGCGTTGAATTGCTGTGTGAGCTGCGTGGGTTCAAGCCTCAGCGATATCCATCGCGCCACCACATTGTCATAAAAATGTTTCTCAATTCGGACCTCCAACTTCAGTTTCTTTCTATTCCTGCGAAAAGTGTAACGTAATGGCTCATCCCGAGCTGTCGCGCCAGGTATTTATTTATTATTTTAAGCAGCCATACCAGCATTGTCATGCATTTTTCATTATTTTATTTTGACATATTTACGCCAAAGCCTCCTATTTTGCGGTGGGTTCCACTATAGGTTCCACTTGCTGTTTGTTCTCGTTAATAATTTTGAAAGTTTGTCAGTCACTTCATTGACCGGTATGCCGGTATGACCAACAACCCAGCAGAGTTGTATGTTGTGTTGTGTGACAAGAACCTATAGCCCTTCGCGACAATAGTTAACAAGCTTTGATGTAACTTGTGCAGCACGTCTGGACGTCAATGTAGATTGTTATATCCACTCGTGATATTGGTCGCGTTTGTCGATCTAGGCTAAGTGAATGGTCGCGTTCGTCGATCTAGACAAAGTGATTCAAAAAAAGTGATTCGTCTTCTGTCACTCTCAGCCAATAGAAATCGATTGGAGGCATATGAATCGCATATGAATCGCGACGAACGCGACCATTGCTAGCATTCATGCTAATTGGACTGTTTTTTTTACTGCTAGAACCTTTGCCTCGAAAATGTTCCTATCATCGAGGGGTCTTATTGAGTTGATTGGTCCTAGCTCTTCAGAGAAAGGAAGTTCTGCTTCCCTTCTTTCCTTTTTAAGCCATCAGTTTAAATAGATTTGGAATCGTTACAGACTTCGCCGCTCTTCCACTGTTCTCTTGACATAAACAAGAAAAGGATCAATCGCCTACTCATTGAGAGGATAAGGTCTGCCACGAAATCAGCGACGCACTTTCATGCAGTTTCTTCAACCTATTCGTTTAGCAAATACATATTGCGAAAACACATTAGGGACTTTTTTTAATGGATCAGCACGCAGATCAGTTTCGCAGATAATATTGATATAATTGAACGAAGCGAGCAAGCACTGGCGTCTTTGCGAGTTGCTTAAATGGGTCTGGTTGTAAAAGAGAGAAAACATACTATCAGCTAACAGCGAGATATAACATCGACTTCTCGGCCGGAACGTAACGAAGGATGACTATAACTCCGAGGTGGTGCTATCAATTCTAGCAACGACATCAGGACAGAGATAAAATGTAAAATAACACTCGTCAATCGCTGTTAAGGAACGCGCATCATTCCCATCCGGCTGTGTGTGTGCAGAAGGATGAACTTTCGGGTGAAAGTCCACTAGGAATTTTCAAGATAAAAGTAATAGGTTCGATTTATAGTCCTTGCGTTGACGGTGCATGAAGGAGAACGATTGCGGTGGCTGGGGCTTGTATAGCAGATGAAGACTAATGCTGCAGCCCGAATAATCTTCGATTCCATTTATGAGGTATAACATAGAAGAGGACGACCTCATCTCCAATGGCGTGCGCAAGAAGAGGCTGATCTCAACGAACTCAGCATATGGGTATGCAACTGGGGACACCTGGCTGGAGGAGCCGAACTTCAGCGCCATCATAAATACGTATTTATCGCTTTACCAAGAAAAGCCAAAAAACCAGCAAACAGGTATAACAAACATTGCCAAGAAACTAATAGATGGACGTACCTTAGGAATCTCTCCGGTCAAGGGCCTACATGGTTTTTTGAGGGAAGGTTTAAACTAACTAGACGCCAGCTTGAGGTCCTTCGATGGAATACACTCCCAAAGACTTCTAATAATACAGAGATTGAAACGGCAAAGCGATTGGCATTCATGGAATCCCACGAAACGATCTCCGAAAGATTTTCCAATTGTTAGATGTTATGCAACAGTAGGGTTTTTACATCCAATATTACACAAACATAATTACCAGTTACTAACCTGCCTTGCAGCGAGTCGTGGTGGGTTGGATCATTAATTGTAACGCTTTATAACGTCTTTATCAGTCAGTTAACTATTTTATTAGTAGTAGATACATACATATAACGCCACGAGATGTTTGCATTTTGTTGATTCTGCTTTTGACCTGCTGAAGATCGAATTTGTCAGAAAATATTTCTTCTGGTAGGCGTTTTCCAGTGCTATAGCAAATGAGAGATTTTTGGTAGAGGCCAGTTCGTGTTAAGGGCACATAGAGATGATGGGTCCTTGTAACATGTCTGGGCGGACTTTCGAATACTACGCTTATAAATAAATAGCTCACGCGACAGCCCGAGGCAAGCCAAAGCTTTCCGCTTTCGCATTTGACATTTTTCGTAGAGACTCTATTCGATTACAATAATATTTATTGGAAGTCTTTAGTTGAGCAATATTTTCTACTTTTAATTGGTTTTTAGAATATTATTATGTGTCGAAGGAAATTATACCATTGAATAAACATTTAAATAATTGATCTGAACTATTAAGGAGCTATTTGTGATTTGCCATTACCGTTATCGTCATTAAAGTCAGCATTATGGACAATTTTCTACTCGTAGTATTATGATCGGTCATGTGTGTCCAGCTTGTGCGGAACTGCACTGGTTGGTTGTGTTAACAAGACTGAGATATGAGAAATAAGAAGTATTTAAGTATTAAAGTATATTGCGAATATAATCATGAAGTTAATTGACACGTCTAAATTGCAAGAGTCGGAAGTAACTTCGTGACTAAAGTAGATTTAAGCACGCTGTTTAACGCTTAAATGCCTATGTTTCGAACTTTAAATTTTAGCCCGAATTTTTAAACATTGACAAAAAATTAGTTACATATGCCATATACATATGTGTGTATAGTGAATTAGTCACACTATCAGCAATTAAAAAATGCGAGATTCTAATTATTTATTCGATATAAGTTTAGTTAGGTGAAAATAACAAAGAACATTAATTTATGACTAATATGTGAATGAACAATAAAATCCTTTGATCCTATGGTGGCCAAAAAATCTTGAAACCAAAACACAGAAAGTTGAACAGACTTAATCATCTAGCCTGCGTGGGTATCACCGGGCAATGAAAACGTGCCCAACGGCAGCCATTGAAGGAATGCTTAGCCTCACCCCGCTAAATTTGACAATACAGAAAAGAGCTATGCTAATGCCCTCAGGCTGTACCAGATTTACCCAATTCTTTAGATTCCAGATACCATCCTTAAGAGATTTCGATTCTCCAGAAGCTTCGAAGTCATTATAGGCGACCACTGCGAATGGAAAAATGAAGGTCTTCAAAAAAGAAATAAATAGCTGGCGCGACAGCGGGGAATGAGCCGAGGCCTAGCTTCTCGCCATTAATGTTGCGCGTGTTCCGGAGGCTTGTCATTCCTCGACGAAAGGTGATGGCACGAAAAATATTCGGTGGATATGGCTGGGTTTTGAACCCACGCCGCTCACATAGCAGCAGCGCTTCCTGTGGTAATGCAGATTTTCGTTTTACCCGTTTTGCTTCTTTTTGATTCTTCGTTAACGAAAAGTAATAAATAAGCAATACAATAAATTATAACTGATTTTCAAAGACAATTAAACATTTCTAATTACTTTGCACTTCTATGACTAAGTTGCGACTGACATTTGAACTCGCAACTGGTATAAAGAAATAAACACAAAGCAGAATGTCTATAGCTACCGTTGACGCGCTAATGGTCCCTTGGTTCTGGAAAAGACATCTTTTCAAGCAAATACCATATATACAAACAATGTAATACAAATTACACCAAGGTAATCGTGCTGAATATTTATGAAGTGTTTCTAATTAGTTGGCTATTACATATTATGCATATAGGACATTTTAAAAACACTAGCGCTAATGATATACGTTGACGGAGGTGGAGAATTCATTATAGGCAGGCTTTCCAAGATTTTATCAGAGACTTGGAGAAGCGATAGTGGCGGAAGAGCCTAGTAAGAGGCCAACGCCAATACTTGTGTTTTCCATCGCGGTAACTGTGCACGTGGAATAATCGAGCCCTTAACACGTACCGTGCAGCCGAACAATTAGCAGGGGTCTTGGACTGCTTTGATGCTGTCCTACGCGGCACACTATTCGCATCAAGGCTTAATTCGTCAACATCAGACTGCTATGGCACTACCAAACAATTTTTCTTTGAGCTCCCAGACAAAACATTTGTATGATTGGTCTTAAATATCCTAACGTCATATCTAGTCAAGTTCGTAAATGCATTCCTCTATGGTGTGCGCAAGGAATTGACGTGTGTAGACAATTATCTTCTGCGGCAGCACCGATTGCGGCCCAGTAAAAAAAAGTTGTCAGTCATTGTTGCTCTGAAAGACTGAATTTTACTACGTGTAGTAACATATGAACGTGAAGCAAGAACGTTGTCTTGCTATAGTCAACTCACCTGCAATTTTTTAATAAAGAAATTTTTTATAAAGATCATGGCGCCCACAATCTTGTAATTATTAAGTACTGTAATTATTGTTATAATGGACGACTGCTTCTGACATATCGGCCACCCTAGATTGTATATCCTTAGGCTATAGGGAGAACGGCTCAAAACTATTAATACGTTATTGCAATGTGTACATTTCCAAAGCATGTATCGTGGTTATTCACGAGCAATTCGTTTACTCTTATAGCCCTATAAATTACAAAATTACTTAATTAAAGCCTGGGGTGGCCTCTCCAATCTGCCACTATCATAAATAACCCATGTTAAATCTTTCGCGAGGAAACGATTAGTAATCATCTTATAAACGAAATTATTAACATTAAGTGCTCCAATGTGCCGGTAAAAAAATCCGTGTTCGAGGATAAAAACGAATTAAAAAATGGAAACCTCGCCTCGACAGCTCGTCAGCCTTATCGTTTTCCTCTATGTTACTATGCCCCGGCATCTGCCACTCTAATGAAGCGAGTCCCTCTTTGCACAGTTCCACCATCTTGGAAGATGTCGTGGTCGATGCCAGAAACTTATGGCAGCTTGGTTGTCAATAAGGATGGGGATGACGGCAAACTTCGAGTATTGTCAGTGCGCGTGGAAGTGTGAAGGCCGGTTTTTTTGTTTTCATGGTAAAAAGCATCAGTTCAGAGGATGAACATTGACTCCACAACTGGTGCCCTATGTGGAGTCAAGCATGATCTCACTGAGAACCGAAGGAAATATCCCCGACGTTAGGCTAAGCTAAGATAGTTGGTCGCATTGAGACCTTTATGTTTTATGCACTGATGTAAACCGAAGGTCTGAAATTTTTTAATGACGTAGCTTAGATGAAAACCATTTGCTGGGTTGTGTGCTTTTTTATTGTTGGCATCGCTTGGTTTTGGTTCAAGGCTAAGTAGTTTTTGGACATATGTATATCTAGGTTCCTGTTTAAAAAAATCAAATTTTCGCAGCAGAAATTTGATAATAAATTTGAACTAAACGACAGTCAAATTGCGTCGCTACTAACCAAAATAGGGACAAAAAAATCGAAACGAAATTTAAGAACACCCTGTATTGTTTCCATCTAGCCAAGATTATATTAGATCTAACTACAGGCATTTAATATATTCTTAAAGAACATTACATCCATAAATAACTCATACTTTCTGATGCATTTCTTTAGGTAAATGCAAAGAAGTCAACCATCACGTTTAACGATTTACTGGCGGGAATAGTCAAATTAATTACATACTAGTAGGTATTTATACACAACAGAATAAATTTGCCTCACATAAAAGAATTCTAACAAAGAGTTTCACATCATTTCATATAACGATACTACACCTAGCACTGATTTCATATGCACACTCTGACAACATAAATGCTATACGAGCATGCCCGGTATTTCCACCTTATAATTGCTTACATATTTCACATGTCTCATTACATTAAACTAGGAAACTTATTTGTTTTGTTTAAATTACAATTAAATCATGCAAGTGGTTCTATGTTTACACTGCACACTTTACAAATCTTGGGAAAAAAAAGGTCAAAACTTAATTATTGTATTACATATTTTAATTTTTAATTTAATTTAAGCAATGAATTAATTTTTAAAATCCAAAGAATCTTAATAGACCGATGCATTATGTAGCGTTAAGGAATTTTTTTTTACGTATCTAAATACAAAAACTTTAAAGTTTAAACATTCCTTATGAAATACCATTTTTTTTTTACTTTCTTGGTACTGGCTAAGTTTTTGGATTAATTATGTACATAGACACCAGAAAGTTTCGACTATCTAATCATGTCCATTTGGAGATTTGTCGAAGGTTATTTCGATTAGCAATTGAATTCAAAGATTTATGACACTGGTCTAGTTTTTATCCACCTTACGGGAATGCGATATCTGTGTATTAAATGTATGGTTGTGAACAGATTTTATTTGCATGTACATATGTATACCCGTACATGCTTTTGTCCAAACTTTTGACTGATATATTGCATCGTGAAGGGATGGACCGGCAAAAGGAGAGAGCAGAAGCAGGGTTTTTTTGATACGGATTTGTCTTTATCATATGCTTTCGTCTTTTGATAATTCGCATTAAGGTTAATGATATGACCGAAGACAAGGATGACGCTACGAGCTCAACAAAACATATGAGCAATGTTCTAAATAAATAAAACATAAAGATCGTGTTGTGATTTTAACACTGAAATACAAAAGTACAACATATTTGGTAAGCACAGCCTACACTACACCGCGTCTGCGTACAAACTTATGCTAATTGACTTTGCGGCGGGCGAAACATCACTACAGCAAGCAAACAGTTTCCTCATCTTAATAGTCCTATTGGGATGTGGCGGTCTGCTGTCGACACAGGGTATGGGTCCAGTATTTTGCAGGACAAACCTTCGGAATGAGGATATGCTCGGTCCTTTCAAGTAAAAAGTTCTTTGTGACCCCGTTTGCCCTAATGGGCTTTTGAGGAGAAGATTCATCTACGAGCAATACAGGGACATTGACCTCGTTAAAAAACTGCGAATGACCGGACTAAATCAAGATACTTGTTGGCCAAGGTGCAAGTTTATCCTGAATTGTAACGACAGCTAAAAAAAAGAATACGACTAGTTCTGATAGTTTATTATTCTTCAAGAATTCTCTAGACTGACAAGGAAGAGTTTGGATAGTTGTGTGATATCTGGCGTGATAGCACCGTAAATATGCGTAGGAAGCGGTTAAGGGCTTCTGCTCATTACCATTATTATAACTTTGGCACTTTGTTTTCGGAGGACGCCGAGTTTTATTGCAGGGGTTGCTACTGGTCAGTGCAGATCGCTGCAAATTTCGTAATATCATGCCCAAATATGTGCTCAAAGTTTTAATGTTTTGGCTGGATTATATAACGACCACCTAAATTATTCTACCTCGCATTCGCTTTGGATAAAAAGTGTGAACAAATTATCTGTAGAATTTTTTAGTAGAATTTTTCAATTTTTGAGTTTGTGCTTAGGGACATGAAGAAATATTAACAGCGTGTGCAAGTTTGAAGTCAGAACCCTGTTGGCACTGCCGTGTTTGAATGATTAAAACACGTCTGCCACGACGTCAATTTCTTCATAGAATGAAAGGAATGAAGCTTAAGTCAGATACAACGCAGTCATGAGATACACATGAATTTAAAATTAGCACACTGTTATGTTAGCGCTCCTTTAAGAATGTTCAAATACATTATACAGTCTCTGAAACTGGTACAGTAGTGAGTGGGAATAACATTCACAGTGCTTAAGAAGAATAAAATGTAGATTTTACGAGGTGACCATCTGGTTTACATATGGTTTGTCCGGCCATGGCAACAGATGTGAGAACGTTTGACAATTGCATGGTCATTTCATCGGTTCTTCCTCCTCTATGTCAGAGCCTGAGAAGAGCGAATTTAAACCGAATGTTCATCCGAAAAAAATCCTTGATATGTTTGTATATGTACATATGTATGTTTTTTTTACGTTGAAGGGATGAATCTCATAGTGGTTGTATTCATAGTCTTCTGATTCTACAATTTAAATAATTTAAAAGGATATAATAACCTTCAGCATTGTATTTTTATACTATGGTAGTGAATATTTAATTAAACTAAGCAGAAATGGATAATATTAGATACAGACTGTGTAACTAAATCGCAAGTTTCGTTATACTTAGACAAAGTTTTAAAATCCATTCGTAGTAGAAAATTTAAAATGAATTAAACATTACGAACAGTGGGTATGATCGAGAAGACTTACTATACATATGTATTTTGTAAATGCTGCCAATCACAATTCATTACATTTTACCACTCAACCGGGCGCGATAAATGCACATAACGCCTTACTCATTTTTATTAATTGCAGTTAATCTAAATTCATTTACTGTCTTTATTATGTGATACGAATTTATAATCAGCGCGAGCTATAAAATGCTCAATAAGATACCTTCTCGTGTATATAGTATATATAACAATACATAAACATATGAATAAAACATGTAAGTCAATTGAAACAATGAAGTAAAGTTTTTGAACAAAGGATCACCATCACTAACCAATAACAATTAAATCCTGAGGGTACTTAGATAACTGGAGACTATCTAATGTGATCACTTGCTAAGCTATTTTTTTTAAACTCGACCAATAGCAATTAATAAAGACACATAGTAGTAAAACCGCAGTTGATGCTAAGGAAATGGAATTTCTGCAGACTGTATAACCGTGACGAATACCAATATCTATTTTTTAAACCCAATGAAACTGCTGCAATGACTAGTTGCCGAGCTGTTTAAGGCAGGGAATGACTTGAAAACGAGCATGTTCCAACTTATCTGTAAAATATGGTCGGACGAAATTATGCCAAATAAATATGTACACAGAATCTCAGTCATTTTGCCTGAGGCTCAGTAATTACAGAAAATTCGGTTTTTTTTTTAACTGAAGAAATACCAATAAATTTGAGAAAATCCAAACAAAAAGTTTTAACAAACCAAAAAAATCTATTACAGTGTTCCAAATGTAGTAAACTGCCCACTCGCTGTACTCTGTCTCCTCCTGAATTCAAGAGCGTCAAATTCTCTCCGGATGAAATTTACTTTCGCGCTCGTACATACACTCATCCGCTGCTCTAGATGGTATGCCTTCCATAGTTCTAAAGGGGTGTTATTCTTTCACCACTTCGTTGGCTTTTTCATATGTCATACTTCTCTGGTCTAGAGTGGTTGGAAAATTGAATTTATCCAGCCAGTCCCTAAGAAAGCAAATCTCCCTCTCCCTCTAAGTACCGAACTATGTATGTCTTCTTTCTAAGGACAAGGAAACGCTCATAAGCCGCCAGCTACTGCAATATCTTGATTAATGAAAACTTCTTTATGACTAGCATTGCTGGATTCATATTTGACTCTTTTGGTTGAAATTACGTGCATATGGCATTAAAGTAGTTATGTATCGCTTTTACAAAGGATTAGATGGTTCAATTCCAGTTGTTTTAGACGGTTTCACTGTGCCATCATTTTTTCCACAATAGCCAGTTGAATTCCGCTGGCGTCTAAAGTCCTTCATCAGCAATCGGGTTGATATATAGCAGTGTGGCATAAGGTCAAGAAAGTCCACCATCGAGGCGATGTGACAGAATGATGAATCTCAATGGTTGAGAGTTCATCAATTGTTTGCGTATTAGTAGAAAAGGTGGAATAAAGTCGATTCCTGGTATTCCACCAGTCAGTAAAGTTATAACGAAATTAATCCAACAAAACCCTGCCTAATAAGAAATCTCGGTATGTTGTAAAAATTGTTTCTTCAGTGAAGAAAAAACTGCCAGATGCAGGTTTGCTGGCGAAAATTCTCCTCTAAAAGACTTTTGAAGTTTATCAGCATGGAAAATAATTTTTTCGTATAGTTATCTAAACGTGTTAAAAAGTACCTTACTTTGTTAAAATAATCCCGATTTTGTATAATGAGACTTTTAAGTGACCAAACGGCAATTCTGCCTGCAGCTATTCAAATGCAGAAAAACAGACCACAGTGAGCATACATTTTATACATGTATGTATATAGAAATGAAGGGAATTTGTTGTGAATAATTATTCAAATAAGACCCTTACGTACTTCATCTTTCCAGTTTTCTCCGAGTTCTTATTCAATAACTCAGTACAAATTATTTAATAGATTTACTTTTAAAAATGTAATATTAAATGAGATCAAGTTACTTGTTGCAACCAATTCAACTGGTTCTTAGCATATCAAACTACAAGAGATTATAAAATGGCTAACACTATTATTCAAAAGCCAATGCATAGGTTTGAACAAAGCAGTAGGAATATAAATCAATGATTACCAGAAGCACGAATATAATTACATTCCACGACGAAATATTCGGGATCACAATTCAATTATATTGTTCTGTAGAGCATTTCTTTCATTTTGCAGACTGTTAAAGATATATCTAAACAACGTATTGAGAAACAGTAGCATTAAAAATAGCAATCAAAAAATTAACGCATGTAAATGATACGAAATACCGAAAGAAAAAATTCAACGCTTTTTGGTGATGAGCTATCACAATTACGACAGCGTGCAAGAAGTCTGTGAGAAGGCGCGTTAACTGCACCCATGTGCCGCAAATATCTCGGAAAGCTAGAGTCATTTTTGTACTGAAAGCAAGAACGTCCAGCCACACGACGGACGTTTTGAAAGTCTATACCTAATCATCAATGGCTTGAAACCCGGGGAAGGATATAGAATATAATGTGACGTCTTTCCACGCAGACGTAGTCGCGGGTATCTGCTAGTAGGTCATAAAATCTACAATAAATTTGTAAACGCAGCCAATTTCTCGCAGTACTATAATTGAAATGATAAACCCTTCAAAAGAAATGCGAAGAAAATTAATTCAAACTACATACCTTATCAACCGGAAGTTAGAATTCTGTGCAGTCTAAATATGCACCGTCAACCAATGAGATGATGGACTTCACTTTGTTGCAATATGTTCAATATAGAGCACAAGTACTTGAGTTTGAGAAAACGATCGACTTGGTAAACGGTGTCCCTGGCTGGGATTTATTGTACATATGTATGTACAGCAAAACGGTTAACGTAATTTTAAGTAGATTGCCTTAAGGCAAATCAAATGGATGAAGAATTTATAGTCAATTAAATAGATAATTGAACGTCGATAAAGAATCAAGCAAGGAAATATGTTTTTAATATTTTAGTAAAACTATACATCTGTTCAATTAGCCGGGATATACACGCACGAGGGGGGAAGGTCTGATATTTCACACCGATAAGGTTCCGCAAATCTATATTGTCTAACATAGATTAAGCCTTTCACATGACGGGCGAGTCAAATGTAGATTATACCTACAAACTATTGGATTCCGATTTTTTATGGTTGAAAATATAGAATTTAAGTATTTTTTATTTAGCTGTTTTTTGACATTTTCCGGGTTTTTATTTATTAAAAAAAATCCAAATAAAAAAGGCCCAAGAACCCAGAAAAAGAAACAGGACACTTTTTCCAAATAGTCTTAAGGTGAGTGTAGAATTAATCCCAAATACTTAATTTCCTTTGAGAATGGGATCGTCCACGGTTTGCCAAGGGCTCGTTTTTAGCAACCTTTCATGTTGCGCGCGTTACATTTTTCGCATGAATGGAAGAGACACTGTTAACTCAAAACGGCAAATTGAGAAACTTTTCAAGGCAAGTCCTACTTTCGGAGGAATACCTCAAAAAGTGTTTAGTAAGTGGAGCCAGATGCAAAAAATTTAAATAGCAACCTGTACTCTTAATACGTTGGAGTACGAGTATATTCGTTATTGCCACTTCTGTTAAGTTTTCTAGGTCTCCAAACAGCCTGCTCCCACGTGTCGGTTTCCGGACACTCACAGAGGAAGTGCTTGATGGTTTCCGTTTCTTGCGAGGTAATGCAGAGTCTGGTGGCCGTAGTGCTAAGGGCACAATGTCCCATCAGTACACCTATTTGAATGCGATTTTCGTTTTTATTGATGGCTGGGAGACATTTAGTTTTGCTCTGGTCGATTCTTTGCCATGAGCTGCGGGATATAATGCAGTCGCCTCTGTTGATTAGTTTCAATACACCGATAGGGATGTTTATCGATGTTGTGTGGGTGCGCTATTTTCTTCCAAAGCGGATCGTTGCCGCTTCAGTTCATCCGCTTTTTCGTTAACCTCGAACTCACTGTGTCTCGTGACTAGTGAGAGATTTATCAGGAACCACATAGACATCATGCTCATCCAAAAGCCATGGTGTCGTCAAGTTACTGAGTATTAAACGAATCCATTGGACTTGGGATTGGGTTATCGATTCTTTTAGCTGTGAGGGCTTTTTAATTTAAGAATGTCGAAAAAAAACAAAAATACTCGCTGTATGGTGCGCATCATTTCCCTCCCACCCCCATGCAGAAATATAGACCACCTACCTAAACAAAACGTTAAATAAAAATATTTGTATAGATTTTCTTTAACATTAGTGTTGGCGACAAGCCGAAAACACAAAACGAAAAAAAAACTTTAATTGACTAAAAATCGAAAACACGTCGCAATCGGAAAATAACATTTCGCTTATCCGTGTTAAAGCCTTTTATTCTAACTCGATTATTCGGGCCGATAAAACACGCCATTTATGCAGCGGCTGAAAATTGGAATGGCGTTCAAAGCTTTAGGGAAGAACGGAGTTTAAAGTAACAGGGGTAAGTTGTAACAGCTTTCAAACAAAGCAATATGATGGAAATTAAGAGTTCCTTTATAAGTGGCCCTTTATAAGACATTAATCGTCCCAGTCCTGCTGGGACGTAGAGGCATGGACTTTGTCAAAAGTAGATGAGGTCGCTCTTAGCTGTCTCGAGAGGAAAATTCTTCGGGTGATTTTTTGGTCCCGTCTGCATAGACTTTGAATGGAGGAGGAGATACAACGTCGAACTGTATGGGCTGTACGACTGAGGTGGCTGGGTCATGTAGAGCCGATGGACACTAATGCTCCAACTCGGAAAATCTTCTAATCCACACCTGAGGGACGGCGCACTAGAAGAAGACTGCGACTCAGATGGCGCACGCAAGTCGAAGGGGATCTCAACCAACTTGGTGTGCGAAACTGGAGGCAGCTGGTTAAAGATCGAGCTGGCTGGAGGGGCTTGTTGGTTGAGGCGTAGGTCCACCCCGGACTGAAGTAAGAGGAAGCATCCAATTTAGTAAAAAGTGTTGCTTTCTACCCCATCCTTCACTACTCTACCAAGATCATGGTTTAAACTTTTAATTGACGAAACTTTTAAATGTTTCTGAATCTGACGATAATAAATGCAGTACAAAAAGTCGTTGAATTTGAAAATGTTATATTAGAAGATGTGGAGGAGTGGTTAACCTCAAACCAGATTGAACCAGGCTATAAGATCCTTGATGACACTGCAACGTCTCAACGTCTGCCGAAGTTGATGAGGATTCAGGCGAAGATTCGGATATTAAAGACATTTCTGCAGAAGATGAGAGAATATCTGCTGAACATGCATTAAGGGCGGCAAATGATTTATCAAATTGCCTTGACCAGCAAAATGACGTTGACGACATTGACGTTTTTAATTTACGACAAATTCGTACATTATGTTTGTCTCAAAATGTATACTGTACAATGTGATTTTTTAGCAATTGGAATATTCTCCCTCAATTTAATGAGCATTAGAATTCGATATTATCTTCGGTAATTTTTTTAATTGGACTTGGATTTCTTAAACAAATTTTTTATGCACGCATGCTTGGTGATAAGATAAGTCAACAAATTTCTCACACTGTATTTAAATACTACATAAGTATGAATGTATATATGTACATTTGTATTGAAGCTTTAATGCACTTCACTCCTTTTGATATTTGAGTAGACATTAATTTATAACAAAGTAGGAAAACACACAATTGACTCGGAACACTACCTTGTTCTAGTAGAGGTACGATTGTGGATATGTCGAACACCGTAAGCATAATATAATACTGAAATTCATTTTAAAGTTGGATGGGTTCAATCGCAGAAATGCTGCCTCTGATATACTGGGTTTCTCTCGGCCACCATAACAAAACCCTTGGCTCAACGAAAAACGCCGACAGGAGATGTTCAAAATGCTTACCAAGCCCGCAAAGTCTGAACCAAATACCTGTAAACGCGAACAAGGAAACATAGAAGTCAAAACTGACGACGATTTAAATCCTCAAGAAAACACACCCTTTAAAGTGCGTCAGGTATCAAAATAGTCGGGATATGTAGCGGATGCATATTAGCGTTTCGGCTCAAGGTCTCGTCAAATCTACGTTAGAAGATCGGTGCAGTAGAGAAAAAACATTTCCAAATATAGCACTAACCTCATTCAAGAGTTATCTAGCGTAAATTGTTTCTTTATCGACATCGATATTAAATAGAAATTTAAATAATTTTAAACGCTTGTCTCGCCGTGGCTCAGTGGTTAGTGCGTTAGACTGCTGACCAAGCCCTTTGGATTCAAGCCTCAGCCAGGAACACCGAACATTTTTCGCGGCACCACCTCTCGTCGGGGAAAGACAATCCTCCGAGGGTATAATCTGTCATAAAAGAGCTTCTCACTTCGCCGTTCGTTCGCAGTCGGCAATAAATTGTAGGTCCCTTCAATTCGTGCAAACAATACAACACGCACAACATGAATGGTTGCGAGGGGATATGCCTTGGCTCATTCCGAGCTGTCGCGCCAGCTATTTATTTATTTTATAAGCGCTATTTCATGGCTATGAAGGCAATTTAGTCCTCTCTTGAATATTCTATACAAGACCCACATCAACCCAGTCCTGCTACATTGCTCAGTGGGATTGGATTTTGTGAAAGATATAAGGGGTCGCAGTAGGTTGTTTTTAAGGAACAATTCCTTAGATGATCCTTAGTTCTTTTGGCATGCACAGTGATCAGGAAAAGGTATACAATGACTGTATGAGCAGTTCAGCGGTATCAAAATCGTCGGGATATGTAGCAGTAGCGCTCCGGCTAAAGGACTTGACAAATCTACCTTAGAAGATCGGTGCAGTAGTGGAAGAACATTTCTAAATATACCACTTACCTCCTTCAACAGAAAGAACATAAGTCACCTCTCCTTTCGATTTGTTATTTATTCATTAGACCATGCCAACCCTCTAGCGTATAAATACAGATTAAAACAATTGTTATGGAGAGTAGTTATACAATTTAATGAAAAGGAATAAGTTTTGAATTTTTTTGTGGAACATTCAAGTCAATGAGCATAAGAGATCATAATGATTTTGCCAACTTCTGAAAGTAAATCGAAGAAACTATCTTCGAAAATGTTCGAGACTAATTTTATGACAATGATGACCATATCTGGCAGGCATATTTCAGTGCGGACCACACAAATGTAATAAACAATTGTTTGACAACCCACCCAACCAGGCACCGTTGATTATTTTATTAATGTGAATCGTCAAGTTTACGATCAAACACAACAAACCAATACCCCATTAAATTATGTATATTTAAAAGACAGCATAGGCAATTTTCTTGTAAAATTCTCAATCTTACATTTATTAACATTTAAAGACGCTTAAATTCTAAGAATCGCAAAATATGAGCATAACCTAACGCTGGCCGTACAAAGTTGTTCACCGAAGAGTTCCAAAGTCTACATACAATTTTAGCAAGAGAAATAAAAACATAATAAAACATAAAAAATAAGTGCAAACCATGAATAGGTTAGGTTAGTGGGTTAACGTTGGGTGAGATGTTTTCCTTGTCATACTGAAGTTGTTGTAGATCCATTGTGACTATAATCAAGTTTTGAAGAAATGTATAATATGTTTGTATCCTAATGCATCCAGTAGACATTCTTGCAACGAAAATACTGGGGTAATAAGGGAGGGAAAAGTACAACTGTGCCAAGTTACGAAAACAATCAGACAATGGCAAGATAGCTGAAATGCCTTTAAAAGAGGCAAGCGGACCTGATGTGTATTCACCAAAGCATACCTTCTTGGATTCGGATGCCATCTACATTGCCCGCAAACTCGAACTACTTAGTGAACCCTTTTATGGGCTAACCTCGACATATTCATGGCTCAAGCATATTAATGAACTGGCTATGCAGCTGGTGATCCTAGAAGAACAAGTAAGTATTTGGCCTCACAAGTTGGGCCGTAAATTTTAGCCAAACACGTCGGATGATACTACTGTTAATAGTATTTAGAATAATAGAATTAATAATCCTGGCACACAATATAGGAACAACGATCGTTAGTTCTGCATGTCATACGTGTTTTTGAACCTTTAACAGGCTACATAGAGAGGAGTCTCAACGTTTATTCGGATGCGGATTTGTCAAGGCAGACTTAGCCAACAAGTCTTAGCTTAATATGCACTCATACTCCCACAAAAGACAAGGAAGATCCCACCAGAGAATATTTTTTCGAGCTCCTGGACGAAGCACATAAGCAATGTCTTAATATGAAGTTAAAATTGTGTTTGCTAATTTCAACGTCAAAATAGAAAAAAAGGACATCTTTCTCAAATTACAGGACATAGTTCCTCCGTCTAAATATTTTCAACTATTATGATATAAAAAAAACCGTTGTGAAACAACAGCAGAAAAACTTTGAAAAGACCTAGTAATTTGTGTTTCTATGTAGCTCACAACTTCAATAGCATCCTGACAAGGAAAAAGAATGCAGTTTTTGGAACAATCGTTCCCATTGTAAACTCTGTTGCGATTTTCATTATGCTTTTACAAATTTTCCATCTTGCACTTACGTTTTATTTTCCGTTCAAAAATATCGACGAAAACACTATAAATTCACAAAAAAAAAAAAAAAACCAAAACAAATTTTCTTTTTTGGTTAATTTAAATCAATTTCATATCAATTGAAACAAATTGAATGATTTGGCTTCGCTTCTTTTTTGTTTTGCTCCTCTGTTTGGATAAATCAAAAGCACACGTCGTAATTGGATTGAATATTTTTATATCGTTAGTTATTCAAAGGAAATTTCAAAATATATTTTCAAAGCACTTTTTTTCCAAATTCCTTTTTTCAACTTTTTCACTGCACTCTAAGGTATGTATTTCGGAGCAAGATTCAAATGAACACACGCACAAAAAAGGAAAAACTGCAAAACATCAGCTGCGGCGGTTTAATCTTTACGAGCTAATATTTGATCGTTCACTAACAAGAATTTAAGTCGAAACAAACTTATATACCACCAGTGATAAACTGAATTAGCCACTCAACAACGAAAATAAAAGTAACGCCGATGCAAGTCCCTCGTCGAGCTTTGCTGATTGTAGTCGTCGGTCGTACAAAAATCTCTAGATACTACAATAGACAAACTTTAACGGAGGGAACCACCACTGTCCGCGGAAATCGCAAATCGGAACTCAGAATGTTTCCCTGATCAGCGCAGCATGAATCAATGAGTTTGAGTGCCATGGTGATGGTGGGGCATTTACTATTGTCAGCAGCTGTAGAGAGCTCAGAGTCCCGCTTAGATGACGCATAGGAATCGGTGTGCGCCTGGTGCTTCTATTGCTGCAATAAATACATGTGGTGTGGCCTAGTACCATCGTGCTTTTACTGGTGAGCAGGTTGACGGCGACATGCCTACCGGAAGACAGACACATGGAGACCTGAAACTTTGATGCCGATAGATAAGCTTTGTTTTGCGGTCCGAGATTGCTGTCCGTTGTGGATTGACGTTTTGTCCGCTTGTCGGTAATTAGTCGAATTTTGCAAATTACAACATTGTCAAGAGCACGTTGTAAGCAATTAGCGGGTCTGCAAACTTGTCTAGAAATACAATTATATGTTTTTTTTTTTTACGTAAACTTTCAACTTATGTACATACCAATGTATGTTTATACCAACACCCTGAGATGCTTATGTGTGCATGAAGTTGATGTTGATTTATGTAGAGCAACAAATAGAGTAGTTGTAGGTACAAATTGCATTTATTGTGCGTCAATTGTTTTAGTGGGAATTATTTGTAACAATAGATACGAATTAGTTTTATCAGGAAGAAAGTGATAAGTACTTCCAAAGTCATTACAGTAAGTACCATTACATTACGTTTTCCTTTAATTTTGAAATTCAAACCCTAGCAATCG
The DNA here is from genome assembly GCA_917880715.2 of Matsumyia berberina. Lineage (NCBI taxonomy): Eukaryota > Metazoa > Arthropoda > Insecta > Diptera > Syrphidae > Matsumyia > Matsumyia berberina. The sequence continues at coordinate 2,184,034 of OU862872.1, forward strand.
TGGCATTGAACGAGGGAGGAAAGTGAGTGCTTCAACAAATGCAGGTACCATTTTTTTTTTACTTTCATGTGTACATTCACTTTACGCATTATGTACGCATTCTTTTACATACTGACGCATCGAATTTTGAAAACTGGTAACTGCGAATTCAGATTAGATTTAGATTACCAGCGGAAAACAAAACACGGTTCTTATTTTCGACTGTCTAATTGCGAGAAGCGTCAAAAAATTGAGAACTGAAATAATTATTTTACAGTAATTTCAGAAATTTAAAAGGGAAATTTGAGATTGAGAAAATAACAATGAAGAAGAGTGACTTGGTACAACTCTCAATAGCTGTAATCTAACATTTCTTTCACTGTAATAAGAAATAAATGCATCCTTATGATTAGTGTTTTTAGTGAATATAAATACACATGTATGTAGATACATAAATATATTCGTACATTAGCCAAGTGGTAATCGAGTAGGTGAAATATCGATAAGAACGAGGTGGCGTCCTTGTGATTACTTGTTTCAATTAAAAAGAAGATTGTACTTTACACATGTCATGTGCCACAAGTAAGTTTCGGTCAACACATATTAATCTGCGTTGAAATAATGAAAGGATTTCAAATAGTTTTCACCAAGCATCGTTTGTACTACGAATAATAATTAAATAACTGACGCGACTTCGCGAGAAACCTAACCTCTTTCAACCATTCATGTTATACCTGCCTAATTATCATGGTTGTAAAAGAATGCATTCATTTAGGAATGCACTCTTTAAAAATCTTTCAATGAATTAATTTTTAAGATTGCATTCATTGAATTTATTTTGAGACTTTAAGAAAAAAAGTGCAATCACCATTCATTTACCATTCAAAAGATTGCATTCATTTCTCTACCATTCAATTGAATGCACTCATTGAATGCACTCACTCAAGAATTCATGAATTCTTTTGCACTCATTTGCATTCTTTGCATTCTTTTGCATTCTTTCATAGTTTTTTCATAGTTTTTCAGGAGTGGAAACGAAGATTCTTCTAGTTAACGCAATGATGTTGATTTGCTTTATATTACTTACCCATCGTAATCATTGTACGCAAATTCTTTTCACCAGTTCGATGTCGTTTTACAGCTTGATTAACTCGTGGTTTAATCTTCTTTTCCATGAAAGCGTCAATACCAAGGGACCATGCAACGAATGCAGAACTTTTCACTCGTAAATTTTAAGTCATTCAATTTGGACAAAGTCCATGCTTCTGCATCAAACAGTAGGATGGGGATGATGAGGGTCTTGTATAGCGCCTCCTTTGTTTTGATCAAAAAGGCCTTGCTAAATAGTTTTCTCCGAAGACTGAATCGATCAGCTTTTGGCGAGGGTTATTCTACGCTGCACCTCCGCACTGACATCGTTGACAGAATTTATAGCAGAACTCAGGTAGGTGAATTTCTTTACGATTTGGCCAAGATGTCGGCGTTGTATCTCGGTATTCACAGAGAGCATATACATGCAGTGCTTAGTCGTCGTTTACAACCAGACCCCAGACCTAGGCCTGGTATGATTTATTGATGACTATGGCTGCTTTAACTTATTTTCGGTCTCGTGTGTACAGCGCTTGTTTTTGCTGCTGGAGGACTTCTCAAGAGTTCTAAAGAAATTTGATGGGTAAAGGCTCCTACGGTCGGTTGCCATTGCAGTTTTTGAAGATGAAACTTTGGTGCTGTGGTTGTTCTGGATACTCGCATTTGTGCCCCTACTGCAACAAGGAAATGGGCCGAATTGACGTTTGCACCTCGAAACGTTCAAAAATCCAATGCACTGAAGGATTATCTTTCATCGATCGCAGCGTGATCAATTTTTTTTTCTTACTTACTTACTTAGGTGGCGCTACAGTTCGGGGTGAACCTGGGCCTCAACCAACAAGCCTCTCCAGTTAGCCCGGTCCTTAGCTAACTGCTTCCAGTTGCGCACTCCAAGTTGGTTGAGGTCCTCTTCCACTTGCGCACGCCACCTTAGGCGTGGTCTTCCTCTACTGCGTTGACCCTCCGGGTTAGACTCGAAGACTCTGCGAGCCGGAGCATTTGTGTCCATTCGCTCTACATGCCCCAGCCATCTGAGCCGATGGATACGTATCTTCTTGACTAGGGCGATGTCTTTGTACAACTCGTAAAGTTCATCGTTAAATCTTCTCCTCCAGAACCCGTCAACGCAAACGGGACCGAATATCTTACGAAGAATCTTTCTCTCAAAGCAACCAAGGATATCTTCATTCGCTTTCGATAGAGTCCATGCCTCAGCGCCATAAAGCAGGACAGGGATGATTAAGGTCTTATAAAGAGTTTCCTTAGTTTTTCGGGATAGGGCCTTTCTATTTTTCTATTTTATTATATTATCCATCACAGAGCAAGAAGCTCTCATGTTCGCTGTACGCAACTGATGTCATTGTTACGTGACTTAGCCTGATAAACCGATTTTTCATTGTTATAGATTACTCCAGTAAAATAATTAAGAACTGTTATTAAGTGTAAACAGTGTTTTAATTATACCCGACTTTAGGAAAAATCAATTTTTGTTCTCAACCAAATTATAAGTTCGCATGCATCGATCCCGTAATTCGTTCTATGCTTATCAGGCAAGAACAAATTCCTTTCTCTAAGAGTCCTTTGGGGAGCATATACATTAAAAAGGAAAAGCAACTTCGGGCTTTTTATGTGGTTATTCAAAATATCTCTAATAAACAAAACCCATGATGCATTGTGCCAAAAACTAAGGGTTTGCAGGCTTATAAGTTTACATATGCAATCATAACTAGGAAGTGGTTCAAACAAGTTTAATTTCCGGATGGCAAATCTCGTGGAACCTTTTTGAACTCTTTCTAATCTAAGATTACTGCAAGCATTTGGCGAATCCCATATGATTGCAGAATGCTCCAGAATAGGTCTGACTAAAGAGCAATAAATAGTTTTTAAAGTGTAAACGTTCCGAAAGTCTTTCCTGCTCCTCTTTAGGAAACCCAGCAAGGAGTTTGCCTTTGCAATGTCATAATGAGACTCATTTTTCAATCAAATATCACGCGAAGATCTTTGACTTCCAGACAACGCTGAAGTATTTCCTCATCAAAATCAGAAACAAAAATGAAAAATGCTCTGAAGTTGTACGACAAGCGTTCACATTAAACGATAAAGTCCGAACCATAAGATACTCAGATGAGAATACGCCAGATTAATGTAATGTCCCATTACATGCAAATAGTATGGCATACCCATAATGAGATTATTCAGGGTTTCGTCAAGTTTTCGTTGACTTTTCTGGGCTTACGGAATGTCTCAATGAAATGGGACATTCGGTACGGAAATTTGATAGTTGAGACCAGATCAAAAATAACGATGGCAGTGGAAGTTTGCGAATTCGACTTTTTAAATACATATTTTAATTTCGGATGTAGAACAAAATACATGTCTTTATGAATGAAAACAATTTGACAGATAATGAAGTTTGCTCAAGCCCATTATGGGTAACTTAAACGTTTGACAGAAATTGAGTGGGCTTTTCGTTCGGTTTTGACATAAGGTTAATCTCACTAAAGTCCATTATGGTCGGGCCCTTAGTCTGTCAAGCAAAGAAAAAAGTTGAAAAATTTGAAAATCCGTAGGTACTACAAATTGGATGACTCGCTTGATGAGTGTTCACATTATACGATTTCGTCGGTCGTCAAGCAAATCGTATAGTGTGAACCCCGCTTGCAAAAAAACTGATACTTCTACCAATAAATTTACGTATAGGGCTTTTTGAGGTGCTAAATTTAAATATCATGAAAATGGATGGCTCGATTTCCCAACATTCAAAATGATGGCATCCAATATGGCGCATAATAGCCAAAAATGCTATTTTTACAGATCTTACGAATAACAAATTTCAATTAGATTTTCATGAAAATGCGGTCGTATCTCTCAAACTGTTAAATTGAAAGGTAACATAGTCATAGAGACCAGAAAAAATTAGCGCACCCTGTACATGACCTCAAAGTTAGACAAAAACGTATTTTTTTGGGTACATAACCTCAAAAAACTCAAAATCCTGACGTGATGGGGCAATTCTGATACCGGATTCGGATTCTACGCAAAAATTTACTTCGGAAAAGACCCTCAGCTTACCAACAACTGACATGACCCCATTATTTGCAGGCCTGTGTTATGTATGGTTGGTTGTCTCTTATCATTGAAAGCTCAATTGTAAACTCTAGAAGTGTACAATCATTCTGCAATGTTCAACCTTATTTGCGCTATACGAAGTGAAAATACAAATTTGAGTCATCATCGCCAAGATGACATAGGCTCAAGTATAGCAATCGTGATCTAAATGACAACAAAACGCTTTCTGCGAAAAAGTTACCAGATGAAATCTAATGGGGTTTTCATATTCAACATGACACCGTTATTTATGTACATACTTTGCAATCTTTTCGTGAATAAATTCTTTCAGTAGCTTATACTACCAATAAAACTACAAATATATGTAATGTTCAAAGTGATAATCTAGCAGTTTAGATAAACGCTATGGGCACATGTACACTCTGCACATGTGTCATAGCTCATAGCTCAGGCATGCATTTCGACGACATAGTCAAAACCATAACAAAAACACCAGATTATTACACATGCATATTTATATTGATCTGTAATGGAAATCCCAAGTCACCACACGTCTCTAATTCATTCACCAAATTTTCTAGTGAAAAGTTGATCATTGACGTGGTTCAGTCTGAATAGGTTTATGGTTGAAGTAACCTTCACCATGTGAAGCAGCTTTGAACCTAAGATTAATTCGATGAAACAAGTATATGACGGTCCGAGTGTCTTTTTCTTTATACAAATATCTGCGGCAGGTTCAAGAAACTGAAGTAAACCATAACAGATACCTGTAGATACAAGTATGGTACTTTAGTTTTGGTTTTGCATTTCCCTTTCGCTCGTAGGATGATGACAGCCATGAATAGTTTGCCTTCAAGACTTGTTTTCATTCTATTTCTGTACGTTAATCCATCTTAAGGGAGTATAAAACCAGAATACTATTATAGTTTTCAGGTGCCTAGATTGCGATGTCCTTGAAGGTAGATATACTGCGTTCCAATAACTAGCACAATTACTCTACAGTTTCCGAATAAATAACAGCTAAAAAAATGTATTGTCACATTGCATGACATTATATAATTGTACAACTAGTTTGTTTTTTCATCTCCTCTTTCGTGCTAGACAATATGTGAATAGACAAGTGGATAATAAATGAATCAATTTTATCCATTTCAAATACACTGCCTGCTATATACATACCTGTATCTTTAGTTTATTCACAAACAGTAACATTAAAGGAGGATATCTACAATGAGTACATGAATTATTTATAACTAGTTTTTTTCGAAAAAAGTTGAAGGCAGGTGTATCTGAAGTTCACCAATAATAAAGGAAGAACTAACGAAGGACAAACTAAGCACTAGATCTCCTAATGGCTAATAATAGAAATCGGTAACTTTGAATTTTTAAGCTTATTATATATTTTGCGAAAATCACTGAAAACCCAAATAAAAATGATGAAGTCTTTTAGCTATTTTTCATATCTTCCTTCCTATACCGATATGCCCTAACATAAGCTCGTTGAACTGGCGAAATGTCTCTTGGATTCAATTTGAATCGACTGTAGATCTTTATTCATCTTTCAAGAGTTTTCAGTGGGCTGACGTGAGGCTTATCGGTCTGAAACCGGTTGGTGTGTTATGAAAGGTATGAAAATGAGAAGCACATTGTAACTGGGACTAAGAGAATTATCACAATATGTAGAGCATCATGCTTTTTGTCGGGTTTGGGCGCACTTTACTGGAGCACTCAGACGCAACTGGTCCATTTACCCATTTTATTGGAATTTCGCGACTTTTAGAGAAAGCCAAGAAGGCGCTTTAGTGATTAGGAGCTAACACTATCAGCACTTTGCCAACTGATTCGAGCAAAGGCGATGATCCGAATATCGTGGCCTTTTCATAGGCGTCGCAGATAGTAGTGTCACTTAAGCGACACTAGGATGCTTGGTAAAAGCGAAGTGTCCCGTTAGAACGCCAGTTGTTTACAGTCTCTTCTACCGAGTGGCATTAGTTGAGGTTAGTCTGAATTTAGTCTGCGTGCATCCTAGAGCGCTGTTCCACGCACTATTTTATTTATAGAAAACCCCATCGTGAATGGACGTCCTGCCCAAGACGCTGGAAGATCCAACGCAGGTTTAGGTCTTGAGAAATCATCCTCTGAGCCTTGTCTATCAATCTCATCGGAGATCTTATTTCCTGATATCTCAGTGTGACCTGGAGCCCAAATAAGATTCAAAAAGTTCAGCCATGCAAACGAATTCAGAGAGTTCTTGCATTCTCGAACTATTTTGGAACTGGTTAAAGGGCAGAGCAAGGCCTTAAGCACAGCCTGGCTATCGCTACAGATGGCATATCTATGGAACCAGGGTCGTAGAATAAGTATCGTGCAAGGCCATCGAAATGCCAGTGCGGAAGTCTAAGACGATAGATTGCTTTGATAGAACAGTCCATGATATCTGTAAGTATCAAAGAGATGGAGATCAAGCAGAATATCCAGAGCAGAACATCTACTCTCAGATAACAAAATTGCCAAGAGAATATCATAGTCACTTATTATGCAGGTAATATTTACTTAATCGCCACTTCTTCATGTAGACCACTCTTCTAAACTTCTGTAATAGGAGCTCATGGCTATTCGTGAAACTGTTGAGTGAATATTGGATGAACTTAACCACAGTCAACCGGCCATAACTGAAAGTGAATTCTTAAACATATCTTTTGACTAATGGGATATTTATAGATGTGGAAACTAATTTAAAGATCAAGACGGCTTCAATAGTGGGGAAATAACTAGCTTCTATGGCAACACAATAGACCTCTTCCGGTCTAAGTAAATCCAATGGACTGCCACCTATCAGAAACTAACCCAAACAACGACAACATGCATCAGATAATTAAGTGCGTTATACTCAAAAGTGGACATTACTGTCAAGTCACTGCTATACCCTGTCAAATGTTATTCATTATTTGAATTATACTCGTATGTGTTATTTTTACCTAATCTTCCAGAAGAGTATCCGGAAAATATTTAGCTATTGTTCTTAAATTTGAATTTTAATAATTAATGCAAGAATAGTCTCAACAAAAGCATGCGGAAAAGGTTGAGCCATTCATCATTGACAATATGTTAATTAGTGATGCAAAAATCGAAAACACTTCTTGAGGGAATGCCTAGCGGTAAGAATGGCATTTTACGATTGTGTAGGCTTTTGGAATCTTCATTCATTGGGAATGTTAAATGTTGAGGTAGGTCAGTGTATCTGGGTAAGATCAATAGTTGTACTTTTGTTAAGAAGCGCTTCATGGTATTCAGGTTTTCTGTGTAAGCATTGAATTAGAATAAAGTAAATTTTTTTTTTGCTGCGTAAAATGTGATTTATTTTGGTCTATTAATGAGACAAATTAAAGGTCAGTTCGGCAGTGGTATACATTGAAAAGTTTGTCCATATCTTGACACAAATGGAAGTAACCGGTAAGAATGAATGTTATAAAAAGATTTAGGGAATAGATTGTTTTAGATTTATGTAAAAGTTTCTTTCGAAAGACAAACGATTGAGCTGCTGAAGAGAGATCTTGTCTGTTTGTGAGTTTTAGAGAAAAGTTTACTTTTCGCATGAATTAAATTCTGGTTTTGCGTTTTTGTTTTATGAAAAAGGCGATCAAATTTGGGCGAAATCAAGGTCTTATATAACTGTTTAGTTTTTTCGGGCCAGGGCCTGTTAATACAATTGTTTTCTTAGCCCAAGCAAACGGCGATTGCAAGAGTTTTCCTTCTTCAGACGAAAATTTATCCGAAACTGTTTTTGTGCTAAAACTAATTGGACGCTATGTATGTATAGTAATTTTTCAACAGAAGGTGAAGCACTTTTTAATGAAATTTCATATTAGCATTTAACGTGCTAAGTATGAAAAAATCGCATGCTAATGAAAATAATAAAAGATCGGACTCATTTGTATCAGTATACCCTAATAGGACAAGGTTTTGTCCTATGATATTGGCTTGAGAGTTTCGCGAAATTCTTATAAGTAAGATGGCGACATAGCTTCCTTAATTTACGTGACCAGGCATTGCGAAGAAAGCAATACACCCAACCTGGGGGACCAGACCAGTAACTAAAAAGCTCCTGAGACAAGGGGTTGGTTAAACCGATGTCAGTAACCGACTTTGGAGAATTGAGCACTACCACCATCACCTCGTTTCGACCGTAACTCATGCTTAACATAAATCCTAGTTAAAGATTATTTCTATATCATACCTTTGTCGCTAAGTACCATTTTTAAAAAAATAATTCTATCAAAATATGTGTTCTTAAAATTGCACAGAGTAATAGTTAAAAACAAATCGATTTTTTGATAGTTCTAGATGTACATATATATATAGGTACATACATATGTATTTTCCCCTTAAAAGTGTGAGAAATGTATTTAAATATAATTTTAAAATGGACGTTATATAATTTTGCTGAAACTTGGTAGCACTGAACGACAAATAACTACACCTGTGCTGATAACGAAATATATGAAACTGTCAAATCGTTAAAAACCGGAGGAAAATCATTTTTTGATGAAGTAACAATTTAAATGTGAAATTTAAATAAAAGTATATCTATATTTGCTACCCATAATGAATCGCCATATACAACTCGGAATCAAAGAGGTGCACCTGCCTTAGTGTCATTTTCAGTAAACATAACAATTCCTATTTCTAGTTGGCAGCTAGTTACGCCAACGGGTCGCTTACTCCGCGATTGGTGACAGACTTCGCCTTGGATGATGCGGTCAAATTAAAAGTTTTAAATGCATTTGTTCGTCTTACGCCGGAAAATGCCTTATATCAAGCAAAGGAATCGGAATTGCGCTACGCTGAGGAGAGGCCAAGAAGTATTCTTGATGGAGTAACAATTGCAATTAAAGACAACTTTTGTATTAAAGGCGTACACACCACTTGTGCCGCAAAGTAGAATCACATTTCGTCTAATAATACGTTCAACTAATTTAAATATCTCCTCAGGATGCTTGAAGACTTCAAATCAACATATAACGCCACTGTCTATGCACGTCTACTTAACGCAGGAGCCATTCTCATCGGAAAAACTAACCTCGATCAATACGCCATGGGTTCAGGAACAGTAGATTCCATATTTGGGCCTACGAAGAATGTATGGAGTGAAAATTTGTCCGAGAATAGTTGGCGAATTACTGGAGGCAGCTCAGGTGGCTCCGCAACAGCAGTCGCTTCTGGCATTTGCTTCGCGTAAGCAAGTTTTACCGCTCATGTATGACTACAATCTCTGTAATATTATAATTTCAGAGCTATAGGTTCAGATACCGGAGGGTCCACTCGAAATCCAGCTTCATATTGCGGGGTCGTTGGACTGAAACCTACCTACGGACTTGTATCACGTCATGGCTTGATTCCTTTGGTGAACTCTATGGATGTGCCTGGCATTTTTACACGCAGTGTCACTGATTGTGCAACGATTCTTAACGCAATTGCTGGACCGGATAAATTCGACTCTACGACAATTAAGAAACCTTTCCAGAAATTTCAACTGGAGCCTCCCCAAGACATCGATGTCGCGAACATTCGTGTAGGTATTCCCAAAGAATATCACTGCCCTGGGTTGTCGCAAGAAGTGCTCCATACTTGGATGAAAATTGCCGACATGTTGGACGATGGGGGCGCCCAAGTTAAGCAAGTTTCGTTACCTAATACTTCAGCGTCCATTTTTGTATACTCAATTCTGAATCAGTGTGAGGTCAGTAGTAACATGGCCCGCTATGATGGCATCGAGTATGGTTTACGAGCTGATGATGAAAGCAGCACAGAGCAATTGTACGCCCGATCACGAGCAGAAGGATTTAACACTGTTGTCAAAACGAGAATTCTTACTGGAAATTACTTCCTGCTGCGGAAGAACTACGAGAAGTACTTTGAAAAGGCCTTGAAGGTGCGTCGGCTCATCGCCAATGATTTTGAGAATGTGTTCCAAACTGCAGATGTCCTCCTGACACCTACGACATTGAGCGAAGCTCCTCTCTATAAGGACTTTGTAACGCAATCGAACAGAGATCAGTGCGCTGTTCAAGATTTCTGCACTCAACCGGCTAACATGGCTGGTATTCCCGCCATTTCTATCCCCATTCGACTCTCAAACAACGGCCTCCCAATCAGTTTGCAATTGATGAGCAGGAAACTATCAGAATCCACTTTGTTAAAAGTTGCCGCGTGGATAGAGTCCAAAGTAGATTTTGATTGCTTGCAAAACAAACAGATATACGAGGCCAGAAAGTGAATCTGTCCACCTTTTTATTGTTACAACAAGAAATAAATAATTTATATTGCAAATGATTATTTTCCTTTAATTAAACCTCCAAGCCATCTGAATGTAAGATTACACGACAAGACCCAGAATGGCACCGAAATTGCGTTCGGGACACCCGTGGGAAACGTTACTATTCCGCTGAAAGGAGTAAAGTTGAACCGATCGTCGAACACAGCCACCGGAGTATATCTGTACTTGATTGAAATGATGACTAGCATGAGTAAAAGCACCCCTTTAACAACATAGCCGATTATGAAGTCTACAGAAGCGATCTTCAATCTAATAACGTCCTTGTCGTCCTTCAATTTCTTGCGCAGGCTATTGATTTTGTTTTCTGCTCGCAATCTTCGTACCATTTTCGCGTAGTCACCCAATGCGGACTCTTCTACATCCTTGAGCTCTTCTTTTGCCGACTCAATCTCGTCCAGAATGCTGGGGTCTTCTTTGTACTTTGAGAAACATGAGCTCAATGACAACTGAAAAGTCAAAGTATTTGATTGCTGTACGTAAGTGTAGGCAAAAAAGAAACTTACGCGTTTCGTGATATTTTGAGCAAAAGTCAATAAGAATGTGATTATACTAATCCCAATGGAGAGATACATTTCAATTTATTCCTAATTCTTCTATATTTTAAAATGAAAACATAAGCGTAGTTGTCAATTGTAGCTGTCAAACGGCATTAAATAGAGACGGCTGTGTTCATAAGTTTGTTCTAAGGCAAGATATACAGTGATTGACACAATAATTGCTACAACGAAATTTCCATACGAAATATTAATGTTATAACTTATCTCTGCTGTGGTCACCGTGGCTCAGTGGTTAGTGCATTGGACTGCTTAGTAGGGGCGTGGGTTAAAATCCCAGCCATAGCCACCGAACATTTTTTGCGGCACCACTTCTCGTCGGGAAATGAAAAGCCTCCGGGAGCATAATTTTTCACGACTCATGAGCTTCTCAATCCGCCGTTCGGAGTGGGCAATCATTTATAGGTGACTTCCATTCGTGTGAAAAATGTAACACGCACAATATGAATGGTTGCGAGAAGCTGCCTTGGCTCATCCCGAGCTGTCGCGCCAGGTATTTATAACTTATCTCTGCCCTCCAGTCAACCCGGTCCTTTCGTGCCTCTGGATTTCTGTTTATTGGATCCAACATGTCTCCAGTTACGTAAGTAGGAATAAATATTTCCTATGGGGATGTTTAGGGTTCAGTATTCCCTTACGTTTAGTTTGTATTTTGCAAAATTCATTTCTAGTCATTTATCAAAGTCGCTACCAATATTAAGTTTAAAGCTTCACTCATCCCTCGTTTGTGCCGTGCCCCAATATCATTGTGACGCCCATTAGAAAACCTACTTTTGTCTCTAGGAAACTCATCCTCTTCTTGATAAAAAATACATATGACGATTTTTCGACACATTTTCATTGTCGTATTTAAAACGGCGATGAGTGTGAAGTCTCCAAACAAGAAAAAGTTTCCACAACGTGGAAACTTTTTTTTTTCACGTTTTTTTCGTTTTTTCATTTGTAATTCGCGGTATTTTTTTCCACGCTCCCATAAATTTTCAGCATAATCACCTACCACGGGTTGCAGTTTACGATAACGCAATTCCAATCTTCAAACCGGTGTTGTGATAATTTATGGGAACCTGGAAAAAAATACCGCGAATTACAAACGAATGAAAAAACGAATGAAAAAACGAAAAAAAAACGCGAAAAAAAAGTGGAAATTTTTCTTGTTTTGAGAATTCACACTCACCGCCGATTTAAACCACTGCCTGTCACAAAATTCCTTTTTTGAAATGTCAAAACTGACATTTCGAAAGATGAGCACTATTTTTCGCGCTTTTGACAGTTCTGCCCGCAAAGGCAAAAAACGAAGCTAAAATTTGGTTTTCATTTGACAGAAAGGGAAATTACGAAAAATCCTCCACGAAACGCGAAAATTCTTTTTGTTTTGAGAAATCTTTCGTCATTTACAGAGACGTCTGAAAGGTAAACGGCCTCACCGGCAAGAAAAGCCAGTATAAACAAAAACAAACCCAGAATGTCAGATTATGCCAAACTGAACATCGGGAGCAGGCATACTCTGCGAGGATTAAAGCGATGTCCAGGCTGCGGCAAATACAATGGCAATCGCACCCAAATATGCCGAAATCTGGAGTGCTCGCTGCGGCGGAAGATTTTAGATTCAAAGAAGCCAATGGATTCGATTCAGTTGATCTCTTACACGGATACCAAACTGTATAGTGTTCGGATCAAGGAGCGGGAATGTGCCCGAAGGAATTTTGTCCAAATAATCGACACCACACTGGTTTCGGAAGCAGACAGTTCAATAGTGAACCGAAATGCGATTTGTTATGTGGACACGTGCAAGTATGACTCCAATGATGTCGACATAAGTTGCAAACATGTAAAAAGTGCCTCCGAGTCCACGAAGATGGCGAAGGAATTCCACATTCAGTATGATGCTCTGTGGAGTCTTCGAATTGAAATTGAGCAAAAACTGCGTTTGTGGGAGATGTACAAGGAGGAGGAGATGCGTGTTCCAGCAGTGCAACGAATCAATAAGACAACCTTTGTGACTAAGTGTACTAGATCCCATATATTTCCTTCGGGAAGACTACATGTAACTGCCGTCGCCAACGACTGTACCGTTAAAACTGATACATATTCGTGTGCCTGTAAGAAATTAAAAATTCTTTTGTCACCTAATAACTCGGTCGTCTTGAAGGACGATATATGTGATCATTTGCTGTTAGTCTTGGCTGCTGTCCTCAGTAGTCCGGCGGCTCTTGCTGAATACAGTAATTTTACTAAAGAATTGAAAAGCTTTTGGGTATTGGATAAGAAAGAGTCCGCTTGCTGTCCTTCTGGGAATGGAGACATTTTTATTTTCGACAATGAACTTCTACCCAGCGACGTAAGTTCTGAAACACAATGAAAGTTTTGTCATTATACAATGCCTTGTTTACTTTCTAGGACCTATCAGACTTCTCTGACAATATTCTTAAATCGGTCCTCAAAGACGAAAACGCAAATTCAAATTCGCACCAAAATATGTATCAAGGTGATCCAAGTATGGTCTCCGGATGCACGGCTGACGACGCCGAAATTCCGTTTGAAGGCATTAGCTGCAGCGGCATAGAAACAATCTGCGATGAAAGTACTCGCCTGGAGCTTAGCGACTGCAACATCGAATTAATGGACCAATTTCAGTTGACAAATCAAATTGACATGTGCAATGATGAAGTCATTCTCTCCGACTCCGATCTGTTTCAAGGAAACAGTATAGTAATGCCGGATCTCTCGGATACCATTGTTGATGACTTGATTGTCGCACAGAATCAAAATCAACCTCAGTTCGTGATACCAGTCCCACCGGCTCAAGTCCTTGATACCACTGGCGTGTCAATTATTGGAAAGAAACCAAAGAAAGTTATTGTTGCACAAAGCATTGGTGCGATGGCCGCTACAGCACCAATGGCGGAAACAATCAAGCCTGTAAACGCCGGCCCGTCGTTGGAATATGTTGTATGGCTGGATCATGTAATCGAATGCATTAACATGAGTGTTGACTTTAACTGCAAGGATCCCAATGTTATGCTGAGTTTTAACGTTCATGAGGTACATATGTCAAAAATTTAAACTAAACTATAAAGTTCGATGCCAAAATGTTAGATTTGCCTCGAGTTCGTAATCGCCAGACCAACAAAGAGCTTAATTTGCGTTTGTTTGTTCAGATTTGCTGCAGTACAGTCGCAGTATAACACTCGATTCCATCCGGCTCTGCAGAGTAATGTGTTAAACATTCTTTAAGATCAGAGCAATAGCTTAAACTGTTGTTCTTGAGCAACTTAAGTTCGTGATCCGTAAGCACATGTACAGCGCTGCTAGAGGGGGTGGAACGTAGCTTCTCTGTACTAAGCTCATCATCAATTGTCAGTGCAACATTGCTGGCTTGAGGATCTACTCTTTCCTCCTTGCATATGTTGAAAGGATTTCTAATTTAACCTTCTTTTCAGGATATTTTCGCCCATTTTAGTAAAAGCTTCACAAATGGCGTCAAGGTTCGTCTACCGAACAGCACAGTTCTAATCAAGAAAGGTAAATTTAAGGGCCTTGTTAGGTACACGTGGATTCTGCGCAGCGCAACTAAAGTCCAGAGGATTTTTTCAACGAAAAATGTAAGTACCTTGCCGTTGGCCATTAAAATACAAATTACGTTTTACCTTTTTTTCATTTCTATGCATTTGTTAGATGTCCGTGGAAATTGAAAGAAGATTTCAACCTAGTGGCAACACTTATGTCCCCTATGTGGACGAACATCGTGATCTCATTGTGCTCAATAACAAGTATAAGAAAATTTCCCCAAAAATGTGCATCGCCCATATTTGGTTCGACTGCAATAGTATTGTAAGTTTACTTCAAATCTAACTTTAGCCTTGTTAATTGACTGAATAATTTTTATTTCGACAGAATCGTAGGACTGGCATCAAGCTGGAGTGGGTGCCGAACGTTTTTCCAAAAAGCGGTTTTGGCGTATTGAATATTGAGTTTTCTATTGGCATGAAAAAGTGAAATGCCTTAGGCGTAAAAATACATATGTAGCTTAAGTTCATATTCCATAGTCTTAAGGGGAAAATGTTCGTTTATAATATTTCGGTAGAAAATGTATTCAAAATAAAAAACAAGCCGTTTATGAAACATAAGAAAACTGTTAAATTTACAAGGAATACGAGTTGCTGTCTTTAATGTTCTTCATTTTCTTTAGCTTTCACAATATCTTCAATTTTCTAATTTTATCTTCAATTTCCGAACTGCATAAGTCCGGGCGAAATTGAAAACCATATGCGTCTGTGGAGCTGTACAAAAGCCTGAGCACTCATAGCGATTCAGAGAAAGGCTGTGATGCACCTCAGAAGCTAAAGACTCATTCTTAAAGCATAAAGACCTGGGGACAACAGAAGATTACTCTAGTGTGAGCAACAGTGACTCACCGTCGTTCAGCTTCTTTTCTTGAAAACAAAACAGTGCGACGTCGACATTCGCCCAAAAAAAAAGTCTCGAATGACGAGATGCTGTTTGTTGGTAGTGACTGTAATGAAGGTAAACATTTCGTAACAAAAAATTCTGCCAGTAAAGACATTCCTGCGGTTTGTAAGGCTTATGAATTGATCGTACTTAGTACAATGTTTGGCAAGCAAAAGCGGTACCTTATTCCGAAATGTAGTGGTTGCAATGAAACACAAACTAATCTATCAGCTGTCCTGAAGATCGGTCAATCAAGATCCCCGTCATCATCATCTTCCAATGGCCCGCTTACCCACTATGAGGGTCGCGGGATTAGGGAGCTTAAGTGGACTCTCCACATTTGCCGATCTTCCGCCATCGGCTCTAACTCATCAGGGGCTATCCCCATACGGGTAGAGGTAAGATTTCGGACTTGGTCCAGCCATCTCATCCTAGGCCTACCCAGGGGACGTCTGCCCGATGTCACGAATTCCATGGCACATCTCGGAAACCGAGTTGGGGACATGCGTTTGACGTGCCCAAACCATCGAAGTATGGATCTCTCCGTTCGAAGAAGTAGCTGCTCGACATTGCGTGCCTCGCGTACTCTGGTGTTCCTTACCCGATCTCGGCGAATCACCCCAGCATCCTTTATGCGTATCATTGAAATTTTCGATGTGAGACCAAAGAAAATACGAAAGTCGAGTGGATAATTTAAATATAAAGCAAGGTGACCATTTAAATTTAAATAAGGAAAGAATTTCAAAATAGGAGCAGTCGCGAAGGCGCACCTTATTGACAGAAAAAATCTGAAAACGACTTCAACATATTGATAAAGAAATGCAGTAGAACGACACAAAAAAAAAAAAAAAAAAAATGTGTACACGACGAATAGCTCGTCTTCCATTCATAGACAAATTGCAGAAAAAGCACGACTTGGTCTCAAACACCAGGTGGTACACATGCGAAGGAAGTGTTAGTTAAAACTCCTTTACTAACGGAGAGAATACAAGTTTCTCAAGAATCCCGTCAACAGCACACAAATAATCGACATAAATATCTTAAAACGTTCGGCCTAAGTGCAGTCGTCAAAGTTGCCCAATGCCATCTGCTAACTAAAGATAAAGAAACTGAGGGCAAAAGAAGAACAACTCTTGCTAATCCTTGTTTTATGGGTTAAAGTATTCAATTCGATCTCTACAAGAGCCCAATTCTCCCGCTCTTTGTTAAAAGTGGACAAGGTCGCTCTTGGCAATTTCAAAGGAAAGTCCTTCGGGTAATCGTTTATCCCGAAAGAACGGCACAGTATAGAAAGACTGCGGGTTTATGTTGTGCGCCGAACTAGAAAGACGCATCAACCAACTTGGTGTGCGAATTTGGATGGAAATAGCTGGAAACGCTTGTTACTTGAGGTCTACAACGGACCTGTAGCACCATAAGTAATACTATTATGAAACCAGAAAGTCTTTGAACTACATCTAAATGTTCATACAGACCGTAAAGGTCACAATAGTTTGAGACGACAGAACTAAACCAATCAAGTAATCGCTCATGTCAGTATCCTTGGGCCGGCGAACTTGCAGCCAGATAAGTAAAAAAAAAAGAGGCTTGTTAAACAAATGAAAGTATCAAATAAGTCCGCTCTTGTGAGTTTAATATTTATTTTTATTATAATATAAAATATTATATACAACAAAGGAAATATCTGATTTCGCTTTATTCAGCTTTATTTATTTTATTATTAGAATTAAAACAATATTACTTATTTGAAGAATCATTTATCTCCATTTGCTTTCTTTCTAGAGTGTGAAAGTATGTTGTGTTGAACTTAGGTACAAAAGAATAAAGGCGACAACATAAAAATAAGAACAATATCAATCAGCATTCTGCTGTTTTTTTTTTTTTTGATTAAACTTTAGTTCTAAACCCAGTATCTTACGATTATACGTAATCGGTTAAGAATCTATTTTATTCTAAATATATTTCCTTCGATTATTTTTTTAATTTTTCTCTAAATAATTTTAGGATGGATGTGAAAGATAAACAGTAGCAGTTTTTTTTTGTTTTAAAGAAAAGCACCTGGAAATAAAGAAAATCATGCTTTCCTTGATAGAAAATTTGAAAAAAAAAAAAAAAATCGTATAATAATAATAAAATAAAATATAAATTCTACACAATGTTTGTGTATTTTTAAACATTATCTCGTTTTGTGTTTCTTAATGAGTTTTCGAAATGTTTACCTCCCTTTTGCCAAAGTGATTTGGAGCTGTTTTCCTCTTTTTGTTTTAATTAATTTACTTAGTATATAGTATTTACTTGTTTTGTATAATCATATCGTAATAGAATTATTTTTTTTATTTTTTGTTTTTAGTCGCATGTTTATTTCCTCGATGAGTTTATTAGCATTGACAATTTTCTGAATTTCGGAGACGATTATTTCTATCGGCGTTAAGGCGAATCTGATCGGGGAATTCATTGTAGAGTTCAACCTGCAAAGAAAAATAAAAGGATTATTAATTTAAATTCAAATACATACAGCTGTGTTCAAAATAATAGGAGCAGTATCTGATACTATGGAAAAGTGCAATTTTTATTTAATTTTTTTTTCTTTTTTTTAGAAAACATAATTCATTTTATTTACGAACATATAGTTAAAAAAACTTAAGCGTAACATGAAAAATAAAATTGTACTTCAAGTCATTAGCCTTATTGTTCAAAATAATACCTCATAAAAATCATAAATATTTTACTTAATGAGAATAATAATTTAAAAATTTAGTATTGGTTATATGTGGGTCACTCAGTATTTGGTTGAAAAACCTTTATTTTTCAATACTGCTTCATACCGACGTGGCATGGAGTCGACAAGATTCTGACAACGAATTGGAGTTATTTTACGCGAGGCTTTCTCAACAACCCTCCAAAGCTGTTAGCTGTTTGTTGGTCTGACATCTGCAACATATTTTTTAATATCACACCACAAGTTTTCTATCGGAATCAGGTCGGGGGACTGTGGTGGTCACTCTACAACCTGAATACCTTTGACCCGAAACCACTCTTTTGCCTTTTTACTGGTATGTTTCGGGTCGTTATCTTGCTGGAACGACCATTTTAGCTGCATTTTTTACTCGGCATACGGTAACATAACTTCTTCTAGGATTTTCACATAGATGCTTTGATCCATGATACCATTTATCAGATGCATAGGCCCCACTCCGTAATACGAAAAACATGCCCAAACCATCACCTTCGCACCCCCATGTTTAACGGTTTTTACCGTGTACTGAGGTAAATATTCTGTGTTGGGCAGACGACGGGCGTATTGTCGGGAACCAGTTCCACCAAAAAGGACAATTTTACTTTCGTCCGTCTAAAGTATATTGCGCCATTTCGTCGAAGGCCAATCGGCATGACTTTTGGCAAATTTGATGCGAACTTGCAGATGTTTTTTTGTCAGGAGTGGGACCTTGCGCGGGCTTCGGGCGAATAGGTTAATTTCTAGAAGCCTTCTATGAATGGTAACATCGCCAACAGGAAGTTGAACCTTATCCTGTATAACCTTGGAAGATGCTGCTGGGTTGTGTTTCGAATATCTAACTATTAATCTGTCATCAGCTTTAGAGGTTTGGCGTTTGCGCCCTCGTGTTTCTGACTTTTCTACATATTTTAAGGCATTTGCTATTGTTGAAACTCCACACCCAAGAATTTCTTGAACTTCCTTGTAAGATTTTCCCACTTGGCGCAGTTTACAAATAAGTTCTCGCTTTTCCTGACTTGTATGCTTTCCTAGTCCCACTACGATCGATTTTTAAAAAAAAAGATGAAGCAAATAAATTGAAATAGTCTTCTAACAACAAAAACTTTGTTTTCTTACTTCTTAATACCGTAAACTTAAATTAATTTGCGTTTTTTAAAATACTCCTATTATTGTGAACACCACTTTTCCATTCGCAGTCACTTCCTTGGATGAAATTCTCAAACAAACATGCGCAGCTGTACATAATTTTCCCTGGTATTGTTTGTCAAATACCGTTAGAATATTTACCCAAAAGTTTTTACAGTCTACGCCAAAAAAATTTGGCTAGAGAAGGGCTCAAGAGAATTTCAAGATACCGCTCCTATTATTTTGAACACAACTGTATGTATGTAAGGTAAGTCAGTGCTATGCGACAGAGTTTGGGTCCTGTGCCGCGATTAATAGGAGAACTGAGTGTCAATCCAGTTCGTAGTCAAGTGCTTGCTTTACTTCTACGTGGGTGTCTCCCGTAAATTATGTTCATATATACATAAGTCTTTGTACATTTTGGCTAAACAGCAATTTGAAACAGTCTAGTCAACGAAACTAACTAAGACCCGATTTTGCAGTGTGATGGCGTTTTTCAAATCAGGCATGATACGACCTTAAACGTCTGTTTGCTACAATGCGTAGGTTCGAGCCTCAACAATATCCACCATACATTTTTCACAGGTGGAGTGGTTAGTGCCAGCCCCACAGGTTTGAGCCCAGCAAAATAACCTAACCATTTTTTGGCACCACTTGTCGCCAGACAATGGCAAACCTCTGAGAGTATAATTTGTCACAAGTTTCTAAACTCGACGTTTAGAGTCAGCAATAACAACGGAAGGTGCTTTCCATTCTGAAGAAAAAAAAATACACAACATAAATGGTTGCGAGGAGCTAGGTCTTGGCCACCTTCGGGCTCTCATCCAACTTCCTTGAATGGCTTACTTGCAGTTTTAACGATGAAATGCTCTCTTCAGAAAAATAAATTTTCTTCGGTTTCCCTTTGTGTTGTGGTGCTTGTTCTAAACTTGAGTTCTAGATGACTGGTCTTTCGTAGAACCAGCATGTACTCTTAATAAAGTTATTGGTACTTCTGTTAAGTTTTCAAGTTATCCAAACAGGTTGCTTTCCATGCCTGTTTTGGAGATTTGGACACTCATGGAGTAAATGCGTAATGGTTTCCGTTTCATCTGGAGAGTTGAACCCTCAGTACACCAAATAAGATGCAAGTTTTATTGCCCATTGCCAGGAGACGAAGCAGTCGCGATACACCCCAAAACCATTTATAAAATTAGACAACTCACACTTGCACGTAGCAATTGCTACATGACTTGTTGCTGCTCATTCAGTTTATCTTAAAAATACAGTACATACCTCAGCTTCTTGAGCTAGAGCGTTTTTGGCGATAGTTTGGAAGGCTAACTCGACATTAATTCCCTCCTTCGCCGATGTCTCATAATATGGAATATCATTCTTCGACTGACACCATTGTTGAGCCCGCCGGTTTGAGACCTATTAAATAGAAAAGACATATAAGGCAAGCACAAAATAAGAACAGTTGGTGCTACTTACTTGGCGATTCTCTAAATCGACTTTATTGCCGAGCACAACAAATGGAAAATGTTCGGGATCACGTGGACTGGCTTGAATTAAAAACTCATCCCGCCACGAGTCCAGATTCTTAAATGAGTTTGGCGCAGTCACATCATAGACAAGAACGCAACAATCAGCTCCTCTATAGAAGGCAACGCCCAGTGACTGGAAGCGCTCCTGTCCAGCAGTGTCCCAAATCTACAAACGAAAATAGTGAGTAATCTTCCAGTTAACCTCTGAAAAACGATCTAACAAACCTGCATTGTAACAACCCGATCGTCCACAACGACTTCTTTTGTAAGGAAATCCGCTCCAATTGTTGCTTTATATTGATTTGAGAATCTCTTGTTGACATACTGATTCATTAGAGACGTCTTGCCAACGCTGCTATCTCCCAGGATGATCACTTTCAACAGAGATTTCTTCCTTGTGGCCATTGTTGGGAGTTTAATTGATTAAACAAAAGGGCTGCAATACAACACAAAAAAGCGTTTGAAACGGAGAAAAAAAAACATCAAAATATCATTGTCTTATGAGTCACACCATAGAACAGCGAACTGATAATTAAATTTTGTCATTCAATACTTAGTTAAGAGCAAAACAGAAATAAGGGTAGAGAAAATTTGGTGTCCGTTGGTACCGCTTGCGTTAGAAACTACGCAAAGTAAGGGCGAACGGCGAATGATGAGAACAACATACGACGAATGAGCTGAAAACTCTGTTCGCTTTCCACGCTATGTGTGCAATTCAATACTCCTATCGCAGTTTGCTTGATCAGGTTTGTGGGTCAACATCTTCAGAGGCAATGATATCGCTTTCAGTTGCAAAATGAATTGACAAGTTGTGTCCAACATTGGTTTGCTTTTCCTTTTTCTTCGATCGGAATGTCGTTTTCCGTTTTCCATTCGTTTACACTAACTCCATTGAATGCTAGTTAATCGCACTAGAAACTTCAAAAACTGTGTGAATCCCCAAGGGCACAGAACACAGCTCAATGGGATTGATACTCGACAAGCTGTTTGCTTTGTTATCTTGCTGATTGTCTCGCACTAACACACAGAGCCCCTATGTGAGTCATTGATTGCCATGCACCCTCTTCGATATGAGACGGTCAGTATAGTTATCTGGGCAACCTCCCACTATTGGATGGAAATTTGTGTGCAAAAATCAATTGCGAGACCAAAAAAACAAATAAAATTTCACTTTTCTCTTTCTTTAATCGTCTCAAGCGCCCGTTGCTTTTAATTAAATTTTCCAATTACAACAACGGAAAAGACCAGTTTTCTGTTAATAAGAGCAGAAACAAGGTAAAATACAAAAAAAAAAAAAAAGAAATTAGATATTCCTGACGTAAGTTGTGACGTCTTTGGTAGATAGTTTCACATTTTGCTGGGCAACGTAGAACGCAGTTTGATCGCTTAGGATTTATCCGACGACGGATAGCTTTTCGTGTTGAATTCTACGCAATTTCTGATTATTTATCAACAATTTTGCTATTTTTAATTCCTTTTGTTTCGTATACACCAAGACTGGGGTAAAAAAAAGAACAAAGGCATAATGGTATTTCTTTTTTTGACACTTGCGCCTCGAAAAGAGTTTGTTTGGTTTGATTTTTAATTCTAATTCATATGCATACTAACTTGTTCACACTGAAACTGGAGAGGAAATAAAACACAGTGCAACTATGATTTTAACAAAGTATCTCGTTAGGAGAAAAAATTAAAAATAACAACACACTTTAGGGGGATAAGACCACTTTTCAACTTTCCTTTCGACTGGGCGAGAAAAAAAATTATGACACAACAAAAAGTATAAAATGGCGTCTTATGTGAAGACCATGACTGCGTTCACAGGTGGTAAATGTAAAATTGGTGTATTGGAGCACGTTCAACATGCGGCAGTGTAAAATAGTTTGTTATGTTCAGAAAGTTGTTATACTATTAAGGAAATTGCAAAAATTGCTTGAGAGTTTAGCACAATTTGTTCAAGTATGATGTTGAAGAACTTTGTCGAAATGCTCATTTGTTGATAAAGCAGTTCTCCATCGTCCTCCTGAACAGGTGGACAAGTTCGAAAGGGATGTTAAAACTTGGCCTTGCACAGCTCGCCTCATCTCAACAAAGGGATGGTGGGTATTGGTTTGTTCCAAGTGGAACGACTAAAAATGGGTAAGAAATATAGAACAGCATTCCGTTCGAGATAGTCTCTCAATCTTCCCTGACTGCACAAGGCAATAATGAAACTCCGCTACTAAAGACATGTTGAAATTCCCATTTTGCGTCTTTATTAAAACTTAAGGACCGAAAAATATAAGGCACACCATGAATGGTTGCGAGAAGCTTAGTTTTGCCTTGAGTCGAGCCATACAAAATACCAAGAAACACAAATCTTCGAAATTGACACAGATTCACGGCATTGTTGCGGCGAAGACCTGGAGTACTGGATCCAGTAATTTACGCTTTTAGGTTTAGCTTGCTAGGCAAAAAAGTGTATAAATTTGTAATCAACTGTGTTCTAAATCATTGGCGACTTTATTACAATTTTTTCTTCTCATCAGGACTGTGATTTCACTTTTTAGCCTTGTGAACGCTGACTGTAGAATTCAATCGACACTCGATCGCCGTGGGGGATTCAGGTAACAAGTGGTGAAATTGTTTACCACGGCTGTGGTTCGTGTCATAAGTAAAGTTGATTATAATATAATTGTACTAGATATGCATCTCTTCCTGTTTAATTTTGGCTTCCGACGGAAACAATCGTTGATTTTCCTATTCAAAAAAAAAAAAAAATTAAATGTGTGCAGCATTTTTTTTTTATTGTAAAACTTGCATTTATGGTTGACACCCCGACCTAGGAAGATCTAAGTGTGCAGCATATTTCACTATCCACTGGAGAGCATAGAATCGACTCGGAGGTTTGCTCTTGGTACTTCAATGTGCCCTACTGTTAGTTGACGTCTTTAAAGCGACTGCTGAATGCAGTAACCTGTCCATTTTCTTAATTAGATTCTGACTCCTTTCCAGAATGAAAGACTTAAGTTGCTTGTTGTAGTCTTCGAGTTGTCAGCTGGGTGAAGCTGAAATGCTTTGCTTAATTTATCCATTTATCGTCTTTTTTACCAGGTGAATTTAGCAGCTTGACGTTTTTTGAAGAAAATCCCGTTTCCCGAGATGTTGGTTGTTCTGTCACTTCTAATAGGAGCTCAGTGCGTCAACATAGATAACACCAGGTCAAATAAACTATTAAACACGTGTCAAAAGGAAAGTGAGTGAGTTCCCCAGTCAAGTGGTGCTTCTATCCTGAACGTCCATCCACTATGGAACTTCTCCGATTGGACGATGTTGGCACAACACTCGACACATACAATTCGTGCATCCCTAATTGTATAATTTATAGGCGCATGCGGCTTGAGCGGAACGTCATATCTCTCAATTGAGATCTCCACCTATTTCCCTTTTCCACACACGGCCAAATGTGGAACTGTAGGAGGTTTACAGAAATGCTGCCTTATGTTGCACTTGGTACAATGATAGTTGGTTTAGTAGCTGAACCAATTTGCAAGAGTGGATGGGGGTCTAAAAAACAATTCGAGAGCGTCGTTGAATCACGAAAACATCGGAATAGCTGTTTGCAATTTAGGAATCGTGGATCTTCAGTCGTCAATTTGCTTCATATTATTTTTCTATCGAGGGTGAACAAGAACAATATGGAGAAAAAAAGTCTTCCTATGTGTGTGCTAAAGGACAAAGATGAAAAGAAGATATGGATTACTGTCGAGAGATACACACATATGTGAGGAAGATATTCATTGGTGCCCATTCGCTGATTTGAAGAATTATGTGGTCCTTAAGGTTCTTTAAGTATTGGACGAATGTCTTAAGGTATTTGAATTGATCAACCATCTCGCTGCGGTCGAGGGGGACTCATATCAATTCGATAAGTGTTCGCCTGGCTATTTTCTGAGTCAAGACTTTATTGTTTTGCAAATGAGGTTAGTACGTGTGCACAATATTTGGGCTGTGAGTTCACGGCTAGTGGAGTTGACGGTGGTATCTTTTCCTCCATTCTCCCTTTTTCTCTCGGTTTCCTACGGCAAGTCTTCTTCAAATCACCGCTAGGGTGCCATTTGTGGAGTTTTTTCCTGATTTTCTTCAATATTATATTCTTTTTTTATCAACTAATTTCCACCAGCACAGTCACAGGCACGCTGCAGTCCTCGATAAACCGATGTCCTTGCGTTGCGCTACAAGTGTTTTGAAGTTTCTTTAAGTCCTTCAGTCCATAGAAAAGACTACGAAAAATCTTTTGGTAGCTAGTGCCGGACATTCGCCTAGCAGGAGTCGGACTGTTTTTATTTCTTTATTGTTCCTGCAGTTTTTGCAGTATTCACTTGAAGAGTAACCCAAATCGTCTTCCTCCTTGAAAAGTTTTTAGAGTTCTCCTTATTTAAAATTGGCCATAGTGATTTGACTACTGCACATGTGTCCAGTTGATATCCTCACGTATTAGCCCTCATCATGGTTTCGTCATCTATTTATCAAAGGGTGTATACAGGAACTAGTTCTGCACTTTAAAGAAACTTTTGGGCATTCAGGTGTTATGACTTTATTTGTGCATTACGTATGACTTTTTTTTAGATTTTGGCATTGGGATTTTGGGTGTTAGTACTTTCTGCCAAAACGTAACGAAATAATGCCATAACGCCCAAATTAAATGTAACATCGCCCAAATTGACGCCATTTTTACAACAATTTAGCGTTTTTAAGGCGTTATGACATTTTTGATTTGGGCGTTAAGACCTAACGCCTCTTTTAGAAAATTTGTCCGCTACCTCATTTTCCGATAGATGTATCTTTTTGGCCTATTTCCCGGGTTATAAATGGATAATTACCTTAACGATGTCGAGGGTTTGTCTACAAAGCTTTACCAACATGGATTTTGTCGATGTTGACTGCAAAGACTTGATGGCTCGCTCACTGTCAACATAGATGGTTATAGTTTTGTTGTCATTTTTGATATATTTTTGCCTGTAAGATGGCGGCTATCTCAGCTTGAAAGACGCTTCAGCCGTCTCCGACTTTAAAAGATTAAAAAGACATCGGTGTCAGTACCAGTATCCAGAAGAGTTGGAGAAAGCTGGAACGCGTCACAGAACTGAGAACAAGATGGCGCACAGGCGTTGTTAAAATCGTAGGCAGCTCGATGGGTGATAACAATACAGTTGGGTATGGATTTTTTGGAGGCATTCAAATTCGCTCTTTTAGATTCGTTAACTTGTGGTTACTTAACTCAAACATTTATTCTATTTGCTAATTATGAACGTATTTAATGTTTATGGGGAGCAAAAGTGCAATTAAGGATTTCTATTGCTTGACAGATGTTAAGGATGACTCAGTAAATTTTAATAATTTTTTCCTTAAGAATTAAGAAATTTACATCCATGTCATATCCATGCCATATCAAATACAATATTCTTGCGCTCTAAATTTGCTAGAGCCACTTCGAGTTTAAGTGTCATTATGTGAAATACCGAACATTTTTCGCGCCACCACCTCTCGTCGGGGAATGACAAACCTCCGGGAGTATAATCTGTCATGAAAGAGCTTCTCAATTCGGCATTCGGAGTCGGCAATAAATTGTAGATCCCTTCCATTCGTGCAAACAATACAACAGCACAACATGAATGGTTGCGAGAAGTTAGGCCTTGGCTCATTCCGAGCTGTCGCGCCAGCTATTTATTTTTAAGGTCTTTGCAAAGAAGCCACAAATGATTAAAGGGCTCAAATTTAATTGTATTTTTTAATTATTTTGCATTTTATTGTAAAACTATTTGTACCTCTTATTGAATCTCTCTTTAAAAAGGTTGTTTTTGAAAGTTTTTTAAACCCGAATGTGGAGCAATCTGGATAGCTCTTTGTTTTCTCATCACTACAATCCACAAGAATTTAAGACCAACGTTCGTCGATATCGCTTTCGTGTCTCCTCTAACTTCCCTAATACCCGTGCTCTCGTTTAAGGATAGTCATAATCCCATAATGAGCCGAAACAATCATTTTTTTACCGAGTAACCAATTATTTCTCTTCCAAACTTTGTGAAACAAGGCGCGTAAACGAAATGCCAAGGCGACACGACGAACAAGAGAGAAGGAAACTAATCCTCCTCTCTGCATTTTATATGAGTATAATAATAATAAATAGCGCCTTACCGCATCCAAATTATGGTTATTTAAATAAACAGCACACGATTTTTATGTTTATGTCCGCAAATAAAGCGCGCAAGAGGAGGATGGATTCGTGTGGTTAAAGGATCCTCCACACAGCAATCCATGGCAATTTGTCCGTTGAACGTCGCCTGTCGAATTCGAAGCATCTGCACGTCGCTTGCATCCGTCAGTTAGACTGTCCATACGTCAGTCTGTATCAGAATGCGGTGGCGAAGAGATAGACTGGTGTTATTTTTGTTTTTTTTTTTGTGTCGATGGCAGCGCAGCGCAAACAACGGAGTAACCAGTGTACTGTGCATTTCAGGAGTGAGCCTAATAGGAGGATAATGATCCTCAGGATATAAAAGGGGAGTGCAATCAAGTCATGATTAAGGTACGCCCCCTAATTTTGCGTAGATTGACTTCACACAAAAATTACATTCACCGTGCACGGAACAGAGGTTAAGGAATAAATCTGTGTTCAAGTTCCAAACATTGTTGGCAGAGGCATGTCGAATGGGAACAGACGCACTTAATTAGGGTGAGTATGGGTTTTGTGGTACTAGCTCCATCAGATTCTGAAATGGTTCTTGTTTGGCAGTAGAATATTTATGTTGGCGGTATCTTTATTGCTCAGCTGTACTTTAAGTTTCGCATCCATCGACAAATAAGGTGAAAAGGTTTAAGCCCCGAACTCGGGTCTTTTCAACAGAAGTGATGTTTTCCAATGAAGATAAAAGACGTTCTAGATGTGATTTTTACGTCGGTAGAGTGAAGGCTGTTCAACATAACCATCAGTCATGATGGCAGCGGTTGGAGAAACAGTCCCTTTAACCAGAAGTTTTCTAGAAATAATGGAAGCAAATATTTAACTTGTTTGCAAAACCCTTTTCTACTTTTAACAGAAGTAAGGCAGTGTCCAGGTCGTTTTGCAAAAAAGTCATTATGGCCTCCTCGGCAAATAAAGGCTTAAGCTTATTGGTTATACACCGCGGTCAGACCCATTTTCACATACGATTCGACCGTAATAGCATTTGATAAGTAGTGCCAAAATTCTGACGAAAATCTACAAAGCACCCATAAGTTCGAGCAAGGCCCTACTCTCCTTCTCCTTCCTTGTTTTTTCTTGTTTTCTTTACTTTCTGCATCACCTGGGCTGGATCAATAGTTTCAACCGAACCGTGCAACACCATAATACAATTTAAAGCTGTAAAGGACCACCGCATATCTCTGCTTAACACATCTGCTAGTAGGTATCTTGATGCTGATCCTGATTCTGTCTATATCTCTCTTGAATACCGCAATAACGTCAGTTTGTCTACCAGCTTTCAAACTGACCTATGCCACTACAGGTCACTGCATCCCAGGCAGACATGCATAGTCTGTAGAGATAAAGAAGAAGAGAGGTCTATAGTGCACTTAATCTGGACATGTACCGCCCTTGTTAGAATAACAACTACCACCTCTACGATATCTATTCAACCAATAAATTATTTGAACACTGCCAGTATGGCCGACCTGAACTATATAATCGATCAAAAGTCCAGGACTTTGGAACGACCAGACACAGCTTCGAGTCCAACAATAACAATACCGTTTCA
The DNA here is from genome assembly GCA_917880715.2 of Matsumyia berberina. Classification (NCBI taxonomy): domain Eukaryota; kingdom Metazoa; phylum Arthropoda; class Insecta; order Diptera; family Syrphidae; genus Matsumyia; species Matsumyia berberina. The sequence goes on from OU862872.1 coordinate 2,212,671, forward strand.
GAAAGCAGATTCTCGGAGTTGTTGGTCTTCGATGCGTACAATGACGTTCAGCGCCATCGACTCGGTCAGAAGTGAAAGATTGGATCACAGGGATGACATCAAGATTAATGACTGAGACTCAAGTTCCAGGTCAACAAACATTCATAGTACTGTACAGTCGTCAACACTCTCTAGTTGTAATACCATGCACATGGTAAAACCTTCAAGTGATGATTTCTGACAAAAAAAAAAAAAAATGAAAGCAACACAGTCCGGGCAGATTATGCATTGTTCCTTGGCTTTATGCATCAAACTGATGAACTTGGCGCATAAGGTAGATGGAAGTGGACAGCTCTCGTCGATCCGCATTGTTGATACTGTTGTTGCTGCCGTTGCTGCTTGGGCCCGCTCTCGATGTATTGCTCATCACAAGAAGCTATTTGTGATGCGCAAATCGTGCAAGATGAGATGATTTCCCCATCTCTCGCGAAAAGGTATATTAGACGATACTTTACACACACACAACACGGTAACCGTGGGTAATGAGAGGAAATCTCTCCGATATAATGGCGCTGCTCCGATCTTCGGAGCGCCAAACTCTTCCCGAAGAGATGCAGACGCGATGCGGATGCACCCATCGCCCATCGAAATCGCGCAGAGTTCGCGGTGAATGAGGCGAATTATCGCGGCGTTTTGTTTATTTTTATGCTATAATTTAACCCATAATTGCACGCCAGCGGGTAGAATTTGTAACTAAACTGCAAATTAGCAGCCAATTCAACAGCCGATTAATAACCATAATTATTTTGGCTTTAACTGACGATGGTGAGATGGTGGTGCTTCTTGTGCTGGTAGTGGTTGGTGGCGGAGCAGAGCGATTTGACCGCTTCTTCACCATCAGCCATCGGGCGGATTGGCTGCAATAGTGAAACCAGCCTCAAAGGAAAGGAGCATCGACGGCTGATGCACCAGGAGGGCTGATGATGATGGTGGTGCAGCAGACAATTCTCTTCTCGTAGCCGTCGTCGTCGTCTTCGTCGAATTTATTAGGAATGGTGAAAATTATGTGGTAATGGTATGCGCATTGTACAATTTTGTTGTCGGTTGGGAATTCGTTTCGATGAAAAGCGAGCTGCTCGGGCTGGTTTGGGTTATTTAACCCAAAGGAGGCATCGTGCTCTCATTAATTGTGGACATAACCGATTGTCGATGATTGGAGGAGGTTTTCTCCCGATATATTATGATGTTTTCTTAGGAATTTCAGGGTCATGTTAAATGAATTAGCGTGTATATATTTCCTGTCGACAGAATAAGAAATAGAAAACGATTTATTATAGCCGTGAAACGTTCAATCGGCTATCGAAAGCTATTAGTTTCATTTCTTGTGTGTACATAGTTCGGAGAGATAATGGAGGGGTCTACCAAAGTGAAGTTACACTGACTATTTTGTAAACTTGGTAGCTCAATACTTCGGGTAGGGGAATAGAATTTAATAAATGAATTGAGGAGTGGTAGTTGAGTAGGGGATACAGTAGACTCGCGGTACAGTGAACTAATAAAAACCAGGCCTGTTCACTTGAGCGGCATTGTTCACATCACTAAATGGCAAATTTTGAGGTTTTCTGTGGTAGAAGAAGTCAGAAGTGCTTAATCTATATATATAAAAATGATCTATATATATAAAAATGAGTTTGATATGTGTTTGTCCTTTCATATCTCGAGTTTGGCAACACCGAATTTTATGATTCTTTCTTTGCTGGAAAGGTATTCTTCTGTAGCAGGTTTGTATGTAAAAAAACAATACCTTTCCAACGAAAAAATCGTTGAAATCGGAACTGCAAAACTGGAGATAAAAATAGATATTTTTGTCAGCCATTTTAACAGAGATGTGGCGTCGCGTATACCAAATACACGGCAAGCAGGTCCGTTGAGCCAACGAAGTGAGTGAACAGAGAACAAACATCGTTTCTCCGTTTCTACCATTCATACCACAGATTAGTTAATAAAGAGATATTCGACCACATTCATCTAAACAAAAGCGCTGCTATGGACAAATTTTAAGAGCTGTATACCTAATTGGAATCCTTATAGCTTAAGACCGAATTATCGTTCCATTAATTCCCAGTAATTAATTTAGCAAATTCAAAAAACTCTTGAAATATCGAATTTTAAATTGACGGCATAAATTGTCGACATTTTTTATTCCCCACACCGAAATGAGAGCAAAAATCAGCTGTTATTATGTTCGTAGAGTACAGCCAGTTTTCGTGAATTAATATTCCAGTTTACTAATCATGGAATGTTATATCAAGTACTGGAATGTCATGATAATCAATTTTATTGTGAATATGTGCAAATTCACGTTTTTAGAAAAATTATTCTGACTGAAAAGTGAGATTGCGGAGTCAAAATACAATAAATATTCGAAATTGGCTCAGAAAAACACAAACTCATGTTTTCTTGAGCTGAATGGTTTTTGTAAAAGTTCATCGTCAGTGTTTCTATTACAAAAGATGGAGAAAAACATTCAACACAAAAAAAAGTTTCCTGCGTAGGCAAAATTATACGCCCTAGACGGGTTCTAGAACGTAAAATTAGATGAGATATTCGAAAATATTCGAAATTCTTTGTTTACATACTACAAAAATTCTAACAATTTCGTATTTAGTATTTCGTATAAAGATTTCGTTAAATTCAAATATTATTAAAAAGGCAGTAGTTTCTGAACAAGCTCCCCCACACTGTCGTCGATATGCCGCCGTAGTGTGGTGAATGACTGGATTTTGCTACATATGTTTTTCGAGTAGCCCAGATTTTTGCGAACATATGTTTGACGATTTCTCGCCTTTTTAAGTTTTCTCATGGTCAACTGTATGTTGGGTGTTCTAGAGTAGGGAAACCGACCGCTCTTTTTATTTACGTAAAAGATGGAAAAACCAAAAATTTTGTTTATAAGATGCTTTCTTTCTAGAGTAAAATTAAAAATATTTTAAAAACGAATTTTATTCAAAGTTTTCTTTCTGCTCTCTTAAGTTTTAGAATTTCTCAAGCCTTACGAATTGAAAGAATTTTACGCCTCTTAACTAAACTGCATTTTGTTTAGAGGGAACAGCCCCTTGTGCTCAGTGAAGCAGGCGTGGGTTTGCTTTTCTTTTTTTATTCTGAGCAAAATACGCAAAAAGTAAGATTCATCAACAAAATTTATAAAAAAAAAAAACAATTCATCAGAAATGCTTTTGAGCTATTTTCACCAACAAATATCACATCCAACAGGTCACAAAACATAGAGTTGCAACCGAATTTTCTCAACTATAGAACGAACCATACACCACGGTAAATTTGTTGTAAAGTTTGTGGATTGTTTTCAGCTCATTTGTTTGTGTTCACTCTCTAGAGGTTATTTTTTGGCTTTTTTTTCACTGTCTGTATACAATTTCGTGTGTTCATACCACTGGAAGGTTCACTCGACCGATGTTCACTCTACCGCGAGTGTACTGTATTGATATTAACGCCCAAAATGGGCACTAGGAAGATATTCATGGATTTCAAGCAAAGTTCTGAATTGCTATTGTTTTCGTATATATTTAGCCACAACAATCAGGTCTTCTTAATTGGGCTCTTTCTATTCTCTCCGAATCTGAGTCTGGGGTACCTACGCCCTAATTTCCTCGCAGTTATTTTCTTATTTTGATTCCTTGCATTTGGCTGTTCAAAGTTTGATTTCATTTGATTTCTATCCAAAGACAAATCAAAATTGCACGCATTTGCCTGCTAAAACTGGACATTGGCACCCTATATGCGCCGCTGTCTCCAAGTCCTCAAGGCATAGTCTGCAGAAGTTATCTTTCACCAGATCCGTATTTTTTCTTATATGATCTCTGAAGTTTTTTTGCTTATTTGTGGCACAACCCGTGGGTCTTTAAGGTTGATTCTCGCTTTGCTTGCACGTCGCTGTTTATTCCTGTTGTCCTTTAACTAAACCAGTTTCAGCCTGTACTCTCTCTGATTACAACTTCATATAGTTCCGAGAAATGCGACATACACAAGCGATTTATCACTCAAAACTTAAAAGTGTGACTTTTTCGCCAATTTTTTCCTCTGCGTCAATTGCAGAGGAAATCTTCTAAATGTCGCATATAAGATCTTATTGTGTGAACGCCTGAATCTCTACGTCACCACTGTGATCGATTCAGTTTTAGGCCAGGAAAGTTCACAATCGACCAAATTTCCACACTTGGAAAAAAAGAAAACCCAAGATGTCAAAATCGATACACACAATCTCTTTATCGATTTTAAGGCCGCCTATGACTGCATTTATAGTTAAACATTTATCCCTAGTTTTGGCATTCTTGTTAAACTCGTTATTCAGTACAGGAAGTCGATGGAGGACGCCCAGTGCTCTACTTAAAGACAGAATAGAGGAAGACCTCGTCTAAGGTGGGTCGGACAAGTTAAAGGAGACCCCAACCAACTTGGCGTGCACAACTGGAGGCAGTTAGGTAAGGACCCGGCTAACTGAAGAGGCTTATTGGTTGAGGCACAGGTTCACCCCGAACTTTAGCGCCACCTAAGTAAGTATAATCTTTAATCTCGCTTTTAGAAAGGTTCAAAATCTTCCTATATTTATGATGTTTCCACGTCAAGGTCAGTTGACTTTCTGGTGATATGGCGAATAAAGTGATATGATTGCTGCTATTATTCCTAATGAATGAGTCCAGTTGAAGGTTTATCCGGTTCGAAATGGGCATACATGCTATTCATCGAACCCTTTCCATATTTCCAATCACCTAATTCGTGGTAATTTTGATGTTTTGTGTCATTCAACTATCGAAATATACAAGAAATGGATTTAATCATTTTAGTGCACATTCTACTACCCTATGGGTGTCCATAAACTCTTTTACACTGATGCAATGCCCTTTTCGCCCTTTGAATCGTCTGATCAACTAAGTAGTTCCAATTGCATCTCGCCTCCAAATCTTCAGGTACTTGGCCCTTACGGCACCTTGATTTTGGTTTCAAAAAGCGTCATGGATTTAAATTTCAGATCCAATCTCTGCAGATGATCATGTCTTATTTGCATTCTTGAAAAGACCTTGTTCCTTGGCATTATTGCCACATCTTAGTGGCGGAGTCCGATTCTTTTTAGTCCCTCTAGAAGTGAGGGCACAGTAACATTACACAGAACTGTCGATAGAATACCATTTGGCGGACAACCTCGGCTGACCCTGCCCATAAGTCTGGAAGAAATCGTCTGAATATCTACATACGTTTGTTTTCTTAAGCATATTGTCCACTCACTCAGCAATGAGTCGGTTGACCACACATCTAAGGCACCAATATTCAATGGATGTACATGGAGCACCATGATCTTTTGCCACTTTGAGTACACTTCGTTTGAAGAAAATACAAATTGGGTATTGGCAAGACAGTTGACATTCCAAGCTTTCGATTACCAGCAACTAGCTACACATCCACGACTAAGTGTAAATAATTTATGCACCCCTGCAGCAATCAGAAAGTAAAATGTCATCAGTAATATGTGCAAACTACAGCCAGCATAACCACGCAAATGGTGATCGAAATGACATGGCGAAGCACCTTTAATACCGTTCCGGCACACCGCATGTGTGTGATGTCAAAATATTTTGAATTTTGTACAAAATTTATCGCAAATGCTATCAGCAGCTCACATGCTCTCAATGTTCGAGTGCATGCACGGAATGGAACCTAACAAATGCGCGCGCAATAAAACAAATCTACATATTGACCTGTCCCATAAAAGTGGTCGTTTGGTCGGCACATTGTTTTTCCGGTCGCACTGTGAAGACAATGATGCGGAGACAGAGTAACAAATTAAAAGACAGTCCAGAGGGAATTGCCTGGCGACCGAATGACCGTCGGTCTCAAGTCGTGTAGCAAAACGGAAAAATTAGCTTAGCCAGACAGGTCACATGATGAGCTGCGATTGTTTTCGTACCTTCTGCTGATCCTGCCAAGGATGGTTGTTAGCCAAAGCAGAGAAAATATAACTCAGGAGAATGCATTCATATTATTCGGTTGACTGGAATACAATGGACCCTTAAAGTGTGCTTTCAAGCGCCGTAACTCAAGCAAATTGCATCCTTTGCTTCGTGGATAGCAAGGCGTATAGGACCCAGAAGCAGGCAAAGAGATGTCGATCGCGGTGTTGACGGAGGCGCTATACAATGATCCATCTCTATAGATTGGAATATGTAAGTTTGACTTCGAACATGGATGTGGTAAGGTTTTGTTTACTGAGATTTATTGGTAACTTTAAGTGAGACTTTCTGACCGTTTCCAGGGAAATGGGTACAATTGAGAGCTTAAAAGTGTTATGTGGGTTAGTTGGTTGGTAGGGGTGATAGCCCGCCCGTACATAAAATTTTCGCGGGAGCGCCGCTTTGTTTCCGCAACTTGGAATGAATTGTTATTTGGCCTGCAAGATGGATAAATGTAAAATCTCGAAGGTTCCGACAATGGGCAGGAATGCGTTTCATGCGTTTACTAGACAAATGACAACTGAACCAAGTGGCTACGGTGATGGATGTTGAAGAGGATCGTTAATCTCCTTGCGTGATCGCCTTGGTAAGGGTAGGCCTAATATTCCGATATCTTCTAATCGCTGGCTATTTCTAATAGCCAATGGTAAACCTCATTTTTGGTAGCTGTTGCAGCTTTCTTTCGAGCCTTGAACTGAGCTGCAACTAAAAAGTGGTTGGAGCCTGCATGTTTCTTTCTGAATGTTCGTACATCTAGCATGCTCGTCGATTAGCATTTGGTCGATTTGGTTGGCAGTTCGACCGTTCGAAGATAACAAGGTTGTTGTGTGTATCCTTTTATAAGGGAATTGTATTATTAGCTGTCAGCAGGTTGTGCTTTCGGTCTACATCGCCAAAAAAGCTCTGTTTACCGATTTTGTCAAGTTCATGTCCCTAACTCGGCTTCCGAGACGTGCCACGGAATCCGTGCCATCGGGCAGGCGTCCCCTGGGTAGGCCTAGAATGAGATGGCTGGAGCAAGTCCGAAATCTCACCTCTACCCGTATGGGGGTAGAACTTGATGATTTAGAGTCGATGGCGGAAGATCGGGAGATGTGGAGAGTCCACTTAAGCGGATCATTGAAAATGATAATGATGATGATGATTTTTAAATTGTACTCTGGACAGGCCTCGTCCAAGAGGTCGTAAAAGTCCTTTTTGGCAGGATCTTCAGCTTCGTCGGTAGGGGTGTGTGCACACATGTATATACCATATGAGTCTTATATTGTAGATCTTCACTTCGATGCGGATCGCTGCCAGGTGATTCCTTTCCAGCTTGAAGGGAATGACATTTGATCTCACGACGGATCCACATCCCAAAGTAGCTTGATGTCTCTTACCTATAACTTTTGTTGCAGATGCTAAGGTACCTATGGCGGAGAGCCATGTGGAGGCTGAATTCCAACTTAAAGTAGACAGTGACAGTAATCGTACATGGCTTCTCGCTAGGTTGAAAGCAACTAATCCTGTATGTCTAATTCCATGCCTTTGGAGGAGCTGAGTCCATCAACCCAACCAAAGGCAGCTCCATACTCGGCTGTAGAATCGATAAATATCTGATGAGTATCAAATTGGAAGACTAGTGTCTTTTCCAAGATCTGCTGAAGTGTAAAGATTTGGTCGATAGTGGACATTCCGGGTCTAAAACCGTACTGAAAAGGACCGAACAGGATGTAAACACTCACACAAGACGCCAGCACTTAAAAATCCAAAGCATGATTTAAACCATCACCTCCAGCCAATCTCAAATTAGTCGCTTGCATGCAAATATGAAATCAAATTACTAACTATTTGCTGTGTACACGTGAAACCTTGAAGACACATGCAACATAATCACGTCACATGATGTGATTTAGATGCCAATACATAACGTTTTATAACTTGTTATCCATTTGAAAATATTAAGCTAACAAGAGTCGACCCAAACAAACATAATTCTAGGGCAATCATTCTGTCAATAAGTCAATGTCCGACCAAGAGAAGGGAGATTGAAACACCACACAACCATATACACCAAGTATCGCATGAACTCTGATTTATTTTGACATCGCATCGACTTATAATTGAGATATATCCGATGAAAAATTACCTTCGTGATAGATAAATCAAAGGAACATGGGTGGGTATGAGTATGTATTGAGTTGAGAAAAAAGAAACCCACAAAATTATTGCTAATAGCAATCAACAAGATGTAACAAATTAGACAATTTGGTTGCAAAGAACGAGAGAGGGAGTAGGGCAGCATGAGGAAGAGGTTTCGAAAGGTGTATCTGAAAGGAGATCGTTATGGGCCTGGGAAAATGCATTAACCATGTGAAAGTAATGGTAGAAACCAAATTAATTTGAGTTGCGAGAGTAATGTTTGCTGAACACTGAACCTTAAATTAGCTCATTTGTTTCTTTCAAATCGAGGACATGAGAAGTCTTGATTATTTTCGGATACAAAATAATTAGATACAGTACATACAGATGTCGAAATTCGTACTTACTATCAAGTTTCTTAAGATTTAGGTCGGGAATAATTGTTTGTGCGATATATGCGATAAAAACGACTGTCAACGGAGTTAAAAAAGAGAATATCAAGAGAAATTCAGAAACTTCGACGTAGGTTAGGTAAGGTTATTGAAAAACATGTCAACGACTTTATAGTCCATGGTGCCCAATTTGATTAAAACCCATGGGAACATAAATATTCTGTTCACAGCTAACTAAAATACCCAGATAAATGTATGAATCTTAGGAGCTTGTTTGGCTTAATATTTTGCAGCTCATTTAGTCCTGAAAAGAAGCTAGTGCCAAGATGTTTAGAGGCTAGTGCAAAACAGGTATACAGTTTTATTTTCGAGTTAGGAAACAAACGTCCAATGTACGTTGTGACCAACAGCCATGGTCTGTCGACACCCGTCTACACTCATCTAACAACCGATCACGAGAACTGTGGTAACAAAATTCTGCACTGCCGCCCTACTTGTGTGGGCGTGTACTATACAAGCATCTAAACCAACCAACCAAGCAGGCGTTTTGATGGTAAGTAGCTTACAGTATCAGCAATCACCACATCAGCACCGAAGATTTGCCACTTGATCCCAGCAAAGGCAGAATAATCAAGCGTCGGTCACTTTATCCACAAGCATCGTAGATAGTAGTAGAATGCCACTAATTTCTTAAAGATGTTTCGGCGCATTCGTTTAGCCTGCCTACATCCTGAAAAGCCGTACCATACATAATTTTGCTTGTAGAAAAACCCAGTGGTAGCCCTGACTGAGCGGTCAATGAGGGTAAAACAAAATATACGCTGTCATCAAGAAGGGACACCCAACATCGACGTCTCGGACAGAACGTCACAGTGGACAGCTGTAACTTCGAGGTAGTAAGGGACTTCCTCTACCTCGGCTTCGCTACAACACCAGCGCAGAATTCAAGCGAAGAATAACTCTAGCCAATCGCTGCTTCTTTGGGCTAAGAAGGCAATTGAGTAGTTAAGCCCTATCCCGAAAAACTAAGGAAGCTCTTTATAAGACCTTAATCATCCTTGTCCTGCTTTATGGCGCTGAGGCATGGACTCTATCGAAAGCAGATGAAGATATCCTTGGTTGCTTTGAGAGAAAGATTCTTCGTAAGATATTCGGTCCCGTTTGCGTTGACGGGTTCTGGAGGAGAAGATTCAACGATGAACTTTACGAGTTGTACAGCGACATCGCCCTAGTCAAGAAGATACGTATCCATCGGCTCAGATGGCTGGAGCATGTAGAGCGAATGGACACAACTGTTTCGGCTCGCAGAGTCTTCGAGTCTAACCCGGAGGGTCAACGCAGTAGAGGAAGCCCTCGCCTAAGGTGGCGTGCGCAAGTGGAAGGGGACCTCAACCAACTTGGAGTGCGCAACTGGAAGCAGTTAGCTAAGGACCGGATATCAATGAAATTCTTTATTCCTGTGAAAGAACGTTCGATGCCATTATGTATGGAACTCGATTTCTTTTGCATGGCCACCACGGGCACGCTTGCAGAAGTCCAGACGCTGAACCCAATTTTCGACGGTTTTCAAGCATAAATCGGCCGATACTGCTGCAATTTCATGTTCGATATTCGTACGAAGTTCATCAATCGTCGCTGGCTTGTTGGCATAGACCATAGACTTGACGTAGCCCCACAGGAAATAGTCTAAAGGCGTCAAATCGTGAGATAACACGTTCTCCAAACTTGGTTTCCAATAAATTGATTGTGACATTCGCTGTGTGGCTTGTGGCGCCATCCTGTTGGAACCACATGTCCTCCAAGTCCATATCACCCAATTGGGGCCAAAAATATTCGGTTATCATTGAACGGTAGCGATCCCCATTCACAGTAACGTGCCGGTCTTGATCATCACGGAAGAAGTACGGCCCAATGACGCCGCCGGCCCACAAAACCGTAACCACACCAAACCGTAATTTTTTCGGGATGCAATGATGACTCATGGAGTACGTGTGGATTGCTGCCTGACCAATACCGCATATTTTGTTTATTGACGAAGCCATCCAGCCAGAAATGAGCCTCATCGCTGAAAATGATTTTTCGATGAAAATCCGAATCATTTTCAAGTTGTTGCTCAGCCCAATTCACGAACATACGACGCTTCTGGTGGTCAAGCGGCTTCAGTTCTTGCGTCAATTTAATCTTGTAAGGATGTAGGCCAAGATCTTTTCGCAAAATTCGCCACAACGACGTCACAGAGATGCCTAACGCTTGAGAACGACGTGTGAGAGACACATTTGGGCTTTCTGCAACTGAAGCCTCAGCGGCAGCAATATTCTCGACACTACGGGCACTTCTTTGTCTCACTGGCACGGGAACATTTTGTACTGTGCCTGTGGATTCAAATTTTTCCACTAGACGCTCAATTGTTGATCTGCTAGGACGATTATGACGACCATAAATTGGACGTAGCGCTCTTAACGTTGAGGCCACTGACTCCGAATTTCGGTAGTAAATTTTAATAATTTCGACTCGTTGTTGGCTCGTATATCTTTCCATCATGAAATGGCAAACCTTACTGAAGAGAAATGTCAAAAAACCGCAAGAAAAATATGGCGTCGTTTGCTGTCCCTGTCGCTCTACTTTTGTAGCGTCCCTATTGAAAACCCTTTACCATCTTTTCTGGATTACAAGCCGTATAACGAGAGGTTGGGAAACATATTCTTTATTCTAAAATGTCACCTTCACTCACATGAACTTTTTTCAAGGCAACATGTACATGTAAAACGATTCCAATTCCATTTTGCAAAACTTCTCATATTTCTAATTAGACAAATGGTAATCTACAAGGCTCTGGCCCATCTCATGTGGCCATTTACCCCAAGGGCATCGCTATGAAAATTAACGACTTTTTAATGACCCTTGTCCATCCTGACCTGAAAACCATCTTTATCCCAACAAATATGCATAGGTGCAGGAGCATCCACTAATTGACTTTAAAATAATAACCATGGGCCTATCATTAGTTCAGTCCAATTCCCAGCTGTAAGGCGAAGAGAAAACACACGCAACATTGAAATAAGACCACAAGGATATCATCAACGGTAAATTAAATACCGCACTCGTGTAATTAGAGCATCGGAATTCCCTCAAACCGAGCTGTTTGATTAATTGTAAATTAATCTCTTGACATCTTCCACAGGATCGCATGATTAACGAGTGATCGGGGGAAACTTGCGAAATTTCTTTTCTGATTCAATTAATGTTGCAATTGCAACAAAGATGTAACTAGCAATGCAGACAGCTTCCTGTATTAGTCGCCAGCGAACTCTCTGGCTAACGGCCAAACGCTTTGAGCAGGCAACATTGTGTTTGTGTATTTGTGCCAGAAATACTCCTGATTACCGGTGGCGCGTCCAACAACCAACACAGGATACATATTTCCCCTGAAATTATGCCTCCGGAGGACAGTTTAACTACTTATTTGAGGAGGGCCGTCGTTAATATTTACGAAATTCGATTGGCCCGAGGCCAAAGGATATCGTCGCCGCTGCCAATGTATTAACGTAAATAATGTGTTGTTTTCACTGGCAAAATGCCCAGGTAGCCCCCATTGACTCATGAGAATTATTACGAAAAATATAACAAATTGGCTCATAAATCGAGCGCCATAACTCCTGGGATTATTCATACGCAAATAGCAGAATTTACGATCGCACCTTTGCGACCGCAGTCCCGTCAACAAAGGTGCGACCAATAACTGTCACATAAATTCCCCAAAAATCTGATACCCGGAAATGAATTCCTCCATTCCCAATTACTTAGGCTGATGTGTCTGCGGAGCGTCATAACCCCACCTGTGAACTTGTGAAGTTCGGTATGGTCGCTTGCTCGCCGTGAGTTTTCGTTCGCTTTTATGCACGAGAGTACCAACAGTGTGTGCACTCCAAATAAATTATGAACTCCAAGACGGTTGGTGTTGGATTCTGTCCATTTCGCAAATCATACACAAACGCGGCAGTGGAGAAAAAAAAAAAAAAACCGAAACTACAACGACAACAGCAGCAGCAGCAGCATACTCGCATTCGTACAAGAAAAAGGACGAAACTGCCGGAGGGATGCATTATTGATGTACACATCGAGCAAATAATTTTCGTACATTTATAAAAGCGCCTAACAATGCTAATAAATAAAACATTTTGCATTAAAGTGTTTGGAGCTCGATGGGGGGCTTACACCAGCGCGCACTGCCAGGCAGGAGACGGTCAAGCGTCCTGTGTTGAATGAACGACGAACACATGAAACTGAACACGCAGCACAACGATGGGTGAGCTGCTTTGGCGGTGTGAGTTTTGGATAAACGAAATGGGTTTTCATTAACTTCATTGAGGCGCAAGAGTTAAAAATCAGTTTTGACACAAAACGAAATTAAAATCGTTAGAAGTCGAGTTTTGGTGCAGGACGTACATATGTTGACGGTTATTGATTATCTTGATTTTCGGTAAAATAATCCAGGAATGGTTGCGAGAAGGTGGTCGCCGTGGATCAGTGGTTATTGCGTTCGATTGCTGACCGAGCGGCGTGGGTTCAAGCCCCAGCCATGTGCACAAAACATTTTTCGCGCTTGTCAGCGAATGACAAGCCTCCGGGAGTATAATCTGTCATGAAAGAGCTTCTCAATTCGACGTTCGGTGTCGGCAATCAATTGTAGGTCCCTTCCATTTATGCAAAATACGTAACACGCACAACATGAATGGTTGCAAGGAGCTAGGCCTTGCCTCATCCCGAGCTGTCGCCTCGGATATTTTTTTTTTCGCAAGGAGCGATGAAACTCATTTCAACTGGTCGGATTTGTTAATAAGCAAGGAAGACGCTTTTGGGGCACTGAAAGTCCTTAACGAAGTCAACACCCTTGCAGAGTGATAGTACATATCTATGATGCGTCATTTGGGCCGGTGACATCTTACTTACTTACCGGGGTGGTCCTGGGCCTCAACCAACAAGTCTCTCCAGCCAGCTCGATCTTTAGCCAGCTGCCTCCAGTTTCGCACGCCAAGTTGGTTGAGGTCCCCTTCTACTTGCGTGCGCCACCTGAGTCGCGGTCTTCCCCTACTGCGCCGTCCCTCGGGTGTGGATTTGAAGATTTTTCGGGCGGAGCATTGGTGTCCAGCCGCTCTACATGACCCAGCCACCTCAGTCGATGGAGCTTTACTCTTCTGGCTAGATCGATGCCGCCCTACAGCCCATACAGTTCGACGTTGTATCTCTTCCTCCATTCACCGTCTATGCAGACGGGACCGAAAATCACCCGAAGAATTTTCCTCTCGAAACAGCCAAGAGCGACCGCATCCGCATTTGACAAAGTCCATGCCTCCGCGCCGTAGAGCAGGACTGGGACGATTAAGGACTTACAAAGGGTCATCTTACTTGTCCGAGAGAGGGCTTTGCTACTCAATTGCCTTCTTAGCCCAAAGAAACAGCGATTGGCAAGAGTTATTCTTCGTTTAATCTCAACGCTGGTGTCGTTGTCTGAGTTTATTGCGGAACCTAGGTAGACAAAGTCCTTAGCTACCTCAAAGTTATAGCTGTCTATAGTGACGTTCTGTCCGAGACGTCGATGTTGAGTGTCCTTTCTTGTTGACAGCATATACTTCGACTTGCCCTCATTGACCGCTAAACCCATCTTCGCCGCCTCCGTCTCGATACTCACAAACGCACATCACGCTGCGTTCTTCCGATGATGTCAATATCGTCGGCGTATGCGAGTAATTGGACGGACTTTTGAAAGATTGTGCCTCAGGTGTTGGCGCGTGAGTTTTGCACAACTCTTTCAAGAACAATGTTGAAGAAGTCGCATGAAAGCGCGTCGCCTTGTCTAAATTCTTTTCTGACATCAAAGGTCTCGGTGAGGTCTTGACCGACCTTGACGGAGCAGCGTGGTTAAAATCGATAAAGAGGTGGTGAGTACCGATTTGAAGTTCCTAGGTTTTTTGCAAGATCTCCCGCAGTGTGAATATTTTGACTTTCCTGGCCTGAAACCACGCTGATATGGACCGAACAGGTTGTTGACGAACGGCTTCAGGCGCTCACACAACATGGCAGATGAGATCTTGTAAGCGATGTTAAGAAGACTGATGCCTCTGTAGTTGGCGCAGTTCAGTGGGTCTCCTTTCTTGAGGACCGGGCAAACAAAGGTGAGGTTCCATTCATCGGGCATACTTACCTCCAACCATATTTTACAGATGAGTTGGTGCATGCTCCTTACCAAGTCATCGTCCGCCGCTTTGAACAGCTCGGCAGCTAATCCGTCAGCTCCAGCGGCTTTGTTAGATTTAAGTTTTGATATATCTATCTTCACTTCGTCCAGGTCGGGTGGAGGGAATTGTTGGTCTTCGTCGTCCAGGTTGAATGGTTCATTCTGCCTGACAGCGGGATTTGATTCGTCGTCGCCGTTAAAGTAGTGATTGTATCTATGGTGCGTCATTTGGGCCGGTCACATAATTTGGTCATATTTTCTTGAAGGCGCAAGAAAAAAGTCTGAAACATTTTCTAGTGATCTTTTGCTGTCTTAACTAAACGGATTGTTCCAATATTACGTGTGGGTCCAACAGGATGGTGACACATAACACACCGCTCTTTATGCACCCCAAAATGCTCTGTTTTTTATGCCACATCTGAAAAGCAATCAAAACTCTTACAAAACCTATTTCTCTCATTTAAATCTTTTAAAATTCAATTTTACATTTGTCCCATCTAATCCCCTCTATGGACTCACAACAATGGGCTTTAGTTCAAGAAAAATCGCCCAAAGGTATCTATTTTGGCATTGTCCCATTCAAAATTACTTCGATCCATTCATCTAGTATCAGCTTCCTCACTTGAATGTTACATTCACGATGTGATACTTAAAATTCCATCGAAGGGATTACCATGTATTTTTCCTTAAAAACCGCCTTAAAAATTTTAATAAGAAACGCTCACGACTACTTCATTGTTCGAAGGTTATTTGGGTCCACAGACGAAATGGACGCGTGTTAAAACCCTCATTAAGCTCTCGATCAATCAAAGCCATCGAGGCTCATCTGGTCGTACACGGACAGCTCTATCTGCAGATTGTTTGACTGCCAAACAAAGATAGCATTGAAGAGGTGTCCCGACCAGGTATCCCTCATAAATTTCATCGATTTATGTGACCAATTCATAAATTTATTAATGAATTAAGTTATAATTTAAGGCAATCGCATGCAACCCCAGCGATACATCAAGAAACCTGAATCGATTGGAGATTCTTAGAATCTTCGAGCGTCCCGGTGATGAATTTCGTAGCCCCGCTCCGTAGAAGGTCCGTGCGATAGAGAATCAGAACATGGCAAACCAAAAGGAAAAAGAAAAACGCACACAGAGGGAATTCGAAATTAATTAAGTTGTCGTTTTGTGCTTTTATCCACTTTATAACTAATATGACACCGATTATACGAAATATGTTCACTAATTAACGAACAAACACCATTTCGTGGTAATCTCACCCCGTTCGTCCGCGAGATGCACGAGGAGTGATCACATAACACTTACAGCGGACAGCAGGCCGCGCGGGAAAGAAAGGGTACCGGGACCGAGATAACAACGCTGACAGCGCAAATGCTCAATTTCGAATAAATCAGGAGGCGATAAATAAGGATTTTTGTCTCGTAATAACTCAGCGGGAACCATTTAACATGCAATCATATCGAATCGAGGAGTCAAGCTGCAACAGCGGCAGTGCACTGCAAGTCTGACTCTGGATACTGGATGACGGTCAGACGTGGATTTTGCAAAAAAAAAAAAATTAAAATCTGAACTTGAAACTTTGTTTTTTCGTTGCGTTCGCGTGAGCAGGACACAACACATTGGACAGACAACAGACGCGAGGTAGCTGTAAGGTAGACAGCTTGAGCCGCAGACTGGTCTTGTTAGGATCGCACTTACTTATCATCATCGGTTTCAGATGCACCTCGCCTTTTTGACAGTAAATCGGGGCGAGAAACAGGTAATCTTGTGTCTTATTTAAGACTTGAATGCGATTCATGAAGTGGAAATATCACTGCTGGAGAGATGGTAGGTTAATTTGGTTTTTGGAAGCAATTTACGGCCGTGAAATATGAATTTTTTTTTAGAAATAAACTGTTATTCCAGTTTTCTTTACAATTAGTTTGGTTTTTTCTTTGTTTTCGAGTCCGAAATCCTCAAGAGTGTATTTATTTATTTGTCTCAACTTGTCGAATGTTTTAAAGACATTTTTAACTTTACTTTAGATGTCTCTACAGCTCAAGATGTATCTGGGCGTCATCAACAAACTTTTTCAGGCAGGTAATCGATTTCTAATTAGGAATTTTTCTGTTTTTTCTTTCGTAAAATAAATAAATAAATAAATACATAGCTGGCGCGACAGCTCGGGATGAGCCAAGGACTATCTTCTCGCAACCATTGTGCGTGTTACGTATTTCGCACGAATAAAGGGATCTAAAATTTATTGCCGACTCCGAACGGCGAATTGAGAAGCTCTTTCATGACAAATTATATTCCTGGAGGCTTGTCATTCCTCGACGAGAGGTGGTGCCGCAAAAAATGTTCGGTGTACATGGGTGGCGCTTGAACCCAGGCCTGCTCGCTCAGCAGTCCAACGCACTAACCACTGAGCCACAGGATGTAAATATTTCCTCTTCCGCCAGGCCCGCCGGATCATTAAACGGATAAAGTCAGCTTTAAAGCGCTTAAGCTTTAAAGTCAGTTCTGTCTAAGGTCACGAAGAGTATTGCTAACCATCACCTTAGGAAGTATCTCGAGAGAAACTATTTCTTAATGATCTTCAGTACTGCTTCAGGTATTTAAGCTCAATAGGGGACTTAATGGTTCTCCTGTCTGAAACGCTGGTGTCCTTAAAGTCTCTTTCATTTTTCTCACCCTCTTTTATATTCATCAATGACCTTTGTAGCGCCACCTTAAGTAAGGTAGCGCTACAGTCCAGGGTGGACCTGGGCTTCAACCAACAAACGTCTCCAGCCAACTCGATCTTTAGCCAGCTGCCTCCAGTTTCGCACGCCAAATTGGTTGAGGTCCCCTTCCACTTGCGTGCGCCACCTGAGTCGCGGTCTTCCACTACTGCGCTGACCCTCGGGTGTGGATTCGAAGATTTTCCGAATTCACACCCGCCACCTCAGTCGTTGGACCTTAACTCTTCTGGCTAGGTCGATGTCGTTGTACAGCCCGTACAGTTCGTCGTTGTATCTCTCCCTCCACTCCCCGTCTATGCAGACGGGACCAAAAATCACCCAAATAGTTTTCCTCTCGAAACAGCCAAGAGCAACCTCATCCGCTTTAGACAGAGTCCATGCCTCTGCGCCGTAGAGCAGGACTGGGACGATTAAGGTCTTATACAGGGTCATCTTACTTGTTCGAGAGAGGGCTTTGCTACTCAATTGCCTTCTTGGCCCAAAGAAACAGCGATTGGCAAGAGTTATTCTTCGTTTAATCTCAGCGCTGGTGTCATTGTCTGAATTTATAGCGGAGCCTAGGTAGACAAAGTCCTTAACTATCTCAAAGTTATAGCTGTCTATAGTGAAGTTCTGTCCGAGACGTCGATGTTGAGTGTCCTTTCTTGTTGACAGCATGTATTTCGTCTTGCCCTCATTGACCGCTTAACCTATCTTCGCCGCCTCCGTCTCGATACCCACGAAAGCTCCAGTGACATCACGCTGCGTTCTTCCAATTATGTCAATATCGTCGGCGTATGTGAGTTTTGAAAGATTGTGCCTCTGGTGTTGGCGCTTGAGTTTTGCACAATTTAATTCATTGCTTGCTTATTGCTTACCGACTCCACGACCATGGTCCCATGTCGTCGAGTTCCAACAACAGCGAATTTCGACCAGCTCTAAATTTGATCAATTACTTACTTACTACATACATATGTCCTGTTTCGCCTTGTGGTCTACTAAGCCTACACCTCATCGTGTGCGTTTTTGGCAATATGCCGCAGCTCTCTCCAACTTTTCCCCAATGGCCGAGACTCCTCCTCAACTGTTCTGCGCCACGTATTTCTCCGTCGACCAACCCTTCTGCCATATTGAGTAAGTGCGTTCCATTGCATGGCGTAGTAAACAATGGAGCTGTCGCTTTTTCGAAATGTGTGACTAATGTACTGCCACTTTCGTCGTTAGATAGTTGTGCCCATCGGTTCCTGACCTGTTCTCTGGTAAAGATGTTCAGATACGGTCAGGTCAGAAAATCCACAGAATTGACAGAATGCTTCATAGGAACTTATTACCGAACGTTTGCAGCTTTTTTGTAATAGTAAAGGTTAGTTTTCAAGTGCTGCACCAATATAACAGCACGGATTTAACCTTGGAACGGGACAGTCGTAGCTTGATGTTCGCTAATAATGTTCCTTCGCCATATTTTGGACAACATTCCACGCGCAGACTTCGCTTTGTCGATTCGGCTGGCAATATTTTGTTTGGTTTCACCATCGGTCGAGACAATACTCTCAAGATATTTAACGCCCTCTACTTTTTCTACCGGTTGTCCAGCGATTCTAACTTAGAATGATGAATTTGCCCTGAGGCTGATGATTTTGGTTTTAGCTGTGTTGTTGTTGCAATTTTAAATTTCATGACGTCAAGTCATTTAACCCCATCGCCTCTCGGATGGGCTCCTCTCCTTTAGTTAAGTAGTTTCAAACAAAGATTCAAACTGGAGTTGTCTAGTGTAAGTCCACCCGAATCTTCCCAAAGGCTCGTTAGTAAATGAACTATTCAACGAAGCTTAACTTGATTTGATTTTGAACGTCAACATGCTCATTCCCAAAAAAACAAACCGAAAACGTAAAAAACATACAAATCCAACACTGATTTTCAAACGCACGACGACGTGCAATCTCGTTCATCAACTACCTGTTTGTATAAATTTGTTAACCCACCAACAGATCAGCAACAACGCCACCAAACCACAAACAATAAAAAAGCAAAACCAAAACAAGGATTAACAACAGACAAGCCCTCATAAAACCGCTCCGGAGAGTCTTCCTTCACTGTTGCCCCGATCTCGGCTGGGTCCAGCACACACAGCCCTAAAATAAACATCAACTCGAAGAATCTCCGAGGTGCAGCAGTAGCTGCAATGGAAATCTTGCAAATTCAGAGGATTCCGCCGCACACCCCTTCGTGCTCCTCATTCCTGAGCTGCGCCCGTGCGCGAGTCCTTTTTGAGTTACAAACATTTCGCGTATAAAATATAATGAGGTGCAAGATGGCTATCGCCTTGATGTATGCTTTCGTACGGCCGGTAATGATTGCGTCGTTGTTTGTCGAAGTGGTGGGGCCGACGCGGCGGCGAGCGGGTGAGCCTCCTGCACAGGATGTGTGCAATCTGGAACTGGCTAGGGAAACCTATGGAAAATACGCAAGTACAACGCGCGGACTTCAATGGCACTCTCTCGACTGTTTAGTTTCGAGCCTATTACCTGATACCTCGGCGGTAATTATGATGTAAACATTCGCCTAACCTAAGACCGGTAATTTATTGGCGTAATTAAAATTTTAACCTTTTTCTCTTGCTCCCTTGTTCGTCGTGGTCGTCTTGGCCAGGCTCGGTCATGAATGGAGGCATGGTGCATGTTCAGATTTCAGTTGCACTGGCGAGGGAAGCGGTCGGAAAACAATTTCATGTTTACGTGTTTTCTGTGACTAATTGCGAAAATTGTGTCACATATTTGCTGGAAGTGCACTGCTGCGGGATCCGGGGAGCAGGTGGTGCTACACTTGTCGGCGGCGGTGGCTGTGTGAGCCGGATGGGCTCTGCGGAACTGGCGAGAGTGCAAATTACTTGTAGCATGCAAAATGGAATTCTTTCAGGTTTCTGGAGGAGATTGTGTGGTATAAGTGTAGAGGCGCTGATTTATGTGTTCCTGTGCGCGCCTCGACCAGTGCACCGTTGCCGCCGACGTTGCATTGATGGTTTTCATTGTTGCGAGGGCAGCCATGTGCCCGGTTCATATAAGGTGGCATGTAGGCTTAATTCATTACAGTGGGCCTTTCTCGTGTACTCCTTGGTAGTTGAAGTCCACATTATGATCTTAATGGTGTAATTTTTAAGAGCACACACGGAACCACTCCAAAGACGGTAATGCACTGGGTAATATACATCAGGGAAGTTCTGTAAAGTGGATTTTTTGATGTAATAAAGACACGACATACTTAAAGAGAAATCGCTTTGGGTTGGAATTATCCAGAGAGCTATAGCAATCGCAGAAGGGGTCGTAGCTCAATATTATGTATGCAAGTCTATCAGCCCATTAAAGAAGCGAATGGGGAGAGTCTTTGCTCCTCTATTACGGCACGGGTTTTACACTCTCAACGTATGTAGGTGCTTAGCAGATTTTATGTGAAATTCAATTGGGCATTTAAAGGATGAAAGAGAGGAAGACGGTAATCTCCCTTGGTTACCGACGGCAGCGGAAGAATCATCTCAGATAAAATGGTGACGTCTACAGTCTCGATTAGGTTGAGTTAACCACTTACATGAGCTTCTTGGATGGATTGGGACTCAAGGACAGATTCATCCAGCTCCACAACGATGTTCTTCGGTTCTTCACGTTGAATGTTTGGTCCCTTAATAAGCCGGGCAACTACTGTGACATGATACTATGGGATTGCTACAAATAACAAAAGCAGTGCGGATGTATGTATCGTACCTAAGCGCTAGGCTTAGACGACGCGTTTTTAGCGAGCAATTAACCCTTAAAACATTTCGTACGGTACGCTTTCAGGCCACGAAAGGCCACAATCTATTTCTCTTTATCGATTTTAAGGCCGAATGTAACAGTATTAATTGAGACGAGATATAGGTTAGGTAAGGTTAATGGGTGCCTTGTGACATTGTCACTGCTCACTTAGACCAACAAAGGGTCCATTGTGTCCATCTTCTAATTTCACTCTGGGAATCTGTAAAGAGAAAAAGGGTTGGAAACCGCTTATTTAAAACCACCCAGATAAAGAAATTAATCTCAGGGGGTCCCTCAGCTCGATGTCACCCAAGTCTTCCAGTTCCGTGAAGAAGTAACTACCAAGAGTCCTCATTCATCTTCTGGCGAGGGCAGGACATTCACACAGCAGGTGGCGGATATATTCGATCTCCTCGTCATCCCTGCAGCTTCTGCAATAGTCGTTGTGATGAGTACCAATTGCACAGTGCCCCGTAATGATGCCAGAGCTGGATCCACCGTGCATTGGCTCGACTTATGGCCTCGTCATCAATATACAAGCTTATTGGAATTCTTGCAAAGGGGAGAGCCTGTGAGGCATGCAGCGCTGCCCCCCTTCGTGCCAATTCATCAGCTCTTTCGTTACCTGGGATATCCATATGCCCTGGTACCCAACATTGGGTCACCGTATTGGCTCTCGATATCTCATCTAAATGCTCTTTACAGATTTTTACAAGCCTAGACTCCAGAGCCTTAACGGCTGCCTGGCTGTCGATATAGATTGTGATTGTCCTCGCGGTGATGCCCCTGTCTCGGACAGTTTTCGAGGCCTCGATGATGGCTGTGATTTCGGCTTGGAAGACGCTGCAGTCGTCATTTATTCTAAAGGACTGGCTTATTCCTAGGGCCTTGCAGTAGACCCCGGAGCCTGTACCAACATCCATCTTGGAACTGTCGGTGTAGAAGGCCAGTTCCTTTTTATTACTAACTTTGTTGTTCCTCCAGTCATCTCTGTCAGGAATTCTGATATTAAATCTCCTGTCAAATGCCAGAGTCTGGATCATGTGATCTGTTTCTGTCAGTCTGTCGGCATTCCCCCAACGATACAGCACTGAGGCGTGACGGCTCTCTCTTAGTCTCAAGGCAGTTCTAGCTGCCGTGTTGCTGCAGTATAGATCCAGCGAAACGAAACTTAGCATGGTTTCCAATGCCGCTGTTGGTGTTGTTCTCATTGATCCTAAGACTGGATATACAGAGCTTTACCATCCCTGCCAAACTAACACGTCTGTACGGGTTAATGATGAAGAACGCTCCATTGAGCAGTACTGACCACTCACCGAGACCTTTGATGTGAAAAAAGGATTTAAACAAGACGACACCTTGTCATCTGACTTTAACGTTATACCTTAATATATTGGGCGAAATTCTCAACCTAACACTTGAGGCCAATCTTTTCTTACTTGTGTACGCCGAGGATATTGTTATCATTGGGAAAACTCAGTGAGCAAACGCCCGGTGTGTTTTCCAGTATTAGGACAGAAGGCAAGCTATAACTTTTAGGTAGCTTGCCTATCTTGTAAATTAAGCGAAACATAACTTTTGGCAGTCACTATTTCTTTGGGGTGAAAAGGCAATTGATCGGTAAGGCTTAACCTTGTCAGTTTGACTTTATGGAGCTGAAGCTATATAAGGTGGCTCAGTTGTTTCGAGTGAACAACCTAGTCGATTCGGTTTATGTTGACGCGGAGGAAGAGATTTTACCACGAGAAATACGAGCTGTACATCGATCTGGTCAAAATATTGTACTTTGAGATGGCTTGGACATATAGAGCAAAAGCGTAAACCATTTTCGAATTTTATTTGCAAAAATTAACGCGCCGTCTTTTCCATACTCCATTCCTGTGTTCAGGTGCCCGTAAGGTGGAGTATATGTCCGTCCGTAATGGTCTATATATCACATACTTTCGCGGGCGATTACGCAAAAGACAGAAGAACCAAAGAAAATTATAAAATAATTAACGAAAAAGGTATCTCCGCAGGCAAGACATAGCCTCAGGCTCGTTATTTCCTTCACAAACTAGCATTTAAAATCGGTAAACTGATGTTAATCTGATTCTTGCTCAAAACATCCCTCGCTTAGCACAATAAAAACCGCGAGCACGTCCCGAATTGGAAGACATTAGCTTTGGAGCGCAAGAAAAAAAAAAAAAAATGAAACACCAGCGAAAAATGAAATGAAATTAATTAACTGGCAATGGCCGCGCGGATCGCCACTCAGCCTGCCAGTCTGCGCTATTACTTGTTTGGAAACCGCGTGTTAAAACAAAAAGCGATGACGACGACGACAACGATGATGGAACGATAAAGATAGTGCAACTGAAACGAGCTGCTGTTCTGAGATTCTAATTGACGAAAGGTAGGAACAGGTAAGGCCCCAGTGTGTGCGCAATAAATTCCAAAGGATTCACGCGAAAATGAGTGTTATCCTCGCCATGTCGGTAGCATCAAATGCGCGCCATCTGAGCCACATCCAAGCAGTGTGTGACAATAAAAACATTGGTAATTGCTGTGTGACGGTTGTTTGTTCGGGTCGAAACCGTCAAATGCCAAAAGGGCCAACACATCTCATAAAAAAAAAATGAAAACCGCATTATACCCAGAGAAATGACAGTAATGGAAGAATTTGACATCAATTCAGATTCTTGCTGCTTTTAGATTTAAGGAATCCCCGCGGATGTTGCTGAAAGTTGTCCAGATGTAACAGGATAGCTGTTAATATTTTTGAAATTATCCACACTATAAAGTGGGCATTATAATATCCTAGAAAATAAGAGCAAGTGTAAGTCGAAGTGAATCACAAGCCAATGTATCATGCATTTAGTTCGACTTGGACTGACTGTTCGAAGATGGACTGCGGTTTCGATGTCAAAACTTGAGGATCTCAAAATTCCATAGCTACAGCGATTCTGAATCCATGCCTCTAACTTAAAAATATTTAAGAGGCCAATAAGGTTATAGATTCTCTATCCATATCCTCCAAACTAATAATACAAAGTTGTAAGCGACGTATGGCAATATTCCACTTGGAAGTGTCCAGGGAAGGTTATTCTCGCACTTCCTAATAAAGGTAACTAAAGACGGGTAAGAACTGCATCGCCTTCAGGACGATATGGCCGTTTACAATGATCTGTTTATCCACTATGAAGGTCGCAGGTTAAGGGTGCTTTATTGGAATCTTCATATCTTTCGATCTTCCGTCATAGACTCTAAATCATCAGGGGTTATCCCCATACAGGGGCATGTTAGAGGCATGCGTTTAACGCGCCCAAGGTTAGGTTAGGTAAGGTTGAAGTGGCTGTCAGCTAAAACCAACACACTAAGACCCATGAGGAGTCCGTTGTGATACCACCAGGATCACGGAAAGATATCTAGCCGACTAATTGAAACAAATTGGAGTTTCTTATGAAGCGTAGAAGGCTACTGACATCAATGTTAATTAGGTCGCCTAAGTTTGTAAAGAAGAAAGCTCCCAAGTGGAGATTCCTATTGCGGGAGAGAGCTGGACAGGTGCAAAGAAGATGGAGAATTGTCTCTTCCTCCTCCTCGTCCATACAGCTTCTACAGAAGTCATTTGCGTAAAGTTTAAGCCTAGTAGCATCTATTAAGAGAAATCAAATACTTAGAGGGTTTCAGATCCAGCTTGGGCCAAATCTGCTTTGGCGCTAGACATGTTATACCACTTGTCCACCTAAGATTTGTTCTTTCGATAGCATCTAGGTTACGTTAGGTGGCTCTCCCCGCTTAGGCAGGGACACACTTAGGCCAGAATGGCCCATTGTGATACCACAACGAAGTAAACCGGCTTATCGCCACCAGGGAACCAGAAAATGTGGCATAACTACAACAAAAGTGGGCAACCGTAGCGGTGTTAACCCTAAGATTTGAACCATTTCGTCCCAGAGATGAAGTTGCTTATCTTCTGGATGTCGAGTTCAGCAAGATCGTTAAGATCATCATAGAAGTATTCCCCGAGGGTTCTTCTTCTAAGCGTCGCAAGAGCAGGACATGTACAAAGTAAGTGGGTCGTGGTTTCCTCTTCCTCCTCGTCCCTACAGCTTCTGCAGAAATCGTTGGAGGGGACCCCCAATCTAAGTGCATGCCTGCCTTTCAGGCAATGTCCGGTAAGGACTCCTACTAGTGAACCTAGATTTTTCCGATTTGTAGATAAAAGTCTCTCCGTCTTCTTTAAATTCGATAGCATCCAGCTTTAATTTGAGTTTGTACGTAGCGATCGGTATACCTAAGCTGCCCTTATCAGGCCCAATAGATAATGTTGTTCCATATCTAGCGAGTTCATCAGCCTTGCAGTTCCCTGGAATGTCACTGTGCCCTGGCACCCAACAAAGGTGGATATTGAACTGCTCCGCCATCTCTATAAGAGACGATCGGCAGTCGAGGGCTGTTACTGAATTTAAAGCGACCGATTCCAAGGATTTCAGTGCCGCTTGGCTGCCCGAAAAGATGCGGATATCCGTGGCTGATATCACGTTTTTCTTCAGCCAAGAGAAGACTTCTTTGATCGCCATGATTTCCGCCTGGAACACGCTACAATGATTCGGAAGACGGAATGCTAGGCTGAGGTTCAGCCTGTCGGAGAAAAACACCACCACCCACCCCATTGCTAGTTTTTGAACCGTCGGTGTAAAAATAAATCGATTTATATTCTGAGAATACATCGCTCCAGAATGACCTGGGAGGGATCGTTACCTTGAAGGTCTTCTCAAACCTTAGCCTGGGAGTGGTGTAGTCTATGTTTTGGGGAGAAATTTTGAGATTTTTTCAAAATGGAGGCGTGGCCATAGTCTTTATTAGACCACTGTGAGGTTGCTTTGAGGCGGATGGCTGCACCAGCTGCCGTTTGTCTGCCGCGCCCAAACGTTCGAAGAAGTAGCTGCTCGACATTAAGTGCCAGCTATACAACGAAGAAGTCTCGGTAGCTTCTATCCGCGATCTTATTCTTTCTGCCATTATACGAACCTCATGACCATAGGTGAGGGTCGGAACAAGCACTGATATAAAGACCGATAGCTTAGCTCCGATGTCACGTTTAGCCCTCCTGATAACAAATTGACCAAGCGTGATCAATCCTATAGAATAATTCGGTATTGCTCCTTCTATCACTCGTGAGATACTTAAACTTCTCCACTTTCAATTGGACTCCACATTGAACAGGCCTTTGGGAAATTACCAGAAACTCTTTCTGCCGCAGCTGCAAAGAAGTAAATGAAGCAGAAACCCTCGACCACTTCCTCTGAAAATGCAGATTCCGGCTTCGTACAGCAGGCAAACTCTTCTTCAACAACCACCCACCATTATAGTCTAGAAGAGCTAATGAAAAAAACGATTTCTAGACATAAAAGCGTTTTAGTGGCATTCTTCTTCAGGGTCAAGGAACCTTTCAGTACGTAGCTAGAACAAGGTTTCATAACTTTCAAATAAAATGCTCAAATTTGTCTTCCAAAAATGTCCCGAAACCAGGTTAGATAAGGAAATCTCCCATCACCATACGTATCACCTATAACCATATGCTAATCGCAAGCATATTTTCCAATCGAATATCCTTTTTATTGTGTGCAAATTGCATCTGGCCGAGTGTTTTTTCGTTGCACCATTTGCCGCACATTTGTAATTTTTTGCCGGCGCGGCACCATTTCAGACGGATCCTTGCTATGGGAACACTTGTAAGGCATTCTGCAGCTTCGTGCATCGGTACATCATCCGTGAATCACGGTTCTGGAACATAACAAACAACATTGCGAACTCTTTCTTTGTCACGTTAGAGGAGAGGGGGAATATCTCAACTTAATTCAATAACAACCACAGAGTTCCTTTCCGGCGAAGCGATCATCATGGAGCAAAACCGTCATCGGCAGGCAACTCGAAACGATTTTCAAACCATTACACCATCGAAAGGTGTACCGCGGGCTAGCTACTCCTTGTGCATTTAATCTGTCAACCTCAATGTGCTCGGTCAAGATATTTTGATCGATTTGATTTATGGTTCCGATTGCGAATAAAATATTTTAATGTCGGACATTAGGAGGGTTTGCTGCACTTTTTGGTTTGATCTGGCTTAGCTGTGAAGAAATAGGGGAACCGAATCATTTAGCGCTGGAGGTATGAATGGAATTCGTGAGAGGCGGTGTGATGACATAGTTTTCTCTGGAATTCGGTATTTTGATGGTGGGAATCAAGAAATTGATTGCCCTAAGGTGAATTGTTTAACGTAACATAGCAATTAGGGTTTGTCTGGAATTAACATTGTTGGAATAACTTCTGCCTTGTGGGTTGCCTACACTACTCCGATGGAGACTCTGGAGACTCAAAATCGTGCTTAAATAAACAGACTTGCACGAAAGGTTTTTTTTTTTTTTTTAAATCGCCTTGTACCAAATGGAATAATATTGATAACTTTTGGGTTAGGTTCTCACTTTCGCTAGAGTTCGAGGTGAGCCTAGACCTCAACCAGGAAGCCTCTTCAGTTGCGCACTCTGAGTTGATTGGGGTACCCTTCCACTCGTGTGCGCCCCTTTAGACGAGATCTTACTCTACTGCGTTGTCCAGTTGAGGAGACGTCATTATCCACTATGATGTTCCGTGCTATTGGTCGATCAGCCCTCGTACACCGCTATATTCACAAACGCATTTCGCTGAGTTCTGCGGATAATAGCAATATCGTTAGCGTACGGAAGTAGTTGCACAGACTTAAAAAATTCGACTGGGGAGCCAGTCCTATACTTCCCACCTCGTATTGTGTTGTTTCAAAAACAGTAATGTTATAATTTATTTAATAATTACAGAAAACATTCATTGGAGGTGAATGATTTGAATACACACTTATTAATTGCTCCACAAAGAGTTGTTGCGCAAACTTGATGGAAAACATTTCTTCAATTTCCACAGCATCCGCTGGACCGATTATGCTTAAAATCTAATCAATTTTACGTTTCATGCTGGCAAACAAAATAAGAAATACCGCATGGTCCTATGTTGTTTCGTTCTCCAGATATCCATAAAGAATTGTTGCGCGAACTCGAAAAAAAAAAAAAAAAAATCTTAAATTTCCTCAGCATCTGCTGGACCGATTGTGCTCAAAAGCTTATCAGGTCTAAGTTTTACGCTGACAAATAAAACAAAAAAAACCGCATGATCCTACGTTGTTTCGTTCTCTAGATATCTAAGGCGAAAAATATTGTCACACACACATACACGCATACACACACAGACATCATTTCGAAAATGGGTGCAAACGATTTCTAGTGTATAGTAATGTCAAGCCCTGTTCATATTTCGAAACATTTTGATCGGACCGATTACAATACTTCCCCTACCTAGGTGGGAAGTAAAAAGAATGCGTCTCTGGTGTTGGACTGACACACGCCAGACGCCACCGCGTCATCTTGTAACCTATGAAGGCGTTACCGACCTTATCGGAGGAACAAGAATTCTTCGACGTCATCCTGCATATAAAGACGAGTTTGACAGTGACGTTAAAACCAAATATGACTCTGTTTAGCTCGTTTCTATAAATGCTGTCAAAGCCGGTCTCAAAAACGATTAAGAAATTGGAGGTATCGGTTTGGATTTCTTGGACTTCCTCCGTGATCTGCGGAAGTGTGAAAATCTGGGCGATTGTCCACTTGCCTGGCCTGAAACGACGTTGAGGAGCCAACCAGTTTGTTGAAGAAAATGCTTGGGGTTTACGCAATTTGGCTAATAAAACCGTGTATGCGATGGTGGAAATACTGATACCTCTGCAGCTGGGACTGTTTAGAGAGTCACCTCCGTTGTGAAACATCAGGTGTACATTGATTTGAACATTTTTGGGAAACGAGTTGGTGAGCATTGTTAACCAAGTCCGCCGCCTTTTATATTTCTTCTTTCGCTGCATTTGCTTGCCGACAGATTTCGTCAAATTAGTGCTTTCATGATCAGGTGAAACCCAACACATTACTTGCTCCATTCCTAATGACATCGTCGTCAGTGGCTGCCGGCACTTGATGTTGATGGCATAGGAGTAGTTAAAAACATTTCGGGATACTCGTTTGAAGAGGATTTTGATGTTTCCTTGGATTGCGGCCTGCTGTTGTGGCATTTGGTAACAAAGCCAATAAGCCCTCAATCGTGTAGGTTGTACCAAAAGTGTCAAGTAAGCCAATATAAGGATCACACTAAGTAGTTCGATTTCACGACACGGTTGGTTCCATCTGGGAGACTTTCGACTGCCGTCCAGAGCGAAGGATGAATGCATTAGTGGAAACACTCGTCTCGTTAGCTATCTACCTCTTAAAGGGGATGAGACCCAATCCTCAGGTGAGAAAATAGGCAACCAGCGTTCACCCCGTCGAGGTGAAAGTATGAGTTGGTAGATAGATGTTGGGTTGGAAAAATCTATGGACGCTTGTGTGCTCTTGTCTACTTCTTGAACAGCATACTTGAAAGCGGTTGCAGGTTTTTCGCATTGGGTTAGACTAAGGTTAAGTTAGTTGGTTGATGAAAGGGAAATAGATTATCTTCATCTTAGGTCTTAGGTATTTTTAGACCTATTGTGAGACCCTTAGGTGGTTTCCCCTCCTCTTGAAAGGATCTACGACATTACGGTTCAAGCCATCCGTTCGCCTCTGCGAATTTTGTCATGTCCAATAGCTATCGTAAAGTTCTTCGATGTCATTGAAAAGGTATTTTTCCAATGTTTTGTTTTTGCTTGATAGAGGTTAGGACAGTGACGGAGAAAATGAGTTGCGTCCTCATTAATTTCTTTGTCATCACATCCTCTATACAGGTCTTTTTGTGGTACCTACTTCAGCATTTTGTGGCCAGTGAGTATGCCCACCAACAGCGACATGGACCACCTACCGACTTGCAGACGTTGGTTAGTTCTCGTTTCGTCATATTTGCCATTCGACTTCTTACTTCTTTACCCATTTCTTCAGTAAAGATTTCAGTCTTATTGGAGAAGAGCGACGGTTTCCATAGAGAACATTCAGTCGTATCTCTGTTCGTCTAAAAATGGTACAAGACGAAAAGATTCGTGATGGGGACTCAACTTTTACACTCAATTTAAGAATTTTTGATTTTCTAAGGTTTGCTTTTGCAGACAGACGCCAACGCCTTCTAAGTCGGGATCCATCATGACTGACATGAGCTAAATACAATTTTTGTAAATTATACCAGCACTCCAAAAATAATAAGTCAGCATTCTCAATACGTCAAAGATTGAAAAAAGAAAACTTCAATCAGAAAATTATACAAAATGGGTAGTCACGGCTCTAAAATACTGGTTCCATCCGACGACCTAGTAATACTACAAAAAACCACGAAATGTAAATGCAGTTTATTTTAACTCTTTCGATATCATTTGAGTTTAATTCCAGATACACGTCCTGAAATCGATTACCTCTACAAACGTTTCCTTGAATTGGGCGCCCCAAGTGGAAGAACTCAGTACCTAATCAAAAAAGACATTGACCTGAGCCGCAGTGCTTTGAATTCACTCATATTGCGCTCAATGTTTGGAGAGAAGAAGCGCATTACCTTTGTCGAGTTTGCCTCATTTTTGAGCCTTTTCAAGAAGTCAAATGAAAGCGAAGAAGTGAGAAATGTCACGAAGTTGAGACGTGAGTGAGTTCAAAACACTTTTAAGGCACCTTCTTGATGAATTAATCAGTAATATTTTCTATGTACGACGTTGACCAGGATGGAAACATCTCTAAGTACGATCTAATGGACATTGTGTACAGACTTTACTCGAATTTCATGGACATTCGCAAAATGGCAGAAATCGTGAAAGTTGTTGTCAAAGAAATGGATACATCAGGCAGTGGAAAGATTTTGTTCGACGATTTTTGCCAGGCTATGGCACCTTTTAGCATGGATTTTGTAGCCATTAAGTTTCCGGGATTGTAATACACTATTGATTGGGTTATCATGATCAACATAAATAATATGAAATTTGAATTCAATCTAAAGCATTCCGTTTGTGGTGCGCATGCTTAAGAGACGTGAGACACGATATAAAAGGGTTCCATCATTTGAGAATATGGTTTGAAAGGGAGGAATGTCAATCAGTAGTAGACTCATTGAAATTGTGAAGGAAATCCATTTATTTGGACAGGAGAATCCAAGGGAATAATCGAAAATAGAATTAGAAAACGTTGGAACGCGTTACTGGAAGAATTATTTGTGAAGACTTCAATCTTAGGTAGTTCAAAAGGAGAATCAAAAAGCACCTGGGATTTACTGTATTACTGTATTAGGGGCCCTAAATGCGCACTGCGACTTATGAGGTCTATTGTGGTAGCCCGTATGCTTTAACCAGAGGTTATATTGAGGCTTTTGATAAACCTCAGTATAGCCTTAGGTTCAATTTTCCGGATTTCCGCTGGGTTGACTGAGGCCCGCGTCAAGTGGAGTAGTCTTTTCCTTGCGGCTCCTGGACATAAGCACAAAATGTGTTCAGCGGTCACTTTTTGTTCTCCACAGAGCCGATAAATACATATCTGTATCTGATACTTTCATTTTATGCAGATGGTATCTGAGTGGACAATGTCCTGTCAGATAGCCCGTTAAGGTTTTTAACTCGTCTTTGGTGAGATCAAGTAAAGTCTTTGCCTTGTATAGGTTGAGGTTGATAAACTTTTTCGCTTGTCTAAGGCCCCGGAGGTTGGCCCAGTAGTCAGCGTGTTTGTTGATCTTCCATTGTGTTACCTTGGAGTAGGCACTATTGGGTGGTACCCCAAAATAGGGTTCGGAACCAACGAGTGGGCGGCAAGCGCCTCTTCTCGCCAGGCAGTCAGCCCGTTCATTACCCTCGAAGCCTTCATGTCCTGGGATCCAGGCTAACGTGACCTTATTTACAAGCACCTGGGATGCGGGAAATTTAATTTAAATGAAGGAACTTTCGGATGCCATCAAGGGTTCAGAGGGGTTTCTTGACCACAAACGCCACTACATAAAAGAGGAAAATGTAAATGAAGAAGGTTATGGGAAAAACTCCTAGAAAATAACTTGTCGAGAATGAAAATGCTCATTCTAAAGAGTTTTTCAGCGCGTCTTTACAGACTCAACGAATGTCTCAGGAAATTGAGAAAATATGAGAATGAAAAATGAAATGATGCCAAGGACACTCCATTACTCTTCCTTCTTGGACCACTGATCCACAAAAAGAAGAATACACTTGGGTGCACATGCACACCAAACTTAACTCCCACCGTTGCAACTTATGCAGACACTCCGAGTTCTCAAAACCATTAAATTGTAGGTGTCTTAATAAGCCACATTTGGTTTGATGTTACAAATTCGTTTGGCCTTTGGCCACAGCACCCCACTTAAAACACAACGCTTAGCAACACAAGCCGAAGATGCCTTTAATAGGTGTGACATTACCAAGCACCCAACCGGTAGACGCGGCTGCCCCAGATACGAAAGTGCATAAACTTAAAGAGTCATTCTGTCGAAGTAGAAAAGGCTGGTTTTTGATTAGGACAATGTTAACGCGCTGTGGATCGTGCTTCGAATACAAACATGCCTCAGCTTCATTAAAGACCAGATCTAGATTTCATTAAGTTGACTTTGCAGAACTAGGGGCATTCCAAACAAAAAACTATTGTAATTATTATTATACACATTGGCAGAGTAGGGGACTTTGACATCCATAGTTGGAAACGTCGGGTTTTTACATTTGCCTTTTAATGGGTCATGTTATTCACACAGCTTTCGCGGATGAACTCAAACATCTCATTAGTCAGTCTAGACTCTAGACAAAGGGTCGACCCAAGTAAATGTTGAATAGGACAAATCGAGGTCACTGGGGGTGTATTGACGGAAGCTGAGAGCAACAGTTGACTCCCTACACTCCACGAGAAAAGAAACGTATTTGAATTTAAGCTAGTACGCAAGCATATGTAGATGTCAGTTAGTTTGGAGTAGAGACCTGAAAGTAGTGCGTAGTGTGATCGATGAGCCAGATTAAAGTAGACCAATTGTATTCCACTGATCTTTGTAAAGCGTGGCACTAAGAGGTATTGGCAGAAAGCATAAAAAGGAAATAGGAAATACCCGAATGAATTGTGTTTGCTAATTCTTTTAGTCATTTTCAAGTGATTAGGTGAAAAAAAAAAAAACGAAATAATACTTTCACTGTACATACTTGAAGTAGGCCTTAATTCACAATCAGAAAATAAAAAAAAAATGGGTTGTTCACGTTCGCAAATTCTTGAAGTTCCCCCAGATGACGACAAAGAAATAAGAAATTCCACAAGGTGTAAGGAAAGTTTTATAAAGCAAACAATTTATATTTTTTAAGTTAAATTCTAGTTTCACGGGGTGAAATCGATTACCTCTATGAACGTTTCCGTAATTTGGGCGCACCAGGCGGAAGGGTTCGGTATCTTATCAGATCAGATTTCTATCTCCCGCATAGTGCTTTAAGAACGATCATCTTGAATGAAATGTTTGGAGACAAAAATCGCATAAGTTTTGTCGAATTCGCCGTGTTTTTAAACAACTTCAAAGCGAGTAACAATAGCCTACCGCTCAAGACTCGAGTTTCGATTAAAATCAAGAAGCTAAGACGTAAGACTACAGAATATGCCAATTTATGTGCCTTTAAATCTCCATTCGCCAGTGCTGTTTTCCATGTACGACACCAACAAGGATGGCGCCGTCTCTAGGCAAGATCTA
The DNA here is from genome assembly GCA_917880715.2 of Matsumyia berberina. Classification (NCBI taxonomy): domain Eukaryota; kingdom Metazoa; phylum Arthropoda; class Insecta; order Diptera; family Syrphidae; genus Matsumyia; species Matsumyia berberina. Next base: position 2,246,639 of record OU862872.1, read on the forward strand.
ATGGACATTGTGTACAGACTGTATTCTGATTTTATGGACATTCGCACGATGGCAGAAATCGTCAATGTTGTTATCAAAGAGATGGATGTGTCAGGCCTCGATAAGATTTTGTTCGACGATTTTTCCAAGGCTTTGGAGTCCTTTGACATGGATTTATTAGCCATTAAGTTTCCGGTATTAAAATAGCCGCAGCTTTTGATTGTACTCGAATTAAATGTTCATGTTGCTACTCAACCCATGTCTCACTAGCAGCTCACCTTCTTATGAAATAAGCTGCCAACTATCGGAATGTCGAGGGTTAGATGAGCTCTCAGCTATCTGGACTAAGGTCTGTCAGTCTCGGTTTATAACAAAATTCTTATCCGTGATTTCGTTTCAATTAGTTGAGTTGTTAAAGGAAACTATGTATTGTTTGCATTTTCAATTGGGGCTTCAACTAGTTTTCAAAGTCTAAAGACGTGTAATGTCCACATGCGTTTGTGCTAGCTTTAGTCAGACGCAAAAAGCAGTATAGGAGAGCCCAGACTCGGCTTGATTTACCCACCCAAGGTCCCTTTGTGAAAACAAATGATGTGAACAGGCACGTTTTCCACACATGAAAACCACCAAATTAGTCCGATTCACGTCTAGTGTTCCCAGATAACCAGATAAGGCACGTTTACGATTTTGACTCGCACTTATAAATACTCGGTTCCAATTTAAACCGAAATCAGTTCTCGATTTCAACTCTCAGTCGATCTTTCAAGATGCAATTTCGTTTTATACCATTGGCCGTCATCTTGGTGCTTTTAGGTAAACATTTTTATTTTTCAATCGACTTAAAATTTGTACAAAATATTCTTTCAGAATTTTCAATGGCATATGCTCAGTGTCCCGGGGTCGTAAATCCCTGGTACCCTGGAGAGCCTTATCAAGGTAAAAAATGAACTTTTCTTTTGGAACTTCATCCAGAAGGCATCTAAGTATATTTTGTTAACGCTATGATGCTTTGTGTTATAAAATAAATAAAAGTTCTTAGTAAATGGTTTTTTTCTTAATTATTTAAGGCTAGGTGCAAATGTGAGTTGAATTTTGCTGAATGTTTTCCCGTCGTTGTAAATATCTCCTTCCGCGCTCATCCTCTATCACGCGAAGGATTTTCTTTCCAAAAACTTGGACTTATATCTTTAAGTACCACTGAGTGGGCGTCGAAGCTCAGTGGTTAGTGCGTTGGACTGCTGACAGAGCGGCGTGGGTTTAAGCCCCAGCCGGGAAAACACCAAACATTTTTCGCGGCACCACCTCTCGTCGGGGAATGACAAGCCTCCGGGAGTATAATTTGTCATGAAAGACCTGCTCACCTCGCCGTTCGGAGTCAGCAATAAATTGTAGGTCCCTTCCATTCATGCGAAAAATGTAACACGCACAGCATGAATGGTTGCGAGAAGCTAGGCCTTGGCTCATCCCGAGCTATTTATTTTTTATTTTTACCACTGACTTTGTTGAAACCATTTGGAGCTTAATGAAGCTGAGGATACTTTTGACGTCAGTATGTGATAATTCACCCAAGTTGTCGAAGTGGTAGGTTCCTAGATAGAGTTTATTTCTTTAGATTGTTGGATTGGAATATATTTTCTTCCTACTCTTCGTCCCTGCAAATCCTGCAAAGTTCATTTGAGGAAAGGCAGATCCTTCAAGAATGAAGGCCGATGGGACAATGGCCAGTGAGAACACCGATAACCATGCTGATGAGCGACCTTTTACGCAAAATCAGACATTTAGATCGAGTGAGGTTTAGCATAGGCCAGATCTTTCTGGAGGTTCGGCCTGTTGGTCCATTCCTCCATGATTGGTTTGTCTTGTTAATCGCGTCGTTCTTTAAGGGTAATTAACTTATAGCGAGTGAAATACCAAAATTCCTCCGTTTTGATAGGATCTCCATAGTAGTGCCACGTGAGTTTATTGGCCTTACATTTCTCTGGAGTGTCCCTATGACCGGGTACTCAGCAGAGGTGAATGTTCTGCCAACTCCATGAGAGATGAGCGAGAATCTGAATAAGCTTTTGATGCATGAGTATATGTTACTGATTCAGAAGATCTAATAGCAGCCTGGCTTCAAGGATATCATTATGCCTAAGCCAGGATAGGGCTCTGTTGATCACCACCTGAAAAACTTTACAGTGGTCAAGTAAACAGAAGAAGGTGCTCAATTTAAGAATTTTGGAGAAAACACCACTTCCCACTCCGCTCTCCGTTTTGGAACTTGTCTCTGGTGTCATCATTGTCGCACTCCTCTCTGAAATGAATTGATGTAAGGAAGTTGAGGAATTTCAACTTAGACGGTGTGTAGTTTTCCGGGATAAAGTTAGGGGATCTAGGACCGAGCAGTGGCCAATATGGTTGTTTGACTATTGAAAGGAGACCTTCAGTCTGATGGCTGCGTTAACTCTTAGTTCTTCGCTGAGTCATGTGCATGCTGATCTGCACTTTCCTTAATAGATTACGGTGCCAGACGATCACACCATTCATCACAATAGGTCTGATCATGGACACGTAAAGCCAGTGCGTGGTATGGGGTTCCACGGTACGAGGTTCTTAAAAATGGCTTTTTTGCAATAGTGTAGCGCTACAGTGGCTTTTTAAGGCCTTCAACAGTGTTGGCTTTCCAGTCTTATTTACTGTACAGAATGAAAACTAAGAAGCTTGGCTTTGTTGGGAAAGCGCAGGCGGGTGCCAGTTTTTCAATTAAAACTCTGAGCGAGGCCTGAACTTCCAGGTTCATGAGAGCAGCGGCGATCATATCTGATTTGACGTCTTTGAAGGTGCAGGGAAATAACTCCACGGGAATTTGCTCCACCTGGGAATTAACTTTTCCATAAGTGGGATGATTGTTATAGTATCGGAGTCCTTGCATGGTGGGTGGCTGTTTCGGCACCCCGCATCATCCAATACAACTGGGGAACTGCCAGGGAAATGAGTATCTAGAATTAGGTCAATTGTCTCTTTACTAGAGGTTATCCAATGTCGTTCTGGATTTCTTAGGTAGCTTGATATTGGCGATTTAGGGGATAGGATTTTCCGCAGGAGCTTCCGAGCTTTTTCGTATGTTGCTACAGAATAGTTTCCACGAAGCTCGTTGATTCTTTCTAAATGATTTTTTGCATATTTAGTGCGAGAGATTCTTTGTAAGAGTCCCAGTCAAAAAAAACTTCGGAGCTTTCGGCTTTATTAAAATTTTGTCCGGAGCTTTTCGTAAAGGCACTAAGCGATGCATTTCATTTACCCACCTAAATCCCTTTGTGAATATTAACGATATTACCAGGCACGATTTTCACAAACAAAAACCAAAAAATTAATCCGATTCAAGTCTAGAGTTCCCAGATAACCAGATAAGGCACGTTTACCATTGTGCCTTGCACTTATAAATACTCGGTTCCAATTTAAACCGAAATCAGTTTCTGACTGCATCTCTCAGTGGAACTTTCAAGCCTTCAACATGCAATTTCGTTTTATACCATTGGCCGTGATCTTGGTGCTTTTAGGTAAGCATTTTTATTTTTCAATCGACGAGATGAAAAGACAATACTTAAGATTTTGTACAAACACTTTTTTAGAACTTTCAATGGCATATGCTCAGTGTCCCGGAGTCCAAGATCCCTGGATAGACCCTTATCTAGGTAAAAAATGAATTTTTCTGTTGGAACTTCATCCAGAAGGCATCTAAGTATACTTTGTTGACGCTATTATGCTTTGTGCTATAAAATAAACAAAAGTTCTTAGTAAATCGTTTTTATTACTCGTGGCTAAGTATAGATTTGAGCTAAATTTTGCCGAATGTTGCCATCTCTGCGCGGATGAGCGGGTACTCAACAAAGGTGAAGGTTAAACTGTTGTGCCATCTCCATAAGAGATGAACGATAATGGACAATCTATCTGATGTATACATACGTATATTGGTGATTTCGGAGATTTACTAGCAGCTTGGCTGTCGATAAATACTGTGGCATCCTTGAAGGATACCACATTTTGCTTAAGCCAGAATAAGGCTTCGTTGATCGCCATAATTTCTGCTTGAAAAACTCTACAGTAGTCAGGTACACAGAGGGAGGTGCTCGCATTAAGCATTTTGGAGAAAACACCACCTCCCACTCCTCTCTGAAATTGATTGATGTAAGGAAGTTGAGGTTGAAATTTAATCTAGATGGTGTGTGATTAATGTGGTTTTTTGACCATTGCGCTAGCAGCTGACTGTTTACCAGAAATAAGTATCTAAAGGAAGTAGATGTAGGAGCACGTCAAGCGCCCTGAGAGTAGTTCTTAGTTCTTCACTAATGCATATGCATGCTGATCTTTGCACCTTCCCCAAAAGATTAACGTGTAAGGCTTTGTCTAAGGTCGTTCACCGACGATTACACCATTCATGACTATAGGTCTGATCGTGGACACGTTAAGCCAGTGTCATGATCATGCCAGCGTGGTACAAGGTTGCAGATCCCACTTCTTAAGAGTTGGCTTTCCAGTTTAATTTACTGTCGAAAATGAAAACTAAGAATTTTGACTTTCTTAACAAAGTGCAGGCAGGTGCCATTTAAAGAAGCAGGTTCTGTTAGGGAAATATAAAACTTCCTGGTGAAGAGGGATTGTTTTCAGCTGCCCGTATTGAGAGAATTGAAGGGGTGTTTGGAAGAAGTTCACAAAGGCGACAGCAATTCACGACAACAATCGCAACATCAACTGCATAAGCAATCACTTCGCATTCAACTAGCTTATTTACCGCCACTATCCAGATGGGAACAAAACAGCGCCTTTTGGCGCACCGCAACTTATAGATCTGAGAGATTCCCCAGCTTGGTGCTAATTGTTTTGCCTGTGTAGGAGGCCTAAACTCCCAGGTTCATGAGTGCGTCCGCGATCATTTCTCATTTGACGTTGTTGAAGGCTTCTTCGATGTCCAAATGGGCAACCATGGTGCGTATCACTGAGTGTAAAGTACAATAGTTTCGACAGATCTAGCTTTGCAATAAGCGTATTAGGACGCTGACAGAAGTTTGGGATCTAAGGTGCAGCGTATGTGGGAGTCTAACAATTTTTTAAGTGCTTTTAAGGAGGATGATAGATTAATCGGATGCATATCCTTATGGTAAAGTAAACATGTGAGCTCTTACCTGACTTAGGTATGAAGACGACTTCTACCTCAGTCTACCCTTTGGAATGACGACAAGGTACAAGCAGCCTTAAAGAATTGTGTCTAGTCAGGGTCTGCTGAATTTCAGCGGGAATAAAATCGTACCCCGGCTCACGCAATACAACTGAGGAGCTGCCAGGGAAATTAATGTCTAAAAGTAGGTCAATTGTCTCCTTACTGGAGGTTGTCCAATGTTCTTCTTTAGTCTTTAGGTAGCTAGATATTGGCGTTTTAGTGGAGAGGATTTTCTATGGTCGTGAGGATTTCGAGGTATTTCCTATGTTGCTACAGAAAAGTTTCCACGAAGTTCGTTGTTTATTAAAATTTTGTTTGTAGCTTCTCCTAAGGGCACTAAGCGACGCATTTCACTTACCCACCTACATAAGTCCTATTGTGAAAATAAATGATATTACCAGGCACGATTTTCACAAACAAAAACCACAAAATTAGTCCGAATAACTTTTAGTGTTCCCAGATAAAGAGATAAGGCACGTTTACCATTGTGCCTTGCACTTATAAATACTCGGTTCCAGTTTGAACCGAAATCAGTCCCAGATTTTAGCTCCCAGTCGATCTTTCAACATGCAATTTCGTTTCGTTTCGGCCGTGATTTTGGTGCTTTTAGGTAAACATTTTTATTTTTCAATCGACTTAAAATTTGTACAAATATTCTTTTAGAATTTTCAATGGCATATGCTCAGTTCCCCGGGTTCCAAGATCCCAATTCTAGAATCTATCCGGGTGAGAAATGAACTTTTCTGTTGGAAGGCATCTGGATATATTTCTTTAAGGCTATTATGCTTTGTGTTATAAAATAAACAAAAGTTTTTAGTAAATGGTTTTTTTTATTATTTGTGGCTAGGTTTAGACATGAGCTGAGCTTTCCTTAATGTTGCCATCTCTGTGGGGAAAACGTTTTCGCAGAGTTTGTGGTTTATACAGTTCGCCTTTGTATCTCCTAATCCGCTCACCATCTTTGCAGCCAGAACCGAAAATCACGCGAAGATTTTTCCTCTCAAAATACCCAAGGGCAACCTTATCCACTTTTGACAAAGTCTATGACTTTGCGCCATAGAGTAGGACTGGTATAATTAAGGTGTTGTAAAGTTTCACTTAAGCTGTTCGAGGGAGTCCTTTGCTGTTCAATTTCTTTCTTAGCCCAAAAAAGCAGGGACGGGCAAGATATCAAGAACTTATATTAGGAAACCTCCATCCCAAAATCGTGGATCATTTTCAACCAGGGCTCGTTAGATCGATTCTCGCACATTGGTTTGGGCGCCAGCTTTAAAAAGTAAAACCAGCATACAAATTTTAGTGAAAGCCTAACGATTGGCTTGTTTTAGCATTAGGGGTGAGTCGAGAACTTTTACTCTCCAAACTATGCTACATTTGCTGCCAATAGATATCTATGGCGGGTAGTGGCCTTGAGGCTGCGAGATACTCATAACGTGGGGACAAGTTAGAAGTCTAATCCTTCTTGCCAATCTTACGAGCTAATTGAAATTGACTTCAACAGGAATTACAAACATATAATACTGGACAAAAGTGTCTACAGTACAAGCGACAAAGACAGTCCCGGTGACTTTTAAAAAAATCTTGCATCCAACACGCCATTTTTCTAATCCACTCCGGCTCACATGGCCCTAGTGTGCTGCAATGGTTCGAAACTCAGATAGTATTAGGTTTCAATAGCATTCGAGGGTACTTTTGTAATATTTTGTCATTCGCGGTGATTTTTTTTCCAACTTTCAGTCTCTCATACCATTTCAGGTTGATGCCATCACTGGAAAATCAGCCCATTCATGGCCCAATGAGGAAGTCTTGCCAATGTTTGAAAGAAACAAAAAATTGTGTTATTGACTCTTTGTATGTTGAACACAGCAGCTAGGCCTTGGCTCATCCCGAGCTGTCGCCCCAGCTATGCATCATATGATAGATGAGTTTAGTCTTTAGTGGGTGAAAGTCCCACACAGTCAGAAATTGTAGACCATTGTAGCTAACACTTTTTCTCAATAACATATTATCCTTCTTAAAGAACTCGTAACCCATGGTGACGATGTCTCTATTTATTGATTCCGTTTTGATTTAACTTTCATTATGGTGCTAGCATGATCCTGAGTTAAAAATACAGCACACCGTGAAGAAGAAATCTATCGTCGCCCACCCACTCACCGAATCCGGATGAGCTAATCGATAATAAGACCTTTATTCAGTCACGGAGTTTCTTCGACTTAACAGGGAGTGTATGACACGCTCGTAAACTTAATGGCTTTTAATTTCAAGTGGAAAACCTGGTCCAATTATCCCGCATTATGAAGTTTATTACCTCAGAGTTATGGTTGATTAAAACCCTTAGACGTAGACAACTCTGTACTTTTCTAGGAACACGTTTTAACTAGCACTTGTGTGCCACAGATGCAGAGGACAGTCTTATTGACCCCGCGGCAAAATGTCACAACTCCAGCAGAGATATTTGTCTATTTCGACCATCTGAGTGGTTACAAACCATTTTCGTCTTCGTCTCCGTCTAAGCTTTGCGAGGAACAACGTCGCTGGTCCGTCTCTTCACGATGACATTCCGATTAGGCAGAAGCGCGTTAACAACTCGTAATAATTTTTAATTGGCAGTGGTTATACCCGTAAATGTGTCTTGTTACCCGCCTGATCCCCCCACAGAACGGAACAGAGCACGCGCGGAACTCTTGTGTAGAACGTGCTTAGAGCTTCTCTGCTGTTTAATGAGGAACTTTAACCTCTTTCTCGGCCAGCAACACACCGATGGCCCGAAAATCCGTCCTTGATTCACAAGAACAAAATGTCATAAGATTATGAACCGTATTATCCGCGCATTAGGGGTTAATGCTTCGGGTATTAGTCACTCGCAAGTGGCGGAACACTGTGTGTGGTAGGTAAATGGTCCATGTGTTCGAGACTGTCGTAACCGGCATTGCATTAACTCATTATTTGCGTCATAAAATTTGATCGCAATCGATGTTAGACGTGGTTGCTGGGTTGCCCGCACGATAAGAGTTATGAAAGCCAAACTCGGAGCTTGTGGTTAACGTCCTTTGCGGAGAGCTCTGCTGTAGGCTTGTGATTTGGACAAAAGAAGATGTAAATCTTATTAATTACCACAGGTAAGTGAACATGCGAATTTTTGTTGACAGTGTGACGATGCTGAGATGTGATATGGTGTCGCTACTGTGGGCAATGGCCGCATTTCAAGATGATGAATTTTGGAAAAACCTCTTTGTTCGTCGTGTGAGGTATGGATGGGTACCGTGCATCGGTTATGGTCCTCAAGAATTTTGTTTTTTAATTGGCAGCAGTAAGTGTCTCACGGTTTATTGTGGACCAAGAATCCATGGAATTTTGATAATGTCATTTGAAGTGTTTGATGGAAAGTAGATTTCGAGGTGTGTCCTAGAGGAATGCCGTAAAATAGTAAATGACTTGGAAAGAAATTGCATTCCAATGCTATGACAGTACAAGTAAATGACATTAATTTTTGTGGCCCAATTTTTTGTTGATCATAAATTTAGTGAGTCATTTTCACAAAATGGAGCTGCGGTTGTGAATAGTTTTGTTGGTGTTCATGGTGAGAGTGAGATGAAGATTCAACATTGTCATGATCGGTATGGTTTATGCGACCATCGAAGAACAGGCGAAACGAGTTAGGTTAGGTTAGGTTAGTGGGCAGGCGAAAGGAAGAACCATTCGCCACACTCAGGTCAATTCAGACCCATCGTGATAAACATTGGGGGAAGAGAGTGTCCCTTACCCGTAAGAACGCTACCCAATAGTTAGTTCCATACATATGTATATAATATTAATAGAACCTGATCAACTTACTGCGTCTGTGTTACAAACCACCCTGTGGATCTGATGAATCTCATTATTTGGTCCTCCGGTGTATCGGATAATACTTCAATGTCCTCGAAAAAGTGCCGTCCGAGGAACTTTTTTCTAAGATGGCGGGTTGTAGATGGTGGGTTGTATCCTCATGGACCTCCTCAGCGCCACACCCCCTACAAAGGTCTTCTTCTGAAATTAGAAGGTTTTTCATGTTGTACCACAGCGTATTGTGCCCTGTGATCACTCCCATAAGGGTGCTTAGGGATCTTCTGTCGATCTGCAGAAGTCTGTCGGTCCTAGCCTTAACGAGTTTTGGCCATATCTTCCTTGGGGTTGCACAAGGGTTAAGAGAGGTCCATCTGTTGTTAGCCTCCCTTAAGGCTCTATTCCCTGCTTCAAGCTTAAGTGTGCAAGGCGGGATATTCACCGAAGTCTCGGCTTGTTCCGGGCTTGTTGCCAGGCCGATTCTCGCCAGTTCGTCAGCATTCTTGTTTCCTGGTATTCCCTCATGTCCAGGGACCCAGCAGAGTGTCACCTTGTGCTGTGTTCCAAGAACCTTGAGCTCTTCTCGACAGCACCACACAAGCTTCGATTTTATTTCATGCGAAACGAGTTGGCCTTGAAATAAATGAGGACAAAACCAGGTATCTGTTGTCAACAGAAAGTTGGAAGTAGTTTAGGATAAGCAGGAGAGCCGAATAGGCATTGAACACTTTCGGGAAGTTCAAGAGAAAAATATTTTTTCGAATATTTATCCCTAATATGCAAGGAAGGCAAACGGAGGAGAAGATTTAACTGAACTCCATGAGTTGTACCAATAATGCTCTAACCAAAAGAAACTTCGAATCGCAACCGCCGGATTTGAGATGACAAAGAAGACCAGACCTACTCAGAAAATAAAGGCTTCGACTTAAATGAAGTGCAGCGCAAGTGAAATCATCTCCATAAAAATCGCATGTGCTCTTTAAGCAAATAGAAGATAAGACAAAGACACGCCTTGTTCCTTACGGTGTTTCTCAAACAATGTTTAACTTCGAAAAAGAAATGCCATATGTCAAGCGAGAAACCTTTTTTTTTATCATATTTCCAAATCATTTTCAACGTAAATACCTAAGGGTGCAGAGCTCCAGTCGATTACGTCCAAACTCCTTCCACCAACAACAAACAAATTATTTCATTCGTGTTTAACTCTTATCTGCTGCGACAACTAATTAGACGTGTAAAATAAGTCGTTGGCTAAAAGTTTCAGTTAATTAATTGGCCGCGAAGCACAACTGCCTTACCCAATCGAGCTCCAGAGAAACTCTCATTGAAGGCGACATTCGGTCTGGGACCGAGAACGGCGAGAATCCCAACCGAATCGGGGGATTCGTTGCCAGAAGACAACAACTAAAACAAAGAACACGCGATAAGCGACACGATAAGGAGGTGCTGGATCCGCAAAGGAAATCCGCAAAATTTATTGAGAAATTCTCCGCAGGCACTAAATTAGTCGACAAAAGGAGGCGAGCTCGAGATCGAATCCAATGAATTCCAGAACTCCGCCACGTAAATTTCGACCATACGTCCCGTCCGGTACCGATGGCTATTTAAGGATATTTCCAGGGCATAAATTAAAAGATTTACATAAATACACACATTCCACATACAGGTGTCAGATTTCCAGCCACCACTCCATCAGCGTCCTCCTCCGTTCAGGTGCGCAGAGACACCGCAACGCAAGGGAGGTTTGCGTTTAATTTCTTCCGAAATGGAATGATTAAGATTTTATTAGCCAACGTTTTGGGTTTCAGCCAATTAATATTCAGCCTTTGTATGGCACGGCACAGCGCTCAGGTAGATGCCATCGGGCGGCAGTCCCAGGGAATAAAAATACCAACTCTATGTGCTGAGTGTGTGATTCTGGAGATTCGTATCAATGTGAAATGTAATAATTAATATTGGAGACGGTTTAAAGGCGAGTGGACAAGGTGTCTTTAACACGCTTAAAGTTGATAACCATTATGACTCTGGAAACGGCTTACGTTTCACAAACGCCTTTTGTCGCTGCTGCCAGGGTCGTCATCGTGCATTATGTGTGTGTAGTGCGACAAGTTAACACGCTCATTTGCTGGGTTTAATTGATGGACAGTTTCTACACAAGAATGGTAATTCCAGGAGAAATGTCATTTCGGTCGCTGATTGATGATTGAAATGTGCGATTTGGAGGGAATACGTACATATGTACGCATGTAAATATATTCTCTGTCTTGATTGGGTTATTTGCTTTTTTTTTTTGTGTTGAAAAGGAAATGTGAGGAATTTCAACTTTCGATTTTTGCAGGTTTATTTTCATAGTCGAGGATAGATATCTTGAAAGGAAATGCTTACACCCATTGGAAAATGTTTTATTAGGAGTGTTTTTTTGAAACCTAGCTAGCCAGTCGTTCATTTAGACGATTCCAAAGCCAAACTCAGTCAATTTTTTATACCGTGAAGTTGGTACGTGTGATTTCGTTCCTATGACATCGGCTGTCAAGCTGTCAAAGTATTCGACATTAAACCGAATTGTTTTTTTTTTAATTGTTGTGAAAACCATAATTTAGAGAATTTTATTCAATGAATTTTTTACGAAAAGAGTTCGTAGACAAAGCGAAAAAAATACTGCGAACTACAACAGGAATGAAAAAGTCTTAAAAAACGCGAGAAAAAAAGTTTCCACAATGTGTCGTTTGGAGACTTCACACTCTCCGACGTTTTAAACAACTCAATTTGTTTTTCTGAGATCGTGGCCTGGCGAAATTTTTTTCGTGATTGTTTTTCTGAGAATTCTGGTGCGAAATTTCAGTAAAATTCCGATTCGTCGTGACGTGGATGTGAGTCGTGACTACTGGCTGGCTAGGTTTAAAAAAAACACGCCTATTGGCTCTTTAAGGAGAGGATACTGAGGGCAATCAGGGGTTCGTTGAAATACTAAATAATCTCTAGCCTCTTTACAAACCAACTTAAGTAGACCTCTGCCAAATAGTTTGGAATCCGTAAATGAATAGACAACTGCCAACTTCTCTTGTTTACTCTTGTTTACGATGAGGGAGCTTGCCGCTCTGCAAGTCGTCAGTCCCGATTGATCCTGTCACCTTGAGATGTGCACGTTCTTTTGGGTGCCAAAGAGGTTTAACACAGTCTTGCAGTTTGATACAGGGATAGTTAAGGATTTAATTACTGGTTTGCTGTTAGAGTAGATGTTTATGCATTTCTCTTCGGTGTGCTGTCAAGGACTTCCACCTTCCGCTGCATCGAGCAAACTCTCGCCAGAAAGTCTGTGTTTTGAGATTTGAGGGCAGGATAAGTGCACACTAGGTGGGTTGTAGTTTCTTTCTCATTCTCGTGCCTGCCTATCAAGCAATGTCCCGATTTGTCGACCTAGGTTTGTCCGGTTAGTGGATAAAAGTCTGTCCATCTTTTTTAAATCCAGGGGCCAGATTTGTGTTGTCAAGAGACAAATGCTGATATCGTTCCACCTATTGTTTGCTCTGCCTGGAATGCCCTTGTGTCCTGGGACACAGCACAGGGTAACGTCGCACCTGTTTGCAGTCTCGTTAAGAGGCTATCTGTGTATAGTACAATAGCGCTATAATTTATTGCGTTAATTGAAAGTCAAGCCGCAGCTTCGAGGGCTGCCCCGCTGTTTTGGATCCCTTTGTGAAAATTTCTACCATGGAGTCGCTCAAAAATGTACCAGACTCCCGAGACAAGTCTCGTAACTGAGGTTGAATTCAATATGGCGGACAACGTACTACTTTTTACTAGGAATAGTTCTGTTGCCCTGATCCTAGAGTGGCCTGTTGATGTGCTGACCAGCTTTTCAGGATTCTCTGAGCCTTAATGCTGCGTTGACTGCCATTTGCTTCCCAAAGATATCAACAGGAAGCAAGTGGAGCATTGGCTCCAGTGTAGCAGTGGAGTTTGTCCTTAAGGCACCCGTTATGCAGATGTATGATAGCCTTTGCTTTCTTTGTCCAGTGTTTCCACCTTAATCGTCCCAGTCCAACTTTACGGGGCTGAGGCATGGACTTTGTCAAAAGCGGATGAGGCTGCTCTTGTCGTTTTCGAGAGGAAAATTCCTTGGGTGAAGAGGAGATACAACGACGAACTGTACGGTCTGTACAGCTATATCGACTTAGCCAGAAAAGTGAAGGTTCGACGACTTAGGTGGATGGTTCATATAGAGATCCAATGCTCCGGCCTGGAAAGTCTTCGAACCCGTCGCACACCCGAGGGACTCAGGTGGCGCACGCAAGTGGAAGGGGACCTCAACCAACTTGGCTTGCGAAACTGGAGGCAGCTGGCTAAAGATCGAGTTGGCAGGAGACGTTTTTTGGTTGAAGCCCAGGGCCATCCCCGACTTTAAGTGCCACCTTAAGTAAGTAAGTAAGTTTCCAACAGACAAGTACTCTGTATATAAGGATTGGCCTCACTACCGCGTACATATCCAGGGGACCACTTTAGGCTACAGCGCCATTTCGGGGCCAGAACTTTCCAGTGGGAATATACATAAAGCAATTGAGGCCTTACGATCTTGAATATTCAGCCTCCAGCTGAGTTTCCTATCAAGTATCTTGTGAAAAGGACTAGGTTAGTTTTAGAGGGATTAACCTCGAGGCATACCTTCTTCATCCACCTTTCCAATTTGTTTAGGACAGATTCCATTAGGTCTCTCATTGTGGGGAGGAATTAACCTGTGATTGCTATGGGAATCATAGCGGTGGTCTATAACTATAGCGATTCTTGGAGTGAGGTTAGGGGACAATCGAAGATTAGGAAGAGGTATGTACGGTAAGCAGAAAGAAGTGCTATAGTGTAGGTCATTACTTTCACACTTTTCGTCCTGGTGATTATAATTAGTTGGGTGTGGGAGAGAATTGGAACTTGGACTGCGCGGAGAGATCATTTGCAGCAGCGCAGAACTATCAATGTTACAAATTTGATCGAAAACTTCGAAAGAAAAACAGACAAGCTATGTAATTTGTGTTTGCAATACACTCCAAAATTACCTTTCTCAGGAGCCTATGTTTTCCTTAAATATATGTATGTATGTGCACAGGAATAAAATATATCCACACGACCTGAGAAATAAAAAAAATACCATAAATTGCAAGAACTGCACTAAAAAAAGGGAAACCAATAAAATAATGAGAACAAGCAAAACTGTTTCAATATGGTATGCCACAGGTGTTAGTTTGCACGCAGGTACGTATCTTTCGAAATCGTTTTCCTTTGTAGAGTTCACATCAAATTGCTTCTCAAGCGCCATGACGTCTGTACGAAATGATCCCGGTTTTATACTGAACATATACCGATTTTTTATTATTTTATTGTGATCGTTTTATAGTTTCAAGAGTTCACTGCTTTTGTTCGGCTGAAACCATTAAAAAAAAAAAAACGAAACATACATATCTCAGAACAGAAGCGTACAGAAACACCACACTTGTGCAATCGGTCAGAGGACCTCGAGTTGAGGACCATAATCAGATGGCAATTGTTTTCTCAATCTAGATATAAATGTACACATATTCATAAAATGATCATCGCTGACTTTTGTTGGTGCCTGTGCCTGCCTTGCCATTGTTACGTGCGGTGTTTGCATTTATTTTTCTTCTTTTGTGCCGTTTGTATCTATGTTTTAGGATTGGTACAGGTAACGTTAATAACAGGTTAAGAAGCTCACAGCATTTTACAATTGGATGCCGTAATTTTCGTCTAATTGGTAGTAAGGTTCTGAGAATAGGGGTATTTGCAGTGCGTTGTTGAAATATTTTTTGAAAAGTAATAAGGGACAGGTATCTACGGTAAGGGTATGGAATTACTTTTATAGCAAAAGAATTTTTTTTTATTGATCTGATTTAATTTCAATTCAATTCAATTTCAATTTCGTTTGGCAAGTTACAAACAATTTCATTTGGAAAGTATATGCGTTAGCTTCACTGTTAGGGTTTGATGGAAACCAAGAAACTTATTTATCCTGATATGAATATTTGGAGCCACCGCGAAGTCCGTTGCAAGGGAGGGTTTAAAACAGTTCAGGGAGTTTTTGACGGCCTTTACTTAAATGGCTTTGATATGCACAATCTTTTCAGTCTTTTAAACTATTGTAGCTTCTTTCAAACTAAGGTCTGTGGATGTTAAAAATTAAAATAATATCCATCAATCCATTCTAATGCTGTCGGACTTGATCAGATACATCCCATATTTCTTAATCTGATTCTACTGGGAGTACCTTGGACAATAGAAATTGGCTAAGATCTTGCCTGTTCTAAAAACCTCAATCGGTGATGAAATCAGGTCAATTTCTATTTTGCCGTTCTTGTCTAAGGTTTTCGAAAGAATACTACAGAACCAAATGAGTGCATACGTCAACAAATACAATCTCCTAACACCTAACCAATTAGGCTTTCGGAATAAGCACAGCTGTATCAATATAATGTTACCGAAGGCAAGCTAAAAACAAAATGTCAGCTTTCTAATACTCCTTGATTTTTTGAAGGCAAGAAAGCAAGGAGTAAGCCCAATACTTAGTACCTTCCATCAAGACTGGCTTCATGCTTGCGCAGACATAATATACGGCTGTGAAATCTACGGTTGCTGTAGCTACGTAAGTAAAAGAAGGCTAAAAGGTTTACGAAGATATGATCGCGTGTCGAATTATTCGCTGGCATACATACTTTTATCGCCGTGGGTCGGTGGTTAGTGAGTTGGACTGCTGACTGAGCGGCGTGGGTTCAATCCCCAGTCAGGAACACCGAACATTATTCGCGGCACCACCTCTCGTCGGGGAATGACAAGCCTCCGGGAGTATAATCTGTCATGAAAGAGCTTCTCACTTCACCGTTCGGAGTCAGCAATAAACTGTAGGTCCCTTCCATTTGTGCGAAATATATGTAACACGCACAACATAAATGGTTGGAGAAACTAGGCCTTGGCTCATCCCGAGCTGTCGCGCCAGCTATTTATTTATTTATTTATGCATACTTTTATACCTTTGCCTGAGAGTTAGATAGAAATGTGGAAGAAGCAAGTGAAATTGCTTGCTTTCGGTTGCTTATGATCCTCCGACTGAAATTTGTCACGGAGAAGCTCTTCGATTGAACTGTGAACGCGTGGATAATTTGATATGATGTAATTCATCCTCTGATCGGAATTTCTCAACACTTTGTAAATTGTTTCGATGGATACCTCGATAGGGCTGATTGTGATTTATACCGGCAGCTAGACTGCAATCAACACTACCGCAGTAGGGACTGTGTAGCGTCTTGTGTCTCTAAATGAGATCGCCAAGGAGTATAACATGGCACTGAATTTGGTTCCAGGTCATTGCGACCTCCCGGAAAATCAAGCTTGGTAGGGTCGAATGTGATAAACGTTGGAGACCATCGACTAGAGTATGATGTACCAGATGACTTGCACAGAAACGAATACCAGAAACAGAGTACGCAAGAAGTAGTTCCGGAATTGGATTGTCTGCAGACGAAGTAGGTCAGAATCCAAGACACCAAGAAAACATGGCCAACCTTTAATAGGCATCAGGCGACGTATTTTTATAAAAAAAAAAAAAAAATCACAGCGATGCGTCATCAAAGCAAATCGTGAATCGAGAGATCTAGATCTAGAGCACAGCTACGATCATTTTGACCTGCCTTTGGCTTTGAGGTAAATAGCTTGCTTCTGTATTACTGTTTTACAAGGTAGACCGTAAACATGATACAAAATTAGATGTCAGTCTAGAATGAGTTCACTGAATATGCAGAGATGAGAAGGGGAATGGTGCGGTACTAATTCTTTGTACGTTCGTCTTTCGCGTAAGCTCTTGGTGAAAACTTCTTTATTGATCTCAATGCTGTGCAGATTACCAGTAAGGTCAACTTTATAAGTTTTGAAACGAAGTCGTCAGAATTATTGGCGGCTTTCTCTAGAATATGAATGGGTTTGGCTTGGTCTAAGCACAACTCCCCGCCGATTAATCTAACCTGAGTAGCCTACAATGCCGGACCAAGAATTGTCACATTTGCGATTGCTTGGTGGGCCTTCTTCCTTGTTCGAAAATTAAAGCTGGGATTCTGAGCTTAGCTTGATGATAGGCTTACTAAAGAGAAGATGAGCTAAGGTTTCCTAAGGTCAGTTTTTTATGGTAAGTGAACTTCTTAACTACTTCGATGGTTGGATGTCTATAGAGTGATGCATTATTCATGTTTGTTCCCAACTCGTATTAGGTTTTGCCCTCGTTGAGTTTATGACTTAAGCTTGTATGACGAATAGATATGGAGCCGCGATGAAGGCAATGTTGTCTGTATAACCGAGCAGCTGAAAAAGTTTGTTGAACAAGAGTCCTACACAACATCTCCACATATGTATAATCCAATGCTAGTTTGGATTAGTTTCAAAGAGCTGTTTCACAGGCGTTTAGACCGTATCAGTTTTTCTGATCTGAGGTAGGTAGGTAGGTAGACTACGACTCGTGACCTGGTTGATGATGTGTATTCTTGAAAATGTGTGAGCCGGCGGGGGGTGCGTAGATCCAACCTGTGGAAGGAATTTAAGAATCGAATTAAGTCTTGTATCCTTTTGCCCGAGATGTCGCTGAGGTCGTCGAAGAATGGTTGGTTCAGTGCACGCAGTCTGACTTTTGCAAGTGCCGGACACTTGCAGAGGAAGTGGACGAGAGTTTCCCTCTCATTTTTATTTCCGCAACTGCAGCGGTAGGGGTTGTATGGAATACCCAGTTTGGCCGAATGATTTTCAGTAATTCGTCTACTCGGCCCCCACACCGCAGTTCATCTTTGATCCGTCGGTATAGTGTCGAAGTTCTTTACCACTTCGTTTTTCCTAAAGTAAAGTTTGGGTGTGATGTAATCGGTTGGAAACGTGACCATGCCGTTTGGTAGCGAGTCCAGGATATTGCTGTGGCCGCAGGGCCGTGCGGTCCAGCACCCAGATTTTTTGAGTCTGACAGCGCTGCATGTTTTTTGTGTGGCAAAAGATGCAGGAGCACAGCGAGGGCATCCATTGGGGCCGACCTCAATGCTCCCGTGGTGCCTATACTCGCTGCTCTTTGGAGCCTTTTAAGTTTTGTAAGGTTACAGCCCTTGTTCAGAGCAGGCCACTATACTAGCGACCCGTAGGTGAGAATCGGACGCACTACAGCTGTGTACATCCACAAGGTCATCTTTGGTTGAAGTCCACACTTTTTTCCAAAGGTTTTACTGCAGGCATAGAAGGCTACACATGCCTTCTTTACTCTGTGTTCAATGTTTTGCTTCCAGTTAAGTTTTGGGTCAAGCATGATACCCAGATACCTAGCGCTGGAGAATAGTGTGAGCGATAGACCATTAAGACGGGGAAGGGTGAAGTCAGGTATTTTGGTTTTGGTGGTGAATAGCATCAGTTCAGTTTTGCTCGGGTTTACAACAAAGCCACACTAGTGGCCCAGGTATTTACCTTGTCTAGAGCTGCCTCCATGATTTCACTTATCACAGAAAGAAACATCCCTGACACTAGTATCACCACGTCGTCCGCATACGCGACCACCTTGACCCTTTCTCTGTCTAGTCTTACAGGAATTTTTTTCTTCTTCTGATCTGAAAGAGTTCCAAGTGTTAAATGTTGAACTCGACGAAAAGGTATATAGCGCGTTTCGACTAAAATCTTTTCTAGATTTCATCACAGTTTTAAACTGCTCGCCCATTGTTGTACCGATTAGTGTGGTGCAAAACGACTTAATATGTGCACTCCGAACAGAATCTTGGCTCAATAAATCATCCGCTGCAGTGCCCCTTCGGGATGTCTGGCTTTGGATTTAACATTTCTGTTACAGCTAGCTTAAGAAATAAAATGGATTAAAAGTCAGTCGTCAGTCAGTCAGTCGATCTCTCGACTGCACTCGTCACTGATCAACAACAAGTCGAAAAAAATCTTCAATCATCGATTTTCTTTCACATTCTACATGTCAAATTCCCATTAGCCATATGTTTTTACCCCGAAGCTCAAAGCTGAAGCTGAGAATAATTAAAAATTTAATGAATAACTTTGTTCCTTCCTGGAGCAGAGTTTCTGGAAAAAATGTGCTTGTGTGCTTAAGTTTTCGCCTTAAAACGGCTACATCGGGGAGCCGCAGGCCAGTATGATAATTCCTCTAAATTAACATGTTTAGTCGACAAATATTAATCGCTGTATAGCGCGCCATGTCTCTCAAATGTTTGACTAATGCAAATAATGATTAATAACCATCGGTTATCATTTTGATTCATTTGTCGGTCGTCTACTGATCTCGGGGCGGATAGAGTGGCGCACAACAAGGTAACATCGCCCCGAGAAACGAATCAAGTTTTTCCCCGCGCTCGCAGGTGGACAGGGACGAACGAGAGAGTTGGCCAAGTAGTGTGTAATTTTCCAGGGATTGATCGCGGTATGCATGCACTGGCGCTGTAGTTAGACGATGGTGGATCGTACCTGGATACACCTCTTGCCAAACACTCGATATTAATGAAGGTTGAATATCTATATCGCTTTAATTACTTTGATTACTCATCTCATCTTGATGTGAGACTATGTGCTGGTGCTGGGATTTTTCTTGCAACCAAACTGCAGTCTGATGGATAGGAGATGATTAGGCATGTTTTGGTCTTTCGTATGAATAGGGAGCAGGGTACTTTTTTTTGTTGGTGAAAACGACGGGGTGCCTTGGAAGGTGTGTTTAATGCATCGAATTTCCTAATAAAGTCATTAGTAGGAGCGTTAAATGGTATATTTAGAAAGTGAGTTTGGACGAACCGATATTGGTCATTGGAAGGCGCCGGCGTCATGATTCGAAAAGTGATCGTGAGGTCATCACTTTTGTTTTGGGTGTGCTCTGGTATAGTGTGAATATTAGTGAGAGGGCATTTTGAAAAGAAACAAAGGAGGATGGTGGGAAATGTATTTAGCGAACATCCAGACAGTTTTTATGAGTTCGCGACTGCTATGCCTGTAGAGTGAACTGTTGGATGATTCCAAATGCACGAAAGCACCAACGACTGCTTGCTTTGTTTTACCGATGATATCCTATCGTCTGCACAGCCCAAAGGATTTGGAAATCGGTGGCGTCTTCTCTTAATTCGACAAAGCAGCGTATGTTCACCATCGTCATCGTACACAGGAAAATGAATTGGGAATACCGAAACTAAACAGTGCAAACATCTAATATTCTGCCTTGAAGTTGATGAGCTGGTGAGTATCAGACTCGAACTCTTGAGTCTTCTCTAGGACTGAATTGAAGATTAGCTCGATTTTTCAAGCTTTACCTCGCACTGACAATTCCCCCCAGGATGATCAACAAATGGGCAAATGACCGATGCTCAGAAGAGTGTAATCTGTAATTGGCGCAGGCGAGGCGGTCTTCTTTCTTATGAATCGGGCAAATCGTACTAACGGTCCAAACAAGTTGGTGCATGTATCCACCGAAGTAGTCTCATATGACTCAGCTTACAGACCACCTGGCTCATCTCATCGGTTTTTTTTTAAATGTTCTGGCTAAACGTAGGTGTACGTAAGTCAGAAGAAAGCAATAGAGACCTAGGAGATGGTGTAGCAGTTCGAGAAACTACGACGAACGTTCTTCTTGAAACCCCACGAGGGATGGTATGGTCGAAAGGAGGCGAATTAGAATGAAATACAATTTTAACTGATAAATCCGCGCCATCAGGTAGGCGTCGCCTAGGTAGGCCCAGGATGAGATGGTTGTACCAAGTCCGTAAGCTCACCTCTGCCCGAATGGGGATAGCCTCCGATAATTTAAAGTCAAGGGTAGATGTGATGGGTCCACTTAAGCACCCTAAACACGCCACCTTTATAGTGGATAAGCAGGTCATTGGATAATGAATAAATGACTAAATGAACACGAGCATAAAAAAGAAACACACTATGCCACGCTCTTTGGTAACGCGCAACCTACATATTTACGGCTTTTTCAACTTTATTCTGACCCGGTGGTTGTGGTGATCGCTTGTCCTCCAGGATTATGGCTTCCATCGCTGTTTAAGAGTCCGCAGAAATGGTCTTTTCATGTATTTAGCATTAACTGTTTGTCCACTATGGTATTCACATGTTTGCCACTTCTCCTCCTTTTAAATTTCACGTTTCTCAAACTCCTTCGTCCGAAAGCTCAAGATATTTACCTTAGTCCGTGATAGTAAGATCGCATTCAAATGGATGTTGCTTGTGGTAGTAGTACACACTTTCTGAAAAGATGTTAAGCGCTTTTAAGCGCCTGAAGAACTTTGCCATGGCCTAAGCTACACGCGGCCTATTCAAGGTATGAACATTCCACTCGCAGATTGTCTGGGGTCATCCGTTTGTATACTTACTTATAGCCCAAGGTATAAGAAGGTAGATATCTTGATCAGCTCTTGCATGTTCATATTAAAACCCAGTTTCCTGCATAGTGCCCGTCCTAAGAATTTGGCCAAATCACCCTGAAACAACAATCCACTATGACTTTCTTCCTAATCAAAATGTTTGATGTTTTCCGACAAACACTCTGCCAGTACTCAATTTGCCCTTGAGCTGCTCTCTGATGGGGTTTCAAGTCTCAACATTATTTTTCTCCCACTCCAATTTTTGTCCAAACAAATTCTTTAGCTTTTTTCGTTTTTAATTACATGGCGCATGTGCTTTTTGAAACTCACTTTCAAACGCGTAATCAATTCTCCACTGACTGTCATTCGACCTTAGTCACATAGCGTGGCATGACACTCATAACGGTAATTATTGGCTATTAATCATTTTAAACAAAACTTTTAACCACAGCTTGCAGGGTCGGATCGCGTGCGTTTTATAGCGTCTCAAAAATTCAGTCATTACCTTGCATGCGATGGCGCCATCTTCTGCTTCTCCATTTCGAGAAGCGTGCGAAATCACCCTAAGCTCTGGCCGTCCGGCGCGGCGTTCAGAGTTCCATTTCGAAAGTTCTGAAATCCTTTAACCATAATAAATGATCCTTAATTAGGTGGTAGTTATATTAATTTTATACGCCTGACTGTTTGGACTCTCTTGAGCCGTCCGTGCACACGTTGCTCTCTCTGCGGCAAATGTACGACGCGACGACCCTTGTCCATGTCCATTTGAGTTGCACACATCCTCCGTCTAGGACGGCCCCATGTGTTAATGGACTACCCGCTCACTGGGTTGTAATTAAATTCAAATTAGCACAACATCCATCTTGAGGTACGACTTGCGTACCCAGAGCTGTGTTGAGGATTACACTTCTATTGCTGACTGGACGGTCGGTAGTGTGTGGAGTGCTCCTGCGGAGTGCATTCCACGAGGTTTGCTGGAGAAACCTACTATTAGGGGTGGAGACATCCAGTGTTTAAATCTTTTCTGACGAATATTTATTTGCACACTGTGCTTGCAGTGGAGCAGCCCAACTACCAGGCCGGTCCGCACCGTCCGGGCCGGGGGTTGTGGGTTTTTAATTGTTTTGTGTTCGGATGCATGCCCTCTGAGCCCTCGGCGGAGGAGTTTAATTTTTTTTGTATACTTTTTCGACGTCTCATTGAGTGAATTGTTGTTTTCTCATAAGTCTTGCTGTTGCTTTCTTTTCGGCTTCAAATACACAAACACACACTCAGCAAACGGACTTTACTTAATTGGCGATTGTGTAGTGTTTGCGAAATCAAAAATGGAAATAAATCGCTGGAAACAATTGACTCTGGGCCATAGGTGAGGATTATAAATTATTCTATTGACTGGCGCAATGGGCAGATGGAGGCAGAGATAAATTAGAAATTTAATTTGTCTGCATTTAGCTATGTGGCGTGTGCAATATGGTAGATAAATGACGTATAACTCATAGGGAACAAGTTAAAGGTCCCTGTGGCACTAGAAAGGATAATTTATGTCCTATTTGAGTGAAAGTGCGTCTTGGATTACCTACACAGGCTATGTACAAATAGAACTTTATAAATGGAAATAAGAATGAAACGTTATACAGGCAATTTACTTGTTTTCGACTTAAAGCTTTACAGGTACCTACACTATTCTTTAGCGTCTTTCAACTAGTCGTTGATCAAAAATCTTGATGACAGCCAGACTTTGCAGTCAAAATTCATCAAATTTTAGTTTGTAAAGCGACGCGACGTAGGCGTACACTGAACGATATATTGAAGTTTAACAAGGTGACTCTATGCTGTGTACCAGGACACGGAGTTGTGCTACACGAGGTATATACTTCGAAACACAGGGGCCCCGACTTCGAGGTTCGTGTAGCGTGAAGCATGCTTGGGTCCCGGAAGAGATTGGTTTTTGGAACGTACATACATCCTTCCCAACTCTAGGAAGATTCTCAAAAGTTCAAATTCCAACAAAAGAAAATCAAATTAACCGAACGTCTTAGGACTTAATAAAATAAGGTGTATTGCCTTGCTTTACGTGGGTGAAAACGTCAAAAAAAGGACCTCACGCATGGTCGATCTACATATGTACATATATACTGAGATCTGCTGGTAAAGATTGCAAATAGGAATACAGACTCGTCAGCGTTACTGATAAAAAATATGTTTTTTTGAAGTGAAAACGCATAAAAATGCAGATTTTCCATTCCTTGATGCATTAATTGTGCCATGAGTGATAAATTCCTCACATTTTTTTTGCCATATGAGCAGATAGCCTGCCAAATCAGGAATTTTTTGGGGAATTTCGAAGCTCGACGGGTCCTAAATTTTGCATCAATACCATCAACAGAATTTGCGACAAAATATATATTGCCTGGAATTTGTGCAAAGTCGGCAACGCAGTAGGTATCGTCGTCTATTACACAGAAATCGTATTTTGTCAAAAAATGATCGTAAAGCCTTCGAGATCGACGTGTTGCTTCTTTTTGCTTTGTTTCATATCGATCTGGTACCTTTTTTACTTTATACGACGATAACCCAGCTCGAACTTTAACTCGCTGGATGGTACCAGTTGACGTGGAAAGTTTTTTCGCTGCGCCTCGAACAGAAAAGTTGGGGTTCCTCTTGAATGTGCCCTCAATTTTAGTTTGAAGCCTGGGTCCAAAGGTCCAAGTTTTCGACCCGAACCTGTTTTTCTCTGGACCGAGAGAGTTTCCTTGAAATTTTGTAAAAGCGAATATGCCGTTGAAACAGCTGGTTTGACATTTCCCGACGAGATTTGATACCTCGAAAAATTTTCTGTGCAGATGGCTGGGGCTTGAATCCACACAAGATGAATCCAGAGATTTCTTAGAGTGAGCTGGCGGATATATCCTCCGTTTCCAGGTAGTATTTGCCTAAATGACGATGACGTGTTCTGATTCTGACTAGACAGTTACAGTGACACAAAATGTGTTCTGCTGATTCTTCGTCTTAGTTGCACATTCTGCATGTGTTGTCTTGTACTATTCCCACAGTCATTAGGTGTTTTTTGACTGGACTCTGTCCCGTTAGGAAGCCTGTAACCATTCGAACCTGACTCCTGGTTAGTCCTAGGAGTTGTTTCGTTCTGGTATGGGATATGTTTGGCATGAACATTTTGGCTTGCCTGTTACCTTCAGTATTCGTCCAATAATGGTGAGCTTTGTTTTTCAGCCAGGTTTTAATGAAGCACTTTGCAGTGCTAATTGGTAAACCACAGAATGGTCTTGACATCATGAATTTTCATGCGGATCCTTTTCTGGCTAGTAAGTCTGGTATTTCATTGCCTACGTGGCCGCTGTGCCCTGGCACCCAAATGAGTTGAACTCTGTTTGAGCTGGCTAATGCTGTAAGCAGTTGTACGCAGTCCCGTACCAATTTCGATGTTATTTCATGGCTAGATGTGCTTTTTTGATATAGATCTGTTTATATTTTCTCTGATGCAAAGTTCTATGGCAAAGATTTCCGCTTGGAATACGGAGTTATACTTGTCCATACTTGCGAGGCTGTATGTTTTGTGTTAGCACCGTATACTTAAGCCCCCACTCCTTCATCTGTTTTTGATCCATCTGTCTACCAAACACGTGGATCGCTAGCAAATGTGGGTTTACTCTGTTCCCAATTATGACGGTTTGGAAATGTAACTTTAAAGTTTTGGCTGAAATTAATTCTTGATTGACAGTTGTCCGTGATGGTAATTCCAATTCTGTTTAATTCTAAGGTAATGTCAGTTTGGAGTTAGCATCATCTTCAGATATGAGCATAAATGCGTTAGTCATAGTTTCTTTCTGTATCTGAAGATGGAGCGGTGGAAGGTTAAGGATAACTTCTAGCGCTGTAGTAGCAGTTGTCCTCATAGCACCCGTTATGCACACAAAAGCTAGTCTTTGCAGTTTGTTGAGCCTGTCTTGCGTGGTCCTTTGTTTGGTTTTTTGCCACCTTACGAGTGCTTCATACGTTACAATTGGTCTAGTTATAGCTGTGTAGAGCCATAGCGACATTTTTGGGTTCATTGCCCAGCTCTTACCAATGAGACTTTCGCTGGTCCATAAGGAGATCCTGGCTTTGTCTATGGTTTTCATGAGATGAGAGTTCCAATTAAGTTTTTTGTCTGGAGTGAGGCCCAGGTACTCGACTTCTTTTGAGAATTCTATTGTTTCACGGAACAGAGTGGGTTTTCGCGGTTTGCTTAGATTCCTTCTCTTTGTAAAAGCAACTATGGTGCTTTTTTTGGAGTTGACATTTAGTCCAACTTTCTTGCACCAGTCAGTGACCAGGTTGAGTGCCCTCTAGAGGAGGTCCGAGATTGTTTCTTCGAACTTACCTCTGATTAGGATCGCAATGTCATCAGCGTATCCTTGGACAAAAAACCCGTCATTGCTGAGTAAGTTTAGCAGTTCATTTACTACCATGGACCACAGCAGGGAGAGAGTACACCACCCTGGTGGCACCCTTTCACAGCCATGACTCTGATTTTGTCGCTGCCTAGTGTGGCGTTTATGTTCCTGCCGATAAGTATGTTTCTTATCCAATTGCATGTAGTATTGTCCACTTCTGTGCTTTGGATGCATCTGTATATCTGGGCATGTTCAGTCTTGTCGAAAGCCCCTTCGATGTCAAGGAAGCAGCCCACCGCAATCTCTTTGTCTCTTAAGGATTTGTCAATCCTTGTAGTGAGTTCCTGAATAGCGTGCGTGGTCGATTTTCCGGGCTGATAGGCATATTGGCAATACGCCAAGCAAATATAATATAGAGATACATGTGTTATAGATCTCTAACAACCTTTTTTGAATTCTAAAAGGCTTTCGATAGTGTAAACAGGAAGTTTATATGTCGCGGCTTAGGCAGGAAAGGTATCTAAATTGAAATCGAAGACGAGTCTCCACAGTCAGTATGAAGATTTCCAGAATCGAGGCCTTAAGACTCTTAAGCACTCTAAAGACTTAAGCTATCTATCTTCCACCTGAGATGAAACTACGATCGGTTCCAAACAATCTGCAAAAGATACACATCCAATTGAATGAACTTTCATCAACAACAGAATTGTATCACAAAGCCCAAAACAAAACGATCTCGATTAAATTGAATTTCTTACCCTCAAATTTCGTTCCCTCAAAATTTGAAAATTTTTATTATCTGATTTATTAACAATCATTATTTATGGTTACCAACATCACACTCCGCCATTAACCGCACAGCTAATTTATGTTTGCAGTTCCCATAAATTCCATGTCATATGCGAGCATTAATTTCTCGAGGCGCACCCTCTCGGCGGACTCAATGAATTCGCCGCGGTTCGCGCCAATGTAAAATTAATCGGCGTCAATTTCAAATGAAATTAAAATGCGATTTGATTGCAACAACAACACAATCAATACGAAATCAAATCAAAGTGATTTACATGCTCGCATGCATGATCTATCCAAGTGGTCTGAGATTGCCGATGAGGCTTCAGGCAAATGGGCCTCCAACTTCTGTCCGTGTGCCATGCTAAGGGGGGGCTTAATGGCTGGAAAATTATTGTAATCCACCAAAGTACTGTTGCTCTATGCGTTTAGCTTTCAATTAAAATTGATTGCAATTTAATCACAGTGTGAGCCGCCGCAGTATCTCTGGCATGCGGGGGGCCAGTTATTTCGAGAATAAAAAAAAAAGAACATCCATTAAGGTTGCAGCGATTAAACTAACTGCCGGTATACTGTCGAAGATACATATTTACAGGAAATACGAATGAAATTAATTGGAAATTAATTAAGAGAGTGCAACATGCAATTTGTCATCGTTCAGAACGTTTGTGTGGACATGTGGCATGCATCTGTTGCTAGAAGCTCGACGCTGCTCCTTGTGCTGTAATTAAGTAATTGGTACTTGTATTAGTGTAATAATTTATTAACTTGGGAACGAGTTGCTATTTGATTGGTAATTTACACTGCTATTAACTCTTTAGCGAGTATGTTGTGAAACAATCACAAGTGAGTTAGAACACTTAGAACATTGGTTCTAAGGACAAACGTCTACTTACACTCCCTGCTCTTAATTGTCACTCTTTCATGTCGTTAAAAAGAAAACAAGATCCCAATCCGAATGCTGTTATGAATTCTCCTTAAAACAAAATTAAGATCCTAAGCATCCGCAATGAGGCTGGAAAAAGAGTTTCATTTTTGATTTAATCACTCTTCGGCGAAAAGTGGACAATATTTCCAAGAGATTTCCTTTTGGCATTTTTTACTGCACGTGTTACAGCTTCCAGTTTTGTTTTTCATCTTAATCTTTCGGTAGATTTTTGATAAAAAAAAACTGTAAGGATGCTTGAATTTTATGAGCAGTAAACTCTTTCGGTAGCTCCTTGAATTCCTGTATCGGTAGTTATCTTGTTGACAGATTTCTTTAGGGATAGACAAAAAAAAAAACGGAACGAACTTCTAACCGAGTTGTTAACAATGTCATATTTCTGTTGCAAAGATAAGGTAGCTGAGGTAATAACGAGATGATGGTTTACAGAAACGGGAGCAATAATGAAAGTTATGACTTTGGGACTGAACAATGTAGGTTCCATTGTCTTAATTATTGTTCTTAGAACTAGGGTAAAAGAAACTAGAGAAGGTGAAGTCCTTTTTTTCATAATTCACTTATGAAAATTTACTATTTACACAGCGCAAGTGTTGGTGTATTGGTTTGAGTCTCAGGTGGTATTAGGTAACAGTGGCGGTCGAGGGTAGCTTCCAAAGCATTTCATTATAGGACACTAGTGACAAGTACAAGGGTTTTCAAAATGATTTGAAAAGGTACATGGTTGGTTGGTTTAGTGGGTGTCCTAAAGACTTACTTAGACCACAAGCGGGTCCATTGTACCCATAAAAAGTGTACTCATGGGAGTCAAAGCACGGGATGGGGTTGGCCAATCCGGAAAACCACCTAGAAAGGGATAGAAATCTCAGGAGTTTCCTAAAATCAGCGATTTTAAGGTCCTCTAGCCCATGGAAGAAGCTACTACCAAGAGTACGCAATCTTCTGGTGGCCAATGCGGGACATTTACATAGGAGGTGTCGGACGGATTCTATTTCCTCCTCGTCCCTGCAGCTTCTGCAATAGTGGTTGTAGGCCAATCCAAGACGCTCCGCATGGATTCCTAATCCGCAGTGTCCTGTGAGGACACCGGAGACGATTCGTATTTCCCTTGGACTAAGTTGTACGACATTTTTGGACTTCTTCTTATCGAAGACTGGCCATAGTGATCTGGCTATTGCACATGTGTCCATATGACACCATTGCGTATTAGCCCCTGATCATGGTTTCCTCATCTATATCCCCGTAAAGAGTGCTAAAGGGTGTCTTCGTGATCGGAAGGGTATATGCAGGATCTAGTTCTGCACCCTCCCTAGCAAGTTAATCCGTCCTCTCATTGCCTGATATATCCCTGTAGCCCGGTACCCAGCATAGGGTCACCTTGTTGGTCTTTGATATATCGTTGAGGTTTTGTCTGTAGACCTTTACGAGCTTCGATTTTATCGATGCTATCTGCAGAGACTTAATAGCCGCCTGACTGTCAACATAGATAGTAATGTTTTCTCGGACAATGTTGTCATTTTTTATTTACTTCGCGGCCTGTAAAATGGCAGTTATCTCGGCTTGAAAAACGCTGCATCCGTCTTGAATTTTAAAGGATTGGTTAACCCCTCTGGATTCAAAGAAAATACCGGCACCAGTACCAGCGTCCATTTTGGATCCGTCGGTGTAGAAGGCAAGCTCTTCTTCGGTGCAGACTATACCATCATCCCAGTCCTCTCTTCTTGGTATTTTTATATCCAATCTCCTATCGAAGTCTGAGGTTGGAATGATGTAGTCGGTATTTATGTTCTCCTTCGTGGTATTCCATCGGGTTAGAAGGGAGGCGTGACCATAGGTGTGTCCAGAGACCTGCATCCTCAACCGTGGATGTCCACTGGAAGTAGGTTCAGCATTGTTTTAAGTGTCGCTGTGGGTGTTGATCTTATCGATCCTGTTATCCCTATACAGCCTGCTCTTTGAATCTTGGTTACATTTGTAAGATTGCATTTCTTCGCAAGTGCCTTCCACCAAACAGTCGAGCCGTATGTAAGGATGGGTCGCACCATAGCAGTGTACAGTGTACCACTTTCGGCTTAAAGCCCCATGTGTTACCGAACTTTTTTTTACATGCGTGAAAAGCAATGTAAGCCTTTTTAATACGGTTTTCGATGTTGGCTTTCCAGCTTAGTTTTGAGTCTAAGATTACGCCGAGGTATTTCGACGTCCTTCCAAGTGTCATGTCGATTCCGTCCATACATGGATTCCTGAATTGTGGAATCGACCTTCTTTTAGTGAGGAGCACAGTCTCGGTTTTAGATGGGTTAACTCCCAGACCTTGCTTTTTGGCCCAGCCGCTCACTAGTGATAGTGCGTGACGACGTCGTCAGCATAGGCCGTCACGTTGAAGCCGTTGTTTTCCAGTGTCTTGATAATTTCGTCTATTACAAGGAGCCAGATCAGCGGGGAGAGAACTCCTCCTTGAGGAGTGCCTCGAGTGACACTCTTCCGGCTGTTGACGCTACCTAGGGTCGAATTTATGGTACGTGACTTTAGCATCTGACCAATCCAATGCACAGTCGCTTGCTTAGTCGGGCCCTGTGTATTATTGCTTCAGTGCTCACGTTATTAAAAGGCTAGCGCGCATTGGAGCTCCCAGTGCAGTGAGAGCGAGCTGGCTAGGAATGACAGCCAATAATATCGCAACACCACCTCTCGGGAAATGACAAACTTCTGAGAATATAATTTGTCATAAAGAAGCTTCTCAATTCGCCATTAACAGTCGGCAATAAATTGTACTCATGCGAGAAACAAGGCCTTTGTCTACCTCGGTCTGTCGCGCCAATTACCCGAACTGGGGCCCAACAGCTGAAAAACGAAACGATAGTATTTTCTCTTAAAAGAGTAGAATAAGAAGAGACAATCCAAAGGTATTGATGCTCTTGTTGCTCGAGTAAACGTTAGAAGGTGCTCAGATTAAGAATTTTGGAGAAAACACCACCTCCCACTCCCCTCTCGGTTTTGGAACTCCCTGGTGCCACTGTCATCATTGTCCCACTCCTCGCTTAAATTAATTGATGTAAGGAAGTTGAGGTTGAATTTCAACTTAGACGGTGTGTAGTGGGTGTTTTCCGGGATAAACGTTAGGGGATCTAGGACCGAGCAGTGGCCAATATGGTTATTTGACCATTGAAAGGAGACCTTCAGTCTGATGGCTGCGTTAACTCTTAGTTCTTCGCTGAGTCATGTGCATGCTGATATGCACTTTCCTTAATAGATTACGGTGTAAGGCTTTGTCTAAGGCCTCCACCAGATGATCACACCATACATGTCTATAGGTCTGATCATGGACACGTAAAGCCAGTGCGTGGTATGGGGTTGCACGGTACGAGGTTCTTAAAAATGACTTTTTTGCAAAAGTATAGCGCTACAGTGGCTTTTTAAGGCCTTCAACAGTGTTGGCTTTCCAGTCTTATTTACTGTACAGAATGAAAACTAAGAAGCTTGGCTTTGTTGGGAAAGCGCAGGCGGGTGCCAGTTTTTCAATTAAAACTCTGAGCAAGGCCTGAACTTCCAGGTTCATGAGAGCAGCGGCGATCATATCTGATTTGACGTCTTTGAAGGTGCAGGGAAATAACTCCACGGGAATTTGCTCCACCTGGGAATTAACTTTTCCATAAGTGGGATGATTGTTATAGTATCGGAGTCCTTGCATGGTGGGTGGCTGTTTCGGCACCCCGCATCATCCAATACAACTGGGGAACTGCCAGGGAAATGAGTATCTAGAATTAGGTCAATTGTCTCTTTACTAGAGGTTATCCAATGTCGTTCTGGATTTCATAGGTAGCTTGATATTGGCGATTTAGGGGAGAGGATTTTCCGCAGGAGCTTCCGAGCTTTTTCGTATGTTGCTACAGAATAGTTTCCACGAAGCTCGTTGATTCTTTCTAAATGATTTTTTGCATATTTAGTGCGAGAGATTCTTTGTAAGAGTCCCAGTCAAAAAAAACTTCGGAGCTTTCGGCTTTATTAAAATTTTGTCCGGAGCTTTTCGTAAAGGCACTAAGCGATGCATTTCATTTACCCACCTAAATCCCTTTGTGAATATTAACGATATTACCAGGCACGATTTTCACAAACAAAAACCATAAAATTAATCCGATTCAAGTCTAGAGTTCCCAGATAACCAGATAAGGCACGTTTACCATTGTGCCTTGCACTTATAAATACTCGGTTCCAATTTAAACCGAAATCAGTTTCTGACTGCATCTCTCAGTGGAACTTTCAAGCCTTCAACATGCAATTTCGTTTTATACCATTGGCCGTGATCTTGGTGCTTTTAGGTAAACATTTTTATTTTTCAATCGACGAGATGAAAAGACAATACTTAAGATTTTGTACAAACACTTTTTTAGAACTTTCAATGGCATATGCTCAGTGTCCCGGAGTCCAAGATCCCTGGATAGACCCTTATCTAGGTAAAAAATGAATTTTTCTGTTGGAACTTCATCCAGAAGGCATCTAAGTATACTTTGTTGACGCTATTATGCTTTGTGCTATAAAATAAACAAAAGTTCTTAGTAAATCGTTTTTATTACTCGTTAAGTATAGATTTGAGCTAAATTTTGCCGAATGTTGCCATCTCTGCGCGGAACTCGTTTTCCCAGATCCTGGAATGTCCGTATGAGCGGGTACTCAACAAAGGTGAAGGTTAAACTGTTGTGCCATCTCCATAAGAGATGAACGATAATGGACAATCTATCTGATGTATACATACGTATATTGGTGATTTCGGAGATTTACTAGCAGCTTGGCTGTCGATAAATACTGTGGCATCCTTGAAGGATACCACATTTTGCTTAAGCCAGAATAAGGCTTCGTTGATCGCCATAATTTCTGCTTGAAAAACCCTACAGTAGTCAGGTACACAGAGGGAGGTGCTCGCATTAAGCATTTTGGAGAAAACACCACCTCCCACTCCTCTCTGAAATTGATTGATGTAAGGAAGTTGAGGTTGAAATTTAATCTAGATGGTGTGTGATTAATGTGGTTTTTTGACCATTGCGCTAGCAGCTGACTGTTTACCAGAAATAAGTATCTAAAGGAAGTAGATGTAGGAGCACGTCAAGCGCCCTGAGAGTAGTTCTTAGTTCTTCACTAATGCATATGCATGCTGATCTTTGCACCTTCCCCAAAAGATTAACGTGTAAGGCTTTGTCTAAGGTCGTTCACCGACGATTACACCATTCATGACTATAGGTCTGATCGTGGACACGTTAAGCCAGTGTCATGATCATGCCAGCGTGGTACAAGGTTGCAGATCCCACTTCTTAAGAGTTGGCTTTCCAGTTTAATTTACTGTCGAAAATGAAAACTAAGAATTTTGACTTTCTTAACAAAGTGCAGGCAGGTGCCATTTAAAGAAGGAGGTTCTGTTGGGGAAATATAAAACTTCCTGGTGAGGAGGGATTGTTTTTAGCTGCCCGTATTGAGAGGATTGAAGTGGTGTTTTGAAGAAGTTCACTAAGGCGACAGCAATTCACGACAACAATCGCAACATCAACTGCATAAGCTATCACTTCGCATCCAACTAGCTTATTTACCGCCACTATCCAGATGGGAACAAAACACCGCCTTTTGGCGTACCGCAACTCACAGGTCTGAGAGATTCCCCAGCTTGGTGCTAATTGTTTTGCCTGTGTAGGAGGCCTAAACTCCCAGGTTCATGAGTGCGTCCGCGATCATTTCTCATTTGACGTTGTTGAAGGCTTCTTCGATGTCCAAATGGGCAACCATGGTGCGTATCACTGAGTGTAAAGTACAATAGTTTCGACAGATCTAGCTTTGCAATAAGCGTATTAGGACGCTGACAGAAGTTTGGGATCTAAGGTGCAGCGTATGTGGGAGTCTAACAATTTTTTAAGTGCTTTTAAGGAGGATGATAGATTAATCGGATGCATATCCTTATGGTAAAGTAAACATGTGAGCTCTTACCTGACTTAGGTATGAAGACGACTTCTACCTCAGTCTACCCTTTGGAATGACGACAAGGTACAAGCAGCCTTAAAGAATTGTGTCTAGTCAGGGTCTGCTGAATTTCAGCGGGAATAAAATCGTACCCCGGCTCACGCAATACAACTGAGGAGCTGCCAGGGAAATTAATGTCTAAAAGTAGGTCAATTGTCTCCTTACTGGATGTTGTCCAATGTCCTTCTGGAATCCTTAGGTAGCTAGATATTGGCGTTTTAGTGGAGAGGATTTTCTATGGTCGTGAGGATTTCGAGGTATTTCCTATGTTGCTACAGAATAGTTTCCACGAAGTTCGTTGTTCCTTTCTCAATCATTTTTTGTATATTTAGTGCGAGAGATTCTTTGTAAGAGTCGCAGTCAACAAAAAGTTGTGAATTTATTAAAATTTTGTTTGCAGCTTTTCCTAAGGGCACTAAGCGACGCATTTCACTTACCCATATAAATCCCTTTGTGAAAATAAATGATATTACCAGGCACGATTTTCACAAACAAAAACCATAAAATTAGTCCGATTCAAGTCTAGAGTTCCCAGATAACCAGATAAGGCACGTTTACCATTGTGCCTTGCACTTATAAATACTCGGTTCCAATTTAAACCGAAATCACTTTCTGACTGCAACTCCCAGTGGAACTTTCAAGCTCTCAACATGCAATTTCGTTTTATACCATTGGCCGTGATCTTGGTGCTTTTAGGTAAACATTATATTAAACATTATATTAAAATTTATTTTATTAAAATTGTGTACAAACACTTTTTTAGAACTTTCAATGGCAAATGCTCAGTATTTTCCGGGGGTCCATCATTTCTGGTACCCTAGAGAGGCTTATTAAGATAAAAAATGAACTTTTCTGTTGGAACTTCATCCAGAAGGCATCTAACTATATTTTGTTAATGCTATAATGCTTTGTGTTATAAAATAAACAAAAGTTCTTAGTAAATGGTTTTTTTTTTCTTAATTATTTGAGGCTAGGTGCAAATGTGAGTTGAATTTTGCTGAATGTTTTCTCATGTGGTATAAACAGTTCGTCGTTGTATCTCCACTCACCGTCTATCACAGGTAGGATTTACTTTACAAAAACTTGGACTTATTCCCTAAAGTGCCACTGACTTCATTGAAACCATTTGGAGCTTAATGAAGCTGAGGATACTTTTGACGTCAGTATGTGATAATTCACCCAAGTTGTCGAAGTGGTAGGTTTCTAGATAGAGTTTTTGGATTGTTGGATTGGAGGATTGTTTGTTCCTACTATTCGTCCCTGTAAATCCTCCAAAATTCATTTGAGGAAAGGCACACCCTTCAAGAATGAAGGACGATAAAACAATGGCAAGTGAGAACACATCAGACAATTAGATCGAGTGAGGTTTAGCATAGGCCACATCTCTCTGGAGGTTCGCGTCGTGCTTTAAGGGTAATTAACATGTAGCGAGTGAAATACGAATATTTGATAGGATCTCCAGAGTAGTGCCACGTTTGGTGAGTTCGTCGGCCTTACAATTCCCTGGAATGTCCCTATGACCAGGTACTCAGCAGAGGTGAATGTAAAAATGTTCTGCCATCTCCATGAGAGATGAGCGCGAATCTGAATAAGCTTTCGATGTACGAGTACAGGGTTTTGCAATAAGAGCGCTACAAAAGTTTTTTTAAATAAAACAAAAACGGTTTTGGATATCAATGAAATTCTTTATTCCTGTGAAAGTACGTTTGATGCCATTATGTACGGAATTCGATTTCTTTTGCATGGCCACCACGGGCACGCTTGCAGAAGTCCAGACGCTGAACCCATTTTTCGACGGTGTTCAAGCATAAATCGGCCGATACTGCTGCAATTTCATGTTCGATATTCGTACGAAGTTCATCAATCGTCGCTGGCTTGTTGGCATAGACCATAGACTTGACGTAGCCCCACAGGAAATAGTCTAAAGGCGTCAAATCGTGAGATAACACGTTCTCCAAACTTGGTTTCCAATAAATTGATTGTGACATTCGCTGTGTGGCTTGTGGCACCGTCCTGTTGGAACCACATGTCCTCCATGTCCATATCATCCAATTGGGGCCAAAAATATTCGGTTATCATTAAACGGTAGCGATCCCCATTCACAGTAACGTGCCGGTCTTGATCATCACGGAAGAAGTACGGCCCAATGACGCCGCCGGCCCACAAAACCGTAACCACACCAAACCGTAATTTTTTCGGGATGCAATGATGACTCATGGAGTACGTGTGGATTGCTGCCTGACCAATACCGCATATTTTGTTTATTGACGAAGCCATCCAGCCAGAAATGAGCCTCATCGCTGAAGATGATTTTTCGATGAAAATCCGAATCATTTTCAAGTTGTTGCTCAGCCCAATTCACGAACATACGACGCTTCTGGTGGTCAAGCGGCTTCAGTTCTTGCGTCAATTTAATCTTGTAAGGATGTAGGCCAAGATCTTTTCGCAAAATTCGCCACAACGACGTCCAACGCTTGAGAACGACGTGTGAGAGACACATTTGGGCTTTCTGCAACTGAAGCCTCAGCGGCAGCAATATTCTCGACACTACGGGCACTTCTTTGTCTCACTGGCACGGGAACATTTTGTACTGTGCCTGTGGATTCAAATTTTTCCACTAGACGCTCAATTGTTGATCTGCTAGGACGATTATGACGACCATAAATTGGACGTAGCGCTCTTAACGTTGAGGCCACTGACTCCGAATTTCGGTAGTAAATTTTAATAATTTCGACTCGTTGTTGGCTCGTATATCTTTATATCATGAAATGGCAAACCTTACTGAAGAGAAATGTCAAAAAACCGCAAGAAAAATATGGCGTCGTTTGCTGTCCCTGTCACTCTACTTTTGTAGCGTCCCTATTGCAAAACCCTTTATATGTTACTGATTCAGGAGATTTAATAGCAGCCCGGCCTAACGGATGCCACGTTGTGCCTAAGCCAGGATAGGGCTTTGTTGATCACAATAATTTTCGCCTGAAAAAGTCTACAGTGGTCGATTTCACTGCATTCGTAAACATACCGTTTTGGCCAATATTTTACAGTTGATGTCCCTTTCCCCAATGATCCCCAGTGAAATCACTTGGCTCGCATGAGCTTACATTCCTTTATTTTCAAATTATTTCAACTATAATCGCCTCCGTGTCGGGCCCTATACAATTACAATGTACAGCGGCTCTCGCCATTAACTGAATCCAATTGATCCACCGAATTCCAAACAATTATTCAACCCGGCTGGCTGCAGACTCTTGGTATTTTCGTGGCAAATTAAACACCGTGTCAAGCGCTTAGAACAGGTTATAACTAATCGAGCTCCCCTGCCCGGCGCAAATAAAACATAAAAAAATTATAATAACTGACAGATTACAATTCTTTATTCAAAATTACTCCACACGCCGCATGGCGGACGAGGAAAAAACCCAAACTGTCAAATTTACAATTTCATTCCTGTCAATTGCCTACACCCAGGTGATTATGATGTATTAGCGGAGCGTTTAGGAATTCATTCGTGAACAACAAAGGAACACGGGCCGAAGCATGCAACGCCATACATAGGTGTCGTCGCGGGTCCAAAATCATCTCGACCGCGCGTTGTTGTCTATGTCTATGACATGCGACGCCTTAGATCGTTCCAATGGTGCCACAACGCCACGAAACAGGCGTGTGATTATGTTTAATGAGTTCTCGGTTCGTTTTGGAGTTTTTTTTTTCTGCCTTCGCCCTATTTGGTATTGATTCGCCCAGGCCAAGTCCATCTTACTCGTTATGGTCATGGTCACCACAGGTGGCAGTGTCCGGAGAATGGATAGTGCCATGGGAACTTCTTCTGTCACACAGTGGGGGTGGATCCGATGAACTAAGCGTGGAATTGCCAGTGTGCAGGAAAAACAGCATGATGTTGTGCGCCAAGCTGTGACAACTCTATTTTGGTTGTTTGGTGTTTATTATGTGATGTTGTCTGTAAATATTGTGTTGATATAGATGTCCTCTCTTTATTGGCTATCCAATGGGTTATATTGAGCTGTTCCGTGTCAAGAAATGTGTACAGGGAACTTATAAATTTGAAGAACAACGAGTGGCATTGGATAATGATCAAAGTGATGGTCAGGAGATGCGCAATGAAGATTTTGGGCTTCACGTTGTAATATGTCTCAAATTACAAAAAATCAAATGTGAAACTTGCCCAACATCAAATTTCAGAAAATGACATGTTTACATTAGCCTCACTGGGAGGACTTATTATGATATTTATGTAGATATTTGATCTTTATTGACAATAGGTCCGGTTGCGTTGTAGCCGTTGGATTTTGCTGATGCCTAGTTCGCTTTTATTAAAGTCTTAGTGTGTTTTGATGTAGAAATACAATAGGAGATCACGCTTTGGACCGAATTACTCCGCGAGCAAAGAGGAACATGCCCTCGAATAAGTTTCACAGTTTTTTTTTGTTTGTGTCGGTTTTGGGAACATTTTACTGGAGCACTCCGACGAAACTGGTGCATTACACTACCAGAAAGCAAGGCCCAATTTTCACCCATTTTATCGGAGTTTTCTTTCGGAGAAAGCCTGCAATGATGAGGAGCTTACGGTATCAGCACTCATCATATCAGCACCAAAGATCTGCGACCTAATCCGACCAAAGCAGGGAAATGACAAAGGAAAAACTACATGTCATCGCCCTCTTCCTATCACTTTAAAATGCTTGGCAAAAGAGAAGTATCCTGTTTAAACACCAATAATCTGTCTGCAGTCGCTTCTATTGAATGACAGCAAGCATGCCGCTGATTTCTTACAGACGTTCGGGGGCATTCGTTTACTCTACCTGCATCCTGGAGAGCCTTGTCAGGCGCGATTGTGCTTGTAGGAAACGCAATCGTTAATGGAGGCCCTGACCGAAAACGCGGAAAGTCCCAACGCAGGCTTGAATCTCATCGGAGATATCATTCTCAAAAATTCCAGTGTGACCTGCGACCCAGACAACAATCAAAGAGCGTTTGCGACAGAGGCAGGTAGGTCAAGTGGTGGCCCTTTAGAGCCCAATTAGCGCTAGAGTGCGCCGTTTTGTAACCACGAAACTCGGTTAAACCTTGTTAGTATGTGGTTGTTGATTTGGTGGTTTAGGATGGCTATATCCAGCCGGTGGAGTTAAGATACAGGATTAGTTCTCCAATCCTTTTTTCAGCTATCTCGGCGAGGTCCAAGAAGAAGAGTTTGCCCAAAAAGCGCTGTCTGGTTCTCGCCAGGGCCGGATACCTGCAGAGGAAGTGAAGTAGAGATTCTTTCTCTTTGCAGCTTCTGCAGAAGTTGTTGTGAGGAATACCAAGCTTGACCGCATGGTTTCCGACTGGCCAATGGCCCGTAATAATGGCTACGATTCTGGTAATATCTAATCTTGATTTGCAAAGTAGCTCTCTTGACTTGGTTTTATTGTAATTGGCCCAGGTCTTTCTTGAGATGACGCAGCTGGACAGGCCATTCCATCTATGATTTGCAAGCTGGAGGAAGTGTAGATGTACAAAGCCCTTAACAGTGCCCAGCGGATTATCGACTCTTTCTGCAAGTGAACTGTTAAGAGCCAATCCTTTCCTGGCCAGCTCGTCGGCACGCTAATTTTTGCGACCGAATTCAGAGAAGTCTTGCATTCTCGAACTATTTTGGAACTGGTTGACCTGACTTGAGTAAGGCTTTAACTGGAGGAGAAGATACAACATCGAACTGTATGGGCTATACGGCGGCATCGACCTAGCCAGAAGAGTAAAGCTCCAACGACTGAGGTGGCTGGGTCATGTAGAGCGGATGGACACCTGAACACCAATCTTCGAATCCACACTCGACGACGCAGTAGAGGAAGACCGCGACTCAGGTGACGCACGCAAGTGGAAGGGGACCTCAACTAATTTGGCGTGCGAAACTGGAGGCAGCTGGCTAAAGATCGAGCTGGCTGGAGAGGCTTGTTGGTTGAGGACCAGGTCCACCCCGGACTGTAGCGCCATCTTAAGTAAGTAAGTAAGGCTTTAACCGCCGCACAATGGAAGGATCTGTTATGAAAGTTGCCAGGCTTCATCGGCACATGAGGTAGAGGGATTTACCTACATATGCAATGTACATAAAGAAATTCAATGAAGCTACCCACTTTACTGGCGTGGTCGTTTACGGTATACCTACTAATCAACACACACATTCAAAGGAGAAACTCAATAAGTCGTAGGTACTATTTATTTGCAGCAACTCCAAGAACAACATCTTGGCCCATTCAATCTCAACTCATAAATTTTTTAAGACAATAACCCATCTAAAAATGAATGTCTAACATTGCAAGACATGTGTTTTAAACCTCTAAAAGGTCTTTTGGATCCCAACAGAAAAATATCACCTTCAGGTGGTGAAAAAGGCCGAAGGTAATAATCTTGAAAATTTATAGCGAACGCATTTGTACTCGAAGCAACATAAATTTAAAGCCCCCCACCATGGAGCTGTGGAGACCACAAAGTATAAAATTCCCCACGTATCTGACAACGCAAATTGTCCCAAACGTAGACTGGCCGCCGATTTCTGAGAAGCTCCGCTTGAATTACACACAATCCTCCCATTTCCCGGGAACACGACCTGACATCCATCGTGTCGGTGTCGGAGGACAAATTAAAATTCCCATTAGTTGTGCACTCCGACGGATGGTGTCAGATGTTGGAAATTATGATGGCTTCTGTTGTGGAATTGAAAATGAATGGTGGCTAGGTGCATCTATACCCACTGCGGTGTGGAGTAAATGAATTAATTTCTATGGTTTTATTAATCATTCAAGAAGGATTTTTGGTGTCAATAGTCTCGCGTTGAAGTGCTACCGTTCTCATAGTTAAAATCGATTGATGGATTGCATTCAATGGGAAAAATGAAAAGTTCGTAAATTTTTTTTTTGAGAAATCAGAAAGTTGAGGCTTGCTCGAGCTCATAAATTGTTTAGCAATGTTGTGCACTGGGAATGGTAAGTGGAATTATAGCTAACTTCTCCTGTAATCAGTTCCTTCAATACATGTACGATAATTGAGTAACAACAGTTTGGTACCAAATTTTACAAGACTGTTCCAAATTTGTCTAAATTATTTCCTCTTATCATAGAGTAAAAGTTGTTTAGGCAATACGGTATTATAATACAGGTATTATACCCGCTAAAATTCAGCAGACCTCGGATGTTATCGCACTCGCTAGTAGCCGCTTTCAAAGGATCATT
This sequence comes from Matsumyia berberina, assembly GCA_917880715.2. Lineage (NCBI taxonomy): Eukaryota > Metazoa > Arthropoda > Insecta > Diptera > Syrphidae > Matsumyia > Matsumyia berberina. The sequence continues at coordinate 2,287,378 of OU862872.1, forward strand.
TCTTTTAACAGATTTATCACAGCAAACGTCGCGGCCTGTCCTGTGGTTGCAGTGCTACAGTTTACTCCTACAAAGAGCTTGTCAGCCACTTTTCCATTTAGACAAAAACAGGAGAAAGACGTGATCCAAAGCAATCAGTATGTGGTTTTCTCCGACAGGTAGTCATATGTTAGACTACCTTCTTCAAATTAGAAATAATGGCAATTAAAGAAGCCCTGTCTTGGTACACGCTGAATGTAATATCTGCTTTTCTTTATGCTGCATATGTGGAAGATCAACAACAGCATAAGCATTAGTGTTATGGAACTTAATAAAGAAATGCTTTCACCGTCTGGTTGCCGTGGATCAGTTTATAGTGCGTAGGACTACTGTGCAAGCTGCTTGAGTTCAATCCCCAGCCATATCCACCAAACACTTTTCACGGGCAAGAGTATAATTTGTCATGGAAAAGCTTCTCAATTCGCCGTTCGTAGTCGGCAATAAATTGTAGGTCCCTTCCATTCGGCCAAAAAATGTAACACGCACAACATAAGTGGTTGCGAGGAGCCAGGCCTTGGCTCATTCCGAGCTGTTGCGCCAGCTATTTTTTCTCACAGTCTGGACTCTTTGAGAACCTTACATATCAGTACAGAACTGGACATCTTTATGAATGAAGGCATACTACATGGATGTAGTTATTCATCTTGATCGGCACATTTTTTAGAAGAAAGCTCTTCTTTGGAATCATTGGGGTGAGTATATCTGGTTCAAAGCAAACTAACCTTATACCTAAGGGGTGAAAATAGCTTTTTTATGAACGGTTGTAAGGCCTCCACATGAAGACTAGAATATGCAGTCGTTGTCTGACTTAAACTGCTTGAGTTTTAAATTGCCCACTAGAACTAAGCTCACTAGTGGTCGTCGTGGCTCGGTGGTTAGTGCGTTGGACTGCTGACCGAGCGGCGTGGGTTCGTGCCAAAAATGTAACAAGCATAACATGAATGGTTGCGAGAACCTAGGCCTTGGCTCATTCCGAGCTGTCGCGCCAGCTATTTATTTTTTTACTAGAACTAAGCCAATTTTTTTTAACTTACTTTCCACGGCGCAATCAACTCGATCTTTAGTTAGGCGTCTCCAGTTACGCACATCAAAAGCCTCTTTCCATTCAAAGACTCCTCAGACCAGAGCGTTGATATCCTTTCGTGCTCCAACTCTCTAGGTCAATAAGTTCCAAATTTTTTTGGCCGATCGATGTCGCTGTACTGCTCATAGTTAAATCTTTTCCTTCCCCCTTCATCAATACAGACGGGAACAATAATAACGCCCATGGGTATGTGAAATATAACGGGACTAGAATAGAATATTCTTGTCATCGACATATGCGAGTAGTTGTAAACATTTCTGAAAGATGGCTTTTGGGTTCCTTACGATCCATACCAGAAGGGTGGTAAAGAAATCGTTCCTGCAATTTCTGACATCAAATGTATAGTGAGGTCATAACCAATCTCAAAGGAGCAGCAAGCGTTCTTTATAGCCATTAAGTAAAAGATTTAAAGGTTCAACCACACGTATGTACATATCCACGAGAGATTGCTATGAAGCTTAAAGAAATGATGAAAAGATCGAGCTCCACTCCAACATCCACTCATCCTATCTAAAATCAAAAGTTCAGCAACGCTGTACAATCTTTCACAACATAGCGCTAGTACCGCATTAAGTAGCTAACCTCCTCAAGTTGTGGCCCACAGCCCGACAAGACTATCAGCAAACATCGTGAGCATTTTCCTAGCATAATGGAATGTACCCGCGCAAAGATACCATTCAATCCGTGCAAATCGGAGCCAACAAGGGGCAGATAAATTACGCGAGGTGATAAGTGGCTCCAGCATTCCAGCAACTTGGTAATTTCCTCGCTCAATTTGGTGCCCCTTTGCAGCGCTGCCTCCCACCCAGCTAAGGCAATGTAATAATCATAGCTCCCGATATTGTGTCCGCCTGAATAAAAATGTTTCCTTCATCGAAATTTCAAATAATGAACGATGATTAACATCTCTCCTCTCCAGCCGAGGGTGAGTCTCTTGATTTTATTATTCGGATGACTAGGAGGACTCCAGCTCCAGTACCGGCACCAGCACCGTCCTCGTAGTGTCCAGATTGGCCTCAACATTCAACAACCAACAACCAACAACACCTCTTCGATCAATGGCGATAATCTAAATTGGCTGTGTGTATTCCGCTCCGTGATGTGTGTCCGGTCGGATTTGCTGGAAAAGTTATTAAATCCAGTGTTCCACCGTTGTCGTTGCCGTCATCGTCTTGCGGGCTGTTGTCGTTCGCAGATGAAAAATTAAGTTTTAGCCTGTTTTCAAAGAGCTTTTCATTGCTTCCCGAGGATAGGAAATTAATCTGAGGGCAATTTGTCTGCACCGTCTCCGTCATCGTCGTCGATGTACAAACCCTGACGGGGCCCCTCCACCGTGCCCCATCTGTCTGCACATTAATCCGCAACGTATTGAAGTAATTTTTCGAAATTATGTACAATATTGTTTTTTCTGGCCAAGCGGAGGCGCGGGACGGGTTCTGTGATGGATGGATGCCATTAATTTGCCGGGCAATAAGCTTAAGTGCTTCATTAGGTGCTGAGATTTGGGTGAATCGAGATGTTTCTGTTCTTGTTGAAAGATTTGAACTGCATGTGGTGATGAGTTAGATTAGTTTCAACGAGTTGAAGTAACTTTCAATGAAAATGGTTTTGTTTATTTTTCAACTGTTCAGTGTTATTTGGTTTTATTAATTTATTAAATAGGAACGATGGACAACACAAGCATTGGGCTGCAATGTTCCCAACGATTAGATTAGGTTAGGTTAGCGGGCCGATGAATACAATAACATGCTCTTCATCTCTCTCTCTATGTAGACCCGTTGTGATACCGATGTGTTTACCAGCTACTTCCCAATCGGCTCTCCTTGCGAACTTAAGCAGATCCGACAGTGAACCATCGGATAACTCCTCTATGTTATCGAAGAGGTATCTGCCCAGTGTTCTTTTCCTAATTTTGCAGAGGCTTGGGCAATGACAGAGGAAGTGAGTAGTGTCCTCATGCAGCTTCTTTGCATGATACCTGAGCATATTGTGGCCTGTAATTAGTCCTACCAGTAATGACAGGGATTTCCTGTCCATATGTAGTAGCCTATTCGTTCCGCTCTTATTATATTCTGACCATAACTTTCTGGAGACTTCGCAGGTGGTTAGTGTTTTCCACCTGTTATTCGCCTCGGTAAAGGATCTTAGCCTTATTATTTCCTTCAGATGACGAAGTGGAGGTTTAATTGTACCATCCGCTAGGTCTGGTTCCAGGGCTGATCCCTTCATAGCCAGTTCATCAGCAGTCTCGTTTCCTGACACACCACTGTGGCCAGGGACCCAGCAGAGTTTTACATTATGCTGCGTGCCAAGAACCCTCAGCTCTTCGCGACAGCACTTAACAAGCTTAGATGTGATTAGAGTAGCAGTTAGTTCTTTTATAGCCGCCTGGCTGTCTATGAAGATCGTGATATCCTCCCGTGACATCGTGGCCATTGACGCCTATCGGGCAGCTCTGGTCACTGCTAGAACCTCTGTCTGGAACACACTACTGTTGTCAGGGAGTCTTATTGAGCTGCTGAGTCTTAGCTTCTCAGAGAAGACACCAGCACCCGTGCCTATGTCCATCTTGGAGCCATCCGTGAAGATGGACTTTATCTCACTAGGAATTTCTTTGTTCTCCCACTGTTCTCTGCTTGGAAAGATGCAAGAGAACGGCTTGATGAAGTCCAGGTACGGAATCATGTAGTTAGATTCAATACTCGTATGTAGGTTTTATTTGAATCAAGGGAAGTACAGATGGCGGAAAGAATTCAAAATTCACCTTCGTTGTGTGCAGATGCATAGGGACATTCCAGAGAACTGTATGAAACAACAATGCCCATTCTACCAGAAACAGACACCTTAGGCATACCGACGGGGTTCTTAGGGACATTCTAGAAAATTTTAAGTCTGATGAGCTCGCTAGAAAAATGTACCTTAGGCACAAGCATCGCTACACGTAAACTTAAAAGTCTTCGGTGTTAGGCATTAAAGACTTAAGTCAAAAACTGATACTTCTGACAGTTTTTGTCTCTTTCGATTGGTTTTAAAAACTTAAATCTAGCACAACTGCTAGATTCATCATTATAATCCACTTGCGCTTCAAGGGGTCAAGAAACTTATGATGTTATTCATACAGCACTAGCGAGGTGCAGTGTTTCGAAACTCAGATAGTATCAGGTTTCAATTGCGTCCGAAGGTGGTGTCTAGGCTAGCTGGTGACATTTGTGGTATTTGTCATTGCTATAATTCACGGGAATTTTTTCGAATCTCCTGTCATTGTTATGGTCAGTAAAATCAATTCTTAAAGCCATAACTGGCCTATAGGCAGTAAAGTCAGTGAAAACCTCATATTGTTTGGTATTAGTGTCTTAAGCCCTCAATACCTAACACCAAAGAATTAAGGTCGAAAAAATCATAAGTAGACAGGTGGTGGTTAAGCGACAAAATAGATTTGGTCAAAACCAAATTTGAAAGGCTCTAAAAATGTGAGTTCTTTCAAACGGCTGCACATTAGCGCTACTGTAGGTGTCATCACTGGACATTGTCTTATGTGATTATTTATCCCATGGAAGAAAATTTAGGTGCCTTCGTTTACAAAGACCTACAGGCTAAGAGACGCCGGCTCATGGAAGAACAGCACCTACGGTCACGGGGCGATACTTCACCTATACGGACATGGTGATCTCGAAAGGAAAACGGACTACATCACACCACACTTAGACTTCGACAAAAATTATTGTATCCTTAAACCCAGAAGACAAGATTAAGAAGCCAACACCCTAACGGGAGTGCAAGATATCCAAATCCACGCTGATGGTTCTAAGATGGAGAAAGGTACTGGAGCACGGGTGTACAGCAGTGCGCTTAACATAAACGATTCTTACAGAAACCCCGGATGACTCTAGTGTGTTCCAAGCTGAAATTTTCGCCATTGATAGAGCAGCAAGAACAATAGACGATAGGAGACTGAATCCAACTAAGATCACCATCCTCGTCGACAGTCAAGCAGCTATCAAGGCTCTAGATAATGGCAGTACCAAATCGAAAGCGGTGTCTGCCTGTCGCAAAGTCCTAAATAAAATAGGCGTCACGCAAAAAGTCAACATCTGTTAGGTCCCCGGACATAGCGATTTCAAGGGTAACGAGAAAGCAGACGTACTTGCTCGGCAGGGATCAGCTTTGGAAAGAGAGAACACCCACACATTGATAAACATCCCTATCGGTGTACTGAAAGATAACATTGATCACAAGTTAAGAAAGCTAATCAACACCTCTTGGTCCGCCAGAGGCGACTGCATTATATCCCGCAGCTTATTTCAGAGAATAGACCAGAATAAAACAAAACGTTTTCTGGCTATGAACAAAAAAGATACTCGCATCCTAGTAGGAGTTCTGACCGGACATTGTGCCATAGGAACCATGGCCAGCAGACTCGGCATCGACTCCCCAGACTACTGCAGAAGCTGTCAGGATGCGGAAGAGACAGAAACCATCAAGCACTTACTCTGCGAGTGTCCCAACCTCCAAAACCGCCGACTGCGACTCATGGGAAATAGGCTGTTTGGAGAACTGAGTGACCTAACAGAAATACCGATAACGAGCATACTCCACTTCATTAAGAGTAAAGGGTGATTTGATAGACCACCCATCTAGTACCCAAGCTTGGAACATGGCCCACAACACAAAAGGGGAACACAATGGACCAGTAGGCCCATTCATTGAACTGGGCATTTAACCCATAACCTAACATAACCTAACCTTACAACGACATAGGCGACCTGAACAATGCAGATGCTAGAATTCCCCTTCGCTTCATCAGAAGATTCAATTGATTCAACGATTAGATGAAGGACTTTTCCAAGGTCTACGTATGTATGTGATATAATTCATTGGTCTTACTTACTTGGCTTTACCTGGAAGCCACCTCAATTTAGTCTAACCTAACCTAAGTGCAAGCTTGTTCTCTTTCAGAGATCAGGACACAATGCTTTACTTAAACACGAATTATAGATATCTAAAAACGCGTGAGTTTGTAGTCACGGGTAAGTTTATAGTCATGTCGCCAGCAGCTGTTTGCTTGTAGCTTAGCACACTCCTTTGTGAAAACTTTTCGCTGTCTGCCATCTATTAAGGATTTTCTATGCTGTTTCTTTTCTGTTTGTACCTCGGTGGTAAGTCATTATTGGACATGGCTTTTTCCTTAGCTCATTTGTGCAGTTTTCAAGGTTCAATCTTTCCCCTGAGGAGATTGATCTTCACCTACTTATCCTACACTTAACACACATTCACACCTCGTAGGGCTCCCTCCTATTTTCAACAATTAAAAGGCAGCAGGTATTACTGTAATCAGATTCAGTCTCCGACCATTATCTAACAAGAGCTAAGTTAAAAGTTTGGATAGCCTTCCTCCTGCTTGTTTCAAAACTCGACTTTCACCATGACATGTGACTTCCACAGACTTGCTGTTGCTATAGATTTAGGAAAAACATTTTCCACATCCCCATACCCAATCTAGGGTAATACCTGTCCAATTATCTTGCAACTAATGGTACCTCAAATCACCATCCACAGCAAATACTAATTTCAAAGTCACGAACTCCGGAAGCATTGTTACCCCGTTTTTATCCAGCCGAAGCTCCGTTCGACGAACGAAATACTTAACAACATTTAGTAAGCGAATTTGTAGATTATTCATACCGCACATCACGTTGAATGCACTTTACCCAACCATGAGGGTACACCTCCTGACAGTTGAATTCCCTTGTACATTAAGATAATTTCCCGATTGCCCTCATGGGGTAGATACAACACAGAAGTAATGCGCCAGGATTACACTACCACTAGTAGCAAAGTGTTAAAAGCACACACATGGCGTGGTGATTTCTTAATTGAACTTTGCTATAAATTTCGCTTGAATAATTGGCTGACACTTGCGAGGAAGTTGAGCGCACAGACGATGACGTGACTCCGGCATGGAGCAGTGATTCCACCGACAACGAAGCGCTAAATGGGTAAATGGGTTGGATGTGCGGATTAAAATTTTTGCCATGAAGCAGGAACGGGTGGTGAAGGAGCAGCTATTGTGCACTTGATGGGTTATTCTGCTTATTATACTGTTGAGTGCTTCTATTATGGAAAATTTATTATAGCTTTTGGATTGTTACTTCCCGACACAACCGTGGAGAACTGGTTCTTTTGTGTGATTGGATTGGGTAAGGCGTGGCGGTTTATGAACGGTCGAACTTGACTTTTCAATTGAGAAGTGAAGCAATGTTTTTACTGAAGAGGTATGAACCATGTTGCAAACTATCAGGTGACCTGGATGATGGGATTCTCGAGCTTTCAGAAAATAGTTCTAAGGGCAAAAAAATATGACCTCTTCGGCTTTATTTCTAATTCGAATGAGCCTTGCGATCACTGATGGCTGTGCGGAGCGGTACACGATTTTACCTTCAACGCCGAGAAGTCTATTCATAGAGGCATCATCGATATTTGAAACAAAATGAATGAGTGCTGTTGGGTAGCATCTCTTCCGGGTTGAATTGTGTATTTTGCCTGACAGAGGAATTTGAATTGTCTTCACATCCTCATTGTGATCAGTGCTCCACTTCAAGGAGATGTGATGGAGTCTCCTCGGTATTGGTGCCGAATCTATATTTTTCATTCTCCTCTTTTTCCAATTTCCTCAGACGTTTCTTGAGCTTCCAATAACCCAATTGAAAGCCTCTTAGAGTGCGTATTTTTATTGATCTCTAAGCAGGGCTTATCAGGCAGCGTGATTAGCCCTTAAATTCTACACGGTAGGGACCGAGCTGTCTCAACTTCCTCGAAAGTCTTTCAACGACAAACAAGGTTACCGTGATCTGAATCCCAGGTCATGAAGTCTTTTCAGGGTAACGGGCGGCCTCACTGCCTGGCCAGAAGAGGGGCTTACCGCCCTCTTAACAGGCACGCTGACTACAGGGCCAACCTTCAAGACATGAGGCCAGCGAAGAAGTTCATTAAACCCGACCTATACAAAACCAAGACTTTATTCGGTCTCAACAAAGATGAGTTGGGAACCTTAAGGGGTTATCTAACGGGACGTGGTCCACTCACTCACTAAGGCTATACTACGATTGATAAAAAGCCTCAACATAACAATTTATGTGGGCCAGTACAATAGACCTCAAAAGTCGCACTGCTCATTTAGGCACTTTCTTCGGTCGAAATTCCCGAGAAGTTCATTCGCCCGTTTTAGTCCTGCGAGTTCTTCTCATAACGTTTTTTGTTTTGTTCAATGATGTGTGAACGCCTGAAACCTTTTGTCAACAATCTAATTGGCTCCTATCAGTGCGGTTTAAGGCCAGGAAAGTCCACAATTGATCAGAATTTCACACTTTTGCAGATCCTGGAAAAAACCCAAGGAGTCCAAATCGATGCGCACCTCCTCTTTGTCGATTTTAAGGCCGCCTATGATAGCATTTATAGAGACGAGCTGTATAGAGCCATGTCTAGTTTTGGCATCCCTGCTAAACTCGTCCGTCTGTGCAGGATGACGATGGAGAATGCTCGTTGCTCCATCAAGGTCGATAACGATTTTACCGAAACTTTTGATGTCCAGAAAGGTTTTAGACAAGGGGACGCGCTGTCATGTGACTTTTTCAACATCATACTTGAACGAATTGTGCGAAACCCTCAAGCCAACACCAGAGGCACAATCTTCCGTAGATCTGTCCAACTGCTTAAGTACGCTGACGATATTGACATTATAGGTAGAACGCAGAGATCTGTCACCGGTGCTTTCCCGAGTATAGAGACAGAAGCGGACAAAATGGGTTTAGCGGTAAACGAGGGCAAAACTAAGTATTTGCTGTCAACAAGAAGGGACACCCAACACCGACAAATTGGACAGCATGTACAGTTGATAGCTATAACTTCGAGGTAGTAAGGAACTTTGTCTGGGGCAGTAGAGTGAATGGACACTTACGCTCCGGCACGCAGAGTCTTCGAATCTAACCCGGAGGGACAACTCAGTAGAGGAAGACCTCGCCTAAGGTGGCGCGCAAAAGTAGAAGGATACCTCAACCAACTTGGAGTGCGCAACTGGAGGCAGTTAGCTAAGGATCGGGCTAACTGGAGAGGCTTGTTGGTTAAGGCCCATGTTCACTCCGAACTGTAGAGCCACCTAAGTAAGTAAGTATTATCAAGACAAGAAGCAGATGAAGAACTCTAAAACATCAGCGTACATGTGAAAAAATGTCACTTGGCAAATTTGTTGATGCAGGGATTAATTGACGCGGATTTATTTAGGTCAACTCATCCGATATCTGGTCTATTATCCTGCAAAAATTAATCGGTCGGATTCGGATTTCACTTTTGTAAACCGATTTATCTTTTTGGTGCAGATTAAGAGTAGGTAGGGGTTAAAAGAGAGACCATAAACAAATCCTTAATAAACAGAACATTTATATCCTCTCTGACAGCAAACCTACATTGCTATCTATTTACTACTTAAAACGCTAGTAAACTCAAACGTTACTTATAAGAACATCACAGAAGGCCCACATGTGACCAACCGCAGGCTCGTTTGTTAAGGGTCAGGTCCGCCGTGGCCTTAAGCTATGCTCTACATAAGGCAGAATGATTTACAAAAGCTAGAACTGCTTCACTTCTTAGCTGTTGAATTCCATCCGAATGAAGGAAACACAAAAAGGATGTAAGTTATGAAACGCAATCGACTCGTTTTGGCATTTAATTGATTAAATCTAACTAAAACACATGTATACATTTATTTTTCTTAAATTTACTTTTATAAACAAAAGGAACACAAACATTTACAACTAAGTTGGACGACACGTGAAACCTTGGCCCCCTTCCAATCCACCACCATTATTGCTGCCCCTGCAGCTGCATCTGTTGATGTTGCTGCTGCTGCTGCTGCTGTTGTTGTTGCTGTTGTTGCTGCTGTTGCTGATGCAACAAATAAGAATGCTGCAGGAATTGCTGATGTTGCTGATGCTGTTGAAAGTGTTGCGCAAACTGCTGCTGCTGATGGTGAAAATCCCTTTCATCCGTTTCCACATCACTCGAACAGTCGTCCATATCGATGACCTCGTCTTCTTCCTCCTCAGCTTCTTCGGCGTCTTCTTCTTCATAGCTACTCTGCGTATTGTCATTATGCGAACCCTTTTGTTCGCCATCGGTCTCACTTTTGCCCTCGCCCTCTTGCTGCATTCGTTTGTGCTTGGTTCGCCGGTTTTGGAACCATACTTTCACCTGGAAAGAGAACAAACAACAAAACTGTTCAAGTAGGCATACTTTCTAAAAAAAAGGGGGTATACTTGTAATTCCATGCTAAAAGGTTACTTTCACACAATCATTCAATTAGCCCGCCCACAAGGAATGCCATCGACTTACCTCCGAGGAATTGCAACCCCTTCGAGCGAGAAGGGTGGAAAATTACTGAAATTTTCCAGCAAATAAAAGACTAATAAATAAATTTAACGAGCACACTCAGGGTGGTCGTTGATCCTCCTCCCTTAAACGTAACAACACTTGCGATTGAGCCGTGTTATTTTCGTGCCGCCACCCTTAATCGTTCCTCGAGCATTCTCTCCTCAATGGAGGTCAAGTATTCCAGTTAAAAGGGGGTAATAAATGACTTAATGTTAACTACTGTTAGACATGCAATCAATTTGCCGACAGAGAGTCTTTCGGTGCTGGTGTGTACAAATGAATTTATTTTGTTTTAATGGAAAGGGATAAGGGATACTATGCAATTTTCTATAATGCCGTTGGTAGCGTATAACCATAATTCAAAGGTCAAGTGGGATCAAGTTTGGAACGAGTGCCAAAGACCGTAAACTATGGACAAAATGTTTGCTAAACTGATGGCTTTGACGTAGTGACTTCTTACTTTCCTGGTGGGCGCTATAGTTTGTGGCGAACTTGGGCTTCAATTTAGCTGCAGTTAGGCAATCCAAGTAGGTTGAAACCCCTTTATATTTCTACAACACACAACCATTCTGTCTCTATCTGGATGGTAAACCAGCGGTTTCATTTTCAAGGACTTTTGTCACCTTTAAAACTTACAAAAACTTATCCCGTGATAAATCATCAAAAGGGGCACACCCTTTCTACTTTTCCCCAACGACAGTGAAGACCTGTCAACAAAATTGATTCTGTCAATAATTGAAAGGCCTCCAACTAATGCCTTGAGTTTGTCAAGGGATAGCCATCCCTGTGGGCCAATGTCATTAAATGCCCACATTTGCTAACATGGGCATCCACAGCTGCCTTGTGGTCCGTCAATAATCAGGAATTCGATAATTTCCCCAATAGTGTTGCCGAACACAGATCACCTTAGGAGTCGCCAGAAAAATTCACTCAAACCGATTGACTTGTGGTGACGTATCGTAGCAACAAAGTTGACTAAGCGACGCCGTCAGCACCAGTTACGACATAAAGTAGACTGACAGTCCTTTAGGCTTAATTAATTTAACAAACACACTCAAGACTCAAACAACTGAAAAACTCACCTGTGTCTCTGTGAGACTCAAGCCCTGCGCCAACGATTTCCTCTCGGCTCCAACCACATAATGATTACCCTCGAAAGCGTGTTCCAATTTCAGTAATTGTGTCGGCGAGAATGCCGTCCGGATTCTCTTCGGCTTGCGAAACGGCTGCAGGAGGAAATCTACAACGAAAGAAACAAAGAACAACTGATGGATATGTTTCGTTCGATGTGTGTGTGTGTGTAATTGCGAGTAATTGATTGTGGTTAAGATTACAGAATCCGAAAACGACCGATTTTGTAAATTGGGTCACAGTCCGGATTGGTTACAATTTTGTGGATTGCATAACGATGTCCAACGTAGGACAGTTCTGCGCGCATGCCACCATTTATGTCGGCCTCTGCACTCACATATGCATGAGCAATGATTGATGCGTGTCTGTGGACAATGGCTAAATTCTTCCACAAGAAAACACTGCGACGACGACGACAATAATGATGATGATGATGATGTTGATCTTTGGATATCATCTCTGATAGCTTTGGACTTTTGGAATTCTATGCAACCTCTATCCTCAGCGAGAACAGTCTCTTAATCAACTATTTTCCCATGACTAACATGGATGACTATGGCTGCAATTTGGAGGTCGCACCAAAGAGCTTAGATGGACTTGTGAGTGACAGTCGATGCAGGAAGACAACGAGGCCAGTAATGAAGGCATGGGTAACCGTGTCAGACTCCATATTACATTAATTACAATTCACAATTGTAGATGGCACTGAATTCGGTGTACATCTTCAGTCTGACGTCACAAGAAAAACCCATCGGTACAAAGGACACAACTTCCACTCGCCGTCAGATCGTTCACCAAGCCCAAAACCGAACAGAAGCTCTTTAGCATGCATAATTTCCAATAACAACAATGGCAACAATAAAAACCTTCCCGATGAACGCCAACGATTACACCGACAGGAGAGACGGTGTCTAAAGAGGCACGTAAAAGATGATGCGGTAGCCGCAAAGTTGCATGCAGCTCGTTTGGAAGATGAGACCTGTACGTACGGTGAGAAACCACAATGGTGGAGATCTCTGTGAGGTGTGCAAATAGCTGGCGGTAGAAGCGTTTTCGCTCCTCTTCATGCTCTTATCTGTGATTTAGGTGTTCTCGTTGGTTGGTGATGAGCGAGACAAAGGCACCTTGAATGGCTGTGCCGCCCGTTGTGGATCACGGCATTTGTTTATTGTTTCGTAATGAGGTATTTGTAATCAGCCACGGAACAGTTGCTGTCGTCGCCATTTAATGCGGCAAAATGTCAAAGAAAAGACCGCGTTTAGCATTAATTTTTGCAAACTTAATTTATTTAGTAAAAGTGTGCTTTGCAATTTGCAATTTAAATGCATACCTTGTGCAGACATGCGAGAATAGTTGAGGGTCAGTTCGGTAGTTGTGCATGAAAGGTTTTCCATTGACGGGTGCAGATCTCTGATAACCGATAGCGGCCATCTTTGAAATTGTTCGACATTAAATGAAATGTTTGACATTTCATCGTTGAATGTCATACAACACGTCGGTATAACTCGAGGGTTTCGTTCAAGGTCAAGAGAATTTTGTATAAGAATGTCAATAAAAGTAGGAGTTTTCTGTCGCACGCTTCCTGACTTAAGTAAGGAATTCACGTTATAAGGAAATGATATTGCAGTTCAGTGTCCGAATTGGGACGGATCACCCAACGTCACTCAAGCAATCCTGATAGTGAAGTAGGAGTCAAGGCAATTGAGGATTGAGAGTGTTGGAACGCATTGCGAAATCTTAGATAGGGCGGCGCGCACCCTCCACCGAAGCGATATGTCGGAATTAAAGAATTAATTAGTTAAGCTAGCAACATGTTAGCGGCCATGCAATATCGCTTCAAGTGCAAAATCAATAATTTCAAGAATCGCGCCTCCTTGAAAGGCATTAAGTCTCCAAGACCATTAACAGAATGGCTTAAAGTACAGCCTCTAGGTATATAGAACAATTTGAAGAATCGTGCCAAACCAGGTTGAGAAAAGGCGAAGAAGGTTGTAATGAGAAAGAGCTCCATCTGTAGTTAAAGGTCGAGACAAGAAAAGGAACATAGTAGTAAAATCGCAGGTAGTGCTAATGATACAGAAGGGCCACGAGGATAATTCAAATTGCGCTATATCCGCTTCTTTCAAAAATTATTCCGGTGTGCCTCAGGGTTCTTATCTGTGTCGGTTCATATTTCCCTTACAGTTCTTGGGTTCTACGTCTCATTTTTGCATGCAAACACACTGTGTTTATACAATTGCAACTGCTATGCGTTTTAGCCTACATAATTGTATTTATCTCTTCTGGTTTGCATTTAAGATCGCGTGCCAATATCTTAAGATTCCCCCTGTAAACGATTCAAACAAGTACATATCTGATAACCTCCAACATTGACTGAATGAGAAAATAACTGGAAAATTGCTACTTCAACAACTCATCCAATTCAGTATGTATTTCATCTATTGGAAACGAGAGAAACCTGCATGCAAAACTGCAGGAGGATAATTGCAAGTCTTCTAACGGTGGCTATTGAATTTCAATTAAATTCCTTCTTCATGGCACACTCTCTCACTTCATCGGAGTTAAGTTGAGTTGAGTGTCGAATCGTGGCATCCAATGCATCTAATTTCTACTTCAACCGGTTGAGTCGGAGAATCGTCGCTGTCGTCGTCAAGACGGCAGCCAGGCATCTACTTACCCTGTGGCAGATATGCACGCAGATACTGAGTATCTGTGATAGGTGAGACACACATTAGAACATCGTAAATTAAAAGAAAATTAACCCTAATAAATTAACGTTAATATAGCCATAATTTCTTTTTAATTCGCGCTCACGTTCCACAACACAGGTGCAGGGAAAGAGGTTAGAAACAGGCAGTAGCCACTGCATTTCTATCGACAAACGGGTTATTTTCGTAGCCATTCGATGGGAGCAGAATCGGGATCAAGCAACTAGATGACGGTTAAATTGTCATGTGTCTGTGTGTAGTGTGGTGTGTTCGATACGCTCAATTTATCTTCTCGCTTAAAGTTAAACAAACATAAGTTTAGCGTCGAGCGTAATTTTTTATAGACTCCACTCTGTACAGCGATAATGCGAAGTGAAGTAGAGAATGGCAATATGGCGTATCAAATGCGCTCACGTGAGGATGGATACGACTTGATGTAGGGAATGTGCGCGTGAGACGCAGAGCGTAACCCGATCCGATAATTGCGGCATCTACGACGTCGACGTGTGTATATTATTTACATAATTCGAAAATAAATAGAATGCTTAGTGGCTATAATTTAAGTTCCATTTACAGTTAATTGCTTCCTCTCTTTATACGCTCTACGAATAGATTTTTATTAATTTGAATAGACAGTTTGCATACACATAGGTAAAATGATGGGGGCGCATCCAACCACAAATGCTTGAGGACATAGGTAAGGTAGGGCGTGGATTGTAGGTAATTGCTGAAGAACATAGGTATTTTCTTGTTTTTTTAGATAATCATTATCCGTAAGCCGATTTATGGATTCTGTATTTCTGGCGCCTAAATATGACACAATACAGTGTGCTCTTTCATAAGCGGACACGGTTCCGAGAAAATTGTCCGGTTATGAGGGGTGTCCGCGTATGATAGGTGTCCGTAAGGGGAGAGTACACAGACGACTCAAAGCTTAGAATGGCATACATAAATGGGGTAACAGATGCACGAGCACTCACACAAACGACGGCCATAGAGGCTTTCACACAAACGTCACCCATAGAGGCTATTCTGAGCATTCTACCGATACATCTAGAGGCTGCAAATCCTGAGACACGTCGACGGTACCGTGAAGTCTTTAGGAGAGTGGTTGTAACAAGTTGCTAGCAAGAGCTACAGTTTTACAAAAAACTTTTTTAGGACTTTTCTCACCATGAAAGAATAGCTCTATAAACAGACTGCAGTCGGGAGAATATATAAACTGCTTACAATCACGACTAAATCCGTCCGACAAAAGTCTTCGCGATCTAGAGGTGAGTGGAGGTCCTTATGGGACACCACACCGAAGGAAAACGCATAAACATCTAATCTGACAGTAAAGGTATAAGGCATATACAATGTGTCTCATGAGTACTTACTGGGACATGTGTAAGCATAAGGAAAGGTTAGGTAGATGGGTTGGCGAGGGAAGAGAGAACCCTCTACGCCACATTAAGGTCAGTAGAGACTCATTTTTGGGGGAAGGTACCCCTTGCAAGTGGAGCAATCACTCTCCTACTCCCCAGGATTTCGAACCACCTTGAAGCCTTAATGAGCCAAACTTATGGCCAGCAGTGTATGTAGGTGTAACGAAAAACAAGAAAGCAGATATACTGACGATAGAAGAGGTGGGAACATGAACGACAAGATAGGAGTAGATTGGAGTCGCATCAACGGTCATAAAGACGGCAATCGATGGCAAGATCAACCGAAAGCTGCACTGAAAGACCATACGTTAAAAATTGTAAAGTGATTGGTGAGGTCCGCGTAAAAACGCACGAAGTTTAGCCGACCTCACTTAAAAAGTATAGTCACTCGTTAATTCACACCTTACTCACCATAATTCAAAACTACTCCACCAGTCCTTCAAGGGGCAATTTCACTGGGCGCTGTTAAGGGCACCAAACTTTCCTTTTCTGGCCAAAATATAATAAGAACAGCAGCAATGAACTCCTTGGCAGTAGATCGCCAAAATTGTAGCGATTAGTACAAGCTAATTGATTACCATGCAGATCTATCTCAAGATCTCTACCCTTCTGACGTTAGCCGAAGATATGTGTGAGTTAGAGCAACCCGGCCATTTTAGTTCAAAAAATTTGCAGCAAATCTGTGGAGGGTAAAGTGTGCTCGTCTATCAAGTAGTTTTTTGAGCGTGTTTCCTCCAAGTCTTTTAAATCAGCTCATTCCGTCGATTTCTTGGAACAGACTTAACTTTGAATAGATCATTATTACCTGCAGCCTATTTCAACTTAAGCTGATGTGAGCTAAAGCTCACACTTTTTGGTTCGAGGTTCAACTGGCAGCCTACTCGAGATACAAACTCACTTAGAGCTGCATAAGTCCATTCACAATGGACTGATCTGGACAACTCCGCACAACTATCAGCCGAACCAGTGGGAGCACTGGAGTCATCTGATATTTACGTTTGCCCAACATTCTCGAAAAGGTTAGCTTTGGGGTGTATTTTCCTACGATTGGAGATAGCCGGAAAAAAAAATTTAAAAATCGAAACATCATCGCCCATGACGACAATGTTTAAGGGGAGGCCTAGCGCATTGGTGTGCCCATCAATGATGCAGCGTCCAGTGATAACACCTACTGATGTACTGATAAGTTTGCCTTCCTGCTTAGTTATAGCAGTCGGAGCGTTTCAGCTAAGGCCAACACTGTTTATTAATGTGAAACGTGGTGCCTCTTCCTATTTTTGGTTCGATATTACATATGTATGTATAGTGAGAGACATGCTAAGATATTTCTTCTCCGGTAGAATCTATCAAGTCGTGTCAGGCCTGGCGAGCTTTCTCGGTGGTACAACCTGCAATGACCAATACAGGAGTTTGGGACAGATTCCATGGATTTGATCGGGGCTTGACTGCAGGGACAATTGGTGATTGCCCGTGCAGATATCCATTATATTTCGTATACGACAAAACCTTCTTGATCGGCAGGTTGGGAGGCGAATGGAGATAAGAACGTTGACGTCTTTGGAGAGATACATACCTCCAGCCACTTTAGATTCTGTATAAAAACTATTTCTATAAGTGAAATTAAGTGTAGAGGTGATGGTGCTTAGATAACTTGTAGAGAATAAGAGGGTATTTAGAGTCTTGCGAAAAGAATTCTATGTCATTAATTAATAGTAGAAGATCCGGTGCGAAGAAAACACCACTAGGGTATGGCTTCTATGCATGAAGATGTACTTGCTTGGTTGGACTTACATAGATCTCAAGCGGGTCCATTCTAAGCACAAAAAATATACTCATGGGAGTCAAACCAAATGATAGGGTTGGTTAATCTGGAAACCACCCAGAAAGGGATAGAAATCTCTGGAGTTTCCTAAAATCAGCGATATGAAAGTCCTCCAGCCCATGGATGAAACTACTACCAAGAGTAGTCTTCTTGTGGCCAGTGGTGGACATTCGCATAGCAGGTGCTGGATGGATTCTATTTCCTCATCGTACCTACAGCTTCTGTAGTAGTCATTGTAGGGTAATCCAATGGATGGGTTCTTATTCAATAGATGTGCTTACTCCGAGTATATGTACAATATGGCAGAAGCCTCTGGAAGTGGTTCTGAAAGCTCCACTGTTGTATATACAGGCCGAGATAATTGCTATGTAGAACTTTGTTCAAGGCCATATAGGGTGTTAGCACATCTAATTAATAGTTGAGTTTATTAACCGAATTCTTCAGGATTGAGGTTTATTCCTAAAAGATGCTACAAAATTGTCCTTTGATTTCAAGTGGTAGGTTCTGGGTGTTAATGCCAGTATATATACATATGTACTTATACCATTGCGTCCCTTCTTGGAGGCACAGATTCCGATATGGATTTTCTTGTTCATTCTATATCTTCCCAAGTATTGTGGTTGACGAAGCTGTATTTCTTGTTGCAAAACACCTCATGGAATGCATTTTGACATCTTTATCTGCCTGTCCCCTAGTAAGCGTTTAATCAGTCTTACATCAAGGACACACAAATATTTCCTGGTGCATAGATTTCATTTAATTTCTCTTAAATTGCATCTTTGTGTTGACATTTTGCCTTTACAGAGATACTGGCTCAAATTAACATTTCTGTCTTCATCGTGTCCGCTCAACGTTAATGGCAATTCAATTACAAGTCAATAAAAACTGAATTGACTTCAATTAAAAAAAAAAAAAGCTAAATGTGTTATTAACAAAGTTACGGTTGGAGGTAACATGTTTTAAAAGAAGAACGGAGGGCTACAAATAGAAACACATTCATCTTGCTCGTTTACAGATAAATATCTTGTTAATGCGATTTTAATTGCGGCATGCGGATATACGGCATGCTCCGTGCATTCTGCCGCTCCCTCTATTTCATTTGCCGTGCAACTGCAAGCTGCCACCATATATGTTCATGTGCCGGCAGTTAGTTCACTTTAATTCCACACATGTGTACGTGCAGTGGACTAGATTTTAACAGTGTACACACATGTATCTGCGGTTATTTTGAATCTAATTACGGAGTAAGCCTACTTACAACTTAATTACTCAATTTTTGAAACGGCGACGGGTCTAGAGTATTCATTTTAATCAAATTGAATATTTTTAAGGAAAATGTAATGGAAGTAACACATACTGACATCTGCTGGTTGATTTTCATAGCAAATGGATAATTGACTTTTTCGTAAAGCGCGTATTTTCTAGGACGATTCTCGTTGCGAAAAAAAAAAATCGTTGCGAGAAAAAATTCGCAGCATGTTGTGAGAGTATTTTCCTAGGTTGCATTCACAGAAAAATAAATCTCGCAGCGAGATTCACACCTGATAAATGTCATATACATACGTATTTTCAAATTTTTTTCTTCACTTTTCAAGCAGAAAAGAAGCAAAATCTTTTCTGCTTTCGAAAAAAATTTTTTTTTTACTTTTCCTATTTTCGAGTTCATAATAAATTAAATTAGTTCTCTGAAGTGAAAACTCATTTGAAATAAATAGAAATGTGACAGCAAACCTCAAAATACTGTAACGAGAAATATTCCGCTGCGAGAAAAAAATGGTCCGATCTATTCTTTTTTTCGTTGCGAGAAAGAATGGATTCTCGTTCTCGCAGTAAAGCTGGACTTTTTTTTTGCAACGATTTGTTTCCTCTCAGCGAAAATTGTCCTAGGAAATATGCACTTTAACACTTTTTGTAGGCGAAGCTTTTGGGTTTGAATTCTACCAACTTGAATTCTAACCACAATAACCACGAAACCTCTTTTAGTTTACGAAACAGCTACACGTATACATCAAAAACTCTCTAGGAATACCACACATATTTTAATAAATTGACAGAAACCAACAAGATCAAACTGATCTGAAAACCAAAAAGTCAACAAAAGGGCTGATCTACAAGTCCAGTCATAGGGCCTCCCCTCTTCCGTGACTTTATAAGTAATGACATAAACCTATCTATTACCTCTTCACCAAGATAATGCATAAATAGTCACTGCAAGAATTTTGAGGGATTAAGACAGTTTAAGAAAACTCGCGTACCCTGGGTAGGCTGAATGCGCTCAATGTTTCAAAAGGTTGTGTTTGCTTTGAAAACCTTTCTATTGCGAGAAGGTTTCGAGGAGGAGCAATCGAAAACTACCTGAAACTTGAGGTTAAGAAAGCTGCAAGGTGTATGGGAAAACTACCGGTTTGACTGAAGGCTTCGGTAGTTTTTTCGAAAACTCACTCTTAGATTCGGTGGGAATGGGGTATTAAGAATATTGTGTTGAGTCTAAAACTCAGATCTGATCTAAGAATACTGTTTAAAACATTAAAGGGGTTGTAGTGAGTTGCCTACCTAGATTATTGGTCTTTCTCAAGACGATCATCTTGAAAATACCGAAGCCACAGAACATGACGTTGGCTTTAATGTTTCCATCGATATAGTATTAAAACAAGCAGGTTTATCATACATGTAGACATAGGGAAATCTTGTAGATTGTGTAGTCGCTGAGTTAAGTTTGATTAGTTTGACTGTGCAAGGAATAAGTGGATCCAAACAGACAGGCTCTCTCAAACAGAGAGCGCTCAGCTCAACATTCCCAACAAACTGAGAAACGAAAACATTCCTCCGACACAGCATGCAAACACGAAAGGTAAAAGTGTCAAAACCGCACTTCATAGCGTGGAACATTGAAAAATAGCTCATAGACAAAGACTTTACTCTTGTCGTGTTTCTAGCGATTCTAGGCATTGGGTAGTGCTCATTCTCGAAGATTGAAATATTAAATTGTGGAAACACAATTAAAGGTAAAAGCCCCTGTGCTAGAAGGGACGCTTTTTCCATTTTGCCGGGGTGTTTTAACTAGTAAAAAAAGAACCTTCCGGCAAGCGTCGCAAGAGGTAGGTGGATTTCTTATGTCATCTATTCTGATGGTGGGAACAAAATGGCGGACAAAAATTTCCACTCTAATAACGATTTTATACTAATTACCTCGAAATTTGTAAGGATTTTCAATTTCAACGAAATCCAATCAATTTTGAAGAATTTCAAGATGGCGGATCCAAGATGGCGCCCAAATTGGTAGCAGGCGGATTCTGTTCACTGTTATCTACTATATTACTAAAAAATCAAAACCGGAGGTTGGGATTTATTTGAGTTGTGAATTGTACCGTTTGAGACATAAAAAGGGGCGTAACCCGCCCCCCTCTGGACCGATTATGCCCATCTACGAACTTATATATATATATATATATATATATAAAATTTTTAACGGAGTATGAGGTTAGTGTTTACTATCATAGCGAAGACGAATGGCATTCAAAATTTTTTAAAGTCGCGTCATGAGGACCTCTGCAATAGGTGGTATTTCTATGAAATCCACCTTATATTTCTATGAAATCCACCTAACACTCATATGACTTAAATATGGTAGGTTTAAAGCTACAGTGTACGCAGATGATGTCGTATCCCAATGGCGACAAAAAAATTCTTTTTTCATTATCAGCTACCAACTTGAGGGTGGATTTTTGGTATTAAACACCTGGGCCAAATAAGGCATCCATTTTAGCGCTGCTCCATTATTTTTAATAGAAAGGATGTCAGGCTGACCAGTCTGAAGGGCCTCGCTTCCGTGTAGGTTTTCGAAGATCTTGAAAGAAAAACAACATGACGATGAGAAAGACATTCTCTATTATTGCACTGCTCTTCTATTATCAAAATCTTAGGACACATAAGCGAACTTTGCAGCAAGCCTTTGAAAGACTCGCACAAATTCGTTAAACTTTACAATGATTTCAAAACCAATAGATTATATACACGTGCATACATAGGTAAGTGTAGTTATTTTTTGTTGAGAAAAACGGTTGCCACGAGTAAGGGTTCCTACATCCTAGTTTGTATATCCCAATGGATCTACATTAACCTAAGTATGACGAGGGGATAATTTCTCCCAACTTCAACCCACTAACCTAACCTTCACATATGTCTTTTGCTCTAAAAATATTACATCCATTTCATTTAAGCCGAATGACAGCTAAATAAATAAAAAAAAAAATCCCTCCCTCCCCCCTGATAGTGTCAAAGAATCACACAAAAACATGCGTACAAATAACAATTGCAATCCTGTTTTTTATTCAACAAGCACTGATCGCGTCAAACCCCAAAAAAAAAAACTGACAGAAAATAAAAAAATACAAAACAAAATGGCAAACAAGAAGCTGACACCCCTCCTGATGACTGTCTGACTGACAGATGCGACCAAGTGTGATATTTGATCTCCTTCTGATTCGTTTTTTTTATTAACTAGATTGCAGTATCTAGTTACGTGTTTTTGTTTCAGATTTACTTGTTTATTTGAACGCGCCTCATCCCCGTCTTTCTCCGTCACACGTCTGCCGTTACGTTCATCGACAGCGGGTAGGATCACCCTGCTCTGTGCATCTCACGTCAAATGACACATAATAGAAGTTAATTATTTTTGTCTGCAATCCTGAAACCTTTGTTTATTGAATCTTTAGGTGGTGTGTATCTATAGGCTCTATTACGCGTTGCTACTCTAAAGTCATTGTTTGTCATTGTCACTGGCTACCAGCAATGAGCCAGGGGGCTTCTTGGAATGCATCGGGACACCCTTGTCAGCTGTCACTGTGTTGTACGATGATGGGTTAAAGGATTTTATTTTCAATTTTTTAAATTACAAAGAATTACAGATCGCCATTGGAGTGGAGTCGTATAAATGTGTTCTGTTTGTGTTAAACTGCCAACGAAAGTGGCGCTTTAAACGGGCTTAGCAAAAGGACGAAAAAAGGAGGAGAAACCAAACCATGAGTGAAGGTCTAAATGGTGTGGAAATTGAAATTAAATTTTCGGACTCACCTATGGGATGGATAATGGTCATTTTTTCATCATTCGAGGTAATAAGGATGTACAGCTGTCAAAATGAGAACATGAACACAATATGAATGATGATTAATGACGTTTTTTGGTTAATCACATTTCGGGGGATGTAAGGAGCCGGCCAGCATAAGTTTGAAGGGCAGCAGAATGTTCATTTTGTTAATTAGAATTCCATTACTTTGAAAAGGGATAGTCCCGGTGAATACGAAGTAAAAAAACATCTTGAGTTTATTGTCAGAACTTCCCAAGTTTGTTGAAGTAAGTTCTTGAATCATTTAAGTCTTGGGTCGTGTTTAGTGATAGTTTAAGCCACGGAACAACTTACATAAATGCCGAGGAAGCAGTCTTGAAAGATGACGCGACAGGACCAAGCGTTACAGAATTTTTGTTATCAACTTTCGAGCAATTTAAGCAGGTATTAGGTTTTTTATATAAAGAACCTGCCCATATGGTTGACAGTGTATCTTAGCAAGATCTGTTGTGTCTTCGGTCTGCTTGGCCTAATAGGTCTACTACCTTCCTAATGAAGGCGTGGATTTCAATAGTAGCCGAGTTTGTAAAGTCCGCTATCGAACAGAATTTCCTACGAAGAATCCGCCTACGTAGCCAGTATAGTGGCAGACATTTACAGAGAATGTGCTCAGAGGTTTCTTCCTCTTCCAAACAGAACCGACAGTCTGTATCTGAACAAAGGTTTCGTTTTTTTTTTTTTTTTTATAATCCACACGCGGATCAAGGGAATATGAATACCCTTTTAATGTTATACACACATCGCGAGCGAGGTACAGTGGCTTGAAACTCAGGTATCGTTAGATTTCATTAGCGTCCAGGCTAGCTGGGGACATTTGTGGTGTTTTATCATTGCTATATAATTCACAGGAATTTTTTTGAATCTCCTGATGTCATAATCAGTGTCAGCTCAATCAACTCTTCAAGCCATGACACTCTACTGCCAGTTTTATGTCTTCGCAGTAGAGTCGCCATAAGCTTTCACAGTTGATCGATTTTATTTATGTATTTAAGAAATAAATGTTTTTCTGACATCAGGAGTTGAACCCAGAATTTTAGCGTGACAAGCGATGCTATTAACCCCTGCACCATGGCCACCCCCTAGTTTATTGAGATGATATCTAAGGCCGGTAAGGAAGTCCACTCGCTTCCTCATGTTCTTCCTGTCAAGGTTTAGAATTTCCTTGTAAGAAAAGGGCTTTATAAGTCCCTTCGGATTGCCTAAGCCCGGTGACATGTTCCCAACGGTCTAGGCGAAGTTGGCGAACTTTAAAGCTTCCATCAGGTGAGTGATGATGTGTTCACGCCTCTACAAAAGATGCCAATAAAGATTGTTTCTACAATTTCCCCGAGAAAATCTTCGGAAATGTTTGGTGGGACCGTCGGAAGACCAGTTCCAAAACCTATCATCTATTTATAGACTTTAACGTATTTCGCGCCAAGTCTAATGTTCGTATTCCTGGAAAATTCATAGAATGTCGATGGGGAATGGTCGGTGGTCCGTCAAAGTCGAAAAGACATTTCTGAGACCTTCAATACCAGTTTTAGACAAGGGGACACACTGTCATACAGTTTCTTTAACCATGTGTTGGAGAAAATAGTGCGAAATTCACAGGGTTTTACTTTTTTTATACAGACGATATTGACATCAGCGGTAGAGCAAAAATACCAGTCACTAGCATTTTCATGAACATCGAATCAGAAACTGCTGATTGTCTGATTGTAAACGAGGATTAAAGAAAGTATATGCTTTCCACGAACATCAAGCCACAAGATCAGATGCTTACGATGAACAACTACAACTTCGAGGTAGTGAAGATGGAATTCGTCTACTTAGGCTGTGCTATCGATTCTGCCAACGATTATCGTTCCAAAAGAAAACGTAATAGTATAGCACAGTAGGTTTAAGGCATTAGCAGTCAACGATTTCACAAGGTTCTATTGAGAATAACTAAGGAGAGATTAGACAAGATTTTCATGATCCCCGTCATGGTGTACAGTCATGGTGTATTGTCAAAATTATATTGGGAGTTCTCGAGAGACAAGAATATTTAAACATTTTTAATCATACGACACCGACCCAGTAGTCAAAGAAACAAGTCTCTCGATTAAGATGGCTAGGTTAGGTGATGCAGTTGATCACCAACGGTCAAGCCTGAAGAATCTTAAATTTCACCTATGACGCATAACGGGCGCAAGTGACCTCAACTAATTCCATGTATGCAACTGGAGACAGCTGTCGACCGCTTCGCCTGTAGAAGTTCGTTAGTCGAAGCAGTGGCTTATATTATCTTTTACTATATCTAGTAGATAGACTTTTAATACAATTCTCAGACATAAATAGTATGCATATACACACCTCCTCGTGAAGCTTCATATCATACCGCCAGCGACCGAGCTTCTAGATGCCTTCAGTTGATTTTAAAACAAGAAAGTGCTAGGATCCGACGGCCTACGGTCGTATTTAGTTGAGGAAACTCTTTCGAAATAGTACAAGATCCACTGGCCAAAGTGAGCAACGACTTGGTGAACCTGTAAGTTTGACATAAGAATCAAAATACAACAGCCAATTGTATGCAGCCGGTTGTAAAGAGATTTTGATTAAGTGAGGACTAAGGTTTAGCCTTGAATTCGACCAGGTGTCGTAGAATATTAACAGAAACGGTCTCAGGCAACGAAGAAAAAATTCAAATTCGGGAGTGGCTATGACAGAGCAGTATGTATTGCTGGCGCGGATCATTCAGGCAATGAGTTAGTCAACTGCAGAGTACCTCCATCCGAAGTTGATGATTCTACACATTGACCGAAAAGTAGGGGAAATTGTGTAACAAGTTCTATTTTACTAAGTGAAACTTACAAGCCAACACGAAAGACATCGAATCAAAATTAGATAACCTTCAACTCGAGATAGCAGACTAGACTAACTACATATATGTTCTAATTCCAGGAGGTATGAAACGAATGAATAAACGGAAACTTAAAGCTAAAGCTAAGTAAAGGGGCACAGTGAGCGCCGAATCCCACCCAATACCTAGTGGTGAGGTTCCGTGTGGAGTTTAATTCTCGAGAGTGCTCAGAAGATTATGAAGGGAGCTCACTTTTCACACAACTTGAAATTGGAATTTTAAAGATTCTCGGGGAAAATTTTTAAGGGAGCTCGCCATACCTTAGAGTGAGCTAAACTCACTAAACTGGTTTCGGGCGTAGTGTGATAGGAGAAAAGATGATGTTTTGAGGCTAAAAATCTCAGAAGATGGTGGAGAAGGACTCGCTAGTGTCATTAGAAATGTATCTTAATCGCGATCTTGAACAAATCAATAATCACTCCTTGTTATCAAAAACCGAAAAGAAACCCATTAAAGAGAAATGTATGTATGTTCATATGTAGGTATAACTAATAATCTTTTGAAAATTGGATTTCAAATCAACGGTATCCTTTTGTTTGACACTCAACTTCTTTAACCCATTTAACGCACCTTTGCTGCAAGAATTAATTCACAACTTCGGTTAAAGAGAACTGCACCAGGTGAGAAACCAAATTCAGGAACAAATAAATTGTGTTTGAGGGTATACTCACTGCCAGGAAATCTTGGTGGAAATATTCGACCGTGACGGCTCAGCAGCCATGGATACAGCGGGTAGCTATCTCTGATTATTCCGCCACCGAATTGTGGATGTGAAGCTGGATGAAACATAACTCCAGGTCCAGCCTGTCCATGTTGATGGGCCAACGCTGCAGCCATTTGGAATTGAGCGGCCAGAAAATGAGGATTCGGTGTTCCGTGGTGAGGTAATCTCAGAATGCCGGCATCTGGATTGTTTATATATCCCGGTGGAAGCGACGGATGCAACGGTTGTGGATTTGATTTATTCATATCGTTCTGGGGCTGCAGGGGAAACGGTCGAACTAGTCCAGCAGGTAGGCCGCCTACAACCATTGGTCTGCCATTTAAAGCGCCAGCTGCCGCACGAGGTACGGACCCAGGTGACGTTGCTGCTGGTGGTGACGATGAGTTAACACTCCGCTTGTCATTGTTTCCTTCGATTGGTCTGAAATCCTCACCATTTCTTAATTCTAACGGATGTTGCGGCTGTCGTTGATGAGGTATTTGGCAATGGCCTTCACTGCTGTTGGAGCTCAAAGGCCGTTCCGGAGGACTGTCACATCGCACTGATGTCGGTGACGGAGACGTTGGTGCATCACCCACTATCGAGTCTATGCTAAAAGCAATTTTTGGCTTTGTTGACGACGGAAAGTTGTTGCCGCTGACAAAAGGATTTGTGACCGTTGCCATTGGCACTATGACACGCTGTTGACCGCAAGTGACCATTTAGGGAGGACAATAGATGATTTACGTATTCGCGAGTCGTTCAAAATTTCCTTCACTTGTCAACTTGACAAAATTTGGCATCGAATTCACAAACTACTATGACTTGTTAAGTACTCGCGAGTGAAAAAAAAGATAAAACTTATAACTTCTACACTACTAAAGACAGGACTTCTGAATGTGCACTTTATTTCCATTTGACAGATGTCAAAATCCCAACAACACGACAAACGACACAATAGCGGCGGCAACTTGAAAATTATCACCGCGAGCGAGTATCTACAAAATCGTGGCTGCACTGTGTCCTACAAGCACAACACTACCGAACGTCAAGCACACAGTGAAAATCACCGGCATTCGATTGTGAGTTCCCATCGAACACATGCACAGCTTAACCACCTCAGATTTGAGGTTGTATGCGACCGTACATAGCAGATTATTCAGCCAGACAGCTGGGCGCAGCACACAGTCGCACACCGCTGCAGAGAGAAGAACAGAAAACTTGAAATCGTGGAAACCTGATTTCCAGACTGATGAACACAGCACCACCATGCGAATAGGAGGAACTGACCAAAAATTTTGCTACGAAAAGGCGGTCCCAGCCGCCATCGGATGTTTGCAACACGCTGCTGTTGCGCCCCCTTACGAGCAATTCAAATCCAAAGACAATAATCACCTTGTTCGGTGCAATTGGGCAATTAAGCCGCGTTGCACACCACCCGTTTAAAGTAAACACAACCTGTATACAATAGCACTGCCACCGACTCAGCATTGATGGAGTGTGGAGACATTGTTGCTACTAACAATGAGAGGCTGACGTTACCAGGTGAGTGTAGAGGATGCGCTAATTTCAAACAAGAAAAGGTCGAAACTAGTTTTACAATTGATATACATGCTATGCATATTGCAATTGAAATTAAAAAGTAAATTGTTGCTTTTTTGTACTTTTGACATTTGTGTGACATTTGAATCTGTATTTGCATGAGCATCAATTACTTTGTCAGCTAAACGAATTGCTTTAACCTCAATGCCTGAAAAATGATCTTAACCGTTGTCTGTCACTTTACGAGACATAAGAGTGGGAAGCGTTGGCAAATTTGTTTGAAATAGGATACCGATTGAACGTTATCGCTACTGCCAAGTAATTTTAATGAAATTTTTAAATTTTGCAATGCTTTACAGGCAATTGTCGTTGATGAACAGACTAAGGGTTACGAAACAAGATCGTGAAACTCTAAGGTATGATTGTATGCTTAATTTTGTTGAAATAAAAGAGCAAGAGCTTCAAATGAAATTTCTAGTTTGGTATAGTCTAAATTCGTATTGTATGTTGTCAGTAAACCTCTACGGAAAAATACCAAAAGGCAATGCAGTTTGAATTGCTTGAACGAGGCAGAACTCCCAGACCAATTCCACTGGAAGTATCCGGCTGTCGCCAGAACCAAGTATCGCATATTAGGATAATCCTTCTTTATCGACCCCAATAATCTTTCGGGGGAAAATATCTCTAATATATTATCCCTGCTCAAGTTCTCAAACTGAATATAAGAACCAAACAACCAACCTCATGCTTTCGTCAATTAGGTTTCCAAGAGTCATGTTATCAAAACGAGAACCTAGCTGATGTGTTCCAAAACTCAATGACTTTGGATTAATTGACATTGGCTTGAGTACCCAAGAAAACATACAATACAACCGTCTGCTGGACTGCACATAAAGATAAATAGGCCTGATGCGGGGAACAGAAACTTCAGGTGAAGAAGATGGGTCTTCTAGAAGCTCTTTCTAAGAAGCTGTGTATCTGTTGGGCGAGTGTCCAGAACCGCCTAACAGATAATTTATATTTTTGGCTGTGAACGATTAGCGATACACATGTCTTTCAGATAATTGGTGGCGTTAGCACAAGCAATCGCAATCAGAGAAGAATTGCAGAGAAAGCCATCTACGATTCATGGTAGACAGACGAAAGTAGTATATGTAGGTAGCTGGTAGATACAGACGCTTTAAGTGAATTAGTGTACGTGAAACCGTGACCATTCCAAGTTAACAATTTGCAAAATTTGAATGTCAATCTAAAGCAACCTTCCTAGTGCGTAATCGTCGCTTGGCTATCCGTGAAAATATTAATATTGAAATTAGATTACATTACATTCCAACCACTACAAGGCTTCCCTGATAGCCACTATTTCTATTCAAAATATGCTACAGTGTATTAAATTCCTAAGCGAGCTGACACTGGCTCGAGAAGGCAGTAAGAACTGTAGGTCTCTTACGAAATTAATTAGACAGAAATGTTGCACGTTTCTAAGTGGGAACCCGAGACACAAGACATGCTTGGCAATCTCTTTATCTTCTTAACAAAATCGACTTAGATCGGAAGGAACTTTGGTCAGTTCTTTGATTTTCCTTCGCAATATTAATATTCCCATCTGGCAATGCCCTTCAATCATTTGACGTCGGATTTCAAAGCCAATGATCGTTTTATTTATCAACAAATGACACTTCTTAAATCTGCCATTCCACATCCACAATTCAACTAATCGGCGACTCACACAACCCCATCACATCACGCACAACACTTCCAGAGAGATTTCACTGGATTGCCTGCGCAGGTCACCCGATTGGCTACAAAGCAGCCACACGGCGGGTGTGAGGCCACGCCTGTTTCTTCGGTTTTATGTACTTTTCATTCTGCTGTTCCACAACGGGGAACAAGGACAGATAAATACAAAATCGCCTGCGAGGGAGAGTTCCTATGCATGTGTAACTGTGTGAGTGTGCTTTGCTAAAACTTCAAATCATTTGGAAAATTGTCATTTGGAAGCCGGTTAGCGGTTAAGTTTCTAGTCAGTGAGTTGGAAAAATTGCCACTGCCATCGGCCTCTGCAAGTGCGAGGAGTAACAATGAGATTAGGAAGGAAAGAAATAGCTCGCTAACCGGCCTCGTTAGCATTTTATTAATTCCACTTTGGTAAATCGTTCGTTCATTCCTGTCTTCCCCTTGGATAGTGCGTCACGGTAAAACAAACCAAATGCAGCGAATGGGTGTCAATTAGCAGATTAAACCGTTGATTGCGAACCTGTGAATGCGGCGCGGAAGAAGTATGAATGCGAGAGCGAGAGAGAGAAAGAGGGGGAAGTATGTTCAATTCCAAGATGGAGTCTTCGAACAATTTGTGATTATTCGACCAGTTGTTCGTTTATACCAGTTGGGTGCAGATTCATATCAAAATGGTGGAGGTGGTGGAGAAGTGGTGCTATCGTCGTTTTGTTCGCTTTTTTTTCCTCCCGTTCTTTGTTGACACAGCTAATTGGAATTATTTGCTCAACAAATGAGCGTCTGGTGGTTCTGGTCCAATTAAAGTGGAATCGTTGCGAGCTGGGCATGGAGGGTTGTGTTTATTTAGTGAGGTTGATTGCCGCATCAAGTTTATGGGGGATGTGGGGTATTTACCGAGGGATTTGTCACATTTAAGGGTTTAATTGAACGACATTGAAAGAAAGGGGTGGGAAATTGTTGGATATTGTCCTTTTTTTTGTGTGGAAACATGGCTTATGCAATTTTTTGGCAAAAAGGGCACTGTCAGGAAATGGGTGATTTTTGCTAAAAAAAAAAACTAGGTAAGAGGCATGCAACTTATTTTAGAAAAGTCCTCTACAAAACCAACCTTAATTCCTTCTGCCAAGAATATCATTTTTTATTTTGAAGATCAGATCTGAAATAGGAACTGTCGTACATTATGTGCGCTACAAGTTTAAGCGAAATGAACTCACCGCAGGATATGGCAAAGAAATCGGGAAAAATATAGCAACGCAACAATGGACCACCTTTGTGTATACTTAACTGAATCAGTTGTAATAAAGTAGGTTGAACAAAGAAGGTCTGACCTCGAAGGATATCCACACCATATAATCCGCGTTAGATCGCTATAAAATTTAGGAAAATCCTTTACTGCAATGTTTACAGCATAGAACACCACTACCTATCTAAACACCGCATCTGACATAGAATAGGGTAAAAACAAAAGCTGGCGCCACAGCTCGGGTTCAGCCAAGGCCCCGCTTTTCGCAACCATTGCTCATTCATGTTGTGCGCGTTACAGTTTTCGCAATGAATGGAAGGACCTACAATTTATTGCCAACTCCGAGCGGACAAGTAATACTTTCGCTGGTTTGTCATTCCCCACGAGAGGTGGTGCTGCTAAAAATGTTTCGGTGTACATGGCCGGGGCTTGAACTCACGCACCTCGCATAGCAGTCGGACCCACTAACCACTGGTTGTCTAAAAATACCTGACAACGAATCGAAGGGCGAAAGCAACATAAAATTCGCATTGTAGTTATCCATGTAGAAGGAAGAAGTGAAGTGGAACCCTAGTATCATATAAAATGAAAGAAGTCCAGCGGAGAGTGCGCAGTAATAAAAGAATTTACATCAACTCGCTTGCTGAACAAACTGTAAAAGCTGCAAGCGAATCATTAAAGAGCTGACAGCTGGTCATAGCGTCATAGGTTATGTCAACACCCAGTGAAAATTTTAAGTGGTATTCTGCTAGTTTCGGTTGAGAACCAGCTAAAAAGAACATGGAATGAGTATTTCTCTATCCTCCCAAAATTGGAACGAGGTCTTCGATATTTAAAATCAGAGCTCGAAAATAACTCTCAACCTTTATTTTCATTTGGTTTATCACTGAGAGATATTGCATTGGGCACTGACATTGAGGTCTTGCTCCGAGCTATATTTATATATACTCACCTTTTCGCTCTTCGCTTGAGAGATATTTTTTAATTCCAAATATATCACTCGTCTGTTGACTTTTTTTATAAAAATTAAATGGAAATGATCAACCTAAAACCTCTTTCGTCAAGAATAAATCAAAAGTCTTCATATATAGAATTCAATTGCTGTGTTCATTTCACATATACATATGTATGAATTATCAATTTAGAAGAACTTTGTTAGACAAGTGTTTACCGATGACTAATCAAATCACTAATCGGCAATTCGGCATGCATTGCTTGCTAACTAAGCGCCAATGCTAAATGAGATTTATTTTTTTCTCTCAGTGATATCTGTCATTGGTTGACCAGAACCTAAAAAAAAGTAAAGTAAAGTAAAGGTTTCACTTGGACCAAGAGTGAAAAAAGTACAGTGATGCAAATCGGTTATTAAGTGACCTTATTTCAAAATCTCAACAACAGAGAGTAATTTGAAAACCTTTGAAAAGGTTGAGAGTTATTTTCGAGCTCTGTTTAAAATTGCCACATACGCATTACCCAACCCCACCCCAGTGAAGAAGAGATATTCACCGCAACTAGCTCGAAAGTAAACAGGCGGTCGGGTTGGGCGATATTCCTGCCAAATGGTATAAAACCTCCCCAACAATTTCAGCAGATATTTGGCTCAAGAGAGTGGAGGAGAGGAATTATTGCCAAGCTCCCTAATACAGGCCAGAACTGGAGGAGTATATGCATGATTCCCGCAGTTCAAGGATAGTAGCAGTTCTATCGCATCGAAGAACATCTCGTGAGTAGTTTAAATAGCGAATAAACTATGCGGCCCAATTTCTTCTGCGTAGACCACATCAACAACCCTCGGATCATCATAGAAGTGTCGAGTATGTACATATATGTAGATCGCCGATGTACCTTGGTTTCGAAAAGGCGTTTGATACTTTTCACAGAAAGTTCATTTGGCATACCTTATAAGAGGAAAGATATTCTAGAGAAACTCCTTGCTATCGCAAGAGCAAGCTACGAAGGCGCAAAATATCATGCGGTTAACTGGAGTAGGCTGTCGAAGGACTTTAAGATTCGGAGTAGTGTCCGTTAAAGGTGTGTGCCAATGGGTAGACGTCCCCTGAGTATGCCCAGGATGAAATGGTTGGAACAAGCCCGAAATCTTTCTCCTACCAGTAAGGGGAAATCTCCTGATATTTTAGAGTCGATTGCGGAAGATCAAGAGTTATGGCGGCTCGAATTATGATGATGATAATGATGATGATGACGATGACAATTATTTCCTATGGTGATGCCTTAGAGATATTCTATACGATTATATGAAAATGCACGTAAGTGCCAATAGACCAGCCTCAGGTTCTGGAAAGGCGACGATGGTAGCCAGCCAACCCATGCAATGAAATCCTGCAAACCCCCGAAAAGTTGGAGGGAACTAACGCACATCGCCAGGAATGAAACAGGATAGTACTTATGAGTGGTAGACGACTTAAGAACCATACGGAACCATAGAGCCTAAGTAGGTAAGTGACTTTCTGTCACAATTGTTGATTTCTGAACAAGAGATGTTTGGGCATAACCAGGCTTTTCTGAGCCTTTAATGATATTTTTTTGCGGACAAAGCCTTAAAATAAAGATAAAATTTCCAGTCATGAGCCCCCAAACAGACAATAACCCCATTCAGACAGTGGTATTCTGCGACATATGCTCAACCTCAAGTTATCGCATCTTTATCCTTAGAAGCACTGTCAACACATGCAAACATTTAAAGTTAAGGATCTGTCATCGCTGGTCTGGTGACAGCTTTTGTCGACTAGCAAGGTAAATAAAGTTGAGCCCAATAAAATTATTTTATAATATTTACATAAGTTTTTCAACTTGTACTTAGGTTAGGTACAACATTGTAAAATATTCGTTAATACTAGGATCAATTTAATCCTCAGTCAACTCCTTACATTACTCTATATGTACATGATGTCTTAATGTCTGACTAATTCATAAAATCTGTCGTCTAATTTAGCGAAACCTGGGAAACCTTAAACATCGATCGTAAACGCCTCCCAACGAGCCCGTACTCTTCATCGGTAGCATTACAAATATTTTCCTTTATTACTCTCATCTGACTTTATAATTCGAAGAAATAACGAAACCCAGATGCACTAAGCCATGCTTGTCACTCGCTAAACGATCCGCAAATTCGCAGATCACTGAAAATTCCCTCGAAAAACAAACACAGGCTTGTGCCGATAAAAACTGTAAATGAGTTTCCTTCAGAGGAAATGGTGGGAACAGAGTGATTCACAGGTACCTGTAATCCTCTGATCCTCAATCCAATTATCGATGGTTCTTAATGTACCCGCCAAAGGCTTCAATTGCGAATGCAAATCCGCACCTTTACAACCATCAACGCCTCCGCCCTAAAGGGACTGAATCCATCATAAGCCATTCTGGACAATGCACAATGAAAGCGTAAGGAGCTGTCCAGCTAGAAGGCGTGACGAAACAAAATGGCAGCGATCCGAAACAGCTATAGAGAGGAGAGCAAACAGATTATTAGTGCGGTATTACCTTAGTCGATCACAATTAGCTTCCCAGCCGACCGCGCTGAACTACTCGCGGCGCGACCATGTCTAATTGCGGACACACCGATACCTGGCTCTCTATCTTTCACCCGTGGTGAGGGCAGATTAAATCGACAATTTCTCGCAGATTATGGTGGCCATTGTCGTTGTGATCGTCCGTTCGGTCCCACATGGATTTTTCACTCCGAAATCTCCAGGATTAGGCTAAACGTGAAAATATTTTTTAAATGCAAATCAGCAAAACACTCCGATGACCCAGAGCCAGAGTGTGGTAAGCTTGGTTAAATTAAAAACCCCACCCTGGCCCAACATCGCGGTTGACACCCGAGACGATCATAAAATATAAAAATGTTTGCATAATGGGGACATCACACCGAAATCTGCCGGTCAGTCGACGGCGACCACACCCGGTGCGCGGACTGTTGACGTGCGAATTTGTCACCTCTGCGGATCTGCATTCAAATTATCCAATCATTTGGGCAGAGCGAGGGGCTCACACCTCGTTATTAGCGGGAATATCGCAACTTAAGTACGTTTAAAAACGTGTTTAGACCACACTTTGTGGACCATTACTTTCAGAGTGAATATTTTGACTGGCGGGCCTTGGGCTCGAGTCCTGAATTTATTTTATGATTCCAATGAAATTCCTCATTTGACGTTTAAATGTGAATAAATTAGTTTAGTATGGGTTGTCTGCCTTGAAATGTTTATTAATTCATTAAGTCCAGTGCGGGTGGGGAGAAATTTATTTGATTGGTGTCTCAAGGTGATCAATAACTTGATTTATCAGCAGTTGGCACGTTGGCGCCAAAAATCTACTTTGATGCGTTTTCTAGAGTAACCTTGTTGTTTCTGCAAGACTTGACACGGAGGACTTGGAAGGATATTACGGATGATAAAGCTCTTAGCTCTATTCGTAGCAATTTACAGGGAAATGTTCTTTTGAAGTTTTACTTCTTCTGTTGCGACATGTTAACAATTTGGAACGTAAGGTAGAGGAAAAGCTAAGGAGAGCGTGCTAGGGTAGAAAAAGGAGGCATATCTAATGAAAATGGTAGTTTTTGCAGGAAACAATCAGAATACTTGAAAATATCGATGGCCAACTACTTACCGACATTGACATACGATAAGGTCGCTCTACTTAGAAAGACGAAAAGAGAACTTTGCTGAAGTTGTAACGCTCATGCGTATCGGGTCGAAGAAAGTGGTGAAGTGTGAGAGGAGAGTGGCTTACGATGACTACCTTTTTGTCTGAGTTGGGTTTTTAAAGATCCAATCCAACAAAGGAAGTAGTTCAGTGGTTAGTGCGTTAGATTGCTGCAAGAGGTGTGTGGGTTCAAGTATCAGCAATATCAACGGGACATTTTTTGCACACCATCACTCAGTGGGAAGTGACAAACTACCGAGAGTATAATTCATCATGAAGAAGCTTCTCAATTCGCTGGCCTCAGCGGTGTAGACATGGCTATGTTATAGGTATTTTTCCTTGTTTTACTTTTCTTGGGAGCAGAGGGCTTCAGTATGAAGTCTTCATCGTATCAACGCTTGTGCCATTTGCGCTGCATTGTTAGATTAAATGTCACAATTGTCTTATTCTTTTCGTCTCCAGGTGTAATTGGGACATCCTCATCTGTAGATCTTTGAGGACTCCTTTTGAGTGTCGCCCTTGTGACCTTCGCCATAGGCCTTTCGCTTCTTCATTTGTTTATATATGGGTTTTTCTGCTGTTCTTATTTTTAAATAACCGAGACTTGTTAGTGCTGACGGACGCTCACCTTTGGCTTATTATTAATTTCTAGTACTTATTGGCGAAAGTCTATAACAAGAATTTTGTGTTTAGAGTTCGTAGCACGTGGGCGAGAGGTGTCCTTCCTTCGATTGCGCGAAGGTCTTCAAAGATCCGAATGAGGAACGATGATGATGATGATGATGACATGATGACTTTTGATTCTTACTCTTGAACAAAATGTTTCGGGATATGAACAGGGCTTGACATTACTATACACTAGAAATCGTTTGCACCCACTCTCGAAATGATGTCTGTGTGTGTGTGTGATCATATTTTTCGCCGACGATATCTGGACAACGAAACAACGTAGGACCATGAGGTTTTTTTTGTTTTATTTGCCAGCGTGAAAATTAGAGCTGATAAGATTTTGGGCACAATCGGTCCAGCAGATGCTGAGGAAATTTAAGAAATGTTTTCTATCAAGTTCGCGCAACAACTCTTTGTGGAACAATTAACCAGTGTGTTTTCGAATTTTCTGCTTTCGATGAATGTTTTCTTTAATTATTAAATAAATAATAATATTTTTGATATAACACAATATGAGGTGGGAAGTACAGGACTGGCTCCCCATTATACGTCTGACTAATGCACCCAAAAATGCAACAATTAGAGTACATTGTGGCTAGTGAAATGCTCCGAACTTGGTAGAAGGTCTCCAAAGAGCGAGTTTCATAACAAGGAAATTCCAAAACTGTTTGGGAATACATTTTAAATGGGCGACAATTGTATAGCCAGCCAAACCGCGCAATGGAGTCTGCTTATCACAGACGAATCAAGCGTTGGTCGTCCAAGAAAATTACAGCAGAGATCGTTTAAACAGTTGATGTTGAAAACTGACTTCGGCACATCGACAGGAAGTGAACTCGATGACCTAAACGCATTGGAAACGTCGGTAGAAACCATAGAGGGACATCACACTTGGCCCCATCATCTTATCAGTACCAGACCAGATCAGAATTTTTTTTGAATATTTCGTATAATCCAACAGTATAGATCAGATGCAACCGTCTGACCAATAATTCGCTGTGGATGAGGTCGCTAAAATCCTACGAAATGGACGGCATATTTTATCAACGCACTGGGGCTTGGGTTGCAGGTAGTTGTTGGAAGATCTGACCGATAGAAATTTTCTGATTCAATTTCTTTTTACTAAACTCACGTTTACTTGCAGACAAATCCAAGATTCTTTAAAAGATTTTATAAATCTGTATGTGCCGTCATAAAGTGGTTATTTAGCCACAACGCTCCTTGGGCACATCATTACCAAAGATCCTCGTACGGTCGTTGACCGTGAGAACACCAAATTCCTTCATGTGACATGCAAATCTTCATCACTGAATAGTATTCGACTCTCTACACAGAAGTCGCACATACACTGTGGGAACTACAGATTCTCCGTGTGCTAATTGGAAGTTTTTAATCACAAACCTAACCACAACTGACATGGGATCTTTGTTCTTTGAAACCCGCACACTGAACTTGTAAATCAAATTCATCTTCAAAAACAAATTACAAAAATCATTTCCAACATTTATCTTAATTTTCACAGATTTCCCCTCAGAAAAAGAAGAAACACAATTAATTGATAGTCTCCAACACTCGCTGCCATTCCCATCGAAAGCGTTTCTCTATTTTTAGCCGTTCAAGCGCGCACATCAGCCAGGATGCTGCTATCTCCTTGTCATCACCATTCGACCGAACTGCATCTGCAGATTGAGGTAATGATCGGCGCGTTTAAGTGCAGATATCATCACTGCGCACTCATTGCACTAGTATTTCCCCCATTGACTCCGGGTTTCAGTTAATTGACTTCTCCATTCCTAGGGACCATACAACAGGGTGCTGACAAGCACCCCACTTCACACATTCAGCCGAAAAAGGAAAACCTCTTAGTTAACAACACGAAATCGTTTTGCGGCAATTAATGTTAACAAGGAGCCAATGGAGCAGATGGAACTCCCGGCGCCGCACCCTGTGCACCATTTTCCCGAAACGCCAACGAAAATGAATTGTTTTCGGGAGAGTTTTTTCCCGGTCGCGATTGTGTATTTCATATTCGGTTCGTTTTCCGGGAGTGGCTGTGCCATCGCTGCACAATTGATGATGAGTGGATAAATTAATGAGGAGCGATTTGTCTGTCTCCTCCTAGCGCCGAAGAGATTCTCTCCAGCAATTTGGCTAAGTGGCGAGTGCTTTTAATGATTTTCCATAATTTTCTTCAATTTTATGGGCACATTTTCACAGATTTCCGTTTGATGGATGAACAGTAAAAAAAATTCAGTGAATGCTCGTTGAAATCTGTTGGGGGAAACATTAGTTTTGAGTTTGTGCTAACAATGCGAAGATGATTTGTTTCACGATGAAATGATTTTGTTTATGGGTTTTCAAGCGTTGCCCCCAAATTTGTGATACAAATAGGTGGCTACATCTATATAAATAAAAAATATGGAAGAAATGGTGTCTTAAAAAAGAGCAGATTCTAGAAAACTGGACAAACGATCTTGGTTTGAGTTTCAAAAGATGATCTATGTATGTATTTACAATTAAAGGAAATTATTATATTCCACATTCATCTAGCGTCTTTTAACCAGCAATTCGGTAGGCGCGTCGAAATACTTGACATAAAATTACACCTCGACAAAACATAGCTACCTTTAGCGATAGCCAAGACTGTAGATTTATCTACCACATCCCTTAAACTGGTGGAAGAGTGTAGAAATGGGCTCGCCCGGTTGCGAGGAGCGGTCGGATCAGAACCATTCTTCCCTGAGTTCCGGGTTGCATTAGCATACAGGTGAATGAGTCGACTGACAAACTGGTCAGGCGTGGATTAGTTGTTTACAGATCCATTGTGAAAGAAGTTTATACTTAGAAGGGAACTGTAAAAGGAAAATCTGCTCACACCTTCTATCAAAGATGAATGCTTGGTGGAACAATTTAAATGGATGTGTCACATTCAACAAAATGCGGCCATCGCACAATAAAACACTAGAATCTTGAAACACAGAGAACTTTTCCGAATATATCCGGACGATCTAACGACTGAAACCTTAGTGGACTAAAGCCATCATCATCTCAAGCATGCTTTTGATGCTTTTTCCTTTAAAAAACGAGTTAGCAGATTTCGTTAGGGTTGTGGCGATCTACACTGAGACTAATGTGGAGACGTAGACAGGTTGAAGAGGTAGCGTTAGAGAGTAAAGTGCCCCCGCACTCGGATTGTGTTTCTTTTAGTGGGTTTTTTTTCAGTTCCTGTGGGAAAAAGAAAAAAAGAAGAAAAGCAGTGGGTTAAAAAATTCGCGTCCTTAAATCATCCCGATTCCAGCATGCAATGGTAATTAGTGATTCGGCAGCATCTTCATCCAAGGGGTGGCCTGGTGTAGTGGTTGGCATCATAGCTTGTCACGCTGAAGGTTTCGGTTTCAACTCCTGATGTCAAGAAACATTTATTATTATTTCTGAAAGTAACGAGAATCGGTCAACTGTGTAAGCTGATGTCAACTCTACTGAAGAGGGATAACATTGGCAGAGATTGGTTTCGGTGCTTGAAGAGTTGATCGCACTGATAATGATGATGACATTAGGAGGGTGAAAACCGTTACCGTGAGTTTAAGAAATGGCAGAACGAATGTCACCAGTTAGTCTGAAAACCACCTTCGGACGCCATTGAAATCTGACACCACCTGAATTACGAACAAGTCACTTGCGGTGTGTGGTACATTCTGCCTGACAGTGGGATTTTGTTTTTCGTCGTCATTATACGACGCTCTTTGGAGCAAATTGTTTATACTAGCCGTGGCGCTGGCCAATCAGCACCACCCCCAATTTGAAGGGCCGCCTCCTTAAGTGTGCGTCTAGAATGAAGACCTAGAGAAAACAGTCCTTATTAGCCAGAATCTCGAATTTGCTAAAGTTGCCCATATAAGGGGCTTACTTAGTAGTTTGTTTGAACGCCACCGCTGATTCCATCAGGGGAATATTTTCGCTGCCATCCGGATTCAAGCAAACGCTACTTCCCGGTCTTTCTTTGGGTACCATCAACAACTTTCTAATGGGGTTCAGACCCAATTTTTAGTTGAGTTACTATGCACCCCCATATGTTGAGAGCCCTTGGACAGCAGCAGCAACAATTGCCAGCTATATATTTTTAGAAGCATGTGTCACTATGATATGTCAATGTACTGACCATGAATGACATGCCAACCTACAATAATGAACCTCTGCGGGTGGCAGGCTTACACGGGAAATAGGCTAAAGATTTTTAGCATCGCCAAACAGACACTTTACCGCTGAAGTCTCTCGCCTTTCTTCATTTAAGTCTTCAATGTCTTCACAATTCTATAATTGGGTAACGTAACTTTCTTTCTGTTAATTCTTGCCCTGCATGTTACCGGCTCAGAAGCAACTAACCAGACTGTATCCAATCCACCTTCCTACACACAAACAGTTTGAGATACTCACCTGACTTCACCATACACAAATGTCCATTGCCAATCTCTTTGTTCTTTTTCTCCTTTAGCAATTATAACCGAGGAACATCCACAAATCTAAGTACAGAACAGAACGGATAAATTGTAAGAAACGCCAGGCCTCCCAAGGGGAAAATATCTTCCGCGTTAATGTCTATGAACTTGGAGCACAGTTTGTTGGGATTTATGTTCTCGTTCCCCATAAAACAAGTGCACAAACCTTTCTGTCACTTAACAGTTGTTCACACACACGAACACAGACGCACGTACACACAATCCAATTGCCCAATGGACCAGCATATCCTTGGCCAGATCGTGAATTCGATTTGACGATGATTCCCCCAGGTTAAGTTTCGTTTGCTTTGGCAAACAGATTTACGAGCGATCTGTCAATTAGGTATCGAATTACAACTTGTTTAGTGCCCGCAGCAGATACGTATGTACATGGACGTGGAAAGGGTGTGTGCGCGTCTGGGCGCGCTGGGGAGGAAGTTAATTGAAGTTCAACTCGAATGGAAATAAATTCCTCAATTGACTTTCGATGTACGACATGCAGATAACATGCATAAATTGTTGCAAAGTTACAATGAGAATGTCCCCATGGATTCAGGTTTAGATACTTCTCGAATTTTTGCAATTCCCTCTAGAAAAAAAGGGTGAATGTGAGTCAAGACTGCAACTTCCACAGCGTCACTTATTCACGTTCTAAATTGAGCAATTAATTGTGGCGAAATACCCACCTACAACCGTTCAAAACATAATTACTTAATCCGAACTCGACTCGGGTGTAAACTGAGCCAATTTGAGATGCCTTATCTGCGGACCGGCATTAATTGAGACATTTTTCGTTACCGTAAAGAAAAAATAATTAAGTTTGTTTGTTGGTACGCACACGTGCACCCACTCAGATTTTTCAGCGCCGATAACCCAAATGGCTTTCTTCCCGTCTTGTGGTTGATCTGAATCGAGAATCAGAACCTCATTGACTCCAATCAAGAGTTCTGTGTTTGTCTGGCGCGTAGCGTGGGCGTTCGGGTCGTTATAATATCCGCCATTGTCAAGCGTGCGCATACGAAGTGACAGCCACAGAATGACAGTGACATTGCATAAGGTGAAAAGTCATAAAGTGACGAATGTCACCGGTCGTAACCCAACCCCAAGTGAGAGTGTGGAAATTCGATTAACAGGTGATGACGGTTTCTTCTTTGCGTTAATGTAGGAGGAAATGACGCTAATAAAACGCGCTTCGATGACATTTATTTGACAGGCGAACGTCAAATGTCATTGGCTGAGGATCGCCGGCGTGCCCAATTGAAAATTCCACTCACCCGGTAAATGATTTTAATAGCTTTCCTCCTCCAATTGGTGTGGTATGCTGGCAGAAGGTGTCGGAATTTAATTGAGCGCTTTATGGCCCGCGATGAAGGTGTAAATAGTGTGGCAGGTGCGGGCGGATGTCTGACGTTTGTCTTTCCTCGTATTTCCATTTATTAATTTCGGCTATTATCAAATTTGAAACGTGGGGCGTGGTATGCATAAGAATTAGTGCCTCAAATGGTTAATGGCGTAGATAAAGCGAAATTACCCGAAATTAGGTGCGCAAATTTGTGTGCGTGGGTATTTTGCTTAATGTCAGGCTTCGGCTATTGGCTGACGGTAAGATGTGATAAATGTCACGTCGAGTTTTGTAGAGAGATTAGATTTAAGTTTTATATCAATGTTGGCGTGACGGAATCGCGTAAGAGGTAACCAACACGTTCGGTGAATACTGGTGACAACAGTGAGCGCAACAGTGATCACTCCAGAATAATACCCGAGTGCGAATCGAGTTAGGATGATGATTAACTTATCAAAGACAGCTACCCCACCTACCTACCTACCAAAGGACACTTGCCCCGAACCGGTATCCTCGGTTTTGACAATTTGTTGTGGCCAGTATCATCCCCTATTATACGATGGTTCCAGATATCCACGAGTTATAGACACTGAAAGTCATATGTCAGGACATATATAGCAGAAGATAGACCACATGATCTCTGGGAGGAGTAAGACCACAATTGCGACGAACCGCATTACCTAATGTTGGCAGATAAAGCAACAAAGACAACAGCCGCACTGAATGGAATAATGCCAAACATTGGAGGGCGAACATGTAGGAGAAGAGTGCTCGTTATAAGGTGTTTGGCGTCGAATTGAACAACAGCCGAGGACAACATTAATTGACACAAAATTACCCTAAATCTTGAGAACATTTCATACTCCTCTGCTGAGTACCGGGATACATAGACATTCCAGGGAACTGCAAAGCCGCTGAAGTCGCCAAGAATGGAGCTACAATACAGATTCTTCTTAAAAAGGAATCTCGGGGTGCCACTAGCTACATGCGAACTGTTTAAGCTGTTAAAGCTGATTGCTATCTGCATAGCAAATCCAAGATGGACAAATTGCACCTGACATTCCGTTAAGTACGTTCAGTACACGGAGCTACTATAAGTGTCATCACAGGACACTACCACTATAGGCAGACATGCCAGGGCCTTCCTGCAAATAATTTCTGCAGAAGCTGCAGGGACGAGAAAGAGGAGGAGACGATTCTTCATCTCCTTTGCACCTGTTCTGCGCTCTCTCGCAAAAGACGCAACCATTTCGTTACCTTCTTTTTTGATAATCTTGGCGGCCTAGCACAATAAGATGTGGGAAACCTAGTTCGGTTTATTAAAAGCTTCCGCTGTTTCCACGATTAGGAAGGAGAATTCCTCCTCATCAACTATATCGACAGCCTCTTTAACCTAACCCAACCTATCCTTCATCTTTACGTCTTCAAATGTAACTTTAGAGATAGGATCGCTCTAAGAAATCCACAAGAAACATGAGGAGTTTAATGCATGTTCTCTGCTATCAAGTAATGGGTGCTTTAAAGCCCAGGAGACAATCCCCAATGTCCAAGCTGCGCAGTCAGGTTTTACACCAGATAGCTCAGTAATCAAGCAAATGATAGACAAAGAGAAAGGTCGACCAACAGTTAGATAGTGTGACGCCGTCAAGAGCGACAGGAGTGCAGGAACATGTAAGTACGAAAAAACCTAACACTTACGAATGGAACAGTCCTTAAGATAAAGAGTTAGGTCCTTGCTTATTTGTCGGTACGGTATCGTTACCTTGGCCTTCAAAGGTGGAAATCACATCCTAAGCTAAAAAAAACAAAAGAATGTGACCTCAAAGGCCTTGAGAAAATTCTAATAAAAGAGCTTGATTCCGTAGGATGCCTTCTTTCCTCTGAGATGATGTGTATTCCTATTCTGCAGAACGATTTTGGCTCAACGAAGGATGTATTTCCGTATTTTCCCAGCTTATCAGCTTACGTCCTTGGGATCAAAACCAAAGACGTACTCACTATCATTAGAAGGGGCGGAATGGGATAAATATCACCAGATATAGGTTCCTAGATCATCAAAGAAACAACTACCAAGAGTCTATAGCTTCTTGTGGGAGAGAGAAGAATATTCGCAGATCAGATGACGGAGGAGTACTACTTCCTTCTTGGTCTT
Source organism: Matsumyia berberina (assembly GCA_917880715.2). Taxonomy (NCBI): domain Eukaryota; kingdom Metazoa; phylum Arthropoda; class Insecta; order Diptera; family Syrphidae; genus Matsumyia; species Matsumyia berberina. Next base: position 2,331,567 of record OU862872.1, read on the forward strand.
GTTGGTGTCTGGCTTCACCTCACTGCCCCACACACTTAAATATAAAATATCAGCAAGCAAACTAGTGTCCAAATATGTATTCGTAAGTGTTAAACTTATAAGCGCCACAAACGCTCAATGTAGAGTCCAAAAGTATTTTCGTACGTAGTGATTGTGAAAGCAAATTCGTTGCCCCGTCCAAAGTCCGCCAAATGACTACATATCAACTTCAACAGTCGCGTCGTTCGTGCAAATGCGTACTACTAACATAAATACAAGAAAAGCAAATACTACCTAACAATCTAACTGAAGCTAAACGGTTCTACCTCCACCACAGCGACCCACTCTGTCCAGCAATTATGCGCGCTTACTTAGGCCGACAGCTAATTATCAGGAATTTATATTCCGACACCATCGGCCGCATTAATTGGTTAATATGGTGTAAGAAGTGTCAAGACAAAAGGCAGTCGTCGGCTTCCGGCAGTAAGCGCGATAAGCGTCAAGCACTCCAGACCACCCAGGCTAAATGGCTCGCTGTATACGGAACTAGGCACAGACGACTGCGGCGGTGTCTGGCTAGCCAACTTGGGCGGCACGGCGGCTTGCGCAATTAGTTGTTGGCCCAATCAATCGATTACCCAGTCTTTGTGATTGTTTACCTAAATTGTGCGGACAGCAGCGGACGAATATGCAAATCTAAACGACTGTATCTTAATGTGTTGTCGGTTCTGAAGATCACATACGCCGCTAATGGTGGTTATCACGAAATGAGAGCGGCAGATCTTTTGTGACTTGGGTCGGTTTCGGTTCGGTATTTTCATTTCTTCCACAGATTAATAATTGCAGCGACTTCGAGTAAGTAGGGGGGAGGGAGGGGGTTGACTGCGAGTGTGAATAATTAATTGATATGAAGAGAATGAAATTATAGTTGACACAACAACAGTTTTAATGAATGCGACATGTGTTGTTTGTTGTTTGTCGAGGCTGCCAATTATGCAAAAGAGGTCAAAACTTTTGGTCAAGTTTTGTGTCTCATTCAGATTTTAGTCGAAGTGATAGTAAAAAAAAAAAATGTCTGTGGTGACATTCAAATCTAATAGAGGCTAGAATCATTAGTGACACATCTCGTCTATTCAGTGGAGACTCGGAACTTGTTGCTTGCAGAGATTAATCGGGAGGCGGGATCAATGACTATGATTCAGTGTCTCAGTCTTGTTTGTTGTCATTGTCACTGTTAATTGATTCTGTCAGATGCTAAACTGGGTGTGGCGTATGGAGAAAGGTTTCCCAGCACAGATTTGAGTCACAGTTGTGGGAATCAATATGACTAACTGGATTGATTTGAATCTTTGTACTTCTGTGTTTAACTTGAACAAAGTTTTCGAGACTTTATCTGTATCCGACTTTCCCTTTACAACTGACATGGATTGCGAACATCGTTTAGATAATACTGAAAAGTCCGACAATCTCATCTAACCTCAAAGGACTCTTGGTAGTTTTTAAGTTCGGGGTATTGTGTTGGCGTGACACATTCTTAGGACTCAAAATACTGCTTCTGAAATATTTTAAAGTGAAATTCTTCTATGATTGTTAAGGACGAAAATTCTTGGTCTGAACTGCAACCAGCTTTGCGTCCTTAACCTTTATATTTTGACCAGACCAATATAATTCACAGTTTGATCTTTCATTCTAGTGCAAACTTTTCCTTGAAATGAACATAGCATGAGTGTAATGTCCTCTGCAACGCACATATCTGCATACAACTCCTAGCCTTTTGGCATGCTTTCGCAGGAGGCAACGTTCTGATAGGGTTCCTATGACTATTCGTCGCTGCTCCTGGTGAGATTTAAAATGGACATAGTTCCCTTAAAATCTGAAGCAGGCCATAAAGCTTTAGCTAATTTGTGTACACTTATGCTGGATCAGCGCTGTTTGAGTGACCCTATCTCTAATGATTGTCTTTTGCGCGCCCTTAGGCAGCAATACCCCTACCCATATGTGCTTTTATCCTACCTTTCCACGCAAGTTCGTTGCCTTACACACGTTTCGTTACACACGGCACCCAGTATAGTCTGACGCGGTGACAAGTCTAACAAAGCTGGAAGACGTAAGCTACACCTTCATAGATCGACTAAATAATCGCCCAACTGCTTTGAGCGCAAATGGATCACTCTACTAAACCCAACCAGATATTCCAAGCGACTCAACAAACACATTTCAATTTGATGTGACTCATACAAGTAGCACTGTGCATTCTTTACCGCGCCTTCTTTGCCACTTCAAATGCTTACGGTTACACCAATTCAACCTTTTTTTTCTCCGCTTACTTCAAAGCTCCGAAAATAATGTCTGACGGCCAAAAAAAAAAAAAAAGAATCATCTATCGCGGTAGCAGCAGCACTTTAACAAAGCACGACCGACCCACAAGAAAACGGCATCCGAACACATTCGAAATGTCAGGCATTTGACATTTGACAGACATGTGCATCTCGCTGCGCGTTGCTCACTGCGCACACTGTCTAACCCTGAATTTATGCCGACCAAATTAAGAAAAAAATATGAGAGGCGAAAATTTGAAAATATTTACGACTCCAAATGACCATAAATCGCCTGGAATGCGTCCCTTGCACTTTGGCATACACGCCATCTACGTGCACCTTTAGGACCAATTATTATTTCGAAGGTGGTCCTAACCAAAAACACTACGTTAACAACCGAAACGTGACGTAACGATCATTTAACTCACACACAACGCGACACAGCGGTGGCAGTCAAATTCGATATTCACCCGATGACAAACCACCGAAACCAAAACAAATTTCAATTTGGTTCGTCCATTGGATTTGATTTATACTCGGCGATGGACATCAAATGTCATCCATCAAAATATTTTTCGACAGCTGAATGCGAACGATCGAAAAGCCATCGAAGACCCGACCGGCCTGCCAGCAGTCTCAGGGGGCAATTATTATTGTCATTGTGCGCGGCTATACCGCTCCTGAATGCTAATTGGGTGTGGGGTGGCAACACTTGCTCGGTGTGTCCGACCGGGCTAATGGCGTCAAAATGCGACGCTCAGCTACTGTTGGCATTGTGATGCGAGACAGAGACTGCTTAAATGGCCACTTGAATTAACATTATGGATTATGGGCGACTTGGCAGAGCTTATGTGCGGCGGGGGCGATGTGATATTTCTTTGACATTTGAATGGGCCCTCGTTCACGAGCACGGTAGACGGGTGCTGGCTCTGCTGCGCTATTGCTTTGTGCGACTCTACGAATTACACTTGACGCGACGTTAAGTGTTTCTTGTCTCCAAAAATGGAATCTCCACAGATGCCTCACGGTTGACAATTGTAGATCAACGAAAACGAAAAATTATTGTTTTTGGGCTATTTGCGGTGAGACATGTGTACAATATTAACTGAATAATAAATTTGAAGAAAAAAAAAACTATGGTGAACGCAGAGCTACATATCTACTTATGCATGTATGCTTGTATATGTAAATTGGGGAGCGATGCTTAGGAAAAATTGGAACGCAAAAAACTATACATGTGAATGTCTGTAGTTTTGCCTTGGAGAGTGGTCCTCCAAGAAGAGGTACACCTTGGCCGTGCTGGCGGGATTCAGATCATTTAAATCGTTAAAGAAATATTGACCTAAGGTAGCTTTTCTAATATTGGCAAGGGCGGGACTCGTGCAGAGTCCTCGTCTCTGCAGCTCCTGCAGAAATCATTACATGCTATACCCAGGCGTTGAGCATACCTGTCTAGGATGGGCTTAGTGACTGCTACTATGAAGGCTGGGCGATTTTGGAATTGGTTTCAGCAGAAGATCCCCCTAAGACCATTTTGTTGAATTAAAGTAAAGAGCCACAACCAACTACCTATTTTAGACACCAGCTTCCCTACGATTTTTACAATTTTACGTCGTAATGGACATAAATCACGATCATAACAAATAGAACAAGAACAATGGCATTTAGCGTCATGTTTTTGGCCAGCTACAAGACATATATTGCAGCCTTCAAGAGACGTATGATTAGCCAGGCCAAAGAAAGTTGAAAATTTACAAATTTACACTTCTAGCCTACCAAAGAGAAGAAACAGTGCTTATTTGGAGGCGGATTTCTATATTCACTGCAAGACTTAGCAAAAAGTTTTGAAGTTCGAGCGAGTTCCACCCGCACAGAAAAGACATCACATAAACATCATGATGAATAATGATCTCATCACAAATAGGTGCCATCTGTATCCTTAGAATATTTTTAAGATATGCATTGGCGATTTAAATTCTAAACGTTGTCGTTGTTCTGTGGTTCGTGCATTAGACTGCTGACCGAACTATGTATGCTTCGTTTGGTGTCATCACCTTCTTGATGAAGTGACAAACCTCCAAGAGCTTTTTTGTTAAAAAAAACTGTAGGTCCCTTCCAATCGTTTTAAATGTACATATGTATGGACATACATACCAATATCATACACAATTTGAATGAGTAGGAGATGCTACCCCTTAGCCCAATCTGGGCTGTCACGCTTTTTGTACCATATATGTATGGCGGCAGTACAGTGTACTCCCTCATAAGTTGACACCGACGGTTCCGAGAAAATCGTCCGCTTATGAGAGTTGTCCGTAAGGAGAGAGTACACTGTATAGTGGTTTCGAGAAGATCTGAAGCCACCGAACTTAATTTAAGGAAAACCTTTTCCAAACCCTGCAAGAGCTTATAACCCTTTAATACGATAGTCACAGGACGTTAGGGAAGGAATAGAGTCAAACGACTGCGAACACTGATGCCAACTATACTGCAAAGGCATCAAAGGACATAGAAGCGATGAATTGACAAGATTGGGGTCGGCTATGAACATTTGAGAAGCAGAAACATCTGTTATGACAGAATAATAGAGTAAGAAGCTAATTTTTCCTGGTTAGCCAGAGAGAATTGCGTTACCCCTCGGACGCTATGGCCGAAATGAAATAAAGCTAGAACAAGGTGCCTTCTGGCAATCCTGTATCCGCGTGCTCACTGGAGTTATCACACGACTCTGCGCCATGCTCCGCAAGTGGAGAATCGAGTCCAACGATTTATACAGAACCTGCGGAGATAAAGAAGAGCTAGAATCAATCCAACATCTGCCGTGCCACTGGCCTGCTCTGCAAGAACGACGTCTTCACGTCTTATGATTAAGGTGCTTTGCAAGTATAGCAGAGGTAACAGACTTACAGTTGACGGACCTACTCAGATTCTTACTAACTGGTTCACAAAACAGCCAGCAATAGGATAAGTCCTTAGGGACATGGGACAGAACCATATCGGTATTCCCACCGATTGTCTCCGAAAGAAAATGATGAGGCCTATTTATCACACACCCTTCGAAGCCTAACGTAACCTTACCTATAATACTGCCAATAGAATGGTCATGGTTTAAAAAATTAATCAAACCGATTAATTTTGATGATATCAGAAAGTTGGAAGAAAACACCGTGAATTGGAGACAATGGCAACAGTACTAAAAACATTGAGACCTAGTATCTCCTAGTATCTTTCGGACCAATACTCCGCACTCGCACCCTGTGAATAATATCTCAACCCCTTGAGCTTGAGAGGATTATAAAAAAAGATCCGACATTGCGTGTGTTATATGTATGTCTCAACATTTTGTATTTTTATTCTACAACACTGCTTTAAATTTTATTCATCGATCGTATACTTTCGTGACACGTTTTTGCTAATTTCCCGGAAAACATTCGCAAAACAATATTTTTTCTTATAAAAGTATGAGTTGCTGTAAGTTACGAATGCTCCTGAATGTTTGCCACCAAAATTGCGGTGCATGAATTCGGTGAATCGATATTTACTGACGTGCTTCCTTGGAATTAAATTTTTTCAGCTTCTGTTTCGAACATATTTTCACGAAATGAAATGCCCTATAAATATTGGGACCTTTTAAATAAGAAATGCACTTCCAAAGTAGGTGGCAATAATGTTTTTCATAAAAAATTCTCAGAATTGACGATTTCTCTTTTACTGCACATTGTCGAAAAATGACCTGGCGTGAGTTATCAAACTCAACAAATGATTTCATACGCAAAATGATGTCAGTGCATATGTACATATGAATGCAACGTCTGGCATCTTTGCATTAAACCGACTCCTATGATAATAATTTCATCACTTTAAACTCACCGCCGTAGAACTATTTACAATTTAAAAGGTAATTTACATGCATTTCATCTCGAAATTGGCATTTCTAATCCATAATAAGAGTCAGCTCCTGAGATACACCACAAAGAGTTCCGCTTTCTGCACGCTCCCACCCACATTCTGAAGTGCACACTCATGAACATCATCAAAAGGCAATTTAATTCCAAAAAAGGTCCTCAAAAGTTACAATTCTCATATGGACACACAAAAACAACTGCAAAAAACACATCCTTAATCCAACCATTGAAGTCACTGAACATCAAAAACTATCAAAACACTCTTTCCACACACACACACACACACACGCACAAAAGGACCATGAGGTCCTTTTCAAAGAAAAAAAAATCCAATTTCAATCCAATAAAGAAAGGTGCATAAAGTTACAATGCCGATCGGTTTAACTCCTGCGGTGTGTCCAGAATTTCGGGATTTCCAAAATAAAGGACGAAATTCTTCTCACTGCATAATCTCCGAAGCTGAAAATAACTCCAAATTGGCTTAAAATTAAGTCAAGTATGCACTCCTGTGCACCCTTTGTGTGCGTGTAGCCGAGAAAACCCTGAATTCTGTTGGGTGATCTTGATCCTCGGAGCTGCGAGTATTGAGAGGAACTTTTTGACTTTTTGTGTGTGTAATCCTAATGAACTTAAATGATGAAGTTGATTTGAGTTTGCGACTGTTGCGGGTGCAGGATTAACACGGGGAGTACTACTCGTACGAACGATCTTCATTTACGCATCATTGGATTCGTGTTGATTCCGATCTGGGTAATGAAGTCCTTTTGTTTTGATGGATTTGGTGTACGAGTGCAGGTGGTGCTGGAGAGATTTCACATGCTGTTGCATAATTGTTAGGTAGGAAAAGATAAACAAGATCAGGGAGTGTCGGTTAGGTAAGTATTCTGGGAAAGATCGGGTATTTATTTTTTAATTGCGTTTGAGAGTACGAATGGGACCTCTCTCATGGTAGGGTAATTCATTATATAATTGGCGGATGATTTTGTTTTCATAACTTGGTTTGAGGCTGTATTGTCTTTGATTTAAGGATTCTTAGTACTCTACTAAATCAAAACATGAGGATCGTGTCTCCGGACCAAAAAATATGGAGATAGTTGCCCAGAGACTTTCGCTGAGATAAACATCTTTGTTCAACTCATAGATGATGATAGGTGATAGTTTCAGATATCACCCTGGGCATCACAATGGGTCTCTTCTGACCTGAGTGTGGCGCTGGGGGCTTCTTTCCCCTCGCCAACCCATCTACCTAACCTAACCTAGATATCACCTCGACCAACAGACTCTAGACAGCATGCCTCTTCCCTGCCTACGTCTGATAGTAATTAAATTCTGATAGAAGACTTATGTTAGAGTGTGGTTTGGAACTACCCTTAACATTTCCTTAATTGCTTCAACTTTTTTCTTTACTTCTGTAGGAGGTATCACTCTCAGTACATAGACACATTGAAGATAAGAAATCCAAAGAAAACCAGCTAAACATGTTGTAGAGAGAGGCTGAGCACTGCAGTCAAAGTTTCATCCAAATAGACGGTAGAGAGTGCTGATCAAAGAGCTCAACAGGATCCTTTCCGACCTCTTCTAAACGACGTATGCCTAACTTGCGACAGTAAGCTGACGACCGGATTAACTGGGTGAGGTTTGTTGGTTGAGGGCCAGGCTCATCGCGAATTGTAGGGCCACTTAAGTAAGTAAGTAAAGTTTGTTTGCCAAAAGTTAACTAAGGCTAGGGCCACGCACTGAGCGACTGAAAGACGAGCATCTGAGCGACGCAAAAAAATTAAAACATGGAATCGTAGGGCTGTGGCCACGTAGTTGCTAAGCGATGAGCGATTTTTCTGAGCGACAGAGCGACGTCGCTCTGAATTAAATTTTGTTTTAATTTTGTAGTTCATCGCTTAGCGATAAAGTGAAAATGGAGCAAATAATCTTGGAAATTTTGATTTCAACTGTCGACAACGACATTTTCACTACTAATCGCTCGAGTGACGTCGCTCAGTAAAATGCCACTCGTCGCTCTATCGCTCGTCGCTCATCGCTCAATCGCTCAGCCGCGCAGGGCGTTGCCTTAGCCTAAAGGGAAAATCTAACAGCGACAAGCATTCAAAATTTTAAATCAGATTTTTATAGTTTCCTTCATACTATCGCACATTGAAGGAATAAAGGAAACAAGCGAATACTGCTATAAATTGTCATCTACACATGGACATTCAAGTATATATGTATATGTATATGTATACGTATGAATAACGATATAAGTTTGCTGTTTCTGTTTATCTGCAATTTGAAATCGTATCATTTCCTTTAGACACATTTATGTACATATATTCCACTTCCAGACATTGGCAATAAAAATTTGAATGAATTATTATTTGAAAACATTTTATTTTATAAAACAGAAGATTGCTTGGGCATTTACTTTTTTCCATAACGTATTACAAGAGATGGTTTTCTTTTGCATGTCTCATGCATGAGACGGGATAAAAAGGAGGAAAAAAAGTTGGATGGCGATGATTGTCCACAGTGCAAGGCTAGCCAATGTAGTGTCCTTGGAAAAGGAAATCGGGCTTAACCTGGAATATTGATAAACCCTTCTCTAATACAATATTCGTTAAATGTTAAAACAACAACAACAAAATAAAGTCATGAAGGTCGTTCAAAGACAATAAATCAGTTGTGCGGAAAAATATATTGAGAATAAATACCTAACTGGCTTTAAAATGAATGGAAATACGTGAGTGATTTCAGAAAACTTGGAGAATTCGAAGCGTCTTCTGCTTACATTTAAGGCAAGAGTCACAAAAAGCATCAATGACGAACGCTTAAAAAGCAAGTCCGCCTAACTAAATCTAACTCGCCTCTACGCCTAAAACCACCAAAACCTGCATTGACCGACGGCATTACTTTTGAAAGAGCTCTGGACTAGAGTTCCTGGGCCGAAAAGATGGACTCTACACACATCCCAAAACTTAAGTCAATGAGCAGACATACATACATACATACATACTATCCACCTTATCCACTATGAGGGTCACGGGTTTAGGGTGCTTAAGTGGACTCTTCACATTTCCCGATCTTCCGCCATCGACTCTAAATCATCAGGGGCTATCCCCATACGGGTAGAAGTGAGATTTCGGACTAGGTCCAGCCATCTCATCCTAGGCCTACCCAGGGGACGCCTACTCGATGGCACGTACAAATATCCAAAAATATCAGCAAGCCTACCCAAGACCTAAACCCACATGCACAGCCGGTTAAGACAGACTGGTTAGAAGACTGGCATCGGTAAAATAGGCTGCCACAAGAACAACAACAGAGCTGATGAACAGCGGAACAGAGAGACAGCGACTTCTCTAAAAAATTAACGACAAGGAGTGAAGAACCGCATATTTTGAGGTGATTTCGACTGATTTACTTAAGGAAAGATTTAAACAGCATCTTTCAGACAAGCGAAGGAACCACACTAGCATTTTCAGCTCGATGCCGTTTTTTGCATAGTTGTCGCGTGGTTGCCCTGAGCCTACCACTGCTGACAAGGCACGAGTCGCTTAGAACTCAAGGGGTTTCGGTCACATACAAAAGTTTTCTATCCAGATTTATACTTTAAATCTTTGTCTCATTACAGAGTGGGACTCTGATGGGTTTGAACACCAATTCAGATAAATTTCACGCCAGCTCAAAGACGCTCAGTTGTTGGTGCTGTTGAGCTAGACGACCGAGGTTGGAAGCTTGGTGAACGAAGCTTGTTGTGTGGATTACACTCCGCAGTTTGAAGTCGGCGATAAAAACTGTAGATTCCTTCCATCCGTGTGAAAAGCATAACACGTACAATATGAATGATTGCCAGAGTTATCACGCCTATCTTGGCGTGATGTCCTGTAGACTTTGCTTACCAACTCTCCTGCTCGACACGATTCAAGATGTTTAGAAAAATTCCGTTTTATGCCCAGTAGCATGTAGAAATATTCTATGGTGACAATGTCCTTGTCTTTTGTGGAGCATGAGTGCTTAGATAGTTAGGTAGAGGAGACGGTTTAAGAGAACTCAATAAGTAGTAAGATGTGTCTTTTTGCTACAACGACTCGCGTAAACTAATTGATGATGTGTGTTGTTGAAAGAGACAGCCGGGAGTACCTAAATTCAAACTGTGGAGTTTAGAAAAACATAAAATCTCCTATACCTGTCACCGAGATGTCATTGAAGTCCTCAAAGAATGATTGGTTTAGTGCACGCAGTCTGGCTCTTGCTTGTGCCGGACATTAGCAGAAAAAGTGAAAGAGAGTTTCTTTCTCTTTTTCGTTTCCGCAGCTGTGGTAGTGGGAGTTGTATGGAACACCTCGTTTGGCCGCATGGTCTTCAATTGGCCAATGCCCCGTGGCTATCATCGTTATTCTGGCGACATCTGGATGGGTTCTGTTTGGACAATCTTTTATTCTAATCTTGGAGCAGGTCGTTAGCCCACTCCAATGGAGGTTGTCCTTTTGCAGGAAGTGTGAGTGGATTTGGCCTTTAACCGCACCAAGAGGGATGTGGAATCAAGCTGATCCCTGCCAAGTCAATAGCTTTGATAGCAATTGGACTATCTATGAGGACAGCGATGTTCTATTTGTGCGTTTTATCACGCCCGAGTTGAGCGCAAACCTCTCGGATTGCCAGTAGATGCAATTGGAAGACGCTTGCAAAATCCGGCAGGCGGGCGTTATGATCTTGATATTTTCAGTGATTCCGGGTAGACACCGGCACCAACACCGCAGTCCACTCAGAGTGCTTATGGTTAAGACACATACAACATACGAAAAATTCACGTCCGAATAAGTGCTGCTTCTGTCTTTTGTAGAAATTCCCATGCAAGTCATAGCTTCTCTTTTTGGTAGGAATGGCGATTAAGTCTGCACACAGCCTATTAAAAGTCCGAACAATTCACGTGAAGAGCCAAAGCTCGTTGTCCTTATTTCGTCCGCCAGGGTCGGCAGGCCCAATTGGCTTGCAGTACAAGTTTATTTCTGAATATACAATTCTGCTAAGATACATCTCTATCATAGATGACATGTTCGAAAAAAAAAACGTAAATTCCTCGAAATCGATCAGATGTCAAAAAGCCAATAAAAACAAACCTTCTGACAAGAGAAACCCAGGGAAAGGTATCCATTCCGTGCCACATCTCTCACGTTTTTTTCCTCTCCGATTATTTGGATCTTAATTAATCCCGTTACTAATCTGATCGAACGATCGTATAATCATGAAATCGATACGGACTCGTCCATATCATCGGGCCCGAAGAGTCCGAGGTCGAACAACCACAACGCGCTGCCACTAATCCCATAATTATGGCGTACATGCTTAAACCGTCGATTTCGTTCGCTGTCAATTAGGTGATCTGTCAATGGGACCCACAGATGTCCGATTGATTTGGGTTGTGAGGAAGGTTTTGTATTGCTGAACGCAAGTCGGGTTTTTGGCGTGTCATTTTGGTCCGCTGACAGGACTCGGGCAGCAAATGAACTCAAATTAATAATTTGTGTGCGGGATATGCGAGAGTTGCCGCGCGTTGTGTTGCGCCACTCGGCAATACGAGTCGAACATGGCATCGTTTTGCCGCTTTGCACGGACGTCGAGTGCTTTGACGACTTGTGCGGTCTCCTTTGTCTAATTAGTGACACATTTCAAATCAAATATTGTCTATTGTCGCTGTTCGATGGTCAATTCGTCCAGGGTCGAGCAGTGTCGTCAAGTGGACGAGACGGAATGACTAAGGATCCAGACGGTTGATATTTTTTTTTTCTTTCGACATCGTTTGAGTGAAGTCGAGGAACGCGCAATCTGAGGATCGAAATAACTTAATTGTGGGTGTGAACGTTGCGTTGTTCGGAGATTGCACGAAATATGAAAGAGCTACTGTTGGGCTCACACTTCATGTTATGTGGTGGGTCTTCAGTTTTTAAGTGGACAAATTGCAGTTAAGTGGGTCACATAATTCAAGTTACATAAATTGTTTTGTGTCTTTTTACGGGACCACCGGAGCAGAAACTCGAGGACCACCTTAGAATCCTTGATCTATAGAAGGGATTAAGTGAAGGACCCGATGAAGTTTATTGTACCCAAGCATAATGTATGAGGTATGGAAGAGACATTTGCATCTCTCGATATGCCATAGGCTTTAGGACATCCGTCGATAAAAATTTGTTACGGTGAAATTGGTCGATGCTGCTGTCAATATACTGAACCGACAGGAGAACTTCTTTCCGAAAGCAGATGTCATGATTGCATTTTTTGCTTCGATGTGATGAACTTCGTCGAGAATAGATGAGTTTATTGGTTTATTTGAGAGAAAAGTCCAGCAGGTGCTCTTTGATGGAGTGGAGTGAAGTGGAGAGGTATAAACACGGAGGAACTGTTTGCACCATTTAGCGACATTTACCTACGTAGACGAAGTGAAAATACAACAGCTAAGATTATTGGGCAATCAGCGTTAAAGCCTCGAGAGTCTCCAAGTCTATCACAAAGTGACGGCGGAGTTGATTGGATTTGCTTGTTGATTAAGGCCCAGATCCACCCGAAATGCAGCATCGTCGCTTATTAATAAGGAGAAGATTCATCTATGAGTTTACAAGAAACTAAACAAAAAAAAATTAACTACGTTTATGGAAACCAAGGTACGTTGTTAATGAAACTTGGACATAACACGGACCGTCACCGTCACGCACATAAAAATTCGCGTTACGTTGCCAAAGTTAACCCATGCTATCGACCGCGTTAGTGTCCCTCATTTTGAGATACTCTCTAATTATTTGATAGTGAGCGTTTGCACGCCATATCGATTGAAGCTTTCAAATGTCACCTTTTCCATGTCATTCAACAAGACTTGTACTTGTCACATGAAACAACTATTAGAAACTTTGTATTGGCAAACCGTTTAGAACTTCAATTTGCCACCGCAATCAAGATCAACCAATTGACAAGTGGATACAGCAAAACTACAGAGAATGGCATATTAACCATACGCCTTATTTTACGGTTTGCAGCCTGCGGCTACAGGTAAGTGCCTTCATGGGGCTCTAAATGCACATACAAAACGCTTCCCCAATGATACCTCGCAGTGATTCGAGGAATTCCACTCTAAATGTGGTTGCAATTGCAGCAAATAACAGACTGCATCTTTATTTGAACTTTTAAAGCATCAACCCAACGATAGACGGGGGGCGCAACTGCCCGCCGCTCCCCCGGTAGTCCTGTGTTTGCAAATAATTGCCAACTGCCATCAATTGCCATATGATTAACAGCAATTGAATTGACTCACAGGGACAGGGATCGCTGCAGCGCCAAGTAAGTGCACTCTGCGCCATTTGGCCATGGGAATTGGAAATTACACCTCAAGTGGAGTTGCGGCTATAAATGCACGAGAGATGCATAGAAGGAGCCTCATAGCCGGGCAATTACCAACTGATTTGCATTCGATCCAAATGTGTGCTGCACGATTTTTCAGTTAGCTGGCAATTTGCGCGAAATTAACCCGAGTGATTACCCAGGCTTGGCTTATAGACTTTGTGTACTGTGTTGGGCTATGGCTGTGGTGCATAGACCAGACTCAAGCGGGAGTCGGTCTGGTATTTGCAGTTTGTCCAATTATTACGGGCTTGGGTGCAAGCTAATAACGATAGAGTTGGCAAAGGGTTTCTCGCTATCCGCTTGGCCGGAGAAGCGATGCTTTGCAGCAACGGAAGCCAATTTCTGGTGTTTTTTTGGGAAAATTTAGGAAACTTACAACGGATTTTCTTGTAATTTTCTCATTCACTTTCATTCGGGTGCCCGCCTAATTGGGAGAGAGGCACTTTGAAATTAGCTGTGCATACACAGGGTGATGTATTGGCGAGTCGTGTACTGTAAATGGTAATTTTGGAAAACGAGAGGCGAAACTTGGTTGATTTCACTTTTAATGTTTCGCCGTGCTTCCTCAAGAAGGAAAATACAAAAATTAACCTGCGAAGAAGAGGGATTTTATCTTTGATCCTTCAAATACAAGAGGGGGCTTTTTTAAGGAATTTAACAACAAGATTGTAATTTAACAATAAAGGCAGCTGCTAAATGGTTGATCAACCTTCAACTTCCTCGTGATTGGTCTTGAAAGAGCCTTCAACACGTTTACACCAACGTATACCAAATTCTCCAATTTCGTACACGCTGCTTCGAGTTTTCCAGAAAAAGTTTTCTGGTACCCGCAATCAGTTGGTTCTTAATCTTGTCACGCGGTCTAGGCATTACTTGTCCCTTGATTTGGTCGAGCTGTCAAAGTGTTTGGCTCTTAGGGCTAAGTTCACATCTTGATAATGCTCGTAGAGTTTGCGATTTAATCTATGTCCTCCGCACACACAGGAGCGCATACATGATAAAGTAAGGACATTCAACTTCGGCCCTGTTTACTGCAAGGTAGGTGAACTTCTTAAATAATTTGACGTTTTGTTTGCCAACAGTGATTTTCTGTTCTAAGCTACTGGAAAGCCATTCAAGTCGAAGGTTTTGATTTTTTTAAATTGACTGCAGTTCGGATTTGAAGCCAGTTACTTGTCTTTCTTCTAAATTGCGCTCGGAAAACTTCACAATTTCCTTGAGCTGGAAGATCGCATGGGCTCTGGCTCTTCTTCTTTTTAGACAGGATTTTCTTCCTTTCCCTACTCTGGGTTCTATACTCACTTCTCGTTGTCTTTATTCCTCGCTGCAGTACTTGATTCTGTGCATCTTCTGTCGCGGCTACCTCCCTAATGATGGAGCGGACCTCCTCTCAAAAGGCAATGATAAACCTTCGAGAGCATAATTTGTAATAAAGGGTCTTTCATTAAGCGCTTTCTATTTTTAAATTTAAATAAGTGTGTGTGAGATATCATCAACATTTTTTATTCGTTTGAAAGGCCTATCGATGCCATTATGTGTGGAATATAACATCGTTCAAAAATCCGCCGCGGCTTCTCTGGGTGGCGCGCATCCGAAATGTCCAATTTTCCATGACTTTAGCGCATAAATCAGGCTGAATTTGACCGATGTCATGGGTTATGTTGGCTTTGAAGGCCGCTCTGGTTTGTGGCTTATTCACATAGACCTACGACTTCAGAAAACCCCACAAGAAAAAGTCTAACGGGGTCACATCGCACGATCTCGGTGGTCAGTTCACATCACCTTCACGTGAGATGATTATGCCCTCAAATCGCTCCAATGTGGCGTGAGCTGTGTCGCACGTAGCACCGCCGTCCTGTTGAAACCACATGTCGTTGGTGGCCATATCATCCATTCAGGCCAAAAGAAGTTGCTATTCATCGACCTATACCGCTCGCGGTGGACGGTGGTTGCCGGGCCAACTTCGTTCTCAAAGGAATATGGACCGATAACGCCGCCAGCCCAAAACTTTTTCGGGATGCATTGGACGCTCTTGGATCTCATGTGGATTAGTATCGTCCAAAATTCGACAATTTTGTTTGTTGACGTACCAATTCATCCAGAAATAGGCCTTATCGCTGAAGATGATTTTTGTTTTCAGCAGATCTTGCGTTTCGTCGACGTACGGGTGTTGGTTGATCGTTTACTGAACGAGTGGACTCAAATTTATCCACCACACTGCGAATAGTCCTCTCGGAAGGACGATTATGGCGACCGTAAAATGGGTAAAGCACGTGTTGAACGCTATATCCATCCATTGTGATTTGGCAAAATAGACTGAATAAATGACAGCCAATTTGACAGATGTAGCTTCAACAATATGGCCGCTATCAACGTTCGGAGTAGGCAATAGGAAGGACCCGCCCTTCAATTGCTACACGCATGTAAGTAAAAATGGTTACAGGAAGCTAAACCTCAATTCTCATCGGCCTGTCACTCCTGTATCACTCAAGTGCTCTCTATAGACTCTGACGGGTTAGGAGGTCTAACGTTGATTTCCTTCGTTTATACAATTCACGGTCTCTTCTCGTGGGATAGTTGAGTTCGGAGGCTTCTCTGAATGTTGGATGCATGCTTCATCGCAACGAAAACGAAAACCAGATTGCTGGATTCTTAGGCAAGGGAAACCTACAGCATGTTTCCGATTTGTTCCTCAAATCGACTAAGATGCCTTCACCACATTCCAACACTCTTTTCCGTGAAACGTTTGTTTATATACCTCTACTCATACCTCAGCATTTTGTCTGTCATAAATATGTGCATATGTACATTAATTTTCAACATGCTTGCCAGAAGATTCTCTCACGATATAACTACTGCTTTTTCCCAAACAACACGAGAAGTCTTCACTTAATAATCGTTGTCAAACATAGAACCTACATATCTTCAAACTCTTGTAAGGCATGCAAAAATCCGTCAATTAGGTAATTTCCCCGTTAAACTGCTGCATCTTGTCGGCTTAACATGCAAAATGAAGCAACAGCCTATAGACGCATAACGTCCACTCATTTCGTCAAGTTCCCATGATAAGTTTCATCTTGAACGCGTGTAATTGTCCGCTTAATTGCATGGAACACATTCCAAAACTCTGCCACACCACAGTGAATCTCATCCTACGTGGCCGACCATTACCCTACACTCTGCATGCGTCCTTTGTGTTTTTTTTTTTTTTTTCGAGTGGAGGAGCATTTTTCATCGCGTCGTCTGTAATGGTATGTATTTCTCTGCCTATGAACTACTGCATGACATTTCGGTTGACAATTCTTCGGATGGCTCATCATAATCAGAGGATTTGTTCTGTTCGCAGAGCTGCCTGCCTCGCTGGGTAAAGTGGTGCCGCGCATTTTCACCATATTTCATTGTGCGATTCTGATCTTTTCTTGTTAGCTGTTCCAGCAGCCGGTCCGGTCAGCTAACTAACCTAACAGACCGTCAAGACTGTCATATTCCATATTCCTTTTAGGCCACCGGAGGCTGGGGCTCAGGACGTGTTTTTTTTTTTTTTTTGTCTTTGCAATGTTCACGATGATAATGACGACGATGAAGATGATCCATTAGCATGGTCCGAGCACAATGTGAGATCGCACATGAATGTGCGGCAGCCTAATTAGCTGGATAAGTAGAAGTGGAGAGATCTTTCAGACTCACCCCTCACCTGGAGGACGGGCTCTCTTGCAGTGCCGCAGTGGATTGTGTAATGGTGGGCATTCCTTATGTTTATGATGTTGATTTTTGGAATTTAATATGATGACGATGACGACACGCTGAGCGGTGTTTCGTTTATGAGTTTGAGAGATGACAAAACAGTCGGGTTGATGAATGTTCCAAGGAGTGGCACGATGACAGATTAAACTTGGGTGTAAATTATGTTGGATGGAATTCCATTCTTCGCTGAAATGTCTTTAAAAAGAGAAACAAGAAACCTATTAATTAAGGTTTTCTGTGGGATGGTCCTGTTGAGGTTTGATGGGTTTTTAACCATGTCTCAGGGTAAATGTCAAAACTGACTGTTGGAAGTGTCAAAACCGGGATATTAAAAAATCATAAAAATATGACAAAACAAAATCCGCTGAGTCTGACATCAACTTTCGTTTAACCAAGGGTTTTACATAAAAGAAGCTAAGCCTTCAGGGCGTTGTTTGTGTATGAAACTTAAAAGCGTCTTCTTTTGTGTCGCAAGACGATGGTAGTCTATCAATCTTGTGTGTTCCTTTGTTTTAGAAACTACTGAAGAAGACAAAGAACCTCTAGGGTCTATTATGGGCTGAGGTCAGTGTATGGGTCTTGGTAAGTAGAAGTGAGATAGGATTTATCGATTCAACTACACACATCTCGTTGATTTGTGTAGAAATGGTGTGACGTTTTTGTGGTTATTAAGAGAAGGCCCGAGTATGAGATCCATGACCAATCTGGTTAAGGATTTTAACTTACGACGATACTTAATGAGAAATCAAAATAAGCAAGCCACTAAAGTAGGCCAACGGCAACACTGAAAGCTGCTTATTTTGAGAACTTTTTTAAAATCGTTGGAATTGGGTGTAGTGACAGTTGAATTCCATAAAAAAAAAAGGGTAGGAGGCGACTAGCATGGTTTGGTTTTATATTTTGGAAGAAGTAGGTACCAACAGGTACGCTTGAGCCAGAAGAGTGAAGCTCCAAAGACTGATGTGACTGGGTCATGTAGAGCGGATGGACACCAATGCTCTGGCCGGGAAAATCTTCGAATCCTCTCCCGAGGGATGGCGCAGTAGAGGAAGACCGCGACTCAGGCGGCGCACACAAGTGGAAGGGATCCTTAACCAACTTCGCGTGTGAAACTTGTTGGTTAAGGCCCAGGCCCACCTCGGATTGTAGCGCCACCTTAGAGAAAATGAAATCTGTTGAACTGAGTCTTTCTTTTCGTCGTAAGATCGAACTTCTTGAAGTGTCGAATACAGAAGAATTATCCAAATCATGGAGGATAGAGAAACGTTAGTATGTTTTTAATTTTAATTTACAAAGGGAAGAGCAATTCAACCTTAGCTTTCTCCTTTTTTTTTACACTGTCAGACTCGCTAATTAATTCATATAAGATCTTTCTTAACCTCTAGCGAATACTTCAACTCTTATAAAACTATCAACCCCATTCTATCCACATATCAGCAAATTACTGTCGCTTGTCCAGTAATCCCCACCTAATTGCGCATTCCTTACAGAAAAGTGCGCAGAACACAAAACTCGAACAGCTACCATGCAGTTTTATTAGGCGGCGACAAATGCCATTACGAGGCCATTTAAACATAGCTACCCCTATCCGAAAAACTCGTACAATTACTGTGCCATAACAATTCCCAGGATACAAATTCGGCCAGGAAAACACACTCACACACGTATGCCAGCCAACGAAGTGAGCAATCAATGAAAACAACAATACACACCACCACGGACACAAATTTCGCATTCACTTACTTGCCACTTTGTGCTTTAATTCATCCCCTAATGCCAAGAAAGGAGCAGAAACTACTAGTACGACCGAAATCCCAAGGACAAGGAGCCTCACTCCATTCCCATCGCATCCCTCATACTGCTGCATCATCGTCCTTCATTGTTACGATATAATGAGGAAAATCTTTTGGCTAACTACCGCGTATCCTGCAAAGTTTATGGCGATCCATTAAAGAATTTGACAACTCCCGGGCCAGGGGAGAGCCGGGCATCGAGACCGAGACAATCGAGATTATAATGACAAGGGTAATAAAAAGGAAATTGTCGCTCTTTTTGCTACGCTTCTGCTTCCCACCCCTCTGCGCGCACGACCCAATTCATTTATTTTATGAGCGCTGATAATCAAGATGGCTGAAAAAATAATAGACTCAGCTCTCTCCTCAACGACATCGAGTCGGATGTACAATGTAGCCCATAATGTTTCATACCATTACTGCGTTTCCTATGTACAAAAACCATTCAAGGGTGGATATTCTCGTTTAAGGGTTGCGCTATATGCACACCAGCAAAAATCTCTCTCTTTCTCTCTTCGATGTAAATTTAGGGATGCGCATGCGTTTATCAATATTTTCACAGGGAAAAATATGCGATTCGGGGGATTTTTGTTTCCTTTTTCGAGGACGAACGATTGATTTAGGGGTGGAATTTAATTTTCCTTCCTCTTAACAAATGGACAATGAAGAACGACGTCGATGACACAACGGCCAAACGATAATAATCTGCGGAGCGTGTCGATAATGAAAACATTAAAATTGAGTTTTATTTGACTTTTCCTCCCGTCTGTTGCCGGTGGCTATTAACTCTCAACCCTTTCGTTTCGATTGCTCACCCGAAATTATAGGAAGTTTTTTGGGGGATTAGAGTATTTTTGATTTTAATTAATTTTAACGGGGTGTCAAAAGGGGTGGTGGTGTGATTACTGTTTGATGGGATTTTGTTGGCACTTGGGAAATGAGTATGGGATGCGGTGCGATTACATTTTTAGATGTGTACACGGTAAAGGAGTGAAATCCTTGTTATTTTTGTCACCAGAGCGTTAAATGAAGTGTTCCACTGCAACTGAGACAAAAGTAAATATCCATGACAAAGTGTGGGGCAAAATAGAACTGACTATAATTGCTGGGTTTAGAAGTGTTGTTTTGTTATACACATGCAGTGCATTTGAATGGAATAAAGGAGGTTCTGGCATATTGCCATATTCAAATTTCTTTACAACAACTTTTAGTCAATTCCTGCTAAGGCACTCTTTTTTGTCATTAAAATGTGACTGAAGATCCTGAAGAGCGCAACAAAGAAACGCTAAAATCGCTTATCACGCGAAAAGTCATTTCATAATGTCGAGAAACATTTATTTCTTAAAATTAATAGAATTGGTCAACTGTGGAAGCCGATGTTGACTCTGCTAAAATCACTACTGCCACGCTACGGTCATGGCTTGAAGAGTTAACTGAACTGAATAGTGATGAGCAGTAATAAAAATTACAAATATGTAGATATCCCAGTTAGTCTGGACACCACCCTATGACGCTATTGAAACCTAATATTTCCCGAGTTTCGAACCACTGCACTTTACTCGCGCTGTGTGATTAACACCATAAGGGTTTTTATACCCCCTTAAGTGTGAGTGGAGAGAGCTACGGAAAGCGAAAAGAGTCAACTTCAGAACATCTTTTATGAGACTATTGCATCCACATTTCCTGGCCGTTCTAACATCCAACCTGACAAGGACAGTATAAACCTCTTGGTCTGGGAGGTAGGTAGGTAGGTAAAGTGGCGGCTAGAGTGCGCCGTTTTGTAAACACGAAACTCGTTTAAGCCTTGTTGATATGTGGTTGTTGACTTGGTAGTTTAGGATGTCTTCGACTGGCCAATGGCCCGTAAAAGTGGCAACGATTCTGGTAATATCTAGTCTTGATTTGCCAAGTAGCTCTCTTGACTTAGTTTTATTGTAATTGGGCCAGGTCTTTCTTGAGATGACGCAGCTGTAGATTGATTGAAGTGTAGATGTACAGAGCCCTTAACAGTGCCCAGCGGAATATCGACTCTTTCTGCAAGTGAACTGTTAAGGGCCGATTCTTTCCTGGCCAGCTCGTCGACACGCTCATTGCCCTCGAAGTTGCTTTGACCTGGGATCCAGATGAGTGTAATTGTGGAGTGGGTACTCAGTTGGTTAATTTCAAACCGGCATTGCTCTACCAGCTTTGATGACATGGTAGCCGCATCAATGGCTTTGATAGCAGCTTGGCTATCTGAAAAGATAGCAATATTTTGGTTGGATGTTTGGAGATTATTGAGCAAGCGGCAGGACTCGCGAATCGCGAAAAGCTCCGCCGGAAAAAACACTAGCAGAGTCTGGAAGACGAAAAGACTTTGATGTATTCAGTTGGTCAGAGAAGTTACCTGCGCCGACTCCGCAATCCATCTTCGACCCGTCCGTGTATATACCAATATCATGGTCATTGAGAACATTTCCATTCTTCCATACTTCTCTGGTAGGGAATTTAGTAAGGAATCATTTCCTAAAATTGAGGGTGGGTGTCATGTAATCGGTCGAAGACCCGACCAAAACTCCTGGAACGGTTTCCAGGATCTTAAAGTGACCGTACGGCTTTGCAGTCCAGGACCCAGATTCCCTGAGTCGGATCGCACTGCAGGTAGCTGTGTCTTTAATGTGAAGGTCAAGGGGCATTAGGTGCAGGATCACACTTAGAGCATCGGTGGGACAAGATCTCAGAGATCCTGTAACACCTACACACGCTGATCTCTGCATTTTCTTGAACTTATCGATGTTGTATTTTTTACTAACGGCAGGCCACCGGACTATGGCGCCATAAGTAATAACTGGACGCACAACGGCAGTGTACATCCACAGGGTCATCTTTGGTTTGAGTCCCCGTTTTTTGCTTTCTTAACGCGCTGTTCTATATTGAACTTCCAACTCAGTTTCGGATCGAGTATTGTGCCCAGGTATTTTGCACTGGTGCTTAGTGAAAGTGGCTGACCGTATAGTTTTGGGTCTGGGAGGTATAAAGTAGAAAATATTTGCCCACAGCAATGGCTGAACTGCGTGAGTAGATGGTGCTGAGCCTCAATCAATAAGCCTTTTTAGTTAGCCCGGTCCTCAGCTAATTGCTTTTAGATGCGAACTGCAAGCTGATTGTACTTGTACCGGCCACCTTTGCCGAGGTCCTTCTCTACTGCTAGTAGTTCATTCGGGTTAGATTTGAAGACTCTGTGGGCGGGACCGTTGGTGTTCATTCGTTCTAATCATTCTTATCATCTCATACCGTCAACACTCAGTTTTTGATCAGATCAATGTAGCTGAACAACTTATTTAATTTGTGGTTGAATCTCCGTCTCCCGTCATCACAAATGGGCCAAATATTTTACAAAAACTCTTCGCACTAAAATGTTGAGCAAATTTCAGCGACATAAAGTAGAACTGAGACCACGAAAGCTTGTTGGAACCCATTTTTGACATTCAAGTGTTCTGAGACCGTACCGTCGCCCGAGTAGTAACCCTACATTCAACCTTTGTAACTTGCGAGGTGGGTTTTTGAAGATATCACCCCAAATAATACTTAAAGAGGTCAAGCTGTTGGTAGTAGAAATGTATACTTTACTTATAGGATTTCCTGTAGTGCTTGTTGGAATTTGCAGCATTTTAGCTTCCAATTTTTTTTAAACAGAGTTTTTAGCTATAAACCTACAATCGAATTGCATCACATTTTTTCTCAAATCTCTAACCTCAATCCTCAATCATTCCACTCTCATCAATCGAAAATATGCCTATCAATGGTAGTTCCGCTCCAAATTGCGACAATCAATGTGTGTGGGTTATTTCCAAAATGTTGGGAAAGGGCCTGTTACTAATTCTGCTTAATCGCTTCAACAACAATTAAGTTCAAGACCGCCTTCAACACATTAAACCAGTTTTTTGATAAGCAGACAAAACTTGCGTCCCACTATCAGTGGCACGTTTTGAACTTTAAAACAATTAATTGGTTCTCACTTCCGATTATTCACTCGACTATAGTGTTGTACAGAAGAAAAAAAACTAAAAAAATGGAAATATAAATTGTTGAACAAATAAACAATACCACAAGTGGTTTATCTTAATTGCCGCAATAAAAATCACTTAAATGTCCATTTGCAAAAGATCATTACTTTATTGTGGCGATAACCCAGGAGCGCAAGACCGTGGCATGATTTTTTTTTTCGACTTGAAAATATTGTGTAGGTTGTTTTTGTTTAAGAGGAATACCATAATGATAAGAGCAGAATGGTGTTTGGGCCTAGGACCAAAGTGCAAAGAGGGTCAAATGATGAAATAACTGTGGCGGAGGAAAAACCCATGAACGTGTGTGCATTGCCGTTTTTTAGGTAAACTGTATGTCTCATGAGTGATTATACGTAGATTGATTTGTTTTTTCTAAAATACTTTAATTGACAGTGAGGGTCAAGGCTTTCTTATCCTAAAAGTCACAGGCAGAAATATGTAGTTCCAAATTCTATTGTACAATACGTTCTTCTTCTTCTTTTACAATGACCGCTAGTTCCCACATCACCCCTCCTAGTCCTTGGGTTGTAATTTTGCATTTTCTGGAAGTGTTCACACCCCTGTTGACTCTTCCGGTCGTTCAGGCTTTGTACTGGGAACTTCGAGGTTGAGAGCTTTTTTCACCTCCTTACATGGCCGTACTACCTGAATCTCTTCTCTACTAGTTTTTCACGTATGTCTGCTACATTCAGAGTGCGTTTAAAATGTTCATTTCTTATTTTTACCTTTTTTGCGACTCCTGCTGCCCAACGTAACTCAAAAGTTCTACAGTTCTAAACAAACTAAAGTTTCAGCCACCAGTACCTCACCTGTAATTTTATTTTTCAACAATCAAAATACCAACACAGCATCTGGACTGCCATAATCATTCTAGTACAATTTTTAAACGTCTCTTATTTAGCAAATGTTCGTAAACGTTATTTTAATTTTACAAAGTGTGAGCTTCGGTGAGCTTCATTCACAGAGCCTAAAAAGCGGTTCACTTCATCCTAGAGCCTAGGAAGAGGTTCACTTCAAATCTGGGAAAACGAACGATTCCATTCGTGCCTTTCGGTGGCAAAATGCTGTACCTACAATTTAGAGTAGTTTGAAGGAAATATGAAACGCGATAGGAACGAATTAGGGTTAGCTGTATCTTCTTTAGCAAGGACAAAAGCATCTCTATGCAGCGGAATTTCTTACAACTTGCATTTTGCTCTCCGTTAAAATGTGCCTGAAAGACCCTGTTCACACAGGAGCAACAGACTGGATTTTTTTTGACGTTTCGTGTTCAGATTGATAGTCCTGTCTGGACTTCCGCGGACTTTTTTTGACATATTTATTGTCAGTGTCGACCAAATTGATTTGATTTTCGTGCTTATTTCACGAAATTTAGAACAATTTAAATAAATAACACAAATGCAATCAGCCTCCAGCCCAAAAGACGCACTGTTTTATTCACGAAAACAATTTTTTTTAAACGTTTGTCAAGTGACTTCCGATTGACATCTACAAACGTCAAAAAAATTCAAGAATTTTAAAAAATCTAAAAATCCGGAGTGACGTAACATGTCACCTCTCCGCTTCCCCCCTTGCCTGTAAACGTCAAAAAAAATCCAGTCCGTTGCTCCTGTGTGAACAGGGTCAAAGACAAATTTTCCACTCAAGATGAGATAAATGGGGCATTTTTCGAGGAGTGGGATTTCATTCCAAAGACGGGATGTGTATTTTAGTTTGATCAGCGCTTCATATGCATAAAGAAGAGGAATATCAAGTTTGGAACAACTTTTGTGGATACATGAGAGGTACGTGGATTGTAAACCCACACGATGAACAAAAGCAAAGCACGCGTTGATAAATCGTATGAAAATTGATTATAAAACACCAATTGTCAAATAACTAACGTCAACCACCAAACTGTCAAACGATAAAAAAAAAGTCAAAATGGCCGTCAGATAAAGTTGTAAACCTTCATTTTGCCCACATTACGTCAAAAATCAAACAGCTTAGGCTCTCAAGCCAGACTTACAAACTAAATCCACGAGCCGTCAAAAGAGTTTTTACATGAAATTTCTGTTTTCCGCTTAAATGATTAACCGAATATTAATTCCTTCTCCTACATAAATCTCGCTAATGTCCAATAAAATATTCAACAGCTATCCGTTGCTGGCGATAATTTGAAAATATTTTTTTTTTTCCCACAAAAGTGTCAGGTCTCTCGCTTCGAAGCAGACACATAAATGTGTCATATCACTTGTAGAATCACTTAACTGACACGTTCTTGTTATTTTTGCTCAAAAAAAAAAAAAGAAAAATTATTAATTCAGTTCGCACTTTGCGCTCGCACTTTGTTTGATGAGTTCAATTCCTATGCGAAACCAAAAGAAAAAAAAATTATATTTTGCGATAAGAAAACTCATTAGCGTATAAATTTGTGTAAATACAAATATGTAGCACGAAGGCCGAACGTAGATACGTTCGCCGAGATCTGGGTAATTACCCAAGCACATTACGTGTTTCGGGACCAAAAAACGATCTGTAATCCGATCAATCATCGTCCGAATATCAATTGGACAGGAAATGTTGTTGAAAAATAAGAAAGTCGACTGATTAATCGGTTCGACAAGGAGTTTCTTGGCGAAGTACCTAATAACAATAACGCGATTCGCTGAGTGAAATATGAAATAAATAGAGCGGATGGCACGGATGGACTTAGAATATAGTTTCAATGGGCGAATCGTTTCCACACGCAATTACTTCGACTTGTGGCTTGAATGTTGAATTTGAAGAAATTTGACAAGAGTTTTCTTAGAAAATTACCAAGCTATCGGGACTATGTGAATAATAAAAACGATAGCAGCTTGGCACAATACAGAGTTGCCTTCCTTAAAACACCCAAACTGGCTGGCTCTGACCACGTAAGGTTACCTAAAAGTTACAGCACTGAATACGTCTGATGTTGATGGAAAGATCACTTATGACAAGGGATGGCTCATTGAAGTACTTATATAGCTTTACGAGCGAACCATCTCTGGTACTCTATCCCCTCCACTCTAGATAGATGCCGATTGGCACAACAATCTGGTGAGATCTGGCCTTGAGCCAAATTGGGGCTTTTCAATGGTTGTGCGATTTTTCGTAGACCAATTGAAAGGTTTCGGGCTCTGCTCAAGTTATATAACCCTCCTCAGAGTCATGGGATAGCAAAACAGTGATCTCCCAATTAAATGCTAGAGAGAGGACGATCTTTCTACGTTCAGTACCAAACAACCCCAAGAAGTCAGCAAAAACCGAGAAGACTCATCAAAAATCAGTACATGTCCCTTTTTTATGAACAACGCGACCATCTGATTGAAAAGAAGCAAGAATGGTTAGCTCTAGTTTCGAAAAATAATTCTGAAAAGACTGACAAGCCAGGTAGGTATGTACCTATGTACATATATTGATCACGTCAAAATGGGTACTTTTTAATTGCTGCAATAGCGCTTGGCCCATTCGGTCTATCCTCGATCATAAGAGATCGAAAGCGTTAAATCGATTAAGACAACCTTCCACATATGTATAATCAGGACAACTTAGGTCCCAGCAATATGCACTCAACACTTTTTGCGGCACCACATCTCGTATAATTTGGTATGAAAAAGCTTTCAATCCGTTCGAAGTCAACAATAAATTGAAGCTGCCTTCCATTCGTACAAAAAATATCACACGCGCGACATGAATCGTTTCGAAAGGGTAGACCTTCGCCCATCTTAGGCCTTGTCTGACTTGTGGTATTACAATGGCTTAACCTTTGTTCTAAGTGCACCTTTCTGGAGGACCCCTTCAACTAACTATTGTAGACCACGAATCTCTTCGATCTTTGTTAGTTGAGAGATGTAGTTTTATTTCTCGTTCTGTGTTATTTCTTAGCTGATATGTAAACCGTCGTGAGTCTTTTGGCTTGGAAATGTCACCCACATTCACTGCATTTACGTGCACCTCTTGTCCAACAGCTTTTAAGGGCGTTCGAAAAACGAAGAAAATGGTGTAGAAACGAGTTGTATCTCATCTTTCTAGTGTATATCTTCTTTAAAATAAACAGTCTGCCTCACCCAACTGGAAATCAATTCTGCCTAATCTCAACCGCAAGTACTTGTGTAAATTGAATTCCCATTCAATTTCTTCGGAAACACAATGAATGCTCCTTTCATTCTTTCTGCGAAAAAAAATATCTAATCACATCATTTGTCCCGTCCAAACATAATAAGGCGAAACCAATAAAATTTCACACGCCTTTAAGTGCGATTCGATCTCAATCGCCACCAAAAAATCAATACTCCAGAAGAGCATTGTGCCTGTGCCTGGAATAAAGACATCCCGTTGCTAAAATTGGAATCACAGAGAAGAAGAAATCCAAAGTCATTCTCGACTTTTTTACAAACCATTGTGTTCGATCGTAAAAAATGTATCTATCAAGTGAAAAGGTGTCAAGAAACAACACATTTTGTGATGCATCCTCACAGCG
Source organism: Matsumyia berberina (assembly GCA_917880715.2). NCBI lineage: Eukaryota > Metazoa > Arthropoda > Insecta > Diptera > Syrphidae > Matsumyia > Matsumyia berberina. The sequence continues at coordinate 2,359,221 of OU862872.1, forward strand.
TGATGCAGTTTTTTTTTTTTCTCGCTCGATTCCTCGTAGGGCGATAATAATAGCAAAACCAACAAACAACAAAAGCAAAATGCTCGCACAATTAACACGGAGGTGCCACAAGGGACCACTCTCAGCCACCCTATGTATCACGACGAACAATGCACATCGTTGAAAGTGCTCAACGCCATAACAATAGCGACGGACATCGATTCCACCGATTCAATCCCAATCATGACATATTAATAAATACCCGAATCCGATATATGTACGTATGAATGTATCTACAAGGAAATTCGTTAAACTCAGATGCATCCAGCGCATGTCAATTACCTGGGCGTCCACAAGGATTCCAATGAAATGCACACCCATTCCCATTTCCTACTCGGAAAAAGTGTAGCGGGACAAATCGTTTGTTCGGAGAGGCTGGCTGTGTGTATTAGTGTGGATACATCTAACACGCTGTGCGATAACAAGAGATGAAATTATCATCTGTGAAATCGATATTGCCCCTAATTTTTCTGGACGCCTTTGCCCCTCCTGGTGGATGGCTATAGCTATGGCAATGGCATTGTTGTTCCTCGATCGGAGATCTCTGAGGCGTGAAAATAATAATCGGTTTTTTTGTGTTCTCCCGGACTGCGTGCTTGTTTCAATTTATATTTCTCATATTTTTCGGTAAAGAGTCATCGGAAACAAATTAGAAATTGATCATGCTTTCGCCGGTGATTTGCGTGATTGGGCTGTGAGCTGTGAGCCGTTGTTGTAATTTTGACGGATAGCCCTTCCACAGCAGGAGCACTTAAACATGACAATGAAAACACAAAAAGGCATTTTGATTAAGAAGTCCAGCCGATATGGGCTTAAGATATCATCTTGATGGCATCATTATCATAGGAATAGCCGTCTTGAGTTTCCACACTCCATGCGACTTCTTTACATGGCATGACTTCATTAATTGAAGACATGAATAAGTGTGTTCACATATTGATCGTGTCACCGAAATGAAAGTCTGATTGGGGTAGAATGACGAGTCCCATTTCTGACGTTTTAAGTTACTTCATTGGCAGTGGTAGATGGCGCTTATTCTTATTGAAATTAAAGTCGTTTGAAGTGATAGATATTTTATTTTTCCGGCAATAGTTCTGCTAATCAGAGAGATTGGAACAAATAAGTTTGTACATACCGACATAAGTATTTTTTGAAACCGTTGCCCGTTATCGAACTTACATACTATCAGGGCCTCAGAACTAGAATTTTAGAATAAGGAACCATCATTAGTGTGGATTGTATGCTTTGGCCGAGATGGCGATGGCAATTGTTTTTGGGATAGTCTTGGAATTTTGAGCCTTCACGACTTTAAAAAGAGCAAAATAAGCCACTAGCTGCAAAAAAGGATATCTTATTCAGTTAACGCATTGTACCAGCAAGCCAACTGATACTGCCTTTGATTTTCTTGCCACCTGACCAAGACTGCTCGATTCTGTAGGCAGATTGTGCTACCAAGTCAATCATCTACTCTGCAAATGTCTTGAGTGAAGCTTGATGAAACTGAGAAGGGAACGTGAAGTTTGCGACGTTTACCAACATCAGGCAGTATTACAGAAAAAGATATTCGACTACGTGAAGGTTCATTAAACAGATGAGTTATTTTAAAAATCCAATGTATTTTTACGATTACGAACTTGTACGATTTCCTCACTGCGTTGGCTGGAGTGGTGTTAAGAAACGGAACCCTTATAGGATCATTTTGTTGTCCGGCTGTCTGTCTGTCAACACTGGCTAGATGTATCAAGTTGAAGTTAATATCAAAAATATGGTTTACAGTCCCATAGACCTGTTAATTCGAGCTTCTAACTCAATACAGTAAACGATTCAAAAATCACGTATTTTGATACTGAATTAATCATAAAAATCTCTGGGATACTTCCTATTGACCTAGAATCTTGAAATTTCGCACAAGGGTAGCTCTTATAGTTCAAGTAATTCTATGTGGAATTATCACGTGACAAACTGAATTTATCAGTTTTTCATACAGTGCTTACGCAACTACATAAGTTAGTTTGTCAATTGGCAATCTCAACCTTTAATTGCACACATATTTATATATTATGTACATATGTACTTATTATAAAGGTATGTGTTCACCTGTAAACGCAAGCAGTTTGTTAATATTTCGTAAGAGGTCGCTGCGTAATGTTTCCGCACGATTTCCTTAAGATTAGCTTTCCTGTTGGGTGAACCGAACCTAAACAGGCCTTCTGGAACCAACTGTTGACGAGGTAGGATCTCTAGACAATAAAGCGTTCTCCTTCCCACACATTTTCGTGTTTTCTTTTCCAACCTTCTACCAAGGTTTCCCGAGCATCGAAGTGGTCCTCACTCTCAAGGCACAAGTCCTACTTGCTCTTATCCCTTTCTTTAGCTTCAAATAGCATTTACTGCATACATATCAATTCTGCCATTTTGCTCTTCAGTCTACATTGTCACTGCCATTTCTTGAAACACCTCGGACTTTAAAAGTATATTTCAGCCTTTTTATTTAAACTTTGCTCTTGAAACGTTAGCAGTTCTTTTGATGTCACTCTTTCTACAATCCGTCATATGATGATGAAGTTCGACTTATTTATTAAATTTTATATCCAAAATAAAAGCCATGGTATTCGGAAATCTTTGAAGGTTCCCGTGAACGCCTGTGAAGTTCTTGATGTTGTAAGAGAGTTTGAATACTCTCCAAATTTTTTTTTTTAAGTCTTAACTTCAGTTTCAGTGAAAATAATGTGGAAAATGTTATTTGGAAACAAGAAACAGGATACGTTTACATCAGGGACATTGAAACAAGCTTTAGTTCAAGGATAAAAAAAAGACAATGTCCTTTTCAAAAATAAAGGCACCTATACGAAATTCGTATTCTTTAAGGTATCTTTGAGGATCTTAACCAATATGTACTAAATGCCAAAAATGTGACATCGATCAACGAGTCTGTGACGATTCTATGTCGATTAATGAAACGCAGCTTTTACATATTCATATATTTACTAGAGAGAAGAACTTAAAATTGAATTTAATGCTCCACAAATAAGACCTTAACTGACTGAACACAATGGTGTAGCATTAGTACGTAGTAAGACCTGTCAAAAGTAGAAACAACGCAAATTCAATACTGCAAACACAATGAGTAGTAATAGCTGTAGCGTGCGGCTGTAGTAGTAGTACGAGTTGGCGAACTCTTAACTTTTGCGGCGCTACAGATTTGACAGCTTACTACAGACGATAAAAATGGCATATTTTTGATTTCGATTTTTAATTGTTGATATTTCCTCTTCTTGCTTATCGACAAAATTATGAGAAAAAATTTGTATGAAGAATTGTGAAGGCTTGTCATAGTCTTTAACGTATATTCTGAATCAAGCTAGTACGTCAGTTCGGGTAATCTATCAGTGCCACCTTATAGATACCCTTTATACTTTTTTAATTAAGGGTGAATACATACGTACATACATATGTATGTCCAAGAGCGTGTTGTGGGCAAACTTTATCTCCTAGCTAACTAACTCCGACTGCTTTCGACCGACAATTTTATCAATAGTTGACTTTTTTGATCGAAAACCACATTGATAAAGGGTTTAAGATGCTCACACAAAAAGACAGAACAGATCTTATCGTTCAATACGCGATATTTAAATGTTAATATCGTCTCCATTCTCTAGATGCGACCAAACGATGCTGAGATTCCATTCACCAGGCATACTTTCATCCGACCTTCCTTAAGTGATAGGCGCTTACCAAATCATCCCCAGCTGATTTGAAAAGCTCGACAGGAGTTCAGTCTGAAATTTCAGCTCTTGCGCCACGCATAGATAAATATATGTATACACTAGCTGATATCCGCGACTACGTTTACGTGAAAAGACGTCACATTATATACCCTATGTCCTTTTCCGGTTTTCCAAACATTGATGAGTAATTATAGACTTTCAATTCCTCAAATTAACTTTGCAAGACCTCCCCGTAAACAACATTCCAGATTTTTCTTTCTGGATCGACGATGACCAGGCTATCAGGTCAATTGACTCAGATCGACACCATCCACTTCCTCAGCAGAAAATTATTGGTGCTGTTGGCTGAGTCGTGTATTTGAGTAAAAATAGCTCTTCCCCTCACTCATGAAGCGCAATCCCTTCCAGCATCATGAATAATCAGGTACATTTCATATATTCTGTCAGAAAAACCAGTCAGATCTTGCAAAACATCGCATGGGTTACTCGGTACATTTATTCTTTCCTTCTCTTTCATCACCAATATTAAGAAATAAGTTAGAAAACTTCTCTTCCCTCAAGTCACGGCGATGATGAATACGCATGTTAAATTTCAAGGAGAGGACTTCGATATTAGGCTATCAGATTGATGACTTGAGAAGGGGCTTCACTTCATTTCACTTCATTTGTGTTCCCCATGGCACAACAGGCTTGGTCTGTCTGAAGCCACCACCCAAAAGCACTGTCGGAGCATCCTATCTCGGTACTCAGTACCTTTCTATGAGCCATAGAACACTCATTCCACACTATAACTTTGGCTTCCCGAAGCACCTGATCCAAGTCATTCTGACAGATGTTACAAAGTTTAGACTCAGAATGACTTAGATGCTTTGAGAAGGTAGAGTGACCCGTCATGTCTTCTTTAACCATGGTAGCTGCAGTATCTGAGAAAGCAATGGCAACGGCAATGCCGCTGACTACAGTTGCGCATTACTATAAACATTACAAACTTTAACGCCCTGTATTTTGGCCCACAGCTATAATTTTGGAAAACGGTAAAACACGTGTTTATTTATTTCTGTTCTAGAATTCCAAATTTCATCTCCAATATCCATTTTAATTTTAATTTTTTCATTCAAACTTCAACATCCTGTAACATCCTGTAGAAGCTGAATTCCGAAATGTCCTTCCTTATTTCTTGTATACATCATAAAACGAGCCTCTGTGCAACATTTCAGCTTTCTAGGTCCAAGGATTCCGGCTGGGCGTTGATAAGTCAGTGAGTGAGTCAGGACTTTTCTTTTTATATATTGAGATACGTACATATGTATGTATCTACTTATTGTGATAACAAATCCCAAAAATTAATTTACAAAACCGACAAGAAAAATAATGAACAATGTGGAGAATTTGAACAATATAGAAACAGACATTTTTTCACTATATGTTTGCACATATGTATGTACATATATTTAGGGAAACTTGTTCGGTAGAAATTGTTTAAACAGAAATTGGTTCGTTCAAGACCTTTTCTACTAAAAATACTGTTTCCACGATTAGGAAGGAGAATTCCTGTCGGATCCTGGCATCACATTGGACCGACTGGTGGTCTACGTGCGTCCGCTATGTCGACAGCCACTCTAACCTACTAAAAAACATTGCTGCTGTGGACTTACAAAGCCATCGTGCGCAGGATACCCAAATATTCGTTACTCAACTTTGCGCAGCATTTAACGAAAAAATCTCCATTTACAAGCCTAGTCACCATATTTCAACCTCTTTCCACAAAATACCTAACTCCTGGAGCCTTTTCTTACTTGCCCACCATGAATTGATCCACCCCATAATACCTAAATACCGCCGCGCCACAGTCATACACCACAAATTCCAGCATTTCTAGTCCTTGTGAATCCGTGCATACTGAATTGTTCTATAAACGCTTCTAATAAAACTTTTTACAAAGTTTATATCAACTTATGTAGTCGCCTAATTTAGTCACAAATAACTTAAGTTTTTATTACAAGCATTTAACACCAAGTCCCTGTAAAAGAATTGTCAAATTTTAACGAAACAATATCCCACATCCTCAGTTGTTCAAACTCATTAAAACTCTAGCATCTTCAAACATTGTACCAGAAATAATTTGCCATCTATTCCTTTGAATAATCTGCCAACAAAAAAAAACAAAAACTCTTAATTGGATTGCCATAGATATGCACAGAAAGATTTTTTAGAGTCCAATACACATTGGTAAATCCCTCAGTTTCCTCAGCTCTTAAACAAACAGTAATAAAACAATTTCAACAAAAAACTTAAAAAAAAAACAACCACAACTAAATCCATCCCTCAGACCACAACATCATTATTAGAGCAATGAGATAAATGCCACAAGAGATGAGATAGAAACTCTTCCACGCAAGGATGCTAGGTACTACTCTCTTCGCCACTAAATTAGGAGCAAAATAACGAACAATAGATAAATAGATACTTATGTATCTGTACATCCTCTCGCACACAAAAACGAAATAAACTAATAGGAAAAAATCAGTTTATAATAAAATACAATTATACCAAATGAACCTAACTAATTTTCCACACAAACACACACTCACCGGCCGGGCCGAACAAACTAATCCCGCCTCCAGTTACCACAATCGCTCTCTCTCTCTTCCCAGATAATTCAATTCCATTTACAGCCATCAAAGGCCAATGGCGTCCATGTGCATTGTTGTCTCACCCCAAAAGATACAACTGGCTCTAGCGTTGAGTTTATATCCCAAAAGATACAAAGTGTGTCTGTGGTAGGACTGCCCCTTTTTTCACCCATTGCACACAGGCACACTCGGTCTCAGATACAATATATGGACAAACTGGTTTTCGGTGTGAAGCCAAACGGGCAAAAACTCGACTTCCCACACACAGCACACTTGGTCAATCCACATCGGGTTTGTGTTTTATTCTGACTCCGACTGTCGTCGAGATCACATAGCGTGCGCGATCCGTTCGTTGTACTTTTTTTCCTTTTGTTTTGCTATATACCGCAGCTATTCCTTAATTGAGTGATATTGTGACGTGTTTTTGACAACAATTACAAAGTAATCAATCGGTAATCACTGCAAGTTTTCCACCTCTCATTCCGGTTCTGCCGTGCGAGTATTATGTGTGTTCACCTACGGTGATTGATATACAGTGAAATGTTGTATTTTCCATTCAACCGCATATAGTGTGCTAATGATTGAATCAAAACAATTCAAGTGAACTTAAGAAAAAAGAGAAAAAATATTTTACCTACTCTTGTGCCACTGCATAAAGGGATATCCAAACATTTTGGTAATTTATGACTAAAATGATTCCGCCGGTTCCTACATCAGCTGTGATGATGCCAACACCAAAACAAAAGATCGGATTCAGTATTGAATCTATTGTTGGCGGCAACGATGCCTCCAATCCATCATCACCGCCGCCACCAACCGCCACGCACCAGCTTCATCACCAACTACACCACCATCCGTCGTTGCATCAGCACATTTTGCAGCAGCAAACCTCGCCAAAATCCGAGACCCGGCATGACATCCAGGATATTATCAATCGATTGCATAATTCTGCGGCTGCTGCTGCTATCCACAACAACAACAATAATAGCATTCTAAGCGGTTCGTATAGTCCGCCACAGACGCGACTGACGCCCGAAGAGTCGATTATGCATTTAAAGCGAGAACGCTCGCCAGGACCTCATCAACTGCCACATCCTATACGGCATCAGCCGCCTCATACGCCACCGCAATCTGCCTCGCCGATATCTTCGCATGCCTCACCGATTGGACACCAACAACAGCAATTGCAAACACCCACCTACAACAAAGGACCGATAATGGTGCCGGGAATGCCGCCTGCTGGCTTAGTGCGACCATTTCCAATGGGTCCAGCTCCGCCACAGCAACCGCAAAATCAAATGCCAGACATTAAGGCATTGCCGCCGTACATTAATGCTCCGCCAGAGATGTCAGTGCCGTCACACAATCCACACTTGCTGGCCGCCGCGCAATTTCAAATGGCCGCCGCACTGCAAGCCGGACATGTTCTAGGACCGGCTGCCGCGGCCGCTGCTGCTGCCGGTTTGCCACCACATTCGTCGTTCTTGCCAAATCCCGGTGCAATGCCACGGGAGAGTTATCCCCTCTATCCATGGCTGTTGAGTAGGCACGGAAGGATTTTCCCCCATCGATTCCCAGGAAGTAAGTATCTAATTGCCTCATGACTAAAGGGAGTTTTGAAATAGTGGCTAGTTAAGTGTGGTGTATAGGGTGCTCGGAAATTAGTTCTGAAACCACTGAAAAGTGCTAAATTTGTGTCGATTCATGACGTCGATGTGAATTGTTGTCACATCTCACGAAAGAATGCATGCAACTATTCTACATGTGGGTAGGAAATTGTGCAACTTCAGCACTGCATGCAATCTTTCGTATGATGCAATACAATTATTGCAAGACGCATGCTTGTAGTCATAGTCAAAAGACTATTTAGCTTTGTTTAAATCTAAAAACAGTCAGGTCTTCCAAATCCTTGTGGTAAATATTACGAAACTCCACATTAACGTTAATTCACTGAATAAATAGCACAATTTGTATCTAAATACAATTAAACGTTACCAAGTGCATGCAACAGTGTAAAATTCTGTGAAATAACAATTTTTTCCCGAAAATTTTGAGCTAAATGAGACAAATATTGCATCATTTGTAAGTTATTTGTAACTTAAAGATGTGAAAGCATGTAGATTCGTGGAAAAGATACACAGTGACTCAGTTAAAATTGCGTACAGTGAAGCATGACACAATGGTTTGTAGCTACATGCCGGAGAAACGTACAAAATTATGGTTAAGATTCACAAATGCCACCTAAGGGAGTGAGTTTCTTTATATGTAAAACATATGAAGACATCTTGTCGCTTTTTCAACGTAAAGCGATAATTTGGAAGTCACTAGGCGAAGTAGTTACGGGAACATGCTGCAGCTAAATCGAAAACATCCTCAAATAGCTTTTGAAAGAATAAGTAAATAGTTTGCGCGACATCCGTGAGTGACACTCATGGATAGAAGAATAGAATCGATGTACAGATATTAACAACGACTCCAACCTAAGATTGAGCTGAGGTTGCTCACTGCTTCCTGAAAAGTGGCGCGAAACATGTTTCCTTGATCTTCTCAACATTCGAACTGGTTTCACTTTGGTAAACAGTAACCCCTGAGCCACAGCAACAACTAGTAAAAGAAAAGTTCGACGAAAACAGACAGCAAATGCAGTCAATCTGAAATCCGCGTTACAAGCAACTATTTTGACGACGGCTGAATGCAGTGTTTTGAATGCATCTAGACAGTCAAAAGTCACACAGAATACCGCCGTTTCCATAACAAGTAGTTTCTGCAGCAATTTTTGTTGGCAAAACACATGATTTCCAAGCGAAAATCCTCTTCAGTTTCACTATGCCTTCAGCGAAACCACCTCGAACGCATTTGTCATTTGCATCTTTCGAAAGCAATATTCCCAGCCATCAGGGACAAACGTTTTTCACATAAAACTTAATGACTTTCCTACGCTTTGACCGTACCCCCTCGACGAAAAAAACTCACCACAAGCTGTCATAATGTATTGATAACTTTCAGTCAGAAATTCTCCATATCCCATAAAGATCCTATCTCAGATACTTTATGATTTCATGTAAATTTCCCCGCCAGATATTGATGTTAATTGCCCCCAAAGACACAGCCGAAAACAAAGTATTCAACGGCAAATTAGCTATTAATTTATGAAAATTAACAATTCAATTAGCAAAACAACTCCATCGGCGTCGTCGTCAGTTTTATTAAGCAATTAAAGAGCTTTAGATTCATTAGCCGCCTCGTTCATTATTCAATCCCATTGAATATTAATCAAACGGATTACTAATCGCTTTGTTTTGTGTGTTTCTTTTCTTTTAGATTTCCTCCTGCAGCCGTTTCGCAAGCCCAAACGCATCCGCACCGCGTTTTCCCCCTCACAGCTGTTGAAGCTGGAACACGCGTTCGAGAGCAATCAGTATGTTGTCGGAGCCGAACGTAAAGCCCTTGCCCAATCGCTGAATCTCTCCGAAACACAAGTGAAAGTGTGGTTCCAGAACCGACGCACCAAGCATAAACGTATGCAACAAGAAGACGAAAAGGGCAGTGGCGGCGGTCAAGGTAACTCCTCGTCGGACAAGAACTCAAACAACAACGGTGCCAGCTGTGATGAGGAGGACGACGAACTAATCGACATGGAAATGGACGACTGCCCAAGTGACGATGAGCTAGACGCCAGTCACTAATAAGATGTGACATCCTCCACCATCCATCTCCTAAAAGTCTGTGCATATGCGGGTCGTTGTATGCGTTTCTCGTTGAAAGTGTAAATAGTTTTTTCTTTTATTTATGATTTTGTGATATACTATATAATTTGCGTAGGTGTTGTGTTCGGTGCAGATTGTAAATATTTATAGCAAACAATAGTGCCAAATCTAAAAACGTTGTGCACTAATGAAACTTGCAACCTTAAAAATTGTACAAAACTTGGAATTTTTTTTTTTTTCATCGTACTGTATATACAAGTAGAAGTGGCACTCTTTCGAAAAACGGTGCTGTAATGTTTAGGATTTAACTACATATGTATGTATGTCTCTATTTCTTTTATTTTATATAAGAAATATTTTTAATAATACTAGAGATTTGACATTGAACTAAAAAAATAACTTTGTGTAGACTTAAAGATTTAGAAATGAAATTTTGTGAGCTAGGTTTAGAGTTTAAGCGAAAATCATTAGTTTAGCCATGAAAAAATACAAAACAAAATGAAATAATTTAAATAAATAAGAAAATAAAACAAATCAAACGAATAATTGTGAAATTTCATCTTTTTATTTCGGGAAAAGCATAACGGTGAGGGCTCGTTGTTCGTGTCATCAAAAGAAACGTCAATCGGACCCAGTAAATTGAGTGTTAGTTTTGTCAATAGCTAGCGCGACAATCCGAAAGTTCTAACCTTTACCACAACTATTCGCGAAGCGCGTGTTAAATTGTTGGCTGAATCCAAATGGATTGGAGATAAATTATGCTCTTGGAGGCTTGTCGAGAGGTGGCATCACCTCGCGTTGTGTCAGATCGTTCAGCAATCCACCGCATGAACTCTATCTTTCATTATTTCTCCTAATATTTCGCTGGTGAAATTTTAGGTATCGACATAATGAGCAAATGTACAACAAACGTTCATATCCATCGTTCGTATTTTTGGTAATTCCACGAGTTCAAATGAGTGCTCATGATTATTCCTTGATTATATTGATTATATTCATGATTATATTGAAGGTTTCACAACAGAGGTATCGGGTGTACATAATTCAAACTTTCTAGAAGCCGCCGGAATTCAGAAAATCTGTAGTGATTCACTTTTTGTCGATTTCAAAGCTGTTGAAACTGCGTGGCGGCTGTCCTTAGATTGATATGAACAATAATTTGACAAATTACGAAAATAGTCGCCACATGGAGAGGTTATACTGGAGATAGAGGGTGTTTTTCCCCTAGATACAACGTATAATTGTGTTCTCTCTTTGACAGCTACGTTCACTCGTTATGAATAGAATTACCCTTGAACAATGCTACCAAATACTCGAAACGCGAAACTTATACATGACTTTATGGTAGACTGTAGATAGAGTTCGTACCACTGAACTTTCTTAGTAATTCAAGTAGTTCATAGAGAACATTGTCACTGCACACGGGGTTATCCTAGATTTACTTCTTTTCGGATTGAGCCGGAGCCACCTATTCTGATATTCGCAACCAAAAGAAGCCTCTGTGGCCATCATACTTGATCGGCTATGGCCGGAAATGCACTACGAACTAAAAGGGTCCGGCGATTTCGTGCTGGAACCAAGCTACTTTCTCTAGTGTCCTAGTGGTTTGTATGGGTTTTACGTGTAATCCTGTCAATTCGTAGAGCGACGGGAAAGTTTCTTGTGTGCAACAAGTGTATTTTGCGAAAAGTGGAGACCATTTTGAGCTAACTATCAATTACGAAAGGTGCAAAAAACAAATAAATTCGGACCGCAAAGGGTTGAGCAAAGCTCTCCTACAGCTGAAGAAGGTTTTGAACGAGAACGTGATGGTGTTGTGCAAGGAGATACAAATTTATAGATTTATCGTCGATCGCAGCAGTTAGGGCCCTGGAATGGAAAGGTCTTACCCTGGATACCCTCATTAGATCTGTTGCAGGTATTGAAGCCACAAGAGCCTCATTTGCGTCGGTTTTACGCTGATTGAACACTCGAGAGGAGTGTTGTAAGCTGAAATTATATTCAAAGATGAGGTTCATTTTTGACTGGGCTTATGAACAAACAAAATGATCGCAAATGGAGTGAGATTGTAAAATAGCAACCGAACCAAACGGAAAAACTGTGCACCATTTATTTGAAAATATTTGTCCATTTCATACATGGAAAAGACTTTCTCTTTTTTGCTAGGGCTACTTTGCTAGCGGGATGGCTTTCCTGTCCCTGTTATTGAGAGTGATACAAAAGGCCTTCGAAATTTAGACGGCTGTCGGGTCACAAACGCCCGACAATATGGTTTCCGCTGCCGTTGTTTAAGTTTCGTGATTCAGCTGGGGACATCGGCCACTACATAACTGTAACTTACGAGCTGTCATCTTGCTTATCTCGCCTTCGATCGAGTCTGGTACTCGTACCAAGCTTTCTTAAGTAAAGTACCCGCGTATTGATTACCACAACAGCTTTGCGGCTTGATAAATTGCTTTCTTAAAGACAGATCTATTGAAGTCGTGGCTAATGGCGTCGTCGGACATCTTTAATGTAAGCGCGGGAGTATTACTCGCATATACTCTCTCTTCAAATGCTATGAATGACTGAGCGTAGAAGAGTCGCTTAAGACGCTTAAGATTGAAAGAAGTTTATCCGATGTCAGGACGGCCCCACCGCAAACGTAGGCCGCCACGTTGAATCATTTAGTATCCAAAATCTCGTCCAGCCCTGTGGTGCCATATTAGCGCTATAGTGAGGTGTTCCTCTACAGACTTTCTTTCTGCTGTTTACGTCTTCCATCATTGAGTTGATTATTCGTGATTATTCACCCCATTCTAGTTAGATCGTGTAACGTCCCATCGGACCTATCACCATTGAATCCGTCCTCAACGTCAAGAAACTCTTCCAAAGTAAATATGTAATGGAAATGACTTTCGATCGTCGATAAAACTGTATAAAAAACCGATCTATCTTTCATATATGTACGTACGCATGTTGTGATTTTGATAAATAGTTATTGTCGATTATATCTCAACGTTCATTAAATACTTTTAGCAGAAACGGCAGCAATCTGAATCCTTTGAGCTTATGTTGCTAGTTTTCTCTGCGTTGGGAATAAACATGACACGCATGATCGATCCTACTTTATGGTGAACATTGACTAAGCCTCACTCTCGCAACATCCCTGGTCAAATGTTATCCATTTCTGTTGTCTCATATGAAGCAACGAATTTGATTGCTTCTTAGTTTTCGGAATAGAAAGATCACCTAAAGACGCATGACTTATGTTCAGGAAAACAAGCTGTCTATCTGTGGAAGTTTCATCGAAATGCGTTAAAGAAAATTCTCGAATTTATTGCGCACAAAATCGTACATAAGATTGCTTCGATTCACGGTAATTTTAATTTTAAATGAATAATCCACTGATCTCAACAAATGGAACAGTTCAGAACTTCACTAGTCAATACAATTTCAATGCGTCTGCTAACCACCAGTGTCAGTGAACCGCGTAATACCGCTGCGGTTTCGACGAGATACCTCCAAATTCGTATCCCCTCTAGGTTTCTGTTTCACTCCTGAAAACCATTTCTCGTTACCCTCTGGCCTCTGCGATTAAAAAGGTTTGCACATTTGGCAACACACAACTATAAAATTAAAAGTATCTACACCCACAATTCGGCTTTGTTTGCAAAGGCATAGTGTAGGTATAGGTACTTGTATACCTTAGCGAAAAGTAAAAGAAAACGGTGGTCAGTCTTATTTATGATCGTAATGAGCATGCGCATGCGCCATTTATTACTTTCCTCCTCCTGAACTGAACCCAAATTACAAGAAAGCAAACACCAATTCATTACTTCTCCTTTAAATTACTCGCTGGACACGCCCATCAAACGAAGAGGTACAGCAACCCATTACTTACACCACGAGATTATTAAAAAATTCACATTTTAATTGCGTGCCCGAAACTGCTGTAGCTGTTCCACATCAAACTAATTCTCTGTTTGTCCGTCCGTCTGTTTCTCTCTTTTATTCGATTCGTGTTCCACAAGAAAGGTAATAGGGTAATTTACCCAAATTGGATTACTCAATTCCTTTTCGTTGGCGGACACTTGCATTTCTTGGAAAGACTCGAAACTCGAGGGAAATGTTTGGTGCGTCCCTTCTCCAGAACGGGCTCTGACGAAATGTGGGTGTAATTTATTATTAATTATTCGAGCCTCGGGCTACTCCGACTCCAACTCCAGCTCCGGCTCCACATGTTACGAGAATTGTTCTAATTCTGATGCTGTAAGCACGGCGCGTCCGCTCGAAAAATTCAACAGAAAATCAAGATCTCAACCCCGATCCGATTTACCTGCTGCGGAGTGCTGGTGCTGGGCTAGGGTTTACGAGACACGTTCAGGTATCGATTAGATCGTGTTCGTTGTGTATTTTGTGCGGATTAAGTATCCATAAAAATGTATCTCTTATTCGCCTGGTGTTTCGATTGGGATCTCCACCGGAATTTTATTGTCTCTCCCTCTGAATAGTGGCGTTCGGATCAGATCGGACTGTGCCTTGGTTCTGGTGCGATCAATGGGAGACAGAAATATTTTGATCCGGTGTCCATTAATTGAGGAATAATAACCATTTTGATTGAGTGCGTTGCACGGACTATTCTCGGCTGCGACAGGCGACAAATACAAATTAAAGCAATTACAGTGATACTGCCACTCGGAGTTTGAGTGGGCGCGACGGATGGAGTGCCGTGCAGCTTTGACCTCATGCGGCGTTTTACGATCTCTGGAGTTGCTCCGGTGGAACGTTTAAATGTGGGTTAAATCTAAATACGATCTGATAATGGTATTGGCGCCGAATAGAGTTATTGGGATCGAAGTTACAGTGTGAGCGCGCACGCAATTTAAATTTGAATTCGAATTTGAATGGGGTTGCTGTGTTGATAGTTTTATCGATGTCGAGTTGAGTTAGACAATGTCTTGATTGGAATAGTCAGACACATGGCGTGCTAAGTATAAAATTGAACTTTATTGTTATGAGAGAGCGTGTCTCAGCACTCTCGAGTCAGATTTAGTCAATAAAATCGAAATGAACAAATATCTGCCAAGTTTTCCAACTAAACCAACCGAGATCCTAGGTTTCCCCAGAACTTTTGCATGAAACTAGACTATTTTTGAACGTGATAAAAGATCAGTAGTCCCTCCAGAGAAGGCTAACAACCCAAAATAACCCACTGACTAAATTCCACCCTGTATCCTTCGGTGGCTAAGCTGATAATAGTAGAGAGGTTTAAATTAAAAAATAAATTTAAACAAATCAAACAAATTCAAGGCACCGAGTACCTTCTTTGATCAGGGCGTTGGACATCTAATCGAGCTGACATAAGTTCGAATTACAAATCTTTAACGACCATAATACTCTATAAAAACCGACTCGTTCCGCTCTGAAACAGATTTAAACTTGGTATATGAATTCATCATACCAACATACGATATCCTGAACTGATACATAAAATGGTTACGAGTCTTTCCTGCGCCAGCGGAAAGTTATGCCTAGTTACGAACACGAACAAGATCCTCAACGAAAGCCAGAAGAACTTGCAGATGAACTTTTCCAAAATTGTTGATTGAAAAGCTTCCGGACTAAAGAGAGTCCCAAAAATGAAAGAGTGTTTTCGAATCGATGGAAACAGCAAAAATCTTTGTTATCTGCATGTTGGAGACGATAAAAAATGTTCTGGATTTCACATGTGTTTGTGTTAGTCAGAGAACGCACAC
Source organism: Matsumyia berberina (assembly GCA_917880715.2). Classification (NCBI taxonomy): domain Eukaryota; kingdom Metazoa; phylum Arthropoda; class Insecta; order Diptera; family Syrphidae; genus Matsumyia; species Matsumyia berberina. The sequence goes on from OU862872.1 coordinate 2,375,066, forward strand.
CCATATTCATTCGGTGGAGTTAAAGAAAAGCCACAGTTCAATTCCATTACTCGAAATCTGACCGAAACCGGCAACCGAGTAATGGTTTACCTAATAAATGTTTTCTGGTCTAAAATACAAAGTCCTTCCAAATAGACAGTACTCAGCTCCTGATTTGGGGTAACTTCATACATGGTTTAGTTGCCCTGCCATCAAGGAGAACCTGGATTGTCGATGCGTGTGTCGATGCTAAGCAATAAGTGTTGATCGACCCATTGCTAGTGCAACCGGAGAAATGGAAATTCGTTAAATGCTCCAGAGTTTGCCCAGAATACTCTATTCTTGGACACGGGTTGAAGTGGAAATTTCTATTTAGTGCGCTCACTTCGTAATTGAATTTAGGTTTGTTAAAGCACCTCGACTATTCCTGCTTTTTTAAGGGCAGAGTATACTCTGATAGCCAGGCAACTACTAAAATTTTGAAATCGATGACAAAACGATCAAATTTGGTAAAACAAAGCCGAAAATCTTAATGAGACGGCAAACAAATTTGACGTAACCTTGTGCTGAGTCCCAAGACACAAGGACGTTCTTGGCAACTGCAGGGCGGACGAACTGATAAAAGAAGGCGCAGGACGGTATCTCCCCGAAAACTTTGGAGAACCATACGCTCCAACCGAATCGATTAAGCTCCTTCTTGATATGTTATGGCAAACATTACGTGGAAAAACATCAGCACTTGTCTCTTGTTAAAACAAATCTGACCCAATCTGGATTTAAAAAAACCGAGAGACTTACATACAAGTCCTGACCGAAAAAAAGGGGTCCTCACCGGACACTGTTTAATGGGTAGACATGCATTCACTTTGGAAGTCCCCTCCAACGATTTAGAGACGAAGATGGGGAAAAAACAACAATTCACCTACTGTGGACTTGCCTTGCCCTCATTAAGAAGGAGGACTCTTGGGGTATACCCATATGACGATCTTTACGATCTGGCTGAACTCGATATCTAAAAGGTAAGAAACTTTTTATAGGGTGAACGTTACATTCTTTGATTCCTGGTGCTGGTATACCGGTATTCTTTATCATATCACATGAACCAATCTGATCTAAATGTGCTCCTGTCTGAACGGGGGCCATCATCTAACCTTACCTAAGGGCAGAGTACAACTGAAAAACTTGAAGCACTGCAAATCTGGTCATTACAACAGGCTCCAAATGCCTATACCTTCCAAATGTGATTCTGCCTGTTCAATTCTCCAACCAGAGCAAGACGACAATAATTGGGAAGCTCTGTAGCTGAATACTGGCCTAAAGTCAAAAACCCAGTGTTGTCTCCAGCAAATAGGGAAAAATAATTGTTTGTCAATGGTTAGTCCAGACGATCAGCTGCAATTTGCCTCACATTTTTCCGTGATCTGTAATGCTCCCGTGACATTCTTGAATTGCCACGATCAGGCGATTCGACAAACACGTCAACTTATCAGGGATCAATCTTTTTGCAGCCGAATTCCTTCCACCACAACCGCGTGGTCGAAAACTAAATTTCTCAGTACTGATCACGGACCTAACTTAGAAATATGTAACTACCGATACGATCCTCTCTCACCTGCCAACGATCCATAGTTCGCCATTACTACAAAACTCAGAACCAAAAAAAATGCTTATCAACTGAATTAAATTTAAGTCAATAAATTTGTCACCAAAGACTGATCCTCACTCCCAATCTTATCAACTGGTCATTTGTAGTACAACAGCGTTTCTAAGTAATCACCTTCTCCTCCAGAGTCCAGCACTCCGAATCACACCGCACAGATCAACGAAGATGGTAGAAAACGAAATGACTTCCAAATGACAAAACAAAAACGAAAGGCAAGAGCAGAGAGAAAAAAACAAAACAACGCCACAGATGATCCTGAGCCCATATCAGGGTAATTATGGTTAAATAAGATAGCGATCTTGTTCCACGGTGACATTTATTTATTTTATTTAATTTCATGTATTAATCTTCCAGGAAAAACGTTAAACGCTAAACATCCAGGTACAACACATCCAACATCCACTCGGATGTTCAGCTTGGCTCTGTACCCCCGCGTGAGGGTCGTGACGAGGGGCAGGTATTTCTCTCTCGTCGCCCAGTCAGGACGTGTTGGGAATTCATAAACCGGAGTCAGGCCGAGGAAGACTCACCATTGTCATTATCACCTTCGCACCAGCAGCACCCCAGTGAGGGAGAGGGGGGCCATACGATCGCGACGATGATGATGCTAATGTTTGACAAACATTTTTCTGCATTCCATTTGCAGAATGCACTGCGTCCGCCGATTCCCTCATTTTGGCGCGCATTTTCGTCAACATTTGCGTAAAATTTCGCCGATGTCGTCGTCGATCATTAGACAGGTTAATTGGCCAGAATGTTGCATTGGAATCCAATCTACCTATGGCACATGCAGAGTCAGGGGCCCGGGCACACCTGTGGTCAGCTAAATATAGCTGTTGTGGTGTCGTGTCTGAGGTGTGAGGATGGACGATCGGACAGACTGAGGAGGACCGGTGTCAGGCGAGAATCGAAGACCCATGGGCACCATGTTTTATGTTTCTGTGTTCATTTATTTATGTTAGTGTTTCGCGTTCCTCTTGGGCCTCCCCTCTGCTCGTCGCATTGCTGCGCGAGGAAATTTGTTAAATCGATTATAAAACATTAAATGTGTACTTGTCGTTATAGTATACGAGTATTGTGTGCGAGTATCTCCATTTTTTGTGTGCTCTGTTCGTGTTATTGGTGTTGAATTTAATATCTCTTGTTTCTTGCACCATCAGGACTGGCTGACTGGCTGGCTAGCTGCGTATGAAGGTGATTAGTTACATGGTGTTCCGCACTATTGGCGTACATTGTTGAATATATTTGAGACTCTTGATCGTGAGAAAGTACAACAAGGACATAACTTATCTGGAAATTGATTTTAACGATAAGTAGACATGAGTGAGTCGACAGGGGAGAGGAAATAATGAGTTAATCTTGCGCCTTATAAGGAATTGCATAAGTAGCTATAATATCCACATTAGCAAGACGTGTAGGACATGCATATGAAAGCAAAGGGAAGTATCAGCTTTCTTGAAGTCAGAGAGTTGGAGAGTAGAACTAAGGAACTGTAACATCTAGTTGACCAGCTATTCCAAATATTTGGTCAGTTTAGTTACTTACTCAAGCCGTGAGCCTTGCTTGCTTATGAAGACGTTACAGTTCGGGGTAAACCAGTTCCTTAACCAGCTGTCTCCAGTCCATTTGCGTTCAGGAGATGAGCTCGTGATTTTTTACATAATCTCTCAGGAGTAGAATCGAAGATTTTTCGGACTGAAGTCTTGATGTTCTTTCGATCTACATACATAACATATCCATCCTAGTCGTTTTGCATGCATTTTGTCGACCAGGTCGGTGTAGCTGCACTGGACAGATCGCATGGTCAGCTGCTAAATGTTCTAATACATGAACCGTCAAAGCAGGTTGGACTATTATTCAAATAGAGAACTTTTCTCTTTAAAATTCTAATGCCCCGGCAGTTCATGGACATATGTATGTGTATGTTTTCTGGTGATTCAACTTCAGCATTATATCAGATACTGTTTTGGATGCGATTTTCAGAAGACTCCCTGAAATTGGCGTAGGTGAGGTGGTTGTTTTCTTATGGATCTGGCAATAATTCCAGGGTTCCAATTACCGGGCATGATTTCGCCGGACCATATGCGGGTTGGCACATGCACAAATCATGTTCTACAGCCTTAAAGAGCTCAGCTCCTATTCCCTCTCTGCTTGCGCCCTTATGTGATTTAAGCCCAGTTACGGTTGCTTCAACAGTGATTGGTTGTCGTCCAGGTTGATACTGCCTTTTACCCAAACTCTGGCTTACTTCGCCATTTAACAACCCGTCGAAAAAGATTTCCACATGTTCACCATTAACTGCTCCTTCGCTAGATATTCCACTTTTCGTGTTTCCAAGAAATCTTTCCTGGATATCACGTTACTCATGCTCCTTTTTCTTTGGTTTGAGTATGGGCTTGCATTTCCTCATTTTTGCTCGTAGAACTAGCGAGTGACTCTCGTTATATTTGCACCTTCATTCTAAAGCAGTCATTTTTAGAAATGAAGCCCAGCACTGTAGTCACAGCATTTCTGATGGGTTTGCTGGCAGTGCTGCCACTGGCCTCATGGGATCATGATTTTGCTGCTTTGGGGATTTTTCGAAAGCTCGGTGAAGGCCCTTGTTGCAATGGCAGTCTTTCAACATTAAACTTCCTCATCGTGGTGGCTCTTTTCGCGTAGGTGCTGAACATTCGAATCCGTACGTTTGCTGACGAATGGTTGTTAACCGAATCGATATTTGCATCTCGTGAGGTTCAAATTTGATAAGCGGTGACTTCCAATTTCCTTGTAAACTTTGAGAATTTCGTGCTACACACTATCAGGTTTTGCCCCGCGGTTAAGTTGAGGAAAGTGAATTCGTTTTCGAATGTCGCGTCATACAGGCTTTGTCCTCCGATGGTTGGCATTTAAATCTGAAAGGACGACCATGACATCATATTTCGAGCCATAGGTGTTCTCGACCAAGTTGTTAGATCAATCATTGGTGGCATCGTCTTTTTCCTTTCTATGGGGATGAAAACAAATGATGCTAATGTGACCGTGTCACTTTGCAACGTCTACCTATGACTGCAAAACATAACTGCAAGTGGTCACCACAGTAGACGTCTCAGTTACTTGTTCTTCGCTTCAACACAAACGCAATTCTTGAAGAAGGCTTTATAACGTTCAAGGATCTCTGCTAGTTCATTAGCTGCACGCGGTCTGTTTATAATACAAACATTGCATATGCAGATCCTGAAATCATTGTCCTTTATACTTTGGCTTTGGTCGCCTATCCTTTCATAACTATAAATGTTCAAATGGGGCACGACACGAAGGACAAGCACCCGATCTTCAACGAGTTTTTTTTTTCCTAAAAATTCTGTCAAACATCCTTCAACCTTCAACGCTTCAATAATTCCCGAAACAAGTCCTTTTTGTATTCAGGGATGTTTTCTTCAAATAAAGTATTAAGTTTCCTTGAAAACTATAGCTGACTTTCAATTAATCACCTGTTCATATATTTTGACAGTTACCTTTTGTCAACGACAACACCCTCCCCGATAATTTACATTATCGATTAACGAGTAACAGAAAACGCATAAAAAAGGACACCCCAGGATGAGTTGCTGCACAAAACAAGATCTCATCAGTGCTGCACACAACAGGTTGAGCAGTTCCATTACCCACACAGGAACACATGGATAACCGTTGATTTAGGATGAGGAATTAATTCCTGGAATGAGTTGACAAGCCCTAAAAGGCAAAACAAAGGACATCATTTCTACCAACGAAGAAAAAAAGATCGAGGGAAAAGTACAACTATTGTCTTCACGGATTGTGTCATGTACTTAGATACAGATAAAATAAACAATGATCATCAACACTGGGCAATGGGACACCTAGGCCATTTCGTACATATGGTGGGACAGTTTCTCTTCACGGCACAATGCAGGTAGACACTGAAGAACGAAGATGCCTAGTAGCGGCAATTATCCACTTCACTCTGAAAATAATTTTTTTTTGGAGCCAAGAATGAATCAATTAATTGGATGATTGTAATTGCGGCTGGATCGGCATCTGGTAAATTTTTAAATAGTTGGCACTTCCTGCTCCTGCGTATGGAGAATTGAGGAATGAGATTGGCATCGTTTCGGGCTACCGTCTGGACGTCTCAAGAGACGACCATTTTCATAATATGGTCATTTTCCAATTAGGCACGTTACATGGTACACAACGGGGCAAGACAAGTTTGTTGATTCAGTAGCACTGTCGGATAGACGTGTTATTGTTTGTACAGTAAATGGTTGGAAGCCTCTTCGAGACAAATTGGGCGTGTAATTGGGAAAATATTGAGAAAAAATGTTTGTCCAATAGTTGAGTAAATTAATTAAGAAACAAACACTTGAACTAAGAAGTTGAAGTGATATTGTAAGGTCGCCATGTCTCCTAGCTTGCTTTGCCGAATTGTTCACTGAAAAAAGGGTCTGAAGATGCTTTTCCACTTGAAACCCTGAGTTGATGGACCATTTTAAATCGAAATACTTGAGTTCGCCAATGAATAAGCCATTATGTGGCAGAAGTTACATTTTCCGGAAATAACATCTACTATCTGCTTTCTTACCGGTCGCCTTGGCTCAGTAGTAAGTGCGTTAGACTGCTGGGCGTGGGTTCAAGCCCCAGCCATGTCAATCGATCATTTTTCGTAGCAGTACCTCTAGTCGGGGAATGACCAGCTCAAGGAAGTATAATTTGTCATGAAAGCTTTACAATTTGCCGTTCAGAGTCGGCAATACATTGTAGGTCCCGAAAAATATAACATGAATGAATGTGAGAAGCCTTGGCTCATCCCGATCTGTCGCGCCAGCTATTTATTTATCTGTCTTCTTACAGAGAGAAAGAGGCTATAAACGAAGCTCCTACGAACAATCAGCTGGAGAACCAATGCCACTTTGTGGACCGAAAACGGGACGTAAATGAGTGAACAATTATGGAGCAAGGAATAAATACGCTGCATTTAGAAATTTTTAAGGACGTTCATCATGCAAATTCGGGTCAGATATAAAAACCATTAATCCACTAATGCAACCTCAGCTTGAAATTGGCTTCTGATAAACCACTGTGTCAGCACAATAGATCTTACAGGCCGCAACTCGTCTGGTCCGTAGTCCCCATTGTAAAGGCGTGGTCCTTGCCCAGAGCACTTAAGCTAGTGCAGACATTCACGGAAGCATCCGTGGCCTTTAAAAAATCGGATAAAATAAAAGCCTAGTTCCGCATGCCGGCACTATATCCATTCATCGATTGATGCCAATTGACGGCCATTATTTTGTGTTGCTCCACCTTTCTTGCCACAATTAAACGTTTTGTGCAGATATCTCCATTTGCGGTGCTTCAGATGCAGATGCAGGGCAACAGGCACAGATTGGTCTTAACGCGCAGAGTCAGAGCCGTATATAAGAGGTTCTAAGAGCACGCTTAGTATCCCCAAACGAATTCTTCAGCATTCTCTGGGCATTGCAGCTACAAGGCTCGTTGAAGGCTTGAGCATTCCCAAGATCTTCCTTTAGAACCCTAAAAATTTCTTTGCTGGATACGCTTCTGCGCAGAGTATACAAGTTGCCTCTGTTGTATGTAGTTTACTCTCCGAACTGTATCACTTATGTTAAAACCTTCAAAGTAGGAGCATCTGGTGGTACCTCTGTCAACCGATCTTTTGCATTATTCTTACCAACGCCTTTCCAATTGTTGCAATTTTTTCACTCGCGCATCGATCACTTCTGGGTACCTTGCTCAGTAATTTAGGTGATCAATTCTATGGTATTCTACTGCTGATAAGAAATACCTCCGTTTTATTTTCAGACAGCTCTAAACCCACAGGATTTACTCACATCTGTACAAAACCAATAGCTCTGTTGCTTGCTAGAGTCACCCCTTTGAATAATTTTGTAGTCTTCTAAGGGTCGAGCCTTGCTCTAGTTCACTCTTACTCTGTAGTGTTTTTGGCCTTGTTCAGCACCGTACATATGCATTCCTCTGCAAATGTAGTCGTTGATTATTGTTTGATTGCATGCAGCATGTACAGGGGTCGGTATGATGACGGATCTTTTGTATACGTGCACCTTTAGGCAAGTAAGAGTGGTTTTTGTGGGGTGCAAACAGAAACCCTAAACAGCATCAGCTTCGAACATCCCACTGACGGTCACCTTAACATGCTTTCCTCCCTACTCCAAAGCAGCGAGTTTAGCATGCCGTTGTATGAAATTCTTCCAAAGTACTGCTTCAAACGAAACTACTCAGTAGTCATCCCCCCAAGTGACGACTGGGAAAACTTCAGAGCATGACCAAGTATGGTATACAGACGGCTCGAAAATGGACAGTGTATCTGGGGCTGGAATATTCGGAGAGTCGTCAAGCACTAACATATTGGTCAGTCTCGGCGCATACTCATCGATCTTCCAGGCAGAAGTATTTGCCATAAATCAGTGCACAAGCTTAAACTTGCTCTCTAATTTCCGTGGCGAAACAATTGCTGAAACCGTGGCTGAGTTCAGGCAACCAGCACTGAACTCAGCCACGATAAAATCGAAACTAGTCCTCGAGACTCTCAAATTGCTTCTTGAACTGGAAAAAAAAAACAACTTGCTCATACTACACTGGATCCCTGCTCACAAAGGTCACACCGGCAATAAAACAGCGGACTCACTGGCTAAGATACATAGGTGTAACCACTCGCCTTACTGGTTCTGAACCAGCCTCTGGAGTAAACAAATCTATTTTTACAAAGTTCATGAGCAAGCAATCTCTGCTCAAATGCAACACAATTTGGATGGAAAGTGTAGGACAGAAATGTAACAAACACTTCTTCCCCAATGTATTGCAAAAGAAATCCAAGCTTCTTTTGAATCTGAGCAGGAACCACCTTAGAATTCTAACCGGCATCCTAAGTGGCCACTGCCGACTTAAGAGGCATTTTCACAAGCTTGGCCTGTCACTGGACCCTACCTGCAAGCTGTGCTTGGAGAGCGATGAAAGCTTAAGTCACATTGTCACAGAATTTCCCGCCCTTATTCATGTGAGAAAACAGACCCTAGGCATAGGCAGTGAACTCGTCTCACCAACGGCGCTTACCCTGCTCCAACCAGAGAGGCTGATTAGCTTCCTGACATCCTCTGGAGCAGAAAAACTGTTCTAAACATATGGGACATCACAGTAGGCCTATATATAAGACCACAGTGCTAGAGTGGGCAAACCGCGCCCCACACTAATAATAATAATAACCAGAAACCCAATTAAGACTATAATACTAGAACTGACATTTGTCGAATTATACGTTTTCAGGTCCAGCCAATGGTTAGGCTTTAGGTCATCGAAAAAAAGTTTGCTTAGGCTAGTACCGGGCATCTTTATAGGAAGCGGAAATACGACCTCAGCAGTGTGTGTTGATGGCTATTATCGGTTTCCATTAAGGTTATAGTTCATTGGGTTCCCCAGTAGATCACCAAGAGACACCGCTTATGACGTTGAACTGTCTGTTCCCAAACTTTCTGAAGGTTTCTTTGAAATGTTCATTAGAATAATTCAAACGTATTCACATGTAGTCACCTCAATCATCCTACAGTCTTCCATTTTAAACAAATTGTCTGTCTGTCTCATCTTCATTTAAAGCTTATTCGAGTCTTAATTGCACATAAAACTACCAATTAATACCAAAATAATATCCACAATCAACCGATTTGTTTACATAACCGTGTAATAGTATAATTCATCGAATATAAACGTCGCCTATGTTGGCAAATAAATCGCTTGCCCACAGACGTCCGAACATGGAAAGACGTCTGAGTGTCTCCAACACAAATCGACAAACTAATAGTTTTGCATAATTAATTTTCGTTAGGAGAGCTAACAAAAAAAAAAAAAACACAATAAAACTACTAATTACCCAAGTCAGCGGGATATTTCCGCAGCCAATGAGCGAATAATACGTTCCAAGATGTTTATCTAGGTCCGGTAATTACGGCCCTAGAAGGACACTGAATCACAGTCTTCCGATCTTATCTCGAACGGCAATAATCGCACATCAGACGGCAAAAGCCGATGTTAGCCTTCCATCTGACAAGAGAAAATCACAATTACTACGACTAAACTGTTGGTCGATCATCGCTCATGAATATTTATGCGCGAATCAACACACAGATACATTCCATGGCGCGCTTTAATGATATTCATGCGCACCAGCGCCGATTCTTAATCCGTGCGTTTCGTGTCGACTGATTGAACTTCAAGAGAAGGGGATAATTAAAAACTCATAAATCGAGCTCTTTCCTCACTCGGTGGCACCTTTGCCCCCGCGTGAAATTCAATTAATCATCCGCGTATATGGCTTCTACTTCTACCAATACCACCGCCTAATTGTCATACGTGGGACATTATCCATGCACATACGGCGTAGATCTGATATCGCACGAAATTAATCTCAATATGGTTCATTTCCGTCTCCGACGTGGATTCGATCAGTCATGAGTTCACTTGAACCAAATAGGTGGGTGCTGCTTGGAGGGTGGGGCTCTCACTGTGTATCTTTTTAGTCAGTTTCAGTTTTTTGGCAGTCAAGCAGCTCCAACACATATTTCCGTTTAGAAAGCTCATTTGCAATTCTACGGTTGTGCCAGCCTACAGTGGAAGTTAAGTTGGCAAGGAGCACCGCACGGGGCTAATTAGGCGTTTGACTTAATTACAATCGATTAGCAATCCGAGTAAATCCGATACTTACGACAATCGGCAGTCCGATCAGCTGTCCGATGTCGAGTGACGCATATAGATGCGAAATTATTTACGCTGCATTACCGCTTGCGTGTAGGCTCGGCTAAAGACACGGCCAACGTAATTAATAGCAAGTGTTGGATGGAGGGTGCTGGCTGACTTCTTTGAGGCGTTGGAAAACACGGAAGAAGATGCCTTTGGAAATACCATAAAACGGATGGTGATGTAAACTGACTGTAATGGGAATTTATTGCCGGGCAGTACACAACAGTCGTGCGTGGTTAATTAGGCGAACTCAATTCAGGGAACTGCAGTGAACTTACTGCAGTTGCAGTTGATGGCTTTATGAGGTGTTATCATGATAAGCAATCCGTAATAAACAAAGTTGTAGACTGCGCTTAATTCAAATGGCCTTCAATTCATTTGCCATTAGATATGCTTCGCTAAGGCTCACCGGGAGCTCGACTCCGACAAATTGCTCGACGTAGGTGATAATGAATAATGGATAAGCTGGGGTTAGAGAAATAGTTTTTTAATGCTCGGAATGCAATATTGTTGTATTGTATTATGCCTCCTTATGACTATCCTGCTACATATTCATATTTAATTGGTCTGAGGCATGTCTTTTTTTTTTGACAAATCGAGGTCTTCGTCTACCTTAAGAATGGATTCGAAGATTCTCTGGCCCCTGGGTTGCATCCGCTGCACCTGCATGCATGTCCCAATTGTGACGATCTTTTGCTTACATTGATGTCACTGAACAGCCAATGCAATTCGACCTCCTTCACTCGTCTTTGGAGATGGGACCAAAGATCATTCAAATGATTTTCAACACCTTCCACGCCATAGAGCAGGACTGGAATGATTAGGGTCTTGTCAATATCGTTCGGGGATCCTTTAAATTCTGTCGAACTGTTCTAAGAAGAGAGCGAGGACAAATCTCAGCCTTTAAGCAGAATGACTCGGAGTTAGGTCATCTACTGTGGAATCCAATGTACCTTTACTTCCCTAAATTCTGAAACCCAAAGTACAGTCAAAATCGCTTACAACGACATCGGTTATAACGACATATCGGTTTTAACGACCAAATTTATAGGTCCCGGCATTTCGCTTATAACGACGAAATTCATCGGTCCCTTGAAGGTCGTTATAACCGATTTTGACTGTACTATTAATTTTCTTAGCTAAGATGTGGCACATGTTGCAGCTAGCTTAGACATACTAGCAAAAGAAGAAGAAAATATCCATCTGGCCAGGAGAATAGAAACAGGGCTACCAGGCGATATCCAGTCACCTGAAAGATTGACAAGTCTCAATTATTGGTAAAGGGGAACTCCCATTGACTCTGGCAAAGAGGGTGCTTAAAAACCCCATATTGCAGCACATAGGGTGCGAATTCATCTGGTACAAACCTGACGTCTTGTGACTAAGAGAGTTAAGGTAGTTCAGTGCAGATGAGTTCCAGTCGATGTCTACGAGTACATAATTCTACTTAGGAAAACGGTCGAAAATGACACGGAAATTTTTTGAGGCTTTCTTGTTGAAAGCCTTGCGTTGATAGGATTTTATGGTCAGGTTTAACACGAAAAAGGAAAGCGACCATAATAGGGCATTGAGTGTTAACGCAGACAACTACTGAGGAAGAGAAAGAAGATTTCTACAACCTACTAAGCCTCGCTTAAGATGTAACATCGAACGCTGGACTTCATGTTGATAATGATAATGAAAGGCTCAGGCATGTAATAGAACAGCATGCTTTAGCACCTGAAATGACAAAGGACGCTTTGACGCTTTTATATTTTGCAAAATAATTATCTTACAGGGGGCATTATGTTTAAACACAAGACGTGTCGGAAAGTTAAATGGGTTTCGGATGACAAGGAGTGAAATTCCAACCAAGCCGCAGGTTATTGTTAGTGGGGGGCGCTTTGTCCACTCTAGCACTGCGGTCTCATATAGAGGCCTATTCTGCTTTCCCATGAGTTTAGAGCAGTTTGTCTACTCCAGAGGATGTCAGGAAGCTTATCAGCTTCTCTGGGTGGAGCGTGTCAAGCGCCGTTGGTGAAACGAGTTCACTGTCTAGGGTCTGCTTTCTCGCATGGATAAGGGCGGGACATTCTGTGACGATGTGAAGAGAACTTTCATCGCTCTCCAAGCACAGTATGCAGGTAGGCTCCGGTGACAGGCCAAGCTTATGAAGATGCCGCAGGTTGAAACTAGTGCAGAGTCGGTATTGGTATGATCACCATGCAAGCTGCGACCATTCCTACCAAAAGCTGACGCACATCACCAGAAACGGAACAGGATAACGCGTAGGCATGGTAGATGCCCTAAAACCCTTAAGAGGACACAGACAAAATTAAAGTTCGCTGTTGATTCGATGTTCGATGTTTACTCCATAAGGGCTGAACATACAGAGACACGGTTCTCTTTCTGGAATTGCTACGCTCATTTCAAACCTCCCATACAGGTTACTCTTTGCATCTTTGGGAGATTACTTGCCATTATTGTATACCATAGGCAAAGTCTATGGATTGACTTTCTGCCACATTTTCATTCGATGTTAGAAAAGCCATTATTCTTCTTCCGTCGAAATCGACGTTTTAGCCCACTGAGCATCGGCTTAACCCAGTCGCAACAATGTCCTTCTGTAAGGCGAACAGCTTCGTATTAATTAAGTTTGGTCAACGCCTCAAATGCAATAATAGAACCCACCGTAAAATTTCCAGTTAATCTCGTTTAGTTTGTCGGAACAAAAAGAAAAAAAAACCCACAACGGACCGTAAAACCTCAATAATACTGAATTGGTTTTTAAATGGCACAAACACACACGCGCTACAGCATTCTGGGATGTCAACTCATGCTGTTCTTCGTCAAATCAAGTCTCGAGAAAGATCAACCAGCAGGACCAGACCTTAACTCTTTCTCCGTACTCCGTGGGAGTCCATTCAGTCGAAATTATTAAATATGAATTTTTATCCTTTCGCACCAACCCTGCTTTTCATTGAACCAGACACGGGACTCTAAGGACAAACCTGACAAACCGCACAATTATGATTTATAGCATCACCGCCCATCGTTTGGTGCAATCTTTCTGCAAAACAATGAGCAAAGGACCTCTTATGATTACATGCATATTTATCCTTCGGTCATGGTTCTCCTGCAATCCTTTCTCCTTTAGACAGCCTGTCTGTCTACCAAAGTCGACTACAGATACAGAGTCGAACATACCATTTCCTGTTACTTTTCACCCTATCATCTTTTACTAAACAACAGTGAAAAGGTTAAGAAAGGGATTATTCACTGCTCCTTAATCCGTAATCCTGTTAGTTTGGTTGTGAGATTAAAACGAGTTCGAATGCGCTCTCCTACAGATACTGATATCGTCTTCAGCTCTATTGTTTGATTGTTTTGTCATTGGGCGAAAAGGATTTACGCGTCTGCAATGCCAAGGAATGTTTTGAAAAATCCTGTTAAGGGATATCGGCTTTGCTGACGACTCAAAAAGGTGTTGTTCACCTCAAAATTCTAAATGCTTGTCAATATAGAGGCCAAATTGGCTGGGATTGATTTGGTAAAATAAATAAACATTTTGGTTTGGGATTAACTGCTACTGAGTCGATCAGATCCAATTAACCAATTAACTAGGTATCGCTGTTGGAAGGGACTTCCATTGATTTCGATCTTTGCATGGTGCAACTGCAAAAATATGTTGGGTGTTGTAGCCAATGTTGTTCGAAATCGGTTTTGGATTTCTGAACATTGAAGGTAAATATTTGTTTAGTCGTTGTTTTCGAACAGGTAATAAATAAGTGTCTATGTATGTAGGTACATATGTATTTACAAAAGTGTAGTCTCCAAACGAAGCAAAACAAGACGGTTTTATTTGGATTGCTACGTGGACAACTAGTTCGTTGTACAATAAAAACGAGGGAGGACATCTTGGGGCTGGGAGAGTCCCAAAGCCGGTGAGCAGAATTCTCCAAAAACTGCAATCCTATTTTCTCTGAAAAATCTGCCTTAAGCATTCGTTAGACCGACGTGGGATGTTTAATTCAAAAGCATGTACCAGGGTGAAGTCTTATATACCATGCTATCGGCTATTGACGGTCAAATTTTCAGATCAAGGACAGAAAAATTAGGCTTCTTTACAAACTGTGAAATTTTAACGCCAAGAAAATGTGTTATACGTTTAATATGGCCTTGCAGACCTACTTTGTTCAAGCACAAGAACCATTATGAGATAGATTTCATGGGTTAGGAGCGAACTTCCAATCAGATCAATGCAAGGGATTTGCTTCTAAAGAGTTGCTTGAGCTTCCGTTGAGCGAATGAGGACAATCTGAAAGACGATTTGTTCAAACACTGTTTCTACGACAAAACCTAAGAGCCAGAGGAGACGATAGATGCCCATACGTCCGACGACTATCGAAGAACTATAGAGGAATAAGTCTGCTGAACAGCAGATACAAGATATTGTCTACTGAAGCGCTTCAAACCATATGTCGACGAACTGTTAGGGAATTATAAAATCAATGACAGACCATGCTTAACGCCAAACCGTGGCGCTGACCCAAACTTTTTTAAGTCGATACTGACTTCAGTACCGGATCTCGAGTGTTGATATTCCCGCAAAACTCATTCGCTTATGGAAGATGGCAATGGAAAACTTACGCTGCTTTCTCAAGGTGAAAAATAAAAAACAGCATTGAGACCTTTAATACCACTAAAGGTTTCAGAAAGGGCGAACGCGACGTACTGCCCTGCAGTTTCTTCAATCTTGTGCTAGAGGAAATATTGCAAAATTCTTCGGTGAACACATCAAGTTCTACTTTTCATAAATCAGTGCAACTACTTAGGTTAGGTTAGGTATTGTAGATGGGTTGGCGAGGGGAAAGAAATCCCCAGCACCACACTCAGGTCAGTAGAGACCCATTGTGATGCCCATTTATTGGGGGAGGAAGGTACTCCTTGCTCGTGGAGCATTCTCCTATTGTCCCGGGCTTTCGAACCATTTTGAAGCCTTAATGAACCTCCAGATGTCCCTGATGGGTGCATCCCTTAGTACTTCGGCATCTTGGAAGAAGTACCTTCCAAAGGATCTATGTCTGAGGTGGCAGAGACCTGGGCAGTGGCAGAGGAAGTGGGTTGTGTCCTCATTGACTTCCTCGTCTCCACAACCCCTACAAAGGTCGTCTTCACTTAGTCTTAGTTTTTTCATATGATAACGCAGAGTGTTATGACCTGTAATTACTCCTACAATTATGGAGAGGGTTTTCCTGTCCTTCTGCATCAGTGTATTAGTCTTGCCACCATTGTACCTGGGCCATAATTTTCTAGTTATCTTACAGGAGTCCAAAGAACTCGATCTTTCATTCGCTTCCGCTAGAGTCTTGATCCCTGCTTCATGTTTGAGTTTTCATGGCGGGATTTTCACTGATTGATCAGCCTACTCCAGGTCTAGCGTATATCCTTTCCTTGCCAATTCATCAGCCTTCTCATTCCCTGGTATGCCCTCATGTCCAGGGAACCAGAATAATTTTACCTTATGCTGTGTGGTAAGAGCACTGAGCTCTTTGCGACAACACTTCACAAGCTTCGATTTTATTCCAGTTGCAGAAATCGCTTTTAGTGCTGCCTGGCTGTCGATGAACAAGGTGATATCATCACGTGATATTACCTTCATCGCAGTCTCACGGGCAGCAATTGTCAATGCTAGGACCTCCGCCTGGAAAACGCTGCTGTGGTTCGGAAGTCTGACTGATTTGAAGAGGATAAGTTTGTATGAGAATATACCTGCTCCCACGCCAATGTCCATTTTGAATCCATTAGTATTGGCTTTGGTTCGCGGGTTTGGTATTGTTCCCCTTTTCCATTCTTCTCTGCTTGGGAATGCGCAAGAGAGCGGTACTTTAAAGTCTAGGTAGGGCACCATATAGTCCGTGGTTACTACATTGCCCATGTCCTTGCTTACAATCTGAGCATGCCCCGTCGTACTTGACCTCCAGCCATTCGTTTGGCTGATCCTCAGGGCGCTTCTGGCCGCAGATTCCTGTATAAACAGGTCTAATGGAGGCAGGTTGAGATAACCTCAAGTCCTGCTGTTGGCGTGGTTCTCAACTACTTAGTTACGCAAAACACAAAGGAAGTCTCTGCCATCAACTGTGTCAAAACCATTAGCGTGAAGATCCACCATAGAATAACATTCGCTAATCACTGTTACTAATACCTTATATGTATAGCAAGGCTCTATCGAGAAGAACCAAGGAGATGTGCTATGCAAAACCCTCATCATTTCCAGACTTTGCCATAATAAGATGAAATTGGAATTTTCGAAAGAAAAGTTCTACGTTCGACTTATGGTTCTACATGCGTTGACGGTTCATATACGTAGAAGAGAAGAATGAATGTGGGTTTTCAATGGCGTGTATAAGTAGAAATTGACCCCAAACAACTCGGATTATTGCAAGTGGAGACGGCTGGCTAAGTAAATTGCCGACTGAAGAAGTTAAGGGCGTGTGTTTACCGCGGACTGCATCACCATCATATTCACTCTTCATATGCTTATGTATGTATGCAGCGCTACTTAAAACTATTCCTTTCTTCCTTGTATGCTGTAGCTCTTACTAACTTACTTAGGTGGCGCTACAGTTCGGGGTGAACCTGGGCCTCAACCAACAAGCCTCTCCAGTTAGCCCGGTCCTTAGGTAACTACCTCCAGTTGCGCACTCCAAGTTGGTTGAGGTCCCCTTCCACTTGTGCGCGCCACCTTAGGCGAGGTGTTTCTCTACAGCGTTGACCCTCCGGATTAGACTCGAAGACTTTGTGAGCCGGAGCATTTGTGTCCATTCGCTCTACATAGGGCCTTACTACTCAATTGACTTCTTAGACGGAGTCCCTTTCTACCTCGAATTTATAGCTGTCTATCGTGACATTCTGTCCAAGACGTCGACGTTGAGTGTCCCTTCTTGATGACAGCATATATTTTGTTTTGCCTACATTGACCGCTAAGCCCATTTTCGCCGCTTCCGTCTTAATACTCGCAAAGGCGCCAGTGACATCACGCTGGGTTCTTCCGATTATGTCAAAATCATCGGCGTATGCGAGTAATTGGACGGCCTTTTGAAAGATTTTTCCTCTGGTATTGGCGCGTGAGTTTTGCACAACTCTTTCAAGTATGATGTTAAAGAAGTCCCATGACAGCGCATCACCTTGTCTAAATACTATGTATGCTGTAGATCAGGAGGGATAAAAGCCACAGAGGTGAATTGGAATGGATTGTAGAGGTCTGAACACGATAATGTGCAGCTCTTGTTGATACTCATGCTTTAAGAGGTGTCACAGGTTCCAAAATGAGAATTTACCATAGGCAAGACTCCACTTACTTGTATGTTGCTACAACGCATCAGTAATGCTAAATTTTTTTTTTTTAATTTAAATAACGCTTTTGCTCTTAACGTTGAAATTAAAAATCTCGAAAACGATTATAATTAAATCCTAATCTTATAAAAATTTATCAAACAGACAACAATGCATGTTTTCATTCTGACGATGCCGACACAAATTCATAAAGCAATTAAAAAACAAATTTATTTCATTTTTTTTTTTAAGATAATCACAAAGAAACAGCAATAAAAGATCTGCAAAGTGTCCGAAAACGTGTATCAACCGTAATTAATTGGTCCATAAATAACGTTAGGGGAATGCAACATTTTATCGAATATAAAACCTCCAAATGAATTTAGGAGATTTCTCTTTAAATGGCCGTTAATAGGCGATAAATTAGCGAAAGTCGAACCACAGTAAATTAAGTCAATTAAGATATTTTATTTTGCCCAAATTGCGTTTCATTCTGCGCATGAATATGTTTACTTCGTTTTTTTTTTAATGGGTATGAATAATGGCAAAGTATTTTATTAACATACAGATGAGTTACGTGGGCTTAAGTAGCGTTTAGCTGAGAATTTGTTGTTTTCAATTTTGAGATCATTTCACACTACACACAAACCTAGGTTTGGGTCGAACTTGAATGAAATAGCTTTGAGGGAGAAGTTAAGATACTTTTATCGGCGGGGTGTCCAGTGATTAATCTTTTTTTGGTAAATACTTAAGTAAATTTCTATTCAGACTTTAAGCCAGACGTCCACGTTTTTGTCAAATCGTTTCTTTTTGCCAGATTGCGCCTTTGGCTATTTTAGATTTGTATTTATGAAAATCGAATTTTTTGAAGAACACTCATCCTTAAGATTTAAGCCGATTAAATAACAAAAAGAGCTACTACACTCCGTTTGAAACGTGAAAGCAATCCTTGTGCTCCCCGGATCTTTTCTTACTTTCAAAATATAATACTTCTTCCAATTCCAATTTAAGCCAAAGTTTGATGCGACACAGCTGTAAGCTTCGTTCTGCACTTATTCCAGTTTTCTCAGATGTTCTTTGAGCGTACAATGGACCCTTAGACCAAGCCCACGCAATGAGCGGCAAGCGGCAGAGCGGCAAAATTAAAATGTATGAAATCGTATGGTTGTGACCATACAGTCGTTGAGCAGCAAGCTTGTGAAAATACAAATGGTTTTTCTGGTTACAAATGGTTTTTCAATAGGGACATAACAATTTTGTATTTTAGTAAAACGTCCCCTAAACTTTTTTTATGATCTGTCAAAGCCAAAACTTCAGTCAAGGATTTCGTTTTTATCATGGTGAAGCTATTAGGAGGGCTGAACTTGGCATCGGAGCTAAGCTATCGGTTTTCAATTCAGTGTTTGTTCCGACCCTCACCTATGGTCATGAGGTTTGGGTAATGATCGCAAGAATAAGATCGCGGATACAAGCTGCCGAAATGAGATTTCTTCGTCATATTGCTGGGGTAACTCATCGAGATCGAGTTAGGAACACCCGAATACGCGAGGCACTCAATGTCGAGCAGCTACTTCTGCGAGCGGAAAAGTCCATGTTCTGGGTAGGCCTAGGATGAGATGGCTGGACCAAGTCCGAAATCTTACCTCTACCCGTATGGGAATAGCCCCTGATGATTTAGAGCCGATGGCGAAAGATCGGGAGATGTGGAGAGTCCATTTAAGCGCTACTCCTTAACCCTCATAGTGGATAAGCGGCTCATTGAAAATGATGATGATGATGATAATGTTAGCGAACAAGCAACGTTTGGAAATTGTTATTATTTACTACCGAAATTTTGAGTCTGTGGTCGCAACTTTAAGAGCGCCTTACTACCAGACAACCTGTGTTTGCTATAGTGGTCAAATTCGAGTCAACATTGAATGTTCACTATTGAATGTTCTTGTACCAGTGAGACAACGCATCGGTCAAAGTACCGAAAATATCGCAGCCATAAGTGCTTAAGTTCAAAATGAGCCAAATCAGTCGATTCCATGCCGTTCAAAGGAATCTCTCAGTTCACATTGTGTCAAATTTTGCGTAAAGATCTTGACCTACACCCATATAAGATCAAATTAACTCAAGAACTGAAGCCTCCATTTAAAGCGCCGAAACTTCTCCGATTGAGCTCTACAAAAGTTTGAAGAAAATCCTGAATTTCTTCGATAAATCGTCTCGATGAAGCTCATTTCTGGCTTAATGGCTTTGTCAATAAGCAAAACATTCGTTATTGAACAGCAACAAACCCACACATGCTTCAAAAGACTCTATTGCATCCACAAAAACTGACGGTGTGGATTTCATGCAGGAGATGTGATTGGGCCGCATTTTTTCGTCGATGAAAATGCTCGCTATGTTAGGGTTAATGAAGTTCGCTATCATACTATGTTGAGCGACTATTTTAAGCCAGAATTTGATGGACTTGACATCAGCGATATGTGATTCCAACAAGATAGCGCCACATGCCATACAGCTCAAACAATTGATCTATTGAAAGGAATTGCCATTTAACGCCGTTGGATTTCCTTTCATGAGGTCGTTGGTTTATGCCAACAAGCCATCAAAGTTAGAGGAGGTCAGGAACAATATCGACCGTAAAACTGCCAACGTTTCGGGCGAAAATTGAATAGAAAATTGTGGTGGAATATTGGCTCCAAAGAATCGATCGCTGGAAAAGGGCTCGCGGTGGTCATATGAACAAGATCGAATTTCATACTTAAATTTAACATGTGTACTACACCTGGAATAAATTTCAGTTCGATATCTTAATTATTCTTTGTTTTATTTAAATACAAAATTGTTATGTCCTTATTGAAAAACCCATTAGTTCCTGAGACTTTCGATCGCCTACCTTAGGCTTGGCAGTTCATTTCTTGTCCTATGTCTTATCTAATCTTCCTCTTTTCGTGGCTTCAGAATAGTCCCGGGCAACCGAATAGGGCCCCTGTATAATTTCTCACTAATTTATCAGGTTTACATCTGCTCCTATGTGATCTGACACTGACTTTTGGTCTGCTAATCTCCTTCAGGCACTTATTTACCAGTTTAGACCTGATTTTACAACGCCCCAATGCTGACTATCTGATAGTACTCCTCAATGTTAGGTGGTTTGAAACTCATGTGGAATTAGGGTTGAGCGAGTTCAGAGTGTGGCGGCTGGACTAACTCGAGAGGATTTTTATTCTTGTTTATAATTTGCATTTTCGCAATATTTATGTATTTCCATTTGCTGATGTCTTCGGTTTGAATATCCGCCAATTTTTGGCCAATTTTTGTTTGCATCCGCCAAGGCCCCATGGACTCCCAAAATTAGATCCAAACGCTGAGATGTCTGCTTTTACTCATTTTAACATCTTTAGCCACAATATGCACCTACACCAGGCATCACAAAAGATGGCCACGCGGGTTAATATTTGGTCACAGAACACAATTTCATTGTTAGACCAAATGTTTTATAAACTTTACTTACTTAAGGTGGCGCTAAGTGCTTTATATAGATTGTAAGATTTTTTAAGCAATGAAGGAGTTACCGGGAATGAGAAGGACGATGAACTGGCAAGAGATGGAATGCACGAAATAAAGCAAACTACTGAAAGCGCGTCGGGATGCAAAGAGACTTTAATGACCACTGGGGAAACCTCTCGACGTGAAAAGTAGTTTGATAACTCGCAAAAAACCAACCAACTTGCTCACTAAAAAAAATCAAGGTTTAAGCTGAGAGCAATTGAGGCTGTTGGTGGAGCTTATCACACAGCATATTAACCTAAAGCAACAAATGCAAAGACGGAGACTAACCGACAGTGACTCGTAGAAAGTAAGCTGGACCTAAGCATCTTTTAAATAAAGGAATCGGTGGCATCCTGATTTTTTCTGAGGAAACAATAAGATTCTCCACAAACGCACACTATGTTCAAATCCATAATTTTTTCCCACTTTCCTAAGATCCCTCCTAATACACGTTCCATATCTGGTTTATTCCTCCAGTCTTGAGAAATAAAAGAGGTGGACACAACGGGACTGACTAAGGCCTAAGTGAAATGCATCCCTTACGTGCTATACCATACCAAGAATTTCTGCAACAATGTGACACCAAGTAATGCGTCACTAATTCGATTTACTAAAGAAATTTAAAAAAAAAGAAACATATTCCAGTTTCACCCTCAAATTCTTCTGAAGATCTTCCTCAATACAGCGCATGTTTATATACATATGTACATGTTGACACGATCGAAAGCCTATTCGAAATCAATAAAAAGAAGGCAAAGCCCTGTTTTCTAAATTGATCGATCCCCAATGGCTTGTTTCACATCCACGTCGAACTATTACTCACTTCAATCGCTATAAATCTCTTCCAAGTGATATCCTTCAAGATGTCATCACCTCCTATTGAACTTTGTTTGAATTATTTTACACCCATCCATTCTGCTTACAATTTACATAAGTGACCCTGAAAAAAAAACCCTCATCCGACACGGTCCAAACCCGTTTCTTACAGATCTCCTCTCGTCTAAGTGAAAATTTATTTCTTTATTAATAAATTAATCTTTGATTGCTGCTTCTTCCTCACTCGTCTAACGTCGTGTTTTGCGTCGCATGATTGGATTATAACGTTTCAAATTGCCCCCAAACAACGGTCGAACAATAAAATAAAAAGAAAAGAAAATAGAGAGACGAGAAAAGTTTAGAAATCTCCTCGAGACCGACTAACACCCGTATCACGATCATAATTCATCTGCCTAATAAACGACCAAGTCAAGCCAACCCACACGCCTACGAGCGCCCAACTCTTTTTCGGATTTATGAATTTTTAAAATATGAAAATTAAATACACACATAAGCTGTCCCCCCGGTCCCGGCGCTGGCTTACGGAAGCCAAAACAGCATCTGTTTACGATGAATAGATACATTTTTCAACCGCATTTCTCCGTGTGGCACAATGGACGCAGTCGCTATTAGAGCCGATTAATGCCGCGCCGATGGTGGAGTAAAATAATTTATTTCCCGAGAAATCCGATTCCCTTGTCCGCACACAATTTGACATTTGACAATGTTTTCGAGGAGAGGAGTATACAATTTCAAATTTATTGCATCCCCCCGGAATGGGGTTCGAACGCGTCTGTGGCAGATCAAAACGAAGGCAGAGTGCCAATTAGACTTCATTTTGGAGCGCAAAAAAAAAAAAATAGGTTCCCTCTTCGAGCAGCCCGTCTGCAAATAATAATAATAATTATTTTAATAATCCCCAGCATCAATTTTTATTCTCACCTGACGCGCCAACAAAATGAATCACACGTCGCAGCAAACTCGCGCGTACCTTACCATTCGGGTGACTCCCCGCTGAGCCTTTTGCCTCTTAATCTCTGGGCAGGATCTCATCGGAAATCACTTAGATCCCAATAAATAACCTAATCACCTCGGATCCTGTTGTAGCAGAAGAACCAGTACGAGCGAGGAGAACCAGAGCGAAACCGAGTACCAAAATGACAGCAGAACAACTTCGACAGGGAGTCGCGCGAGCAGTTGTGCCAGACCCCATGATGCTTGGACAGCGCCTGTGGGGTGTCCCCCCCAAAAAGTGGGGAATGTGTCCAGGCGAACATTAATTGCTCGTTACTTAAAATCTAATACGAGCTACAAATTAAGACGTGCTACGTCGCCCTGCCGCCGCCAGTGTCGCGTCCGTTTCGTGGTAGCTTTGGGGCTGCTTGCTGGTGTCACACTGATTTTAGCAATAGACTATGAGATCGCAGGAGGAATTCACGCTTTGCATTCGTGCAGAGCCTTGCGGGTGTACCACTTGGATAAATTGATGTGAACACGACACGGTTTGTGGCGGGAAAGTACACTGTAAGAAATGTTGGACTCTGCCTGGTCAAATGAATTTGGTCACCTATCACTCGAATGAAACACCAAGATCAGAGCTGCTTTGCAAATGAAATTGGCATGTAAGAGGCTATAATGCTTGAATGAAACGGCACCACTGAGAGGTGCATTTTATGCCTGACTATGGCTCTACAGCGCGTGAAAGTTCTGCGAGACATTGTGACCAAGTCTGTGAGTTTTGTTGAGACATAACCTCTTTATTGCTTTTAAAATATTTAAGACTTCACGCACTCATGGGTTTTGAAACTTAGGTTCGCGAGACCGTAAGCTAGCCTACCATAAGCATTGAAATAAAGATTCCTTCACAGAACAAGTCTCCATTCAAGGAAGAAAAAAGAGTCTGAGGTTTCACTACAAGAAAGATCCTTTCGTTATTGAGCAATTTGCTATCAAATTGTTTCTCTCGAGTTTGATCTAAAGGAATTAGTCATCTCCGTACATCTTTAGTGAGACACCTACCCAAGGTCAGTGTATCGATAATAGTTCCCTCGACCTGCTTCAGTGTAGAGAGAACATTGCA
Source organism: Matsumyia berberina (assembly GCA_917880715.2). Lineage (NCBI taxonomy): Eukaryota > Metazoa > Arthropoda > Insecta > Diptera > Syrphidae > Matsumyia > Matsumyia berberina. The sequence continues at coordinate 2,399,230 of OU862872.1, forward strand.
AGTAAAACAAAGTCGTCACAAGAAACAAGATCTTTGAAGACTTACTTCTTGGGTAAGGTAAGGATCATCTTAAAAATTTCAGCAGCGGGAAAAGGGTCCACAAAAAGGATTCTGCCCGACAATGACTTTATACTTAAGGGAAAGCGTCTTTTTATTTTAAGCCTCTAGCAGCTGTTTCTGATTTTTAGTTAGAATGAGGAATCCTTTCGTGGTATTACACGAAATTGTAGCCAAACGATTAAGCTTTTTTGAGGCAGAGTCCATATACAATGTGTTACTTAAACAGTTTACAGCTGGCTACTGCACTTCTTTAGCTTACTCGTGCTAGTCTGGATTAGACTCTCTAGAATGATTCAGGATATCAACTTCGAACAGGAAAGACTTCTGTCGAACTAAAGGAACAGGAAAGCGGAGTATGTAGGCAAACTTTGTTTTAATAAAAAGGCATAATGAACTCGCAAGAAAGCGCGATGTATGTCTCACAGGACAGGGCTACGTCAAAGATTACTGTGATCTATGTGGACACAAGACCAAACGCACCCAGACAGTAAAGATATTTATGCAGTCCTGAGTTTTGTCAGATTTTGACCTCCCAAACTAAAGCCATTCCATAGTTCCCAAATCACCAACCCTGCTTCTCCAAAAGTCCATTGAAGGGACCTACAACAAGCCTAATTGATCCTCCAAAACCAGTCAACCAACTAATCGATTGTTCAAGTCACCTTACCTTTATGATGAGCTCCACATCATTTAGCAGGGATTGCTTAAAATGCTCTTTTAAGCTCTTCATCAGTCACCGCACAAGTCCTGCTTTTTCTCTCTTGCGATGAATTGCCTCTGCTTGACACTTTTCAACCTAAGATTGTCGTGGTGCTGAACAGCATTTTGAAACAGAGATCGCACTGAGCCGCATTTCTATTGGCATTCTTCTTCTGCTAACCTAAAATTTGTGTAAAATTTTTTCCGAGTGTACTCTAACGTAAAAATCGCAGACAAGATAGCTTCAATCTAATATCTTAGGTTAATGTCTCGTAGATTATCCAACGCGCTATAGATCCCACTTAATTTTGGATTTACTGCCCACAGAGCTGACCGTGCCCTGGTAGGCGAGAAAGGTAACTTTTCTACTGTGTCTCCAGCTTCACACGGCGCGTGCAAAAAAGAATCAAAAAATTGTGCGCGTAATTAATTGATTATAAATAGTTGTTGTCCCCGGCGGATTATGTTTCGCTTAACGATCGAGTAATAATGCCCTGCATGGACCCCTGCCTACGCCCGCGAAAACGCAGTGGTCCGCCGTATTCCGCCGACCAGCGCCTTACAATCGACATTGCGTGTTATGCGAGTGTTTATGGTGATTTAGTCAAAGCGTATGGCTCGTAAAATTTTTTGATAGCTAAATTTTGTAAATGTCCAACACACCCCAGTTCGATGGAATTACTTGGATCATGGATCAGCGGTCGACGAATGGCTTACCATGGGAATATTGACCAAACAAAAAAATATCAAATTTCATCAGTAATATATTCGAGTGTTTACGGGCGGACTATATTTTTACTACTTCGACGAGATAAATTTATTTAAACGACCGTAGCATATCCGTCGGCCATAAGCCGACTGTATAAGGTCATCGGCTGAATGCGCGAATTATGAATGACATCAATTTATAGTTATTGGGGATATTTAGACTTCATTATGGGCTTGGGAGATGAATTCCATAATTTCTGGGCGACTCTTTGTGTGTCGTGGACTTTAATGGGAAATTTATTGAATTTAATAAGCCGGTAACACACCTCTTGGGGTATTTAAATTCACCGTGCGGCGGTGGAAGAGGTGCTTTAGTCAATGGACGACTCTCGAGGGGTATAAGCTTCAGGTTTTATTGGCACTTAACGTTGATAGTTATTTGGTAATTTGCATGGTTTAAGTACACGAGTTTTTTTCTTTTTTTCTGTTTCTATGTGAAAATTTTCAATGTGCGCATTAGATGGGGAGTCCAAAGCGAACGTCCTTGCAGTTGCACAGGCTATAAAGGAAGTTTAACAACGACTACGTTCTGTACATGTAGACAGGTTACATCCATAAGGTCCAGTTAGCCACATAGACCAAGTTGAATGCCAAAAAGATTGAAAAGAGAAACTTGATAAAATTCTTAAAGCATTAGACTTCGAGGCAAGCTCTCCCAAAGCTCCGTGAAACTTTCGTCAGAGACTAAGTACCTTAAAATCATCCTCGATGCGAAACTTATTTGAAAGCGTAACACAGAAGAATGAAAGCACTAGACAGCAAGATAATACGCTCAAAAGTCGTTTACAGCTGCCGACAAACCCTTAACCTTAACCCTTATGCGCTACTCACAAAGTCAATCTTTACTGGGTTCCGAAACATAGCAATGTAGAAGGAAATGAGACTGTGGAACTAGCTCGGAAAGGATCAGCATTAAACACAGAAGATATTCACACAGCGGTAAATGTTCCTATCGGTGTCGACCAGAAGTAACTGTGTTATATCTCGCACTTTATATGTATGGTCAACACTGAATGAAAAAAGAACCAACAGGGTACTGGCATCGGAGAAAAAAAAAACTAGTACCCTAACAGGTGTACTGACAGGGCATTATGCAATAGGCGGAATAGCCGCTAAACTAGGTGTTAGTTCACCAGACTACTGCAGGAGTTGCCAGGACGCAGAAGGCATAGAAACTTTCAAACTCTTACTTTGTGAATGCCCGAATCTTCATATCGGCTCCGGCATATGGGAAACCGATTTTTTGAATAACTAAAGGACCTTGTGCAAGTCCTAATGGAAGAGATAGGCAAACTAATAGATCAAACGAATTAGTAACGGCATCACAAACTAAAAGGAGAACCCAATGGACGAAATAGCACCTGTGTAAGGACTACTAATATGCCTTTGGTTGGGTTGGTGAAGTGCGTGTCCTAAAGACTTTCTTAGAGCTCAAGCGGATCCATAAAAGGGATGGAAATCTCAGAAGTTTCCTAAAATCAGCGATATTAAGGTCCTCCAGCCCATGGAAGACGCTACTACCAAGACTACGCAATCTTCTGGTGACCAGTGCGGGACATTCGCATAGCAGGTGCTGGACGGATTCTATTTCCTGTTCGTCCCTGCACCTTCTGCAATAGTCGTTGTAGGACAATCCAAGATGCTCCGCAAGGATTCCTATTCCGCAGTGTCCTGTGAGGACACCGGGGACGATTCCTATTTCTCTTCGACTAATTTGTACGAGATTTTTGGAATTCTTCTTATCGAAAGCTGGCCATAGTTATCTGGCTATTGCCCATGTGTTCATGTGACACCACCGCGTATTAGCCCTGATCATGGTTTCCATATCCCCGTAAAGAGTGGTAATGGGTGTCTTCGCGACCGGAAGGGTATATGCAGGATCTAGTTCTGCACCCCTCCTGGCAAGTTCGTCTGCCCTCTCATTGCCTGATAAATCTCTCTGGCCCGCTACCCAGCATAGGGTCACCTTGTTGGTCGTTGATATATCGTTGAGATTTTGTCTGCAGACTTTTACGAGCTTCGATTTTGTCGATGCTTACTGCAGAGACTTGATAGCCCCCTGGCCTATTACCTTACCTAACCTAACCTAAGCATCTAGATCAAGTTGAATGTCAAAAAGATTGCAAAAAATGTTAAAACATTAGACTGGAACGTAGTGCACCTCAAACCACTTGACTTGGGTCCTGTGTTCTATTAAAAAACTTAGGGTGGTAGATACCCTACGCGACATTGTGTTCGGTTCTTGTAGATGCGCCTCAATTATCTGCAACTTCTCTTGGGTTAGTCGATTCCATTGCACGCCCTTAAAGAGCATGTGGTGGTATGGTCACCTTTCCTATTCTTCTCCTAAATCTAGCAGTCAATATTCGGTCATTGTATGTTTTACAGGACGTGAGGTTTCATAAGCCTTAAGTGCACTTCCGAGCCATTCCTCCGAGTAGAGTTAGACAGTGATTCAGATGGGTGACTGGAAATCACTCGCATTAAACCTCCCTATCACTCTTAGTCCCAACATGAAAAGGTTGTACCATATAAATGAGTTTCGAATCAGTAGAATCTGACGTTTTGAGGACCAAAAGTCAACCAAAAAAATAAAATTCTCTATACGAGGAGAGCGAATGGATGAGAAGATGAAACTTCGAACGCTATGAGATACATGATGATGTGGATGGTAGTCAATGAAGCTAAATTACAGCCCTTAGGTTTGAGATAAGAAGAAAGAACAAACGTTCGTTCTAGATCACGGATCTTGCAGAACTAATTGACAGCAAAACGATGAAAAGGTGCGGTCCCGCCTTTGGAGAGGTTTCATGGAATCCCTGGAAGTGAGAAGTAAGTAAGTTTCAGCTGTACGTTTTAATTGATGAAGTCAGTTAAAAATAAATTTATGAGAGCCATAAATTGCTAAGAAAACTTTCCCAACAATACCTTGTGAGTGTCAGAAGCCACTATGTAACACCGAAGATTTTTACTGCCAAACTTAAGTGCGTAGGCTTGTCAAATTAAATTTTACTACGTCCGTATTTGTTTAAATATTTTTCCAAAGTATCTTATTACCATGAAAACTAATTTTAAAACGATTTTACGTGGTAAACTAATCACTGACTGCAGTAAATTCCCAGCTAATGTGAAAACAACACAAAACGTAAACGCCATTCGACATCGACACGCACCTTCGACGTTCCACTTTTCCACCCAAAGTCGAAGCAATAAAATCCCAATAAAACACAATACCCCACCCATTGTCTGAAAGTAAAATCGTAAATTTTCCCTTGTACCCTCTTTTAAAGTTTAACCAAGCCGCAATGAAACTTTTTGTTCCGTATTCCCAAACGCTCGACTGGAGCTTCGGATGTGAGATACCCTCCGCCTAGACCCTCCAAACGAGCACACTCATTTATCCGATATGGCAATTGAAAATAATTGATGCGACAAAAATCGCTCCCCAGGTGGCAGTATCTAATATTTTCCAATTTCGTTAGCACATCGTTTCCAAAATCGAGTTTTATTTCGATTTTTTTTTTTTCCATTTTATTGCCCGATTGGAACAATCGAACAAAGGCACGGTAATTTATTGGAATTCCCGGGTAATAAAATCGAAATTTCAAAACCAATGATTCCCGATCTCTTAATCCGAACGGATTAGCTTCGCTCGCCGCTAAGCCTTGCTGGCTGACTAACTGACTGGCTGGATCCCAAGGGCCTGGTCGCTTGGCTCTCATAAAGTGAGCGGCGCGAGTTAAATTGGACTGGCGTTAATTAGCCCACATTTTGCATAAATTTGGACACGTATCGGTTTTCATAATTCCAATTTCAAATATTAAATGGCTAATTATACGAAACTGTACATCAATATGGAAATTTAATTTCATTAGTGAGTTAATTTCGATTGGAAATTGGGGAAATATTTAACAACTAGTATTTGTTTTCATCGATTTTATTAAAACGTTGTTTACGACCGATGTGAGGCAAATTTTTGTAATCTTCGCCGAGGAATTATGTGATAACGTCGATTAAGATGTCTAATGCATAGCAATCTCGTGGATAGATTTGCCTTTGATTGGCATCATTTTCGTGGTTTTGAATTTACATTGACATTTATGAGTTGGCCTAGTTAACGTCAAGTTATGATCAAAGATTGGATGTCAATGTTGGCCTAATGGGATTTTAATCAACCATAAACCCTTGTGAAGGCAATTTGAAGGCAATTTGAATTTGAAGACATCTCGTCTTGAATAAGGTGAAACTCTGACTGAAAAGGTTGGACAATGGAATGGCAAATACCTTCTGCAAAAAGAAAACTGACAAATGTTCATATGTACATATATACATATCAGCATATGCAAAAGTCACAGAAAAATCTGATAAAAAGTAAAATGTTTGGTCGCTTCAAGCGAAATGAGAGGAGAGAAAGGAAGAAAAATTGGTTTGAAACTCAGGTGACATTAGGTATCAATTTCGTTCTAGGGGTTGTGTCTAGACTAACAGGGGAGAATTTAGGTAAAGTTGGTATCAGCTTTTCGAAAATCAGGAATTTATTTGTCAATCAGGCAGACGGCCAAGCCGGGTAAGTTGGAGCCATCACCCAGCAGCCATACATATGTACATTTGAACATGTCAAGCCTAAAAAAAAATGACAGAGCAAATGTCAAATTTCACTTCATTTCAGCTCGGTTCGGGTCACGGAGATGTCAATGCCGCAAAGCAAAGCATTAAGCGCTTAAAATGTTGGAGCAATGAAAAACATGAAAAAAGTATGGGTGCTGGGTGAATCCATTTATTTTTTTTTTTATTTTCCCAACACAAAACGCACAACCTATCTGTTAAATTCAGCAAAAGAGTGAAATTCAACGAAAGTGACAGCTCATGACAAGCATTCGACTTGACATAGATGACAAACCAAGAATCAAGAAAGCGATGCCAAGATGTCACATCTGGTTTACCGTGAGAGGTCTACATGAGCCATTTTTATAGCTTGTCATCGATAAAGATATGTAAGATGGCACAAGGTAGCGAGATGTTAAAAACGCGTTGTTAAGTGCTGCCAAGTATATTTGGTCGACGAATTCATGAGTTCTTTGCAATTCTTTTAGGTTATCTGCACCGCTTCGTTGTCTATAACTAGATCTGCTTTTAACGGCTTTTTCTTTCTATACAATTAAATCACCTTTATCCATCCAAATACCTAGAAAGTCCGATTTTAACATCTTCATCGTGTCTGCTTTCAGGGAAAACCTAAATGTGTAAATGAAAGTGACAGACGGAAATTACCCAGAACTGTGCACATAATCTCAACGCTATCTGCGTCACGCAATCGATTTACTCCACAAAAATTAGTCCCCTAAAATTATTTCCAAAAAGCAATCACAGCCTATGACATCTATGAATGAAAAATGCATCTGAATTCATTCAGACATCTCATAACCCCCACAGGTCACGTCCCAACCCAATTAACTGAACAATTCCCGGGCAACTTCCTATCCAAATTCCCGAAAATTGACACTAAAAAACGCTCTAAATATCTAGAAGATGCATCTCTTATTCCGACGAATCGAATAGGTACGATCAGGTTGCTCTCTAGACCAAGCCATTCCCATTCATACTCCTTATCGTCGCGTCATCTAATGGAGAACTCTACTGGAATTCCGTATGACAGACAACGATCTAAAAGGCCCATAACAATGTGCCCAGATATTTGCACCCAAACAGAGAGTGGGAGCAACAGGTAAAAACGTAGATAGACAGCCCTGCACTCTTACGTCTAGGACATATAATTAATCTATGTGACGTCCAATGAGTCTCCCGATACGTGCCCACTGCGTTTATGACATCAATTTTACATTTTTAATTCGAATCACTGCCGGCGACAGGAGCAGGGAAGAAGGGAAAATGCAGAACACGCCAACCGGAAAAATTATTCATTTCAAGTGAAATTTAATAATTTCCATGTTCGTCTCATTTGGATTCCGATTAAGGGACATGATTAATTTCTTAAAAATGCTAAGTACATCTAATTGTTGTTGTGACGCGATGTGGCTGGGACTGCGTCCTTTAGAATCGCTCACTTGATCGCATGATGGACGGGGACGAGTATGAGCGACGTAGAAATTCTGGCGTTTTGAGTGAGGACGCATCTGTTGAATGTTAAACACACCCAACGAAGAGGCAATTGTTCATGATTGGTTTATGGTTACATCGTCATACACGAATGTCATAGGTTTGTGGAGGAATATCACAGGTTTGAGTTCTTCCACAGAATAACGCATTGAGTTGAGAATGGATAAAAGAAAGTGAGGCTGTCCGAAATGTTTCTCTTCTTTGATCATGCAGATTCTATTTCAGTTCTGAAGATCCTCCACTTAACATCATCTTGAGTTTGTAATAAACGAGAGCCGCCAGTAGTTGCTTCCGAATGAATTTTAAGTCATTTCGACACTTAGGCCTGCGTAGGAGTATTGTTATGGCCAGTTAAAGTTGTACTGATTACTTCAACTTCGTGACTGTTATTTGTCTCGAAGAAGCTTCTCAATTTGCCTGTCCCAATAAACCGTAGGCTCCTCCCTTTAGCAAATCCACCAATCCTGACTACTAAATTGTTCCGAGTGTGCTCAACTGCACACACATATGTACATATGTGATGTAGAATATTGCTGTAATCTTCAGCTGCTAAAATAGCTACAAAATATCAAGTTCAGTTCCTAGACATTCAATCAGATCCACGTAGTCATAAAAAAGCGAAGGAAGATGTCAAAAAAATGTCCAACCAGTACCAGAGAAATTTCTCCTTCCTCCAACAATGTAGTCACTAAACTCCTGAGTCTTCCAAGCTGTGCCCACCAAATGACTTAGATCATTGCAAAGCTCAATTTCACTGTAAGATGCCTCAAGCAAATGACGACCTGGAAATTGCCAATCAAAAAAATAGAAATACTCTAAGCAGCCAGGTGGATACCAAATTTTCTCGAATTCCAAATCCAATAGTTGAGTGGTTGCAAGGCAAAGCAGACATCCTTCGAACATCGACCAATTGATCAATTAGCAGATAGTAAATCTATTTCGAAGACCAACACAAAATCCTGCCAAATCCCTTGAATCTTAACAACATTCCTGTCCAATACGACAAGCGTTCATCGCATTCAATGCATTTATGTTCCCCCAAGGGGCCTGCTTGCTGCCTGCTGCATACTGTGTATACTACCATCACCCTCAGCGATCATCCCGAATTTTAAATTTAAAACGGATTAACCAAAGCAAAACAGATTCAAAGACAATTTGTTAGGGGAATTCCGCTCAGGCGTGCGACGGCAACGACAACGACAACGACGACGGAAACGGGACCATAAAGCCGCAAAAAGGAATACCACTTCACACATGCACACTCACCTCATTCCGGTGGACGGAGTATATGGCTGGGCCGACTGTCATTGTCATTCGCGTCATCTCGAGCTCACATCGTCACCATCACCTTGCAAAGGGCAAACAGCGAACCTTGCAGACACAACGACGATGGGAGCCGGTATCCCAATGCCAGTCGTAGCCCACTAAAAGGACCAACCGACGAGCCTTGTTAAACAAAAGATTTACTTCGCTTGGTGTCGTGATCCACTTTTACGGCAGCACATCGCGCGCGTACGGCATCGATCGCGCAGAACTACACTTCCAGGCTAACGAGCCCGAAATGAATTCCCGCGTACCCCGTACACGGCCGACAAGTAGCAACCTTGTCACCCCGTCACCGCATCACCACCAGTCCAATCCGCATCGTGCGGCTTTAGCCCCGAATGGAGTGCACACTGTCCGGCGTATTCAATTCATGTCATGTTTTTGTCGGTTTATGGAGTCCTAATCGGCGATTCCATCAAGAAGCTCACAGCACCAGCGGCCGGAGTGCTAACAAAGTTTTAAAAAATTAAATCACGCAGCGCGCTGGAAAAATGCTCGGATTAAGATATTTAGGTTGCCCCTTCGTCGCTCCAGCCACGACTCCAGCCAGAGCTGCTCCTGTCCGCCGAAAAGGTGTGAAGAGCCGCACAGCACTCGGATGCGCAGAGGTACGCATAGCCGGCAGAAAATTCGCACCTTACCCGGGAGGTGTGAGATAAAGAAGACGTCGCCAGCACGAGGGGTGTCGACGACAGAAAGAGGTTCAGTTCAAACTCAATCTCGGAGACACATTCCGACCCAAGGTAATCGTGGGGGAAATTTAGATCCATTTTACCATATACGCACAGGTAACGAGTGTATCAGGGGCCTTGCTGTGCTTGCTGCTGCCGAGAGAAAAAGGTGTGAATTGCTCGTTGGAACTGGAATACATTTCACCACTTTACAGATATGGGCATCTGGGGACTTTCAAATCTGAATAAATGAGTGAGCTGTGCGCCCGTAAACGACTCGGACCCACCATTACATTTAATATTCGGAGGCGATAATTGAACATGGTCAGATTGGGTGTTTCGTACCGAATTGAATTGGGCGGATTCGGTCGAATTGAAACTTATTAGGGGCAAATGCTATACCTGTGGGAGCAGGAAAACTGGATTTGCATTGATTTTTGGATCTGGGCTGTGGTAACTCCGCTGCCAACTGGAGCATGGCAATTGTTAGACTCGTTTGCCAAATGGCGAAATTCAAGAGAGACTTACACAGCATCCGACCCAAGATGGTGAATGGTGTGACTATGTACTGTGGCGATGATAATGAGAAGAACAGATGGATAAGAAAGGAGGTGAATTCGTTGAGTTACGTTTAAGTGAGTCATGCGGATAATAAGCTTAAATGCGAAAAAGCACGAGAAAAAAAACTGTGGATTCAAGGAAGCTCCAAATATAACAGCAGGCAAAGCTGAGCGCAAAAATAAGGTTGCATTGGCAGACTATAAAAACATCAACCCCGCTTCCGACTAAGCTATGTACACCTATGCCCCTTCACTTATAAGCCTTGACTTGCTTGGACTTATCTGGGCGTCTAAACGCAACTTTCTTGGGAATTCTTGGGAATAACAGGAGGTTGAGATCTTCGTTACTGCATATGCGAACCTGGACAGTTTATCAAACCAGGAGTCTTGTCGTGGTGGTTTAGAGAGACCCAGCGCATTAGTGGCTGCATCTCTGTTGGCTTTTTGGCAGCTCTGCTATTGGTCTTCTCCACTTGATTCAGGCGGTAAAGGACTTTTCCATAGACTGTAGCTGATCAACGATAGATTTCCTGGTATTGTTTTTTGAGCTACGGAGGGTCCAGGGAACCCGCATTTGCACTCCGGATACAGCTACTAGGTAGTGATCACAGTCGATGCTTGCTTGTTGTCATGTTCAGACACTCGGAATATTTGGGGTATGCTTTGCATTGATTGTAATTGCCAGGTCACCTTATGAATATGGAAATGTGGGAAATGTATGTTGGCCCGACGACAAAGACGATTAGCCTAATTCTATTTTCTGGACAGCTTTTGCCCTTATTTTCTATCTGAGCGTTAAAATTGCCAAAGATTCTCATAACGTCATATAAGGGACACTGTACGTATGTAGGTCTCGTCGAAAAGCTCTTATAACCAACCCTTTGTGACATCATTTTTCCCCTCTGCGCAGGCGTGTCACGAGCGTTTTCTTTTTCGGAACTGATTGTGAGTCCTTTTGCAACGTGCAGGTTATGGGATCATGTCGACATACTGTTTGATGTTATTCGCCATTACTTCATTCTGAGGGTAACTTGCAATGACATCTGAGACGCTTTAGAGTTGATCAAGCAATGTCCTTTCATCTTGACGTTTATGGCTACATCCATAGGCTCACTTGAACACTGTGATGTGTAAGTTACACATTAGTAGAGAAAAAGTCATAAATATTGGCCAACGCAGAAGTACATTCTGGTTTTACACATTACATCTCAACTTCCATTTGGAAATTCGAAAATTTCTCCACAAAATTAGAAAACAAAATAAAATCAACAGGAAATTATCATTGACTTCTTTATTATCAGAAGCAAACTATAGCCTCACGCTGAGCTAATTAAAGTCGGCTCGGCTAACGCACATCAATCTCGAATGACCCAATCCTCTTCCATGTATCGAATTATCAACTTACAACTATTTTATTCAGACCTCTGCTTGTATTACATTCGCTTCCGTACTTTTATTATTATTGCCGGTGAAGATCTCCATATCGCACTCGCCTAGACATTCATTCAGAAACAATCAGATTCAGAGCCATATCGTATGTCATTGGCCATAAAATGGGCGGCTGACACAAGTATGCGCCATTAATTTCCGGCAATTTGCAGCAACAGATAAATAACTGTAGCTGTTTGTGGTTTAGGACTTCATTTAAAGTATCATTCGAACAGTTATAAAACCACCATTTCGTAGACTAGTGTCGTTAAGTTTAAACACCTAGATCCCTTATCGCTCGCTCGCCGATGACATCAGAAACGTCAACTGTCACATCTGCATTTTCATTCAAATACCGAAGCCGAAAAGTATTTTAAATTCCAGATTTGAAATTCAATCAAAACGAAGGCTTCGCCCGATCGCAGCTCAGCGATCATCAGCGTCACGGAATCAGTAAATAAACCTACGTTTGATGATCGTTTTCGATTAGAACTGTCGATAAGTGTGAAAATACGATATAGCTCCCCGTGTGCTTATCGCCGGGGCCCGATCTTCTGAATGTCATTTGGTCGAGTTCAATTTGTTTATGTTACGCCTTAGACCATCAAGTAATTAGTTGACATCTCGATTCTAGATAGAGGTTAGCTGGTGGATAACTTGTTTTGGTCGTGTCGTGGGGACATAATTTCGAGCTTAATTTCGATCACTCTGGAGAGTGTTGGTAGTTTTTGGGGAACGACAAAATTAAATCATTGGCCATTGGAAAGGGAATACATTTGTTTGGAAGTTATTAACAAGTTTTTGGAAATTTAATCACCAAATTAACGAACCCCTTATCGCGGCTGGGATTTATTTGGTTTCACGCCAATAAAATAACCAAAAATGCATGTCCAGAGGAGAGTCACATCAATTCGAATGGAAATGGAGATTGCACGAAAAAATTGTGGAATATTTGTTGTTTTTTTTTTAAGAAATTTATAAAATGTTCTTTGAGTGGGTTTTTTCAAATTGCATCATACAACATGATTGGCTGTCAAATTTCGTAGGAGATATTGGGTGACTTTGACAACGATTGGCCGAATAGTCTTGAGTCTTAGATAGTCTTGAGTAACTTTATGCATAAATCCTTGCAATCTCGTAGGAAATTTCGCCTTTATTGAAACCGACGAAAAATGAGTGATCACACCTTGATCTGTTGTGAACGGACTATGACAAAATTGGATTTTAAAGTTTGAGGACGCAACTTGACTTAGGCAATGAACGACATTACAGTGTCATGTAAGCTAGAATCCATGCAAAATAAATTTAGCTTTTGGGGGCTTAGCGAAGTGTGAAGGCTAAACGTGGAAGATTACTAATCCCCAGTTTGGAAAGTCACCTCGACTGTACTGAAAAAGTTCAAAAAGTTTATTAATAGGTGCTTACAAACATCTTGAGAATTTCTTAGGAATCGATTAGGAACCAATACATACGACCGTCCAACGACCAAAGTTGTATCTGAATAAGAGCTCCAGATTTGACACTAAGTGATTTTAAAAAAAGAAGCACTGAACTACATCATTTGTTCATCACCGTTAATTTAAGGCAACACATTTAGCATGAGCACCACCCCCGGACGCCACCTGAACTTCGAACCACTACACCTCACTCGAGCTGTTTGAATAACATCGCAATCCCGTGAGTGCGAGTGGATTATAAAAAAGTCAACAAGAAACCTGAAAATTGTGAGAATTAACTCAACCGTCTTCGTTTGGGAAAAACACTTGCATTCCCAGACGATAATTTATCTTACAAGACACGACTCTAATTAAAAGTGTAAATTAAATTATTTGCACCATCGTTCAGCCTAATCCCCAGGCTGACAAGCACCCAGCGGGTGCTGCAATTTATATTTTCACAAGACCCCAGTCGAATCTTACAAGACTTCAATTAGCGATCATCAGAGTCAATAAATTCCCCAAAGCCGACGATAACGCCAGCTCCAGATACATGTCTTAAGTCTCAATTATGGTTTTATGATCAATCGCGCGCCATCGGCAGTGCCTCTCCAGTCCAATTGTTAAATCCACCCCATCGCGAGACTCTAAATGAGGTCCCCATAAATTAATTACCAGACTTCAATAAAATCATTTGAATAACCAACTCCAACAAAACAAGGGGAGGGGAGAAACAAAACAGTTTACAACAGCACGTCACAAATCGTTTGTCCCATAAATTTGCCTCAACAACAAATCTAACAAGACAGGATACACTTAATTGGCGCATAAATCTTCCACCAATCGCCGAGGCACACACTCGTATAAATTAATCAGAGCCGAAGCCAAAGCCAGAGTCAGAGCCAGCGATCAGGAGAGTCCCCAAAACGAAAGACGGAGAGGAAAACCACACTACTGTGCCGTGGGATCTGAAAGAGCTGACCAGAAAATTATGCTATTAAAAATACCAACTTAGCTAATAACCCATTGTCAACCGTCGGAGTGAGTCATTAAATTTGTCACTGGCTGGGAGCCGGTTTGATTGCCCTTTGTGTATGACGGGGACTGGGGAGAGTGTGAGCACGAAGGCGTGCATGGAGGCACCCACATGAGTTAACCCTATCTAATAAGCGATCATTGTTTACAGCCGAGAATTGTGTGTCGAATGTTATCGATTGGAAAATTTGTGTGAACCCAAGACATTTGAGGAGGATTTCTTGTGGTCTCTGGACCCAGGCTCAAATGTTACAATGCCACAGATACTTTGAGGTCTTTATCGATGAAAGGAAAAGTGGGTGAATGCAAGCCTGCGACCTGAGTAGATCACAACCTGATGCAAGGAGAGCTAGTGCTCGCAGCATCTGATTAGATCTCGTAAGAATGTTTAGGCTAGGTTGGATTAGTCTTGCGGGATGACTTCGCCTTGCCAGGTTCACTGGATGGATTCAGTGTGGTAACATTTTGGGATTTTCTATGAAATGGGAAAAAAGACACAAAAACAGTCCTTGAATAGTCCCCCAGTAGACAGTGTTGAAAGCATAAGTTTTAAGGTGGACCGTCAGGAGGTTATTTACTCTTAGCGTCACTGAGACTTAGACGGTTTGGATCCCATTGTACTTTAGGATGAATGTCAAGGTGACATGACATTTTTAGGAACTTTAGCTACAGAGCTATTGGCAATACGAGCGAACTCATGCAGAAAGTCCTTTCTGACGTTTATGACTGACGTGTGATGGTCTCCTTATTAACCCCAACAAAACACTCATTATACTCTTTGCAAGAACAAGAAAATTTACATAATGTTTCATGTACGACTATCGGATACTCAAACGGGGTTAAATATCGGAGAGTTTTTGTCTTTAGAAGACGCTACAGTTCAGAGTGAACTAGGGTGTTGATCAACAAACCCCTCCAGGCAGCACAATCCTTAGCAAGCCATTAGTTTCATATGCCGAGTTGGTTGAGGTCACAGAAGATTCTTGAGAGATCAGAAGATTTTTTGGGCTGGAACATTGGTTTTCATCCGCTCTACATGACCTAGCCATGTTGAATGAAGGCCCTACTACACTACCAAATTTCCAAATCTGGTATGCAGATGGTTCGTGCTAGGACATGAAGGTTTCGAGGGTAATGAACGGGCTGGCTGCCTGGCGCGAAGAGGCGCTTGCCGCCCACTTGTTGGCCCCGAACCCTGTTTTGGGGTACCACCCAACAGTACCTACTCCAAGACAACACAATGGGAGATCAACAAACACGTTGACTACTGGGCCAACCTCCGGGGCCTTAGACAAGCGAAAAAGTGTATCAACCCCAACCTATACAAGGCCAAGACTTTACTTGATCTCACCAAAGACGAGCTAAGATCCTTAGCGGGCTATCTGACAGGACATTGTCCACTCAGATACCATCTGCATAAAATGAAAGTATCAGACACAGATACTTTTCGGCTCTGTGGAGAACAAAAAGAGACCGCTGAACATATTTTGTGCGTATGTGCAGGAGCCGCAAGGAAAAGACTACTCCACTTGACGCGGGCCTCGGTCAACCCAGCGGAAATCCGGAAAATTGAACCTAAGGGTATACTGAGGTTTATTAAAAGCCTCAATATAACCTCTGGTTAAACCATATGGGCCACCACAATAGACCTCATAGGTCGCAGTGCGCATTTAGGGCCCCTAATTCAGTAATAGAGTAGCCATCTTGATAGTTGTTCACGTATTCTAACGCCCAGATCGGTGCCGCTGTCTAGCTCGTATAGCCAGGAACAGCAATGGATACAGTTCTTGGTTTAATATTCTCTTCCATAAATCGAACGTAGAGCTTTCCTTCTTTTAACGAAAATTCCAAGTACGCTTTCATCCGACGTTTATAAGCTTCATGCTTCAGCACCATACGGAGATGATGAGGATCTTATGTTTATCCTTCTGAATCGTCAATGCAACCTTTACTCGTATTTGCTTGTATTTATGTATGTACAACATATTGATCTGGTTTTTTTGTTCAAAATCTATTCTGAGCTTCTGGGTTCCCATCAACGATATTCCCTAAAACATATCAATCCATGCGGAGTAAAAACACAGTTTGCTGTAATTTTCCGACTTCTGCTAGGAGAATGACCCGCAAGCTTGTCAGTCCACAGCAAACTCGACTGTCCAACTGAAAAGCTGTGTCCAAGATGTTCTAAATACATTGTTGACACATGTTGATATGTCATCTGTATCGATTCCCGCATAAGTACTAAAGTACTGGATGTGTAGACCTGAAAGTCCATCTCTCATCCACTCAGGCTTCAAGCTACACTTTGAAAAGAAAACGTTTTCCTCGCATTCCTTTTACACTCGTGGAATGCAAAAGTCAGAGCACACAACCAGAAACAAGAAAAGCGAAAGGACGATTTGTCTCCACGACGACACGCATTAAATCCTTCCTTTCGATTACATTCCAATTGATTCTGGCGGCCGGCGGCCAAAATGGTCAACTTGTAACTCAAAATGTTGTGCACTCGCGCAACACCAGCCGCCAGATAGGGTACCCCCTTCTTCTGCTGGTCCCATCGGCGCGGATGTAAACCGATCTAAATATTTTATTGTCGTTCACTTGTGTCCAATTTTCGACTGGGACACGAAATAAAATCAAAAAAAGAGAAAAAAAAACGAGTCTCGTCGTACAAGCAACGAACACGAATGAACACATGACATCTCATCGAACATCGTGTAATATGATACTTAATAGGCGATTGGGTCGTAAATTTTCTGGGAACATGGTTTGTTGTTTGGATATGTGGATCTGGGTGCTCGCCAGCTCTGTTTGGGCCTTTCTGGCTTAGATCATTGTTCTTGTGTTTTCACCTCTTTGGAGGGCGACAGATTATTGGTTTTGTTATGGCTATAGATTTGGATTTGTTACAGTTCCGTCGAGGCCATCTGCGGAATGGGTATTGTTAACTGGAGCACTTGACGCCAGTTCCATTCAATATCAAGGGAGCGCTGTACCCTGGTCTGAAGCAGGGGGAAGCAATTTCGCAAAAGTGTACATGTAATCGATAAGCAGATGCAAATCGATTGTCAGTTTGAGATGATTTTGGTGAAATCTTGACTTTTTCAATCAAAGGAGGTGGATTCACTGCTTCGGTGTTTATAGCATAAGCAATCAGGTATTGAGTTGGAGTCTTTTGCATTCTAAGCTTATAGTGCATTTTTAAGGAATAATACCTTCGATAGTGACTGCTATCAAGACAGCTGTTAACTTGTGTTCTGTTTGACAAACGTATAGGGAACTGCTAGTGGAAAGTGCAATTCGGCAGAGTCGGTTCATTTAGAAAAATACACAGCATGTCGAGGTACCTTGTAGGTGCCTTGATATGACCAAGATTTCTAGGAAGACTTGTCTGGCTAGTTCGTCAGCCAAACGATTTCCCATGATGTTCTTGTGACCTGGAACCCAGCAGAGTGTGACTTTATGCTATTTAGCAATTTAATTCAAAGACACGCAACAGTCCTTCGCTGCCCTAGATTTTGTTGTTCTGGATGCTGGGGATCTGATTGCAGATTGACTCTCGAAATAAATTGCACTGTCTCTCCATGATATTGGGTTAAAAAAGTTTTTGAAGCCATCGGTGAAGATCAAAATGAAGTCATTAGTCAGGCAGCCGTTAAGGCTCTAGAGTCCGCGATAACTAGGTCAAGGCTTGTAAAAATCTGTAAAGAGCTTCTTGATGAGATATCGAGAGCCAATACGGTGACCCTATATGGGTACCAGGGCATATGGATATCCCAGGTAACGAAAGAGCTGATGAATTGGCACGAAGGGGGGCAGCGCTGCATGCCTTACAGGCTCTCCCCTTTGCCAGAATTCCAATAAGCTCGTTAAAAAAGTATATCGATAACGAGGCCATAAGTAGGCCAATACACGGTGGATCCAGCTAGACACATGTGCAACGGCTAGAAGCCTATGGACGAATTACAATAAGAAGAGATCTCTGTCTCTGGTCAAACTAAGTCGTCGTGAGGCGAGGATAGTCTCCGGTATCATTACTGGGCACTGTGCAATTGGCATTCATGCGGAACGCCTCGGTGTACATCACAACGACTATCGCAGAAGCTGCAGGGATGAGGAGGAGATCGAATCTGTCCGACACCTGCTGTGTGAATGTCCTGCCCTCGCCAGTAGAAGAATGAGGACTCTTGGTAGTTACATATTCACGGAACTGGAGGACTTGGATGACATCGAGCTAAGGGACCTCCTGAGATTCATTTCTTTATCTGGGTGGTTTTTAATCAGCGGTTTCCTGTTTCTCCTTAAAGGTTCCCGGAGTAAAATTGGAAGATGGGCACAATGGATCCTTTGCTGGTCTAAGTGAGCAGTGACAATGTCACAAGGCACCCACAAACCTTAGTCATTAAAGAAGACTTTGCGCTGACCCCAGGCGCTCCTGTTCGTTGTTAACATCACAAGAGTTGAGTGCGAAAGGCTGCGAATATTAGAATATCGGAATTCTCTCATATCCCACGGTTTTCACAACATTGATGAGTATCCCGCAGGCTGAGGGCCACCTTAGTGGCTTGCAGCATATTGACAGCAAGTGTAGTATCATTTGAAACACAGCTCTTGGACAAGTTCTCAGCGCACGCATATATTAATCGTGGCGCGCTTTCTTTTTAAGTGAATGATTTTTGGCTGCAACGACTTCTAGCATAATTGGCAATGCACGATAGGCAATTTTTTTTTTCTGCCCACGGAAGGTTTTGTGCCTTTAAATTCTTAGAAAAGAGAATTAGACATTCTCTGAAGTACATTACCCTACTTAGAGATGCACCTGCATCCTCTTATTCCAAAAGTCGTACGTTAAGGACTAAATCCCACAGAGAAGGAAATTGCACACCTCCTTCAGGATTACCAAGGTATGGTTTCATTCGAGCTGAATTGAAAATATTACCCAAAAAAGCGTTGCTGTCGAAAGTGTGGTGCTAGCATTTTCCAAGGCTTTGATTATCGAAAATTGCGCAACTTTATTGAATCGTCCTTCAATATAAAAATAGATGTTTAGAAAATGTATTAAAGACCTTGGGTACGTGCTTTTCTTCACCACAATTCGTTGTACCTACAGCTAAAGAGTCTCTCGGGATACTCAACCGCACGACGTATGTATGTATGCCCTCATATGTGTATGACATGGCTTTGATATAGGGTAATGTGTTCAAAATACAATTCGAACATTTGTCGTACGTGAAACAAACTTTTCCAGCATCAATTTGCATTCAATGACAAAAAGATCCTTTTTGGCAAAAGCTCAATAACGGTTTGGACATTTTTTTTTTTTCAATTACTCTGGAACCATTGTATGATAATGATACATGTAGCTCATGGTAGATGTACATATAAAGATGACGCATATATCCTTTTTGGCAAAATGTTTTGTCCTGTCGGTCACAACTTCTAGCAGTTAAAATTACCATCCACTGAAGTATGGGCAAATGATTATGTTTGTTCAGCCATCTTGATTGGCAATGTTATAAAATAAATACGTTTCACCCGGGGACAGGATGCTCGAAGAATATCGCATCCATTCGAGTGTGATGAGGACATGTTTACAAGGGTATGTCGGTCGGTTGGTAGGTTGGTCTGAAAGCAATATCCTATCCCCGGTACGGCAGAGAGAGATTTGCGTTAAATTGGGTGGAAGATTCGAATGGAGCGAATCAATTTGATTACTCAATGTGTATTCAATTGCAATGTGCGCCACACAAAGGACATCGTACTCGTTTGTCATTTACAATTGTTTGAGGTTATATTCGATTTTGGGGGGAATATAGACAAAACTGCTTATGTGCTGAGTCGATTGTAGTGGAATGTAATGTCTGAAGTTGAATCATAATTTTTATAAATGGCTACAGGAAACCATTTTTTGAATTTCACAAATTCTGGCACCAAAGACTTTTGTAACAAAAGATATTAACGCAATTGAAAATCGTGAAATACCTTTAGAATAGATGGAAAATCTTTTTTAAAAAAAAAATGTAATACCTGCAGGGTGTATAAGGTTTGGCTAGACACATGAAGGCCTACACCAGATCAATCTGAGAAAGCTTCTATTACTGTTGATCTCATCGATACGGCGACCGCCAAATAGCCCGCTAGTTGAATCTTGGTAACATTTGCAAGAAAGCCTTTCTTCTCAAACGATAGAAAAATTATTGACAAACACATCTAGTTGGTGGTCAATCAAGTCTATTGACTTGATATACATATAAGCCTTAGGCTAGCCACGCACATGCGACTAAAAAATCATAGTCGCTGTACGAAATGGCAATACGCAGAAGCGATTTTTTAATCGAAAAAAAGTAGAACACACGGCCTCTAATGCGTGCCCGCAGATTTGCGACTAAACTAAACAATCGATGCGACTAAAAAATCCCAAATAAAAAGGGGACTTGTTCCATGCCTACTATTTTATATTAGGCGTGTTTTTTTGGTAAATCTATTTATATAGGCTAAGAAAAGTGTGCGCAAAAAAACGCCAATCGAGGCTAAGGAATTTTATCGTCGCTGTTTGGCACCACTTTGTGTAATGACATTTGTTACGCTCCAGCTATACATTTTTTCCTTTTCTTTATTTAGAAAAATAAATCGGGCAGATTTAAAACACTGTAAGAAAATAATATTAGATCTCATTCGTTTAATTTTTACCTTTTATCGTTAGAAGTAAGGCGCCTCTTTGGCGTTTTTTTTTTTATAAATGACGGCTGTCATCGACTGTTTCGATAACAATTGGAAAAAATGGTTTGGTAGCACAGTTTTTATCGCGGCTAAGGAATTAAGGATGGATAGTTATATCGCTAGTGCGTGCCTACTCTTTGAAATTTATATGATTTATTTGTTTTTGCGACTATCGCGTCGCTAAAAAAATAGAACAAATCGCGGCATAGATTAGGTTAGTGTGCAGGCGAAAGGAAGAACCATATCGCCACACTCAGGTCAGTTCAGACCCATTGTGATAGCCGTCGGAAGAAGAGAGTTTCCTTTACCCGTAAGAACGCTACTCAATGGTTAGTTTCATACATATGTATGTATATATGGATATTAGGATATGATCAACTGCGTCTGTGATACAAACCAGCCTGCGGATTTGATGAATCTCATTATTTGGTCCATACCGGTGTATCGGATAATTCTTCAATGTCCTCGGAGAAGTGCCGTCCGAGGAACTTATTTCTTAGATGGCAAATACTAGGGCAATGTCAAGGGAAGTGGGTTGTATCCTCATGGGCCTCCTCATCGACACACCCCCTACAAAGGTATTCTTTTGTAATTTGAAGGTTTTTCATATGGTACCGTAGCGCATTGTGCCCTGTGATCACTCCTATAATGGTATATAGGGATCTTCAGTCGATCTGCAGAAGTCTGTCAGTCCTAGCCTTAACGAATTTTGGCAATATCTTCCTTGGGGTTGCACAGGGGTAAAGAGAGGTCCATCTGTTGTTAGCCTCCCTTAAGGCTCTATTCCCTGCTTCGAGCTTAAGTGTTCAAGGCGAGATGTTCACCAATGTCTCGGCTTGTTCCGGGCTAGTTAGGTTTCCGTGTGCGCGTTCATATTGAAAAGCATGTTTTTAATTTTTTCGACTAAATAGCCGTGCGATTAAAATCGCATGTGCCCGCCTAGCCTTAATGTGCGACTTTGCCAGTTAGGTGCACCAGACAATATATGTATGTACATACATATGTATGTACATACATATGTATGTACTCCAGCTTTTGCCGAATGAACACCTTATAGATTGAGGCCAAATCAAAAAGGAATTTTTGCTTCGTTTGAGTGTCTTCAATAATGTGGCCGTTCTAACCTACATACATACATATGTTGCTATTTCGGTTTGCTTCTCATTTAATTATCGAGATCGGAATTTAATGAGCTTCACATAGAACATACATATGTAGTTTATAGTTCATCTTCTACACCCTAAGAGTTAAAACGTGAGTAATGAATGGAATAAAATAAGGGTACTGTTAACAGCGAATCTTGTGGCGGACAAGAGACTGTTTATGAAAGCGAGGAACAAAAAGTAGAAACAAAACAGAGTAACTTGGAACAGCAGCAATTAATATGGTGAATTGCAGGCTTGAAATCAGGCAGTACAACCGAAATTAAGCCGAACGATAGTTTTGACGCCATTGAACAAGACGTCAAAATTTGTCAAATGCCATTAAAATGTCAAACCAAAGTGGTGAAGAGATTATTTTCACTTTTCAGTGAGACATGCCATACAATTACCAGTGTAGCTATTGCTGGTGATGGAAACGACCTAAGAAACAGAGGGTGTTAGACCAACGGCTTTGTAATTGGAGGTGAAAAAAATTCGACTGGGGAGCCATTCCTATACTTCCAATAACATAACGATCGAGTTGAATTAATATTATTTATTTTTATTTTTGTTTTTGCATAAAATAATTGGATAATCAATTTAATGTCAAAGAAAACATTTCTTCAATTTTCCCAGCAATTGTTCGATAAAGAGTTTTTGCGCGAACTCGAAAAGACATTTCTTAAATTTCCTCAGCATCCGCCAGATGATTGTGCTCAAAATTTTACGCTGACAAATAAAACAAAAAAAACCGCATGGTCCTACGATCATTTCGAAAATGGGTGCAAACGATTTCTAGTGTATAGTAATGTCAAGCCCTGTTCATATCTCTAAACATTTTGATCGGACCGATTACAATACTTCCCTAACCAAGGTGGGAAGTAAAAATTGTCATTTTTAGTGACACGATGGGCAAAAATTTACTCCGAAAGAGACCAGAGGAATAATATAATAATAAAAGCTGGCGCGACAGCTCGGGATGAGCCAAGGCCTAGCTTCTCGCAACCATTCATGTTGTGCGTGTTGTATTGTTTGCACGAATGGAAGGGACCTACAATTTATTGCCGACTCCGAACGGCGAATTGAGAAGCTCTATCATGACAGATTATACTCCCGGAGGCTTGTCATTCCCCGACGAGAGGTGGTGCGGCGGAAACTTTTCGGTGTTCCTGGCTAGGGCTTGAACCCATGCCGCTCGGTCAGCAGTCCAACGCACTAACCACTGACCAACGGCGACCACACTAGACCAGAGGAATAGGACGGTGCTTTTGCTTGTTGGGAAGACCATCTCTTCAAGTAGAATACCATTGGACGTTTAAATTTCACAGATGTTCAAATAGCGCTAAGAACTCAAACTGACATACAGGCCTTTAAATTTCACTTTCCGATATTTATTAAATTCACGACCAAACAAATATGAACATGTGTATATGTAGAGCTCTCGGAATGCATGTGTAGTTTCTACCCATCAATCGCCGCCGACTTCGTCCGAGACAAAACAAATACGGATGACTGATTCAAACTTTCCCCACTTCACTTCATTTTGGAAACACTTTTAAGGCACTAAACCAGCACAATCTTAGGCATCTTCACAAAGTTTTGTTTAATGTATGCACTTGAAGCCTTGTTAGCTGATATGCATATGTTTCACGTTTCACCTACCTACCAAGCCCTTATTCTTTGTTGCCGTCGGCTTCATGTCTTTTTATCCTTCCATCAACTTCCCAGCACTCTGAGTCTCGTCCATCCAAAGACTTAATTATCCTCTTAGCGAACAAGAAAAAAAAAAAAGAAAATAACTCAAACAAACATAATTCTTATACTTCATTATCTGTACCCATCATCGCCATCTCCAAGGTGCCAATTTGCGTCCCATAATTCAGTTCCATTTCAACACCTGATTAACCCTGCTATGTACACACAATGAAGTAATGTTCCCCAACCAACCCCCGCATACACACACAGACACACACCCACATCGGCACAAAGGATGTTCCCACTCGTCCCACAAAAGCCCGCAATATAATGGCACCTCGAGGCCTCATGCAATTATCAAATGAACTTAAACGGAGCATTAATTTCCCGCGCGTATAAATTATCCCAGCAAGCAGCACCCAAAGGAGAGCCCCGCCCAACACTGGCACCACTACTATGCCAACCCCGGTATGTACATAGCGCAACTGGAGCAGGAATCCTGTGCCTGTGCTCCAACACGAGCTCCCCTATGAGCATGACCTGACCATGAAGCTGCGTACTGCAGCCAGCACATGGGCATATGGATGCTGCCAGCAGTGATCCTTATCTCGCACATCACTCGTCTCACGCCTCACGACCTGTATGCGAATGTTTGACTATGGCTACGCCTCCTTTTTGCAAACAATCGCCTCGTAATGCAGAATTTATTGGCTGCTGCGGCTGCTGTAACCACTGCAGCTCCATGGTTCTGCTGGGTAATTGATCAGCCATTGATTGTGGCGGGTCTCCCAGTTCCATTTGTGCGCGAACGAACCTCTTGCTCTGCCGCTTCTTCTCGTGCTGGATGTCAAGCGTAGTTGGAATGCACTTTGGTTCGAGGACGTGTCTGTGATGGTAGTCGGGAGAAGAAATCATTTTCCAATTTGCGTCAAATTGGTAGCAGTTGGAGTGGGTGTACGGGAGTCACATGTGTGTGTGTTGGTATAGTGCTGTTATTGGCCCTGGCAAATGGGGATAATTGCACCTTTCGCCTCGGCCAGCTAACCTCTTTTGGAACTGAGCTCAATTTATGGGACAAAATTTATTGGAACATCTGCAATTGGCTGGGATAATTTGTGGGAATTGCCACCTTTATCCTGGCAATTGGACGGAATCGATTTGGCAAAAAGATTGAAAATTTACGTGCCCTTTTAATTGGAAGAGATTTATGGCAGTTGCACGGGGTTGATGGAGGCTTACCATGAAGATGTCGTCCAGCTGACGTGTGTGTTAATAAAGTTATTGGTTATTTCTTTCTATTTCGGCGTCAATGCGCACGCAGTAACCAAATAAAGAAACTACCGTGCATTGGCCTGCAGCTTTGTGCTAACATGCGCATTCCTCCGGGTGAAATTGAAATTTCTCTGTCAATAACTTGAAGGATAACAATTCAATAGACCTATGTACATAGTTTAACGTTCACATTGTTATGGGAAAGGTACTTTCTCATCTCATCCAGAGAGTACTGAGAGTTTTGATACGTTCTTACGACCTTCTTTAGCCTTTATACCAGCCATCAACACTTTCAGCACAGCTGCACCTTGGCGTACGGTTTTTTGAAAGAAATGCGTTCTTTGAGAATTCCAAACTTTTGGGCGCTTCTTGCAAGTTATCTTCTTCCAAAAAAGGTCATAATTTGTAGTCCAATGGGTCCAAATGGTCAGGCAGATGCGCAACTAAACTCTAGACGGTTTATTTACGTGGAAGCTTGCCCGTACATTGTCTATTAATCAAATATTCGGTAAAAAAAACTTTAGGATGGTCTCTCACTGTTTGACGCAGAGCAAGGCAAACTTGGCATCAAGAAAGGAAAATACTGTGAATTTTAAGCAGTGGCAGCAATAACCGAAAATGTCCCCAACTAGCCTGAACGCCGCTAAAAGCATATATCATATATCATCTAAGTTTCAAACCACAACATCAACACTTGCGCTTCTAAAACAATGTGGCTGTTAGTGCGGTCTAACTATTTATAAGAAAACATAAACTTAGTTACTTACTCATGTCCTGTTTCCCCTTGTTTGTCGTAGGGCCTCTCCTTGTGATAACTGCTATGCAACTACTTACTGCTGCAGTTCGACGATCCCATGCCATTGGCCATTGACTGAAAGATCCTTCACTGAGCCATCAATTCGAGGGATCTTCTTTTGCAAGGACTGGAATCAATCAGCAGATTAATGGCCGCCACCATACAAAACCATTGGTGTGCTGGGAAAAAATGTTTTCATATCTGGCGCTGAAAGAATTATTCGTCGATTACAGGAAGATACAGCGCGTGGCTTTCCGAAGATACCTGGAGTAGGATCGATGAGCGAAAATAGATGAAAGCTAGAGTCCCTATGGTAAATATCCGGGCACCCTTAGTGAATTTCTTCAAAACGCCCTTTCAGTCCTTTCAAGATGGGAATCAGTCCTCTTCACTAAGAAATACAAAATTCCTCCAATCGACCCGCCCTCTCTAAACAGCACCAGCCAGCGCTTTGTTAAAGGAGCTAAATTTCTGGGTTTCATTCTTGATAGTAAACTAAACTGGAAAGCCAGCACTCTTGAACGGGTTAAAAAGAAGCCACTGTGGCGCTGTACTGCCGCAGGAAAGCCATTGGTAAAAAATAGGGCAAACTCGCACTACTCACTGGCTCTACGTGTCCGTTATCAGACCTATACTTCTATATAGTATAATCGTCTGGTGGACGGCCGTAGAAAAAGCCTTACACCATAACCTATTGGGAAAAGTGCAAAGATCAGTATGCATATGCATTAGCGAAGCACTAAGGACCACCCCATCCGCGGCACTTGAATTGCTTCTACATCTGATAGCCTTGGATATTTTTGGCAAGCAATTAGCTGCTAGCGCAGCCTTCAGACTGAAGGCCTCCTCTCAATGGTCAAACAACCATATTGGCCAATCCTCGATCTTGGATCCCTTAACATTCATCCCGGAAAACACCGACTATACACCGTCTAAGCTGAACTTCAATATCAACTTTCGGACGTATATCCCCTCCCGAGTGGTGTGGGAGAATAATGATGCCATAGTCGAGCACTTCGTTTACTTCTACACCGACGGTTCCGAAACCGAGAACGGAGTGGGTGGCGGTGTTTTCTCCAAAGTGCTCAATTTGAGCATCCCCTTCTGTCTCTCCGACTATTGTAGCGTTTTTCAGGCGGAAATTATGGCGATCAACGAACCCTTATCCTGGCTTAGGCATAATCCTGCAAGGACATCACAATTTATACCAATAGCCAGGCTGCTATAAAATCTCTGGAATCAGTAACACATACATCAACAGCTACCGCAGATTCTCGTTCGTCTCTCACTGAGCTGGCAGAACATTTTAACATTCACCTATGCTGGGTACCCGGTCATAGGGACATTCCAGGGAATTGTAAGGCCGACAAACTCGCCAAACGTAGTACTACTCCAGAGATCCTACCAGAACGGAGGAATCTGGGTATTTCACTCGCTACATGTAAATTACTCCTAGAGTACAACGCGACCAGTAAGACAAACCAAAGATAGAGGAACGGCACCACATGCCGCACTTCCAGAGAGTTATAGCCTCTGTTAAGCCTCAATCGATCTAAAGGTCTCATCTTGCTCAATAGGTCACTCATTAGCACCGTTATAGGAGTTCTCCCTGGTCACTGTCCTATTGGCCTTCATATCAAAAGGATGGGACTCTTTGCAAATGACTTTTGCAGGAGCGGAGAGGAGGAGGAAACGATTCTCCATTTTCTTTGCACTTGCCCTGCCCTGTCCCATAGAAGGAAGCTCTATCTAGGAGCCTACCACTCCGACAATCTGGGCGAATGATCACAAATATCAAAAGTATGCTCAGCTTTATCAAGAGCTCCAAATGGTTTCATTAGGCAGAGTGGCACCTAGGGTAGATCCCAGTGGTAACACAAAGGGCCTTCTTTGGCCTACGTGTATCTGTGCCTTGCATGGACAGCCCTATATCGCATGATGATGAGAGAAGTACAGCGTAGCGTGCGACGAGACAAGCGCAATTACATCAATACGCTTGCCACTGCAGTAGAAGAAGCAGCAAGTAGGTGCAATACCAGAACCATCTACAAAATCTTTGAAGAGCTTACAGGTGGTTAAAGCTCCAGCCCTAGATGGGTTGCTGCTAACTTCGGATGAAGACCAGCTTTAAAATATGGAAGAAGCATTCGGCTACAGCTTTAAACCATGTACTCCTCCTAAACCATGTATTGGGCTCAGGTTGCGCCAACTACCACAACCAGTTAGGATGAGGATCAGATCACTACCGCGATCAAAGCACTGAAAAACAAAAAGGCCGTAGGACTTGACGGTATAGTTGCGGAACTTTTAGGAGCAGCAGCAATCATTTCTGTTGAACTTCTGCACAGACATGTAGAAAGGGCATGGGAAGCATGTTGAATAGAACATAAAGACTGTTTGCTACTTCAACAGAGGTCGAGACAAAAAAGAAGATAAAGCTGTTTAGGCTTTACAGGGAGTGGCCAATGCTGTGACCCTATTCTGAGTACAAGTAAATAATGACATTACGTCACATGAACTAGCGGATGAGATAGCAGGAAACGAAACAAAATAAAACTTTTCGAATGCCCTTTCCGCTCGATTCCACTTGGTTTTCTAATCAGGAGAATGGACAAGAAAGTTGTAGCCGAACAGTGGATACATGCGCCACTATTCAATCATTGAGCATAATTGCAAAATGAGATTCTTGTCCATGAAATTTAGTTAAAATGAAGAAGGACCCTCCTTAGGTATGCTTCCGTAAAAGGTGCAAGTTTGAAGAGGAAGCTAGATTCGTCCATCACCTGATCTGTGAATTTTTGACTCAAGCCAAGACTACAGAGTCTTGGCAAATACTTCTGAGGTTCACTTATTTTTCTATGTGACTCTAATTAAACAGTCTTTTTCGTCTCTCCCCACAGTTAAAAGAATTATGGACACAATGGACCCAACTGCTCTTTTAAATTTGAATTTACTTCAGTGATGCCAAATATCCAAACTAAGGTCGAGACAGATAAAAGCGAGCGAATATAGAATGAAGCTATGAACTCAAAGGATGCATCATTTTATGTCCTTGTTATGTACATACATACATTCATATATTGTTAACGACCCTTTTAATTGACAAGCTGCTTTATCCTTCGGATTCTATCTAAGGTCTGATTGATTTTTAAAATAAAATTCAAAATTCGCTTGAAATTCAATTCAACACTCGTATTCCCTAATTAATTACCCAAGACGTTAACAATTCCTAACAACTGCAACTTTTCCAACAATTTAAAGGCTATTAATCGACTCCCTTCTTACTGCCGACCCTCTCACAGACACGCAACCACACTCAATGTTCAGCAGGGGTCCTTGTACGGGTGCTTTCAACACAACGCGTCGCATGTCCTGCTGTTGCCATTGAATAGCGGCTCTAATTTTCTAAAGCCAAACATTAGATAAATGATTTCGTCTTTATTGCTCTCCATTGTGACCATTGTGTCATGCGAGTAGGCGTTTGGAATGTCGCAGTTTCCATATAGCGCGCTTTGATTTGTGATGACAATCGACGATCGCCCGAGAGGACATCTGCCTTCAATGGAATTCGCAATAAAAAATCATTAAAAATCACACTTCCAATTATCACACAACAATAAAGCCTTCAAGTGATGTGGATCGAGGACATTTTCTAAAACGAATCCAAACTCAGATAGAAGAAAACAATTTTCTACCCGAATGGGCCCATTGTGCCATTCTTCAGGTGTTGAGCACAAAAGTCAACAAGTCCTCGGGCATTGTAGGGAATGTTTGCGATATAAACACCAATAAATTGATATTGTATTTGAATTTTCAGAGAACTATGGAAAAGGACACCGGATCGCTATCAAAATAATCGTGTTTTTGAAAAAGTATCACTTAATTTTTCACATCACTCGGTGACATGGACCAGCCCTTGACTAGGCGACTGCATTGTCCTGCGACTGTTTTGCTAATAAATACTTCGACCATTGTTCAGGCGACAATGTACGGTGGTCAACTTTAATACATTTGTACAGTGAAAGGACCTCTGGCCTGTCCTTTTTACACTGCTGATTATCTTTTTAACTCAATTTATGTTCCAAGGATTTCCCATTGTTGTTCCATATTTGCGAAACCTATACGATCACTATTATTCGATGGTGAAGTGGCATTTTCGGAAATGGGATACGGGCAGATGTTTGAAGGGTCCTGTTCGGTGAGTGAGTAAGCTACTACTCCCGTTGTTGTTGTTGATGATGATGATGAAGAGCAATTTCAAGGACTCACTTCGAAATGCCGAACAAATAATAGCGCTGCCTATCAATAGGTAGTTGATCGATGACTATTGGATGAAGTCGTCATGGGGTGTGACTCTTGCATTTTGTTTGCGGCCATTGTAATCGATTGTGACATTTGGCTGTTCGGTTTATAACTTTGTTCCCAGTACATCAGTTTCGGCTTTTGTGGTTTCCTTTAGAGTTATTGTGGATGCAAGGAGTGTTCGGATCCTATGAAATTAGAAATAAGTCATTCGTTGCTAATAACAATTGTCAGTCGATGCTGTTAGAAACATATTAAGAGAAAGTGTAAGATCATTCTTCTAAGAAAGTCAAAAACTTATGGCATGGGTGTTGGAATAAGACTGATCTTAAACAAAGGAAAATCAAAGTGTGGTTTGAAACTAGTAGTATCACGTTCCAATGGGTTTCGGTGGTTGCTGTCTAGACTTACCGGAGACATTTGTAGTTTGTGTCATTGCTATAATTCACAGCATTGTCTTCGAATCCCCTAAAGTCATCATCATTATCATTATGTCAAGCCATAACCACTTTACTGCCAGTTTTATGCCTTTGCCGTAGAATCGACATCGACTTTCACAGTTTTATTTTAAGGAGTTGAACCTGGATCTTCAGCGTGACAAGCGATGATGCCCCCTACATTGACCACCTAAGCTTAAAAGATTTCAGAAGAACACTCGCCTGCAAAACATCTCAACACAGCTACAAAAACCTTCCTATTCGACTTTAACTTTGATATTTCCATTACGCAAATCATTAGCGTTAATAAAGTTCTCGCTTGTATTACTTCTCGTTTCGATTTATAAACTTCGCCCGAATCTGCTCTTGAACATCTGCACACCCTTTTGCCGCACGAAAGGAATCCTAAACGCAAATACAAACCTAATCCTGAGATATGAACTTGTTAAGTCGAGACCATTATTTATCGCGCCCCATGCCTTTGGCCATTGCACAGTTTTTCATTTATTATTGTTGTATCTGCACGCCATACACTCCTCCAGTGCAACACCACCACAGATCGGACATCATTCAATCTAAGCGCCTTATCCTTGCACCAGACCCATCCGAACAAGCCTCTTCGGACGCGTTAAGTGTAAATTTTCATTTTTCCTTCTTAACGCGCGCACGCAAAGTAAATCTGTGTTTATGTGCATATGTGTGTGTGTATAATTTTTTCGCGCCTTCCATGGCTCACATTTACCTGAAGTTGTTTCCACGCTTATAGCGTTGTATCTTCATTGTGGCAATAGCCACAAAAAGGAGCGCAAATCACGGTGTTATTCGAAAAAGTATGCGTTTCGTGGCGAACAACTTCATTCACAGCGTGATGCGCCATAAATGTGTTTTAAACTCGTGTTAATAATTTCAAAGAGATTTCCACTTAACGATATTGGCTGACACCTTCGGAATGGGCGCGCAGCTGAACGAAGCGGGAAGAAACCGAAAGACCAAGTGATTTGCATATGACTTGGAACGCACAAGGTGAGCCGACAAGTGAAAATGAAAAATGATTTATAACATTTCCGGTCGTTTATAATTTGAGAAGACAAAGATTGTCTTTGTGATCAGTTTTGTCGGATGTTCCTTTCTTAAGCTAATTTCATTCTTAAGAGGGCTCTTTGTAATGTATTGGAATGGGAAGGCTGAATGAATTGGATACCGGAAATGGTGAGCGGAAACTAAGTCATCTGACAGGGCACAAATTGTGTTGATGCAGTTTAGTTGATCTTCTAGAAATCTGAATCGGTCTAAGCGTCTATAGCCGAGCACCTTAAGGCCTTGGCAAAGTCTCAGAACGGAAACACCTAACAAGCTTCACAAAATTTAGTTCAGCTCGAAGGACCAAACTCTTAATCTGTAAAACAGAAATCTAAATTTAAATGAGGTTGACAAGCTTTAGACAAAATACCTTCAAAAACCTTAAAATTTGGCTAATAGCGATCTTACAACTTCTGAACGTGTCAAAGGACCGGAATGATGGGTTTTAAAATTGAGGTGTTACTGTTTGGAGAAACCTTTACGACCAACTTTGAGTAAAATTCATTCAAACTCAGCATAACGCCATGAAAATCCTGGACATTGAATATCAGCATCTGTAACTTTTTATCAAAATCAGAGCCCTGGACTTTTTTGAAGGGTAGATTCACAAGCGTCTATAAGTTTTCACAAATCAACTACTCTCACCTCTATGTGGTGAACTCCAAGTGTTAAGCACCTCAACGTTAGATTGGGTTTTAGTCCCTTTAAAATATTTGTTACGGGCACCAGCATTTGATGGGGATTTCTTATTGAGACAGACCTAGGCAAGTAGTCTCTAGTCTCCGGCCCGTAAACCAGCGCTACATTACAACTCGTATTATAGCTAAATTCACCAATACTAAGCCATCTTCGAGCGGAAAGTTCCGTACTTCGATGGTTTGGGCACGTTAAGCGCATGTCCCCAACTCGACTTCTGAGACGTGCTATGGAATCCGTGCCATCGGGTAGGCGTCCCCTGGGTAGGCCCAGGATGAGATGGCTGGACCAAGTTCGAAATCTCACCTCTACCCGTATGGGGATAGCCCCTGATGGTTTAGAGTGGATGGCGGAAGATCGGGAGATGTGAAGAGTCCACTTAAGCACCCTTACCTCGCGACCCTCATAGTGGATAAGCGGGTCATTCTGAAAATGTATGTACTAATGTATGTACTAAGGCTTATAAGCGAACACCCCCCACAGGGGAGTAAAATGACGACACCAATGACAGGTTTGGGGGCTCTTGGACAAAACATTCGAGCAGCTGTCGTTAAAACTGTCCTCGGCGATATCAATGCGAAATTAGAAAGAGACTACATCTTTGTTTGTACGGAACGGGCGAAACATTGTCGCAGCAAGAAAGTGGTCATGGACATCTCCTGAACAATTAACCGTCAACCAGATTGAAACATTGGAATCATCCAGTTTAATGGATCTCTGATCGTTCTGATGGGCGAAATTTGACTTGGTCCTCTATCTTGTTGTAGCCAAGGTACGGTTGCGAATATTCCGAAAACAGCCAAGACAAGGTAATATAATTGACGCTGGATGACTATAATCGCAAGGGATCGCTAGAGCCTTTTTCGATAACGTGTCTCTTAATTTCTCAGGAGGTCCTATGCCGCCAGCTTCAAACAATGAAGACTAGTGGCAACACTACCAAAAAGCCATCTAAAATGCCAATTCTGATCACGTTTCTCCGGTCAGCACAGCGACATTTCTGGTCGAAATATGGTCAACATGCTTAATGAATGGAGGATTGGTTGCCCAATAGGTATGATATGAGCCAATCAACATCGCGTTTAGCTATGTTGTGAGTCTCTAAAGCCCTTTGTCAACAACCTGAAGAATTTATCGACAGTTATTGCTTTAGGATGTTTAAGGGCTTCTGGACATCAGGAAGACAATTTTTTTAAGAAGTTTCTCCCAACCCATTGGAGCACAGTCTTCCACTGGGGCTTTGTTCATTTCTGCACCTCTTCGACTTAAGGCAAATGCTCAGCTTTATATCACTTAAGCTAGCTTCACTTTTGTCACAAATGTATCTTCGTTCCTAGGTCAAATCCCCATAAGAAGATGCAAATCGTTAAAAGGGCCACACTCACGGCTTGATCCCGAACAGAAGCCTACAATAGTTTATACGATTTTAAATACACCTAACAGTCCACATCCGGATGCGAGTATCTTCGGTATCGTTGCCACCAATAAATAATGGTAATACCCACTTACTAACAAGATTCCCAATGATTTATAGCGAAATTATACGACATTAAGATCTGTCTCGATCGCGGTTTAGTCGTCCGTCCGACACGCACACACAGGCACGGTGTGGTGGAATGTGGATCGCACCTATTAAGCGATTATTAAAATATCGTCCCGACACCAAAACCAGTTGACATTGCCAGCCAACGAAATAAGGCATCCGTCATGGATGGATGGAGCGGTTGGGCTTCCTGCAGCGGCGGCCCGAAGGAAGAGGTGGAGTAATCCTCCGGAGAATCGATTAGTTTCCATTAATTCACAATCTTATTAGAAGAATTAATATTGTGGATGTTGTGTGTTGGATGTTGTTCGAATGTTGCGCCTGCACTGCTGCGGAATCATCTGTCTCTGGTGTCATAATTCCGTGGAGCGAGATATCTCAATTACTGGACGAGCGATGCAACGATCCGCATGGTGCAACAGCATCGTGCCCGGTATGTAAATATCACGCTGGCAACAGACCGGCAGGGAAGGACGCACGACCACGGTGAGATGGGATTAATTTGTTTAGATATATTATCTGGAGTTGGTGAGATCGGAATCTGTTGTAGTTGTGCCCTTGTGTGTGTTTGGGGTTAGTACAGGCGCAGAACAGGATGACTTATGCGAGGTGTTTGAATAAGTTTCCACTTAAGTTAATGACGTTGGAATAAATAGGTGTGCGCAGGGTGCTGAATGGATGGACCCTGATGTGTGATTGGAACGCGCTCAGAACATGAACATGTATAAGTTTGTAACGTGCGTTCCAGGCATTTTCTCGGCTCGCCTTGGGTATCTTTTTCTGTTTCCTTCGTTAAATTAGATGCCTTAATGCGTTCGGACGAGTGCTGGAATATCACCTTCACACGTAACACGTGTGTTGTTTGTTTTCTCCAGTCAGATGTAGAGATTCCTGGTAACAGGCTTATTCAGAGTTGTTAACGAAATTTATTTGTGTTTATCTTTGGTAAGCTATCGTGGCTGGTGAGGGTGAGGCCGACTCCTCCTGTTGGCTTGAGAAATTGACAAATTACTTGGGTTTGGATTTTGTTTTGAGGAATGTAAACTGACTGAAAGATAGCCACGATACTTCGTAGGAAAGGCCGATGGGATGCTTATTAACTGCCTTCAATATAAAGGTGAACTATGTTCCTTTGAAGAATAATGGATCAATCTTTGTGTTAGAGGATCTACAAAAATGGATTGCTCGTGATTGTAAAAAATTTAGTAAGTCTCTCAATGTACTTTATACTGAGTTTTATGGAGTGGAATCTTGAAAAAAGTTATGGCTAACACAGGCTCCTAATATGGGTCTTAGACACCTGTCCAAAAGATCAAATACACCACCAGAAAGGCATAGAACCGCTCCAAATCATTGAGGCTTTAACCAAATCGACAAAGTTTTTTTTTGTTGATGAAAACCGCGCATTCAACATTTCGGACAAGCATTCACTCGACGTCGGGCATGCAAGCACCATGAAAATAGATAGAGGCTATGCCACCACTGTCCACGAACGTCACTGACTAATGGTGTCAGGCTATCCAAGGAAAACCTCAGCGGTTACAGCCGCTTTCCAAAATTTGAAGCCATGATCCCATGTAGGGAGTAGTACAACAACGGAGTTGCCAGACTGCAAACAGACGTATTCTTGGTAGGGAGCTGACTCTAGAATGCGACAGAGGGAAACAGTATTTGTAGCAGGCGGTGTAAGTTCGCAGCGTATAATTCACGAATAAAGAAAAATCACCTCAGAAGTTCATGATGCTTTGGAATGATTTTACAAGATAATATCACGCTGCGGTAGGCTCAACCGTTGGACTTATGAAATAACTACCACGATAGGTGCCTTCGTTGGCTGGAAATTGAGAGTCGCGGGTTAGGGGAGCTTAAATGGACTCTCCACATTTGCCGATCTTCCACCATCGACTCTAACTCATCAGGGGCTATCCCCATACGGGTAGAGGTGAGATTTCGGACTAGGTCCAGCCATCTCATCCCAGGCCTACCCAGGGGACGCCTATCCGATGGCACGAATTCCATGGCACGTCTTGGAAACCGAGTTGGGGACATGCGTTTGACGTGCCCAAACCATCGAAGTATGGACCTCGCCGTTCGAAGAAGTAGCTGCTCGACATTGAGTGCCTCGCGTATTCGGGTGTTCCTAACTCGATCTCGACGAGTTACAACAGCAATACAACGAAGAAATCTCATTTCTGCAGCTTGTATCCGCGATCTTATTCTTTCGGGCATTACCCAAACCTCATGACCATAGGTGAGGGTCGGAACAAACACTGAATTAAAGACCGACAACTTAGCTTCGATGCCAAGTTCGGCCCTCCTGATAACAGATTGACCAATCTGTCTCAAAATTCCTCCACCCTGAGCAATCCTACAGGACAACTCAGTATTGCTCCTACCATCACTCGTGAATAGGACTCCGAGATGCTTAAACTTCTCCACCTGTTTCAATGGGACTCCACTAACATGCAGAGTGCATTGAACAGGTGTTCTGGAAATTACCATTACCTCTGATTTGTTCACGTTTACCTTCATCCCAGCTTCAACATAGACGGCGACGAACCCGTCTAGTGCCCGCTGAAGTTCGGTCTGGGTGGACGTAAGGATTACCAAGTCATCAGCAAAAAGCAGATGACTTATCCTTAAGTCTCCCAATTCGAAACGTTCCTCACCAAGGCTGCGCTGTAACATCCAATCCATATACACTATGAAAAGGAGAGGTGACAGAACGCACCCCTGGCGAAGTCCAACGCCCACAGTGAAAGGTGTCGACTTAACGCCGTTCACCCGAACACAGCTCTTGCAGTTAGTGTACAGAGATTGAATGGCCCTCAGAAGAGAACCGTCAATCCCGTACACTCCAGAGTTTACCTCGAGAGACCCGATCATACGCTTTCTCTAAATCCACAAAACAACTCTAGATAGGTTTGGCATACTCCTAGGCCTTCTCAAGTACCATTCTGAGAGTGAACAGCTGGTCGGTTGTGCTTCTACCTGAACGAAAGCCGCATTGCTCATCCCCCAAAAGGAAATCGACCAGAGCTCTGGAACGCGTTTCCAAAACCTTTGCAAAGACTTTTGCGGTGAGACTTAAAAGAGATATACCCCTATAATTGGAGCAATCTCTCTCATCCCCTTTCTTAAAAAGAGAAACAATCACCCCAGCTTGTTCTTGGCCTATTACCCTCTCAATTTTATGACCTTTCAACAACGGTTAAAGATGCTGCTAAGCCACATACGCATCGGTGACTTTTTATGTCGAAAAGCCTGCATTCCTGTCATGCAGCCAGTTTCCAACTGCCACGAGACTCTCCAATTTCCTTGAACTGGGACAGGATTTCCTCTCCTCACTTCTTCTGGCTCGATACCCTTTCCACGCTGTCATTGTTTTGAACTGCAGCGGTTGTTGGTATGCACTATTCGTCACCAGTTGTTGAACGGTGGCAGTATATTAGAGAAACGCAAGAAGCAGTCCTTATGTTGAATCGCCTACTAGATGTTATGACCAGTTCACTGAAGGAAAAGATATATTGTAGTGAACTTTCTCGTCGTGAAAGTTTGAGTCGTAGTCCTTGTTTTCCAAATTTTCGCAAAAACGTGTTGGTGAAAAAAAAATTTATTTTCCGACAAACTATGACCTATTCCTTCTTACAATTCTTCTGCAACTGTGTCTTGTATAATTTTCAAGCTCTTTGGGATGTAAATACCAAGTAGAAGTCGATATGGAAAGTTCCAGCAGTGCTCCTCAAACAAAGTAGCAACAGACATTAAACTTCCAATGAGACAATGTATTCCTTTACGGAAAATCAAGAAGGTTGCACCAAAATTACAATCACTGTCGCCATAACAAAATCCTTTTTCCGAAACTTTTATTCAATTTTTATCGATGACAACTCTTTTCAATTTTTATTTGAA
Organism: Matsumyia berberina; assembly: GCA_917880715.2. NCBI lineage: Eukaryota > Metazoa > Arthropoda > Insecta > Diptera > Syrphidae > Matsumyia > Matsumyia berberina. Next base: position 2,436,925 of record OU862872.1, read on the forward strand.
AAGTTTTTGCTTCATCGTCCACCCAGCGCAGCCAGAGTGCGTGATTTAACTGCGTGAACACGCACACATCCATCCATACATGTTCGAGACATAGCGTGCACTGCAGCCGGTTATTAGTCGCCTTGTAAAGTGTCAGACGCTGTTTTGGGTAGATTTTGACATAAATTATGGCTTCAAATTAATAATCACACGAAAGCCGAAACTAAATGGAACTCTCCGATCGCGTGGAGGTGAGAACTAAACAGCGGTATTAATCATCATTTTGGGTTGATTATATCTCGCAGAGGGAGGGACGCATCGGCACATATCCATGTCACAGGCAACCCATGAGTCAATAAACACCGAAGTAATCTGACTGTGACTATCCCTCATATCCAGTTCCAAGTTGGAAAAAGAGAATGTTCATTGAAACTGCACTTTTTGCCGACTAGTCCACTGAACGAGGTCATTTTGTCTCATATCCTGGAGCGAATTCAACAACTTTTTGTCTGGCACATTATTAAGAACAAAATTGGGAAATTACACTCTCCGAGCGTTTACACTGCAAAGCACGCAACAATCTCAGTCAGACCCACAAAGTGAGGCTCCGCAAAAAGTACAAATTACCTTTGTCCTTTGCAAAAAGGCCAAGGATTTTTTCATTTGCCCCCTGTTCTGGGCGAGGAACATATGCCACGTAATTTGTTATTGTGCTTTAGCCAATTATCCTTTTTTTATATCCCGATCGGTAAGCCGGTATTGATTGAGAGTGTAAACGAGAACAGGAAGCAGGTCGTGCGAATCGTGTTCTCTCCCCGACCAGATGTTTAACAACTCATAAGGCGAGGCATCCTTTAGGAGGACCTCATCTCTGGCACAGGGAAAACTGCTAACCTACTTATTCTGCGGTTGATGGTATTTGCCGGATTTCCCAAATCAAATTATGACTTACCAATCCTGACCACAGATATTCACTGGAGGGAGAATAATTCAACATTTATCGCTATAATCAGCACCGTCGCCATCTTCCTGTTGTACAAGTCCAGAAATCAACCACAAATTGCCTGTGCCATGCCGCAGTGATTGTGTCCTTAACAAGACAATCTAACGACGAGTAATTTAATACGCCCGGTAGATATTGTAGCGAAATTGATGCGTCCCATGGGAACGTTTCACTTTATCCAGAGTCATTCATCTTTCCTGCTGCTGCTGTTCCTGCTGCTGCTGCGTTTTACCCCAGCTACATACAGAGGGCTGTGGAATTATTGCCCGCTCACCAAATTAAATGGGTCGATCCGATAAGGTAATTGGGGTGAAGTGTATGTCAACAAGGGAGGGTAACAACTTCTGATGGATGGACTGGATATCAATTTTGAACACGATAGAGTCCTTTATCAGGCGCACACACGTACAGGCATCTGTGAGATACTTTTACCAATTAAATTCTATTCAGTGGTTAAGTGGAAGTTTTACTTAATCGTCACAATAGAAATGACTTTAAATAAAGTTAGAGTTGAGTGCGTAATGAGGATGGGGAAGGTTTTGAATTTTGACAAGACATTTAGAGGACATTTAAAAAATAGGCTAGAAGATGCGCATAATTGAAGACGGACCAGGCGTTTCCAACAGTTGGCATGGTATGTCTCATAACCCTCGAAACTCGCTTGGAACTAGAACCTCCGCCGTATTCCAAACATGTACCGGATTTCGGTAAAGAGATGCACTGGCGTGCGATTTCTTCAATCTGGTGCTGGAACAAGTGCAAGAACATCTTCTTCAACTCCGTTCAGCTATTGAGATACGCATTCGATATTGATATCATCGCCCGATCCCAACGTGCCATCATTGAGGATTTTACGGTGATTGAAGTGCAAGCTGGAGTTAATGTTTTGTTCTTCTTTCCCTTTCAGCGAGTTTGATTGAGAGTAGAACCAAACATGCACATATGTATATGTTGTCGACCAGACACCAGTCTGTCATACACCGCATCGGAAAATGCGCAACCATCGACAGCTATAATTTTGAGGTAGTGAGGGAGTTGGTCTACCTCGGGGTTAATGTGAATACCACAAATGAAGCTCGCATAGGCTACCGCTGCCTTCGCGGTTTGTCCAAACAACTGCGGTCAAAGTTCCTAACACGAAGGACCAAAATTTTGCAGAGCCGAAAGCGGGACGATACGCAAGACAGCTACACATGTCTCATGTTATTTTAAAAGAAAAATTCAGTGTCAGATGTTTGTTCCAATCTGCGAGGAGGGAGAATGGAGGAGAACACTAGGTCTGTTCGAATACTTTCTGGGAGTAAATTTCTCTCAGAGAGAGGTAAAATTACGAAAAGGTAAACGAACGCGTTGAACAAGAAAAGTTGCCCAATTTTAAACGTCAAACTTCAACTGTCAAATCTAAGAAAAGTATACAGGAAATAATTTTATTCACATTTGGAGAGTTTAAAAAAGTGTGGAAAACATTCATTCATTGTTCATTATAGCTAGGTGTTCCAGAATTCTTCAATATCTGACAATTTGAATACCACACAAAATTAACAAACAGGTGTTTGGTACATTTGACAGATTTGACAGATTTTATAAATCAGTCCAAAGAAATTTCTTGCACTAAAATTCGTAGTATGGGGAAATTTCTTACTCTCTCGTGAACGCTCGCTTTTACGAAAAACTACGAAATATTTGCGTACGCGAACAGGATTTCTTAAAAATTCGTAAATTTTCATAAAAATATATGGGTATAATTTGGAAGGCTGAAAAAATGATCGCGGACATGATGGATGGAAGGCAGCAGTTTAGGAGCTGATCCTTCAAGGATTGTAAGTCTAACAACGAGCAAATCTACACCTCTACAGATAACATCTTACATATACTAAATTGATAGGATGATTTCAAGACAAACTAAACAGACGTACATAAATCAACCAATCTCCTGCCACGAAGCGTCTTTAATTTTAGCTCTGAGGCTCAAGAGGAAGACTTCACTTTTCTTCAAGGTGCACACAACAGAAAAGGATACTCAAGCATCGAGGTGTGTTGAAAAAAGGCTTCTGATCATCTGCCGATCGAACTGGATGTTTAAAGGCTCTCGGTTAAGTTCAAAGTCAGCTGCGAACTGTAGCTTGGTAGGATGTCATGCTTGCCGGAATATTTACTTTGAGTTTAAAAAGCTCAGGGTTCGGTTAAAGTTAAATGTGGCTTCCTGCATGCCACATTGAAATGCATTCCAAAATCAACCAGCGGTGAAGAATATAACGCTCAAGAAATCCCTGAATGGATGCCATGTATCTGCTCCTTCTTCACTGCCCACAAATTAGTACTAACAAGCTGACCACAGTTAATCCATTGATTCCATGTCAATTTGAAGTGCAACACAACAGTGGTTTTACAATTTTTCAAATACAATTCCAAGATACAGATCGGAGATGTTTTTTTTTAATTGGCATCTCTAATCCGTCATAAAAGCAGAAAAAACGTCGGCCAACCTTTTGACACTTATGAAGTTCTATCGAATTTTAATAGCGCGAACCAATGCAACAAAAAGGACATAATCATGTGACCATCATCCTAATCAGAGGCGTTCGTAATCACGTGTCCGCGCACGAATACAAATGTCTCCTTGGTCTTGTTAAATTAAAATATTCAAGGATACTGCGAAGAGTGCCGCAGTCCTACATGCCGTCGTTGTCTTTCGTTGTCGGCGCTCCGAAGCTATTGAATTTCAAAATTTATTCAGAAATCCGCGCACAAGAAACGCATCCACCAAAAGAAAGATCTGCGCTGGCACCGAGCAAAAACGCTTCGTCATCATCCGCATTGCGGCCAACATCAGAACACACAATGGCCACGGCGGCGGCGACCACCATCGGCGAACGAGTGGCGGCCGGGAATATGTGCCACAATGCGTGTTATAAGTCAGATTTAGATACACCTAGGCGGAGAGGTGAGCTGATTGAAATTGGAATATTGCCGGTCGTTGTTGTCCGCGGAAAGTGTGGCCGGGATGATCGGATCCAATCGCTCCATATACAAATCGGCATTTTGTCGTCCACCCTGTGTGCTGTCGTTTTTTACTCTTTGCTTGTGCATAAGGGCAATCGTCGCACACAGTGTGGACCAGGCTTAGGCCACAGGATCTTTGACAATGTGTGCGCGCAATTTGATATTCGAATCCGATAGCACAGAAAATCAAAGCGCGAGAGACAGAGTTCGTGAACACCAATTATTTATCCGATTCGCGATGTTTTATTTCATGTTGTACACATGTTGCGCGCAGGCAATATGCGCTTGCAAGCGGGCCCAGGGATCAGTCGAGAGAATCGTAATGAAACGAATGGCGTGCCCTGCCCGGTGACATTTGGAAGGGAAAGTATTTAAAGAGGTTACATGTGGCAGCTGGAACTTGTAGCTGATGGGCGTTGTAAGTTTTTTCCTTTAGCCAGTGAATTTTTCTAGAACATGTCTGGTGGACGATGATCAGAAATATCATGTCCGGCTGAGGAATATAACTTCAATCATCGATTCATTAAGTGCGCTTGAGAAGTTTCCATTCCGCCTGTCACATGACTATTTGTACGTTGCCTGGTTCTTTGTCAGTCCGGCACCTCAATGTGGATCATTACTTCGACCGCAGCGCCCGCCCTGAATACCAGTTGAGATAAATAAGACAAAATGATAGGTCTTTAATGAGAGCTGGCGAATGTTCGCCGGGCTCTGACAGTTGTTGCACTTCAATGCGTCGGGTGTATCTGCCACACTGATTTCACCCTGTGGCCGTTGTCGTTGTCGTTGTCACTGTGCGCCAGCCGCTTTATTGTCTTGCATTTTTATTCAGCCATCTTTAATTCAATCTCAACCAATTTATCTTCATATCCGTTGGATGGACAATGGGCTAGTTAAGACGCTGATCGTAATGAATGAGTGCTTGGCGGCGGGTTATCTGTGTGGCACTACGCCAATTGAGAGATTGTTGCGGGTTAATTGTATTAAAAGGTACAGACGGAGGTTTTTTTATGGGTTGAAAAGGTTATTAAAAGATTCAACGTACATAAAGATGGGTCATGACTGGTCATCTTTGAGCTTCCAACATCAAACTGGTGAAATGAGCTTCTGATGAACAGATACGAACTGATGACAGGTTGAATTTTGGGTTAGGTTAGGTCAGGTTAATTAGGGCTAGGAAACATTTCCCAGAACATAGGGCACCAAGATAGGCCCATCATTATGGGAACCTACAAACCCACCAAACACCAAAGCCCTCATTCTTGAATCATCCTCTTATTATTAAAAGAACCTAATTCCTCCAAGTTCCCAAATAAGTAGTTTCCTATGTGTTTGAAGCGCCTTTACGCTATACCCTCACAATCGCATAGAATGTGTGTAATATCTTCTGTAATGCATAAATTGTCACAGTATCTACACGCGTCCAATTCTGTAAGCGCTAGTCTCATAGCGTGCTTACGTAGAAGGCAATGCCCGGACAGAATTGATCTTTCTAGCTTAGGAATTTAGCCCGTCTTTTTCTTATCTAACCCCGGCCATAAAGCTTTGGATGCCCTACGTTCTCTTATATTTGACCATCTGTGGTCAGCTTGCCTTAACCACGGCGGATTGACGACTACAGTAACGCCTTAAGATCGTCACCTGCTAGTTGATCGGCAAGCTTTTTATCCTTTATGTCGAAATGTCCAGGCACTCAGAATTTGGGTTGCTTTATGCCCAGATTTTAAGATATCCGAAATCTTGAGTTGGCTAATTCATCGTGGCTCAACATTTGATGCTTAAGACTTCTGAGCATGCGGAACGGAATGAAAAACCAAGAGTCTATGGAAAGTGAAGAACTTCCATCATTATAAGGCTTCGACAACCTCCCTGATAGATTATGGGTGCAGTTTGAGCAGTGTTCATGCAGTTCAGGTATTCAATCTTTAAAGCATCTGGGGAAAAATCTGTATCAGAAAGATATGACAGCCTTCTTATGCAAGGAACTAAAATTATACCAAAACTGACCAAACCAACTGACAAACTGTACACAGTAAAGACGGAAGGCTTGCACAGACTCTAAGGACCGAAAAGTTGGTGTACAATGCGAAGTTTTTTTTTAGATCCATGCGGGGGAATCGTACAAGATACCGACAAAATTATTTTCAATCACCAAAAATGTTAATTTTCCCAATTGTCAAAATCCCTCTTTTACCGACAAATGAAAATTTTGTATTAAACGACACTATATGAAATTTATAAGTCACTCCTAATTAAAGGCATCATTTTACGTCCTTGGACGTCAACTTACTAATCAATCCCCATTCAGCCATCAAATCTACCATGACATTTAACATCCCAAAGATGGATGACTTCGACGTCAACCCTTCACAAAACCGAAGCAGAAGAGAAAACAAAAACGCAATTGATCAAGAGACTTCAACCCCCATGTCCGGAGTCGCATTCCCTGCGGATAATGGCCGACAACGTTCACATCCTTTATGAACTTACAAATTACCATTTGATTTAGTTCGTTACAAGGCAATCAAATCGAAATGATAAACGATGACACAGCCGCGCAGAGCAAGGGTAGTTTAGCCCATAAAAGAGATTCAACCCCTATAAAATTACCATCAAAATATGGACGAAAAGGAATGCGGTGTGCGTTTCTGGAATCGCTATTTATTTTTTCCTTTCTTTTGACAGTGATACTCTGCAAAAACTACACACATGTGCCTGCTTGTAATGCATGACACGGAGTCCCGGCCGGTTCTGCTTTCTGCTAGCTAACCCATTTTTTGTGGATTTATCGTCGCAACCCTCTTTTTGGCGAAATCCAATAAAAATATGAGAGACTCACTTAAACCCCTAGTTGATCATTGCGATTCCGTTCCATTGGCCATGTCATGTGATGCTGTTGGGTTGTTTTTCCCCTGTCCTATGTGTTTTTTTTTCTTTGACGCGCTGATACTTTGCGCATAATCCCGTAAAAATAACTGCAGGATACGCGCTCACTTACATACGAATAGTTGGGGTTGAATGTTATTCTTAACGGAGTGTTAACTTATAGCGATTATTTGAAAGATAAATATAGTGAGCGGCGTTTAAACGTGCATTTAATGGCGTTGTTATGCAGTTGTTAGGGTTGGGTGCTGGACTCTCATTTTTCTCATACCTCAATAGGTTACGAATTTTTTATATCTTTAGAGCAGTTCTCGGCAAAGCGGAGATGAAATTTGGCTTTAGCTTTTTAGGTTGCATTTGTCTGTCTGTCTTCAAGAGATGCTCTCTGAATTTACTTATATGAAGGATCGACTTAACTTAACTTAACTTTTATACAGTCGTCGTTAAGGAATTGGTACCAAATTTGTACACGGAGCTGGTACCTAAAAGAAAAGTTCTTGAAGTCCCTTAATTAACTTTGGGATTGACGAAAGTTTGAGCCATAACTTTTAGTATTTTGGAAGGTTGGAACAGCAAAGGTTGTTGAAATTTCAACAGCATGACAGATTTGTGCCCACTTAACCCTACTCTTCCGGCCAACGAAGACCTTAGCATGCTTTCTTTAGCTCGTTCGTACTTACAGGCGGGTCTCAGCACCGCATTGCGTATTCGCCCTTGTCGGCCCGTTTTTTTTTTTTTTTTTATCCTTGTCACAACCGTCTTCAGTTCCCATCATCTATCTTGTTACATACTCGTATGTTTCGGGTTTTTAAATAGGGACATAACAATTTCATATTTTAATACAAACGCACTCTTTAACTTCTTTTATGATCTGTCTATGTCAAAATGTCAGTCGAGGTTTACATTTTTATCATGGTGAAGTTCACGAACGGGCAATGTTTGGAAATTATTAAAAATAAATTCTGAGTGAGTGGTCGCAGCTTTAAGAGCACTTACTTCAATTTTTGGTCGTAATAATCGTCACACAAGTCAGGCTGTGCGTGCTATAGTGGATAAATGCGAATCAACATATTCACTATTGAATGTTCATGTGCCAGTGAGACAACGCACCGGTCGAAGTACCGAAAATATCGCAGCAATAAGTGCTTCAGTTCAAAATGAGCCAAATCAGTCGATTTCACCCCGTTTACAGGCATTGGAAATCTCTTAGTCAACATTGTGACGAATTTTGCATACAAATCTTGGCCTATACCCTTACAAGCACCGAAACTTCTCGATTTGGGCTCTGCAAAAGTTTGAAGAAAACCTTGAATTTCATTGTTATGTTCTTATTGAAAAACCCTATGCATATGTACATATGTTGTCTAGGATCCAGTTTCCCCTCAGGTACAAGTTTTCACAAAAAGTAGTGGATTCGACGAGGGTTATCTGGTTGCATTCAATTTCAATTTCACTATCTAACTGGCTTTGCCCTACGGGTTTAGTCGACTTCGTTGCATAGATTCACTTAGAGCTCCCATTTTTCTAGTGCTGATTTCATTGCTTTAGTTTTTCTTTGAGGTTACAGACCCCTTTTAAGTTTACCTGCCCTTTGCTCTATCGATGCGTCGTAAGCTCTTGAATCAACTGATTCCAGTTGTCGACTGCTTTTTTGCATGAACATGCTTTGTACATCAGCAGTTGAAATAACACCGCCATTGTTTAGGACTATAGCCCTTTTATTTTCGCCAGAGCTGAGTCATATTAGATCGCCTGGTGTTCATTGTGCGTGTACAGCGTTTCTTTTCTCCAGGGTTTCTAGATCTACTCGCCTCCAGAAACAAAAACGATATTCAGCGATGTAAACGCTTCAAGGAGGACATTTCCTTTAGAGTTGTTGCAATTGTTGCGGTGATCTCAACCAGTCGTGATGCTTGACGGTGTATAATACTTCGCTTAAAATGGGCCACACGAGTCCTACTTTGCACATCATCTTTCTCAAGTGTGATGCAGTGTATCTTGATCATTTTTTGAGCGATTCTCGGAAAGCCAAGACACTATCGAAGTCTTCCTCAATACGTTGTGGAATCAGTAAATTCCGCAGCTTTCTGAGCCTCTGTAAGAAAACATTTTTACTAAAGTTGATTCGCAGTTTGGACGGCTTTCCTTTCCGAATTCCTAACCACCTTTGCTTAGAAAGAAAAAGAGATTTTAATTACTAATCCAAAGGTTGTCGGTTCTAACCGGTCCCCCTCTAGGAAACCTAGTAATTATTCCAATCAAAACGAATTTCTGTTTCTGAAAAACTTACCCACTTTGAACAGATTTGTTCTCTCCTCATTTTGAGAGCAATAAACCGATTTAGTACCCGTCATTCAGCCTCAGCGTTCATCCACGTAGTAGCAAATTCCAATTTGGCTGTGCCTCCTCAATTTCATAATTTCCATATTTTTATGTGAATCTCATAAAAAACGCCATCAGTCTAAATTGGGGTTGTAAAGCTTTTACAACCCCGAAACAAGCAGTTCCGTGGCACCCACGATCGCAGGCATCTATCATCAACCCAAAGCCTCACGTCTTCCATTATAATGCCAAAGTCTATTTCTGCTGGCTGTAAGCTAAATGATGGGGTGTGCACCAGCAAGCAAAACACTCGGTGTACACACAGTATACAGCGTTAACATCATGTGGGGATAAATCATCGCAATCATCACGTTCAATTACTCCCGAGGGTGGATTTACTGTAAATGGGCGGAGATGTAATGATTTGTCGTAAAAAAAAAACAACGATATACAAGCAAAAGAGCGTTCTTTGCGGATTTGTGTGTGTGTGTGTATGGTTGGGATTGTCACCCTTAAGAAGTGACGTGCCATGCGGGTGGCACACAGTCATTTGAGCGTTGGTGGTAAGTGGATCATGTTAAGGGTAATGATTGCGTGAACAGAGGAGGAACATGCTATGTACATGCCTTGGAATTGTTTTCAGGGGTATTCTACGCACAAGTACCGAGTAGTAAAAATTCCAATTTGTCTATCATCATTAGTGGTTTGCTTACATATTGGTGATGGACGACGAAGTAAGACGAAGTTAACCTTTTCTTATGACAGCTGTCGTTGAAATGGTTCTTTCATTCGTATAAGAACATAGAATATTATGTTTCACATGTTTGAAGTGCTGTTCTAACATGACGTCAAAGGATTCAATAAATTCTATGTTTTGGACAAACCAACAAAGGATCAAGCATTTAAATAAAATAAATAAATAACTGGCGCGACAGCTCGGGATGAGCCAAGGCCTAGCTTCTCGCAACCGTTCATCTTGTGCGTTTTAGATTTTTCGCACGAATGGAAGGAACCTACAATTTATTGCAGACTCCGAACGACGAATTGCGAAGCTCTTTCATGACAGATTATACTCCTGGAGGCTTGTCATTCCCTGACGAGAGGTGATGCCGTGAAAAATGTTCGGTGTTCCTAGCTGGGACTTAAACCCACGCCGCTCGGTCAGCAGTTCAACGCACTAACTACTGAGCCACGGCGACCACAGCATTCAAGCATTTAAATGTTCATAAAATCGGAAGACCACAGGGTGCTATCAGCAGCAAAAGCGAATTGTCTACATAGGATCCGCTGTTAACTCTGATATTTGGCAAAGGATCATCCTTACCAGGACCGTTTTGAACGACTATGTATGAGACCCTAATAACCACAGTGTTTCTTTATGGAGGAGAGATGCAAGACCTTTTCAGGAACTTCTGTGAAACACGCAGTCTCCGAATTCTTTTCGAATGCGCAAGTCAGTATGGCAACCCTTCACCTTAAACCCCGCGCACATGCGAAAACTAACCACAACTGATTAGGTACGCGAAGCTGGAAGCAACCGACAAAAAATCGAACTGCAGAGGCCTTTAGTGGAAGGACCAGGTCCGCCCAAACATCTCAAAAGTATCACGTCCTTCGTCGTGATAAAATGACTTCTGAGTTTTTTGAATTCAGTATGATTTGTATTTACATATGAAGTTGTTGTACAGTCGTTTTCCCAGAGTTCGCCGCAGGTTTCAGATCTACTTGGTATATTGCTTACTTCAATATTCAATCTCTACACACTGCACGTTAACAAGTGCATTTAGATTACAGATCTTTGGTAACTGCTCACTTTAATTACGGTAATGCATCTAATTGCTTCATTCCTCCATGCGAGGCATCCACTTATCACGAGATTGATCCAATAGAGCACAAATTTGTCTGTCTGTGTGGTCCCCAATTATAGTGTGCATCCTTGACGTGCACTCTCTCGACAGGAACACATGTCCTGCTTCAGCACACAAATCATCCATAGTAATTATGTTGCAATTGCCCAACCATACGACCACCATTGCGCCAACCAATATGCATATCGTTAATTAATTTTTCCGGCTAGCACTTGAAAGAGCTGACGGCGGCAACTGTCAGACTTCAAGTGGAAAATCTTCCTCCAGATCCTTTCACCACCGAGTACACGACTACGGCAGCAGCTCTCTCTCTCTGTCATGTTTAAAGTACCCGAAACGAATTACAAACATCGCTGCTCGTAAAAAACAAATCCGCTTGCGTGTGTGTCCTTCCCTTGACGCGGAGGCTAGCGATTTCACGGTGAATTACTTTGAGTTTCATTACCGTTTTATTAAGCGAGTGTGAAATCTCACGAGAGGCTGCACTCGCTGCGTTAACAATCGTAAAATTACGTTCTAATAGGCGATCCTAATTGAAAGGCATAAAATGTCCTCATTATGCAGCCGACTTCTAGTCCGTCAGAGCTGCGGGCTCCATTTGAAAAAGGGAAGGAAACACCAAACCCTGTTGTCCTTTTTAACGATTTTGGTAAAAACAACTGCCACTTAGATTACCTCGCTCTCGAAGGCGTCGTTCAGTTGCGCCAAAGCAACTTTTCCACTGCTGCAACCTGCTGACAACTGTTCAGCGTGTTTAATGTCGGGTCATTTATCTTCGTGCAAATTGGCTCTTAATTTCGCGCGTCTCTGTCCTCCTATGCTCTTCGAACGCAAGCAAGGAGCGGCCGTCCTACACACGTTTCCTTTCGGCCAAGAAGAGAATACTAAATTATGCCCCACATCAGATATGAAGGGCTGCGAGCTTCTTGCAGCAGTTTATTGTGGCATTGTTATCCTCGACGATGTGGCATGTGTGGCGGGAAGTTGTTTGGTTACGTCCTGCTTCGGATTCATTAATAAGTAAATTTTTCTTTCCTTTTTTTGCTGTTGTTCCTCTTGTAATCTAATTTGGGAAAGGACTAAGGAATACAAACCAGAGAGGATAAGCAAAAACTGAGTTTTCAGTTGTTTTGCACTTCCTCGTTCTGAAGGAAAGGGCTGTGGACGGTGATAATGATAAAAATCTGCATGTGTTCCACACGAGTGTTTTGCGGCTTCGGGATTTATTGGAGTTGTGGTTTTGTACCTTCTGTTGATTGTCGTGGGAAAACAATTCAATCGGGAATGTGGTTGGTGGTTTTGAAAGGATTTAGTGTAATAGGTCAATTACGTAACGCGTTTCATTTATAATGTTTCATTTTTACATTGTATGCCTTTTTAGGGGCGAGTGTAAGGGCAAGTGCAGGGACAAGAGCTGGAAACTAAAGCAGAAGAAACAGCAAACAGATGCGTTAGCTTAACCGAAATCCTTAACGAGATGGCGGTTTTAATATTTTTTTGTGACTATCTCAACTCAAGCTTTTTTGGCCTATTTCCCTCCCTAAGAAACATTGAATACCTTTACCAAAAATCGAGTCAGGACCGAAAAGGCAAAATCATCCAAAGACAAAAAGGATAGTTGATTATGCATACATACATAAAGGGTCTTCCAACAGAGACTTCCAAACTTTGACAGTTGATAGCGGCCATATTGTTGAAGCTACATCTGTCAAATTGACTGTCATTTATTCAGTCTGTTTTGCCAAATCACCATGGGTGGATATAGCGTTCAACAACACATGCAAATAATAAAATTGTTTTATCAAAATGGGTGTTCTGTTCGGCCACGTTCCGCGCGCTTCGCCCATTTTACGGTCGTCATCGTCCTTCCGAGAGGACTTTTCGCAGTGTGGTAGATAAATTGGAGTCCACTTGTTCAGTAAACGATTAACCAACACCCGTACGTTGACCAAACGCAAGATCTGCCGAAAACATCGCCGATGTCCGTGACAGTGTGCAGAAGAATCCGAGGCCGTCGATTTCGCGTCACTCACAAGAACTCGGCCTTTCGCAGCCCACAACTTGGCCAATTTTCCATCGTGACTTGGGCCTGCACCCGTACAAAATTCAACTGACCCAGGAGCTGAAGGTAAACGACCATAGACAACGACGTGTGTTCGCTGAATAGGCTCTGAAGCAGTTGGAAAGTGACCCTAATTTTAATCGAAAAATCATCTTCAGCGATGAGGCCCATTTCTGGATGAATGGGTACGTTAACAAACAAAATTGTCGAATTTGGGACGATACCGATCCACATGAGATCCAAGAGCGTCCAATGCATCCCGAAAAAGTCACTGTCGGTCCATATTTCATTGAGAACGACGTTGGCCAGGCCATCACCGTCAACGGCGAGCGCTATAGGTCGATGATTACCAACTTCTTTTGGCCTGAATTGGATGATATAGAACGCAACGACAAGTGGTTTCAACAGGACGGCGCTACGTGCCACACAGATTACGCCACATTGGAAATTCTGCACGAGCGATTCGAGGGTATAACTCATGCCATCGGTCAAATTCAGCCTGATTTATGCGTCAGAGTCATGGAAAATTGGACATTTCGGATGCGCGGCACCCAGAGAAGCCGCGGCGGACATTTGAACGACGTTATACTCTATACATAATGGCATCGATAGGCCTGTTAAACGAATATAAAATTTCGATGATATCTCACACACACTTAAATTTAAAGACAGGAAGTACTTAATGAAAGACCCATTACATAAATTTGGAAAAGGCGACAGTTTCATTGCCAACGATTCACAATGAAAGCTTCCCCAAGATGGTAGAAAACCCGGATGACCGAGAAATGCACGGCGCAGAACAGCTGAGCAAGAGACACGGTAATAAGGGAAAAGTTAGAGAGAACTGATTTAGTATGATGGCGCGTAGGAGTCGACGTCAGTTAATGCCGATGCCCTTGCACAGTCTAAGGAAAAGCCCTTCGAATAATCATCTAATCGTAACAACCTTAATTTAGCAAAGCAACTAGAACAACAGGTCGCTGCTGCTCAGTGGTTAGTTAGTGCACGTGACTACTGTGCGACTTGCATGGGTTCAATCTCCCCACCCGTATCCAATGAACATTCTTTGCAGCTCCATCTCTCGTCGGGGAATGACAAACCTCCGAGAGTATAATATGTCATGACAAAACTTCTCAATCCGCCGATCGGTGAGGGCAATAAATTCTTGATCCCTTCGCACAACCTACAACATGAATGGTGGCACGAAGTTAGGCCTTGGATCTAGGACAACAAAATTTAACCCACACTCTATAGATCACTGATCCTACCAGAGTGAATGGTTTCAAAGTTGAATTTAGCCGACCTTCCCTTAATCGAATGTCATTGGAACGATTGCAAAAGTCCGCTGTTCAAAACTGATTTTTCACTCTCCAACGGCTGCAGGGATCACTTGAATCGACCCCCACAAATGTTATTCCTGGTGTTTATCTTCAAAGTTATTCCCTGATTTTGATTAGCTCCTTACTTGGTTAACTGCATTTGTCACCACCAAAACGCTTTGCATTTGAGACTCAATTTGCATGTATTCTCACCTCCCACCCATTCGCGCTCGTGAAGAACCAATCTTATTGTACCAGGTAAACATTTGTGTCCATATTTATAAACATCCCTCGTATCATAAACATTCACAGATCGTTTAGTTCCACACTAAAACTCACACAAAAGGCGTGCAAACTGACACTCGCTATAAAATCGCCATTAAACGACTTTAATACGCCTGAAGTATTTCTCATTTGAAGCGAATAAGAATAAAGATCGAAATAAGTTGCCACCGATAGACATTAAATTTAAAAAACTAATAACAGATTCGAACAGTCCGTGGCTGTCCTGCGTCGACATGAGTACTTTACGATGCAAGTCGCGACGTCCTTGCCTCAGACTACATGAGTACATGACTACAGGCCACTCCCAATGGGTTATCTGTTGTGATATTGTAACCATATGAGCACAAACTATATGTATGTAGTCTTTGAACGAGAGTGTGATTTATTTACATTTTTCTGGTGTCAAATTGCCACTTCGATCCTCGGGGGTACCTCACTGCCTGACTTTGTCATTTCGATCCTCTTTCCCGCGCTCATTTCGATTTATCTTAATTCGTGTGACCATGTGACTCTGCTGTCAACTGTGTCCTATGACTTGTGATTGCTGCAACGAGAAAAGAAAAGAAAATTAATGAAGGCATATTATAAATTAGACTCTTGTTAAGTTTTGTCCATAGATAGAGGATACCTTAACCAGTACGATAAAATTATAATTTTTGTGGGTAGAGGAATGCGCCGACGCAATTTAGTGCCCAATCGGGAATTGCCTCTAATTGGAATATAAGTAATTGCATGTTTTGGTTAAGCAGCACACCAGATCTGATAGCACAATCCCTTAGGGACTTCGGACTCATATATAGATTAAAAAATTCAGAGTACCGTCATCTTGAAAAAAATGAAACCACTACGACGGAGTCTTCCCTTAAGCGACCAGGGGTATCTTCATCCACATTCAAATCCATGCTTTCAGTCTCTATACTCAATTACCTTCACAGTTCAAAGAAAAAAAAAGCTTCCATAACAGCTCGAGGTGAGCGAAGGCTTCTCGTAACCATTCATGTTATGCATGTTGTATTTGCAAGCTGGGGCTTGAATGCATGCAGCTTACTCGGCAGTCCAACGCACTAACCACTGAGCCACGGCGACCACCCAAAGAAGCAGCCATTGATAAAATTTGTTCTTTGTTCGGTTTCTGACGAGATATTGATGTCAAAAGTTATAGTCTCTTGCTGCCTCGAAGTTATAGCTGTACACTGTGACATTCTATCAGATTCGTCTATGTTCCAGTTGACAACAACCATTTAGTTTTGTCCTCGTTTTTCACTAAACAAATTTTGTCCACTTCGGACCCTCGAACGCACCGGTGCAAGCTCACGAGTTATGACCATGATATCAGTATCATCGGGATACGTTATCAGTTGAACAGACTAATGAAAAATTGTGCCTCTGCCACCTTATCTAAATTCTTTACCGACCTTGATAGAGCATCGATCATTCTCCATCGTCATCGTGCACAGAAGAAGAAGTTTGGCAGGAATGTTTCTCGCTTCTTCAAATGCTATCATGAGCTATCTTAAAATTGATAAAAAAGGGGTTTCTCTAGGATTCGCAAAGTGTGAACATTGTGGACTTTTCTGGCTTCAAACCACACTGACGTTCATACAGTGAAGCTAATAAAATCTTATATGTGGTAAAGACTGATGTCTCTGCAGTTGGCTCCATTGAGGGAACTTGCTTTCTTTAAGATAGGCAGATTCATTCATTCATCATTACTTTAACCTTATCCAAGCAATCGAAGAATGAACGAACAATCAGAGGCAAAAGGAGTTGTCCTTGAATATGGTAAGAACAAAACCAAGTACAGGTTGTCAAGACACAAAGAAGCAGCTGTCCAACATCGAGGAGAAAACGTCGCTGTTGACAACAGTAACTTCGAATTAGTTAAAAAGTTTATCCACTTCAGTGTAAGCACTAACTTCACGAATGGCAACCTAAAAGGAATAAGGCAAATACTGCTGCTACCTCGGTTTGGTAATTTTGACCTAATTCGGAGATGAACACAAAAACACTGACCCTTCCCCTTACTATATATACGGTTCCGAGTATTTGATTAAACACTTTCGAGAGGAAAATTCTCCGTCAAATATTTTGGCTCGTATGTGAAAACGTCAAGAATAAAAGATGCAACAGCAAACTCTATAGATGATTTCTGATGATAGATTGACTTTGTCCAAAAAGTAAAGAAACGTCGACATATCCAACGAATGGAAAACAATGCTTCAGCCAAGAGGAAGTTCAAATCAAATCCCCAAGGGTTTTAGACAACCTAAAAACCGAACATCACATTTAAGGACTAAGCCATTGCAGATGCCAAATGAAGAACTGGAAGCAGATTTCTTGAGATTGAAGACGAGGGAAGGTTGCTGTGAGTATATCTCCTTGAGTTTATCCCCAGCTAGACGATTTGCCTGAGAGGATCATAAATTTACAAGACTTACTTTCATGCTCAGTTCAGTGGTATTATCGACAAGCATTTTATCATTATGTTGAATGATTAAGTCGTAGCGGTGTATTCCCATGAACAATTGCTTGAGTGAAGCCAGCGATAGTGAAGGAGAAGGTGAAATTTCTAGTACAGCCTTGATCAATTGACAAGATTTTGGTCCCATAAATCGAAATGGTGACTCCGTCGACAACGATTCATTTAGTGGCTTCAAAGTCTTGAACTATTTTTTGGACAGAACGGAGATATGTATACCTGGACCAGTGTATCGCAAAGAAAATGCTTGATTTCTTATCGAATACATAAAGGCAGAATTGGTTATAGTTTTCAACATTTCATCTAACGTGGGCACCCACGAAGAATTGTGTGCCTCGACCCCGAATCTCTCCTAACAATAGCACGCCTTTGTGTCTTCCATGTCAGGTCAGTGCGTCTGATTTGGCTAATGGATCTGCTGCGAAATGTATACGTTTCGTCACTTTGATGTTGTTCTTAAATACGGCTTCTACAGTCCGGGTTGGACGTAAGCTTCAACCAAAAAGCGTCTCCAGCCAGCTCGAATCTTAGTCAGCTGCCTCCAGTTTCGCACGCCAAGTTGATTAAGGTCCCCTTCTACTTGCGTGCGCCGTGGCTCAGTGGTTAGTGCGTTGGACTGCTGACCGAGCGGCGTGGGTTCAAGCCCCAGCCAGGAAAACACCAAAATATTTTTCGCGGCACCCCCTCTCGTCGGGGAATGACAAGCCTCCGGGAGTATAATCTGTCATGAAACAGCTTCTCACTTCGCCGTTCGGAGTCGGCAATAAATTGTAGGTCCCTTCCATTCGTGCAAACAATACAACACGCACAACATGAATGGTTGCGAGAAGTTAGGCCTTGGCTCATTCCGAGCTGTCGCGCCAGCTATTTATTTATTTATTCTACTTGCGTGCGCCCCCTGAGTTGGAGTCTTCCTCTACTGCGCCGTCCTTCGCGTGTGGATTCGAAGATTTCCGGACCGGAACATTGGTGTTCATCCGCTCTACATGACCCATCCACTTCAGTCATTGGACTTTCACTCTTTTGGCTAAATGAGCAATGCCGCTGTACAGTTCGTCATTGTATCTCTTCCTCGCCATCTATGAAGACGGGACCAAAAATCAGTCGAAACAGCCGAGAGCAACCTCATCCACTTTCAGCAGAGTCCATGTCTCTGCGGCATAGAACAGGACTAGGACGTTTAAGAACTTAACAGCTAAGCGCACACAACTCAAAATTCTCTACATGTACCTTCATACATGAAGTGAGCTAGTAGAACCGTTCTGGAATTCAATCATTTTTCCGAACTATGTATGTACTCCCCTAAGAATATACACGTGATGACGCACAGCTTTCTCAATATGTCCGTAAACAAATCAATCTCAGTCCAATCATCTAAAACAACAGCATACGCAAGGTTTTCATTAAAAAAACATTTGAAGCTCCAATAAAATGCAAATGACCAATTGTTTACGAACGTCTTTATTTCGGTTGTATGACGGAATTTATTGTGTACAATTCCCAAAACCAAAGAACGCCGTCTAAAGAACTTATCGGTAATAAACTTGCAATCAATTTCGAAAAAAAAAAAAAAAAAAATCTCTTCAAACATAATTAATCCGGCAAATGAAAAACAGAATGAGATGGAAATTGAGTTCTTTCTTCGGCGGCATCGATTCCAATTAGCATCTCTTCTCTCATCTCTCGGCATGGTGTCGTCTTAGATCTGCCAATGCCTAATGAGACGAATAACCATTTAGCTAACTCGAGAACTTGATCACAACAGTGCGGTTTGCCTCCAAGGGTGCCGCCATATTTCATTGCCCCGATTGGAAAGCGAACCGAGCTCCGTTTAATTGCTCAATTTGAGAGAAAACCTAAAAACCTTTTATTGATGCCGTCAGTCATAATATAATTTTGAAAATTTTTATGATCCGAGCAAACATCGGTAAACATATTAATTGTGTCCCATTTGGTGTTTGATTGTTTGTCTTTTATGGGCTGTTTCTGGGAAAAGTTCGAAAGCCGTACAGCCATAGAGCCGTAGAATGCCTTACAATGGAGGTCATCAATAAATGGGATGTAAAACTAGTCCCATTGTGCCTTCTCAGCAAGTGACAGTCTTCGCTGTGGCACGAGGATACTATTGATAACGGATGGCTCATTAAGGAATTGAATATATTATGAAATTAACGGCGTTAATTTTGACATATTTGGAGTTAAGGGATGAGGTATGGGCATTTGACACTAGTACTCTTTCATCTCTAAGAAATCGAGGAAATGGCTTGATTCTAACTACCGGTGCATCTTGTTCTTTTCTGAATTCCTTTTGAGAATTCACAACCAAACTCAAAAAAATATTTATTTCGAATGCTTTCTGTTCTGAAACCTGAAGAGATTGAAACTTGTTAATGGAATTATAGTCGGCTTTGAGAATTGGTAAGAACCACTTCTGCAAAGCGAACTATTATACCTAGACGAAGTTAGTCAAAACTTCCATCCATGAGGATAACAGAACTGGGTGAACACCTGAATACTTGATTGGTCTCCATCTGTGCGGTATTAAGCCAGTAAATTCCTCACAATCGACGACCAAATTTACACACTTTGGCGGATCCTGAAAAAATCCGAAAAAATACAAATCGATGCTTACCATCTCCTGTTGGTTGTCTTTAGTGTAATATGCTCATTAGTCCATCATCAAGTGTTTACCTTTAGCCATATGCTGTGGCTTTCATGTCCGAGTAGTGAAGTTTAGTATTGTCAGTTTACACGAAGACAACAGCACCGAATCCATGACTGGTTTTGGGGTCATCTGTGAATTCCGACTACAGCCCAGTCCATGCTCGGTTTCTTGCCGAAGCCAGTTCTGAAGGCAAGGAAAGTGGACTTTAAATTTACACAGCGGCCGAAGTTCTAGTGTCTTTGCATCAGACGGCATATAACTGGAACTAGGGTCGTGCCATAAGTGTTGCGCAAGGCCATCAAAACTCCAGTGCAGATGATACTAAAAGCTACTCCGTCTAAGATGATGGATTGCTTTCACAAAATAGCCCATGATATAAGTATTGAAGGGAGGAAGATCAAGCAGAGCGACTAGGGCAGAGGCAGGCGTACTTGGAAAAGCTCTCGTGCAGCCGAGACAAGCCGTTCTTTAAAGTTTAGTGCAGTAAATAGTCACATACTTACGCAAAAGCTCCCTCCACCAAACAACCGATGCATAAGCTGGAAACGGTCTTATCATAGCCGTATAGATCCAAAGGACCTTATTCGGTGATAAGCCCCATGTCTTGCCAAAAGTACCCTTACACTGCCAGAAAACTGAGAGCGCCTTGGATGTCTTCGACTTGATATGCTTTGCACAAAGAAGCTTTTATCCAGGATCACTCCTAGATATTTGGCTTCATCGGAGATCTGAATAGTAACGCCCTTTAGCACTGGCTGCGTCAGACCGGTCACAACCCTCCTAGTAAAAAGGACAGGTCGGTATTCAGAGGGTTGACCAAGAGGTCGCTTCTACCATTCATCGACCATGTCAAAAGCCGCCTGCGCCTTAGCACAGACAGTCTTGAGGCATGACCCGGGGGAAACTATGGCAACATCATCCGCATATGAATATGAACCAACATCTTTTTGCAAAACTAGCACTGTAAACAATTTTGTAATGGCGGGTGCCTTGTAAAATGTCGATCAGTGACGAGGTCGTCATTGGTTAGCCAGTGCCCCTCCACAAGGGCTACGATGTTTCTATTGTATCACAAAAAATTAAAGTTGGTGGCAGAAATTACCGCTGATGAGGACTTATAAAAATGACTGTGCAACATATCAAGAGTTTACAGAATTCTTAGTATTTGGAAGCCCTAATCGATAGTCAAACTAAATTAAATTAAATGTTTTAAATGGTGCTGTGGGATTTGTGCGTAATTCACCCGTAATTAGAAAAGAATTAGTTCTCTTCATAAGGAAACACCAGATATCCCCCTTCAGACTACCTAAACTTGGAGGGGTTGAGTTGTTCTTGTCAAACGGCGCCAAATATCTTGGGGTAATCCTTGATAGAAAACTAACCTGAAATCTTAACACACAGGAAAGGGTTAGAAAAGCCCTTAATGCTCTATTTGCATGCAAGAAGGTAGCAGGGAAGAAATGAACCCTGAAACCTATTATGATGCACTGGTCATACATAGCAGTAGTCAGACCCATACTCACGTATGGAGCGCTCGTCTGGTGGAAGGCAACTAGTAAGAAAACAACGCTAAGTAAGCTAGCAGCAGTACAAAGAACCGCCAGTATCGCTATCACGGGTGCTCTTCGCTCGACGTTCTTAAAAGAACAAATGAGACGGCTTTCGTCATGGACTTCCAGACACCATACATCACGTCGTATCCTGAGAGGAAAGACTGGCAGAGAAACGCTGTCATCTCAGAGGATGAGATTGCGGTTTTGACGGATGGTTCAAAAATCACCAACGGAACGGGTTCCGGGATTTACTCTGAAGAGGCAGACCTCAAAGTATCCATAAGACTCCCGGATACTTCTAGAGTATTCCAAGCAGAGATTCTAGCTGTGCTTATAGCAGCGAAACCACTAGGGATAAAATCGATATCTAGAAGGGATATTGCCATTTACATTGATAGTCAGGCCGCACTTAAAGCGCTAGAATCAAATGTCGTCAGATCTGCACTAGTTTCGAAATGTCGCGTAATGCTGAAGGCATTGTGCGCGCAGAATTGAGTAAGACTTTTTTGGGTGCCGAATCATTGTGACATTGAGGAAAACGAAAGGGCCGAGAAACTGACCAGGCTAGATGGAGAACGGCAACACATGGAGGGGAGAACTACCGTGGACTCTCCTTCCTGTGTGGCTAAAGCAGAGATCTTCAAAATAACTATAAGTAAGGCAAATCAGAGATGTCCAACATAAGTGGGCATAGGGTCTCCAAGGCTCTATGGCCTGCTCTGGATCACAGGCAAACAAGAGATATTCTCAACTTAAGCAGGGCACAACTACAATTAGTCACTGGCATCCTGTCCGGCCACTGTCTACTCAGGAAGTATGCTAAAAGATTAGGGCTCTCAGCCACAGATGTCTGCACATACTGCAACGACCTATGCGCCGCTGAGGATATAACACAAATATTATCTGAATGTCATGGAATTGCAAGGACTCGTATGAAACTTTTCGGCAACTATTTCTTTAATAATCTAGAGGAGCTAGGCTAGGTCAGCTACAGGAACATGGTAAAACTCTGCAGGGAAATCAAGTGCTGTCAGAAAATGGTTTAGGTTCTGCCTTTATGGTTTCACAAAGTTTGCGATGGACCCACTATGCTGCCTAGTCTCTTATGCAAGCGCTGCCTGCATAAGCCTACTCAACCTAACCTAACCTAACCCGTAATAGTAACACTGGCAATTCCCTGTACTGCCCATACGTCTTTTATTTAAACTTCTTGCTTAAAGTGCATCATTACTAGCTTCAGCTACCACATTTACCCTGCCAAACTTTGCATATGAAGAGGGCGTTGTAGGCTTTCTTAATTCTTTTCTGTGTTTTTGGTTCTAAGATATTTCACATGATCCGACAGGGACAGCGCCACCCCCACTAACTTCGGCAAATTGAAGAGAGGTACCTTGTGCTTGTTTATAAAGACAACTAGTTACGTTCCGTCATTATAGATAGTTATAACTTTGAGGTAGTTAAGGACTTTGTCTACCTAGGCTTCGCAATCAGTTCAGACAACGATACCAGCGCTGAGATCAAACGAAGAATAACTCTTGCCAATCGCTGTTTTTTTTTGAGCTAAGAAGACAATTGAGTAGCAAAGCCCTCTCTCGAACAAGTAAGGTGACCCTTTATAAGATCTCAATCGTCCCAGTCCTGCTCTACGGCGCTGAGGCATAAACTCTATAAAAAGCGGATGAGGTTGCTCTTGGCTATTTCGAGAGGAAAATTCTTCGGGTGATTTTCGGTCCCGTCTGCATTGACAGTGAATGGAGGAGGAGATACAATGACGAACTGCATAGGCTGTACAGCGACATCGACTTAGACAGAAGATGAAGCTCCAACGACTAAGGTGGATGGATTATGAAGAGCGGATGGACAATAATGCTCAGGCCTGGACAATCTTTCACTCCCGAGAGTCAGCGCAGTAGAGGAAGATAGCGACTCAAGTGGCGCACGCAAGTGGAAGGGGACTTTAACCACCTTGTTGCTGGCTGGAGACGCTTGTTGGTTGAAACCCAGGTCCACCCCGAACTGTAACAGATTTGAAGACACTCTGGCATACTGTCTTTTGTTTTTCAAGATTTCTTGTCCATCACTGGACCCTCTGGTTTTGTCATTATAATTTCGGTTGCTGACATTTGTATAAATTAGATAGAAACGTGGAAAAACAGACGGTGTTATACGCGAATTCTCGAAGTTCTTCATTCCTCCATATGACTCCATGCATTCCTTTTTATTATGCAGATACAGGCACGCTCGTGCATTATAGGACAACTGAGAGAACATTCTCTTAAGGCGGTACCTACACAGGTTCCTTCGGTCTTCAAATACCACCACCATAATTGAACATAAACAAATTTGTTTGCGGCTGAACAAAAAAGGAACCAAAAAAAACTGCCCACATTTTTCGGATGCACACTTTAAAATGCAGAACACCACCGAGCAAGTCGCCAAGTCGATCCTATATGTTCACCGCGCAAAAAGAAAAAAACAGTCACTTTACCAGAGAGTCACAAAAACAATGAACGGACAAGTCAAAGAAGGCGAAGGCGATTTCAATTCATGATGTCGCCTTGTTCGCTTTGTGTTGTTTACACGTGTTTTTTGTCCCCCACCCAACGCCGATCAAAGAATTACCCAGGCATTTAGCCATTTAGGTGGCATCGGCTGCCCCAACGCTTTGTCCAGCATCACTTAGTGGCGACTGATCCTGTGCACGTTGCCTTCATGCCGGGCCCGAATCCTCCGAAGATTTCGGCGAATGTCTGAAGCCCATTGGAAATCGCCGATGAAATTTATGGCCTCACTGAATCAATTAGAGCTCCGCGGACAATAGGATGTCCGACTGTGTCCATCTCCTTTGTTTTATGTGTACGTACGAGTATGCTTGCTCGTTGCCGGATAGTCGATAGGAGCCTTGTATGTTTCTGTCCATGGTAGACTGATAGTCGCGTTGCCCAGGTCGTTTTTTGGAGCTCAAATTCGGACGAACATCAGTGGACTTTCGGGGGACAATCACCGAAATAAAATCATTTTACAGTTAACTTACAAATTTTTTCATCAATTTGTGTCCGTTTAGTGTAAAGAGAGAAGCCCGCGTACAAAAACAGATCTCCAGCATTGGGCATGGGGCTCCTGTTGATATCTGATCAAAAAATTCAGGTAGCTACATATATCGGAGAGGGAGCATCGTCCTTTGTGGTAGTGATCCATTGGCAAAGGCAATGCTCTGCGTCAGCCCATCCGCCAGAGATGGCTCGAAGATGGATTAGCTTCATTTTTGGGATGGATGGTGAATCGTTGATTGCGATGATACTAAGGTGACATTGAGAGTGAATGTTAATGGTCCTTTTGAAAGCTGAGCTTCTCTGATGGGCATCATCGTGGATTATCTCTTAGGAGATGTTTGGCCGATCTGGCATTTTGGTGTTTCTCAGAAATGATTATGCGAGGAATTTGCTGGGTTCTTGCTGGAATATAATTTAAATTGAATTTGTTTGGTTTTTGGGGTAATTTTGGAGGAATTTTTCGTCACACGGGCGGAGATGATGATAGTCTGACTCTGGCGGACTTCTGTAGAGTTAATGACTTAATCCGATTTCCTTTGACTAAATAGGGAAGTGAATGATACCGGCGTATAAATTGAAATAGGTAACGTGATGCCTCACTTTTGAAGGCATTCGAAATATTTTCGAAAGGTGATGATCGGATGAGTTCTAAGAAACAATTTTAATCAATTTTGTGCTGCCTCTAGATTGAGCCTTCTAAAATGAATGGTCTTTAGGTACACCCGTCTCTAAGATAACGTGTGACATTTCTGTAGTTTGAAGGAGCTAGGTTAGGTTATGTTTGTGGGCAGGCGAAAGGAAGAACCATTCGCCACACTCAGGCTAATTCAGACCCATTGTGGGGGAAGAGAGTGTCCCTTACCCGTAAGAACGCTACCCTTGAAGGAGCTACATACATAATATGTGCCGGAAACTAAAACTATAAAATCATGTAGTTTTGAGTCGAAGCTTGAAACATTTCTTGACACCAAAATGTAGATAAGTGCGCGCCAAAACCATTTCCTGAGTTCTCAGCCACAAGAAGACGGTCTGTTGCTTTTTTGTGAGTTACCCACCAGACACAACTGTTACAAACTGTTAGAAAGGCTTCTGAACGCCACGTGCCGAATTTGCCTAAAAATGGCCAAATGGCTGTGGAACGGATCATGAAAATCATGAAAATCAATGAGTTGCAGCTAAGAAATTACTTTTGCTCTCTCTTGTACCCTGTAAGGTTGTATTCAAGCTCAAGCTGCTTTATTCTTGGTTTCCTTTAGAAATTTAAAAACCTGAAGGTTAGGCCCAATGCACACGGAGTTGCCTACGATTTCAGATGCTAGTTTGTCGAAGATGAGCTAGCAACAGCTGGTTGGGGAGGTTGAAACACATCCTTTTGTACAATTACACTGAACGAACTAGAGATTTTGATTGCTGATGAGTTTCCTCGTATGTGGAGTCAAGTCGCCGCTGAGTCCGTAACTGGTCTGTAACTCGAGTTGCCAACCAGTTTAGTTGTTTTTCAGTTGCTCCGTGTGCATTGGGCCTAAAGGTCTCCACAGTCAGTAACCTACAGTTTCTAAAAATGTTAACTCTTCTGCTGGCCAACCATCCTAGGCAAGGTTAAATTAGCTGAGATAGGTGTTCAATAGGGGACTCTCTTAAGCTCAACGCCCATTGTAATACGTACAAAAGTCCTTCCGAGGGACAAGCTTTGGTCACTTTCGTCGTTGAAGTGATAGTGACCAAGAAGTTTTCTTCTACTGTGAGATAGGGCTGGACAATGGATGAGGACGTGCGTTGCAGTTTCTTCTTCCTCCTCTCTACGACTTCTGCAAAAATCATTAAAGAGAGCCCCTAGTTCGTAGCATGCTATTCTATTAGGCAATGGCCTGTAATAAGCCAGTGATGGTACGAATTTGAGTTCTGTCGAGAGTTATCAGCTCTCTTGACCTTTGGTCATCTCAATATATAAAAGTCCTGACTCACTCACTGACATCTGTCAGCAGAATAACTTGGATCAGGTGCTTCGGAAAGCCAAAGTTATAGTGTGGTATGAGTGTTCTATAGAAAGGTATTGAGTATCAAGATAGGATGCTCCGACAGTGCTTTTGGGTGGTGGCTTCAGACAGACCGAGCCTGTTGTGCCACGAGGAACACAAATGAAGTGAAATGAAGTGAAGGCCTTTCTCAAGTCATCAATCTGATAGCCTCATGTCGAAGTCATCTCCATGAAAGTTAACATGCGTATCCATCTTCGCCGTGACTTGAGCGAAGTATTTCTTGATATTGGTGACGGAAAGAGGAGGTAAGAAGATATGTACTGAGTAACCCATGCGATGTTATGAAAGATCTGATTGGTTTTTCTGACAGAATATATGTATTGCACTTAATTATTTATCATACAGGAGGGCATTGCATTTCATGAGTGAGGGAAAGCGCTATTTTCACTCAAATACAAGACTCAGCCAACAGCACCAATAATTTCCTGCTGAAGAAGTGGATGGTGTGGATCTAAGGAATGGCTTTATATCCCTTAGCGGGCTCGAGCTAGAAAGAAAATCTAGAAATGTTATTTACACAGGAGGTCTTGCAAAGTTAATGTGAGGAATTGACAGGCTATAATAACTCATCTATGTCTTGAAAATCGGAAAAGGACATATGGTATAAGGTGACACCTTTCCACGCGAACGTAGTCGCGGGTATCAGCTAGTCTATTTATGAAAGTATATTACTAGGATTTTCGTTGACTTTGTAGTTACCAGACATGTCACTATATCCAGGCACCCAGGCAAAGGTCTCGTGAAGAGATAATAGGCAATCGAGTGCTATTTGAGAATTGTTAGTGACATTTAATAAGAATTTTAAAGCTGCTTGGCTGTCGGTAAAGATACAAATATCCTTAGCAAATATTAAGTTCCACTTCCGCCTTAGATCCCATGATTTATATTGAGTTTATATGAGTGGGCGCCGCAGGCCACACCATCATTGATTTCAGAGCGGTCGGTTGTCTATTGGCAGATTTCTTTAAGTTAAGCCATTCCTCCCGTGTGGGAATTGTGACTTTAAAATCCCTTTTAAAAGAGTTGATCGGATGTGTTCGATCAAATTTGTTTGATACGACATGGAACCCACATAAGATACAGGGGTGACCATATGGTAGTTGGATCCAGAGTGAAGATATTTCTGAACGCGCTGCTCCATTTGCCGCAACTAGTTTGGTTACGCAATTCAGAGGTGGGAGATTCAAAACGGCCTCTAGAGGCGCGGGAGGGGAGTTCAATTTTAAAGCCCCAGTTATATAGAAACATATCATTATTTGAACCTTGATCATAATGTTAAGATATGAACATTTTCCGAGTGCAGTCCGCCACTCTATTCCTTCGTAAAGTAGTATGGGTCTTACTATGGACGTGTAGAGCTAGTATGTAACTTTGGAGCCCCATCTGCGACCAATGGTTCTTTGCTTTTTCAGTCGGTCAATAATATTAGGTTTCCAACAGGAATTTGGCCTCATTAAAGAGAGTTAGTCTTGTGCCAACCGTTTTACTACAAATGGGTTACGTATTAAAAACTTTTGGAAAAAAGAGAACAACCGCAACCGCCACCGCAACTCTCAACTCGACTCGACTTTATTGTCCCTAACATGGCTATGTAAGCAAGTTTGTTGCCATAGTTGATCAAAGAAAAACGATGGGGCGTAGGAGCTGATGTTTTCTAGATTTTTCTTAGCTTAAAATCTTTTAGACTATCAGCTGACTGTAGTGTTCACCAGGCGGATGTTATGGCTCAATAGTTGCCGATAAAATGGGTGTTGAGCATCGTCATGTACACCAACAGTCATATCCAGAAACAAGGTAGAGAAGAAACAGTAGTCGTTGGTACTAGCGGTTGATTGGCCGCAATGCAGCATTTGTCAACTAGATGGTCTAGATTTACACTTAAACCCACCAAAGAACATATTTACTCAGAATTGTTGAGGTACTCCGGAATGTCTCTCTTCAAGTAAGGGGTTCGCGTGTATGTATGTAGATCCTGTTGAACCTTTCTAAATTATGGAAATAGTTTGTTCTTTTGAAGTAGTAAAACCATTTGTCAACAACTTCCTAGCATGTCTTATAAATCTCAAAAACATTTTGTTGTTTAATTTACGCCATTTAATCTTTCATGTTTAATAACGTCGATATCCTGTTTCATCTCCTTCTCTCGTTTAAATTAAATCAAACGTTTTGTTCACACCATTGTTTCAGTCATTAAGACAATTATTAGATTCTACACAAAACAATCCCTAATCAATAACCCAAAGCACATAATAAATTTCGAATTAAATTAATTGCATTTCCGAGACGAAAAACCACTTAAAATGCAAATTCCGTTGCGCGAATCCCAACTAAGGCAAATGTCAAAACGTCCACACGCTGACGTTAATATCATTCGTTCTAACGAATACCAAAATCCCAAAGTGATATTAATTAGCCGATTAAATAAAAAAAAAAATAGAAAAAATTAAATATTATTCACAGAATCTTTGCAGGTGGAAAATGAAAACACAAAATCATCAGCAGTAGTCACAGCAACAGCAGCAGCGACACTTTTTCCAGGAACTTCGCTCGCCAGTTGAATTTTAAAATCATCGTACATCGTCCTACCCACTCTCGCTGCGTCTTATTTTCATAATGACTTTTAATGAATAAATCACTCAAGATACGATCTCTTAATAATGTCCATTAAAACGATTCAAACCGCGAACCGTGGTCGAGATACTCCGATATACGGCCCGGGAGAGGGCCCAGCACCAAACGCAGCTCCACGCATGCGCGCGCGCTTATTGTAATTACGAGCTAACAGCAATAGACTGTGAACAGAGCGCGTATTCCCCTTACTCCGTGTATGTTGGGCGGAGGTAGGAGAGGTCCCTGCCTGATGTCTCCATTGGGGGAGCGTTTAAAATTCACCTCACAGCATTCAAAGTGATTGCACATAATGGCCATCAATTAAAGCTCATGTTCATGTCCTCCATCCGAACCACGATTCTCTGCGGCCCTCCGCGCGCCGCACACATCTACTTGGGCCGGCGGGAGTAGGTACACGAGAAGATAAGACACATTGGGCCTACAGTAAAATCACTGTCAGCCCAGCTGCAATTAATAACTCACTCGAAAGCTGAACAACAAATTAAACGATTTTAATGCCAGCGAGTAATATATATTTAGCAAAACTTCAGGTTGACAATCCGAGAGAAAATAGCTCTTCCAGCGCGGCCCGATGACAATGGGATTGGGTTGCGTTTGCGCATTGAGAGTCTGCTCAGGGCGGTCCGACTGATATCCAGTGCGGAATCATAAGAAGTTGCGCGAATTTACATTGCGAGGAGATTAATTGCGACGATACGATGTGGAAGTGGACGCGGCAGTGGACACATGCAAATGATCCCTTATGGGAAAAATAAATTTTTTGAAGGACAGCAGATTGTTTTGAAGGGGCTTAGTTGACGATAACACTTTTTATGGGTTGAATTCAACGCTGGGAAAGGCCTGAATAATGATCAAAATACTAATTTTCGACAATTTCAGTGGTACATAACACCCATTCCAATTTATACATTTTTATTCCACTGAAAACGAGTTGCACGTAGGTGGCTTTACAGACCGGTGAAACTTGATAGAGTAGCTCCACAGGAGAAAGCGGTTTTTATCTGTGGATAAAAAGAAAAATTAAAACTCTTATCCCCCAAAACTTGACAGGATACTTCTGAACAAACAGGACATCTCTTTGAAGTTACAAAGATGAACAATAGGAAGATGTATCTCTAAAACTCAAGAACGATTAGCGATATTGCTGAATTTTCCTCTACGCAATTTGGCTTCTGTTGTCGTTTCTTTTTTTAAACTCAGGTTTGGTACTGTCGATAGTGGAAAGAGTCAACTAGAGAACGGCTAATTTGTGCGTGGTACATACATATGTACGTGCATAGTAAGAATCGTGCGCAGCCGTAACCGCAAAGCGTTCATCCTTGAAGAGAAACGACGCAAATGTAGATTAAAAGTTCGCAAAAATTTCAAACCTCTCGGCTCGAACAAAAATAATCAGCGAAAAATCTATTTTATGAATTTCTTTACCTAGCGAACTTCTCCTTGGGCGTTCTCTCCTGTAATATCAGTTGCACCTTGGATTATATCACTGATATAAGTGGGACGGACCATTCATCAGAGCTACAAATAGTTCCTGACCTGATATGCAAGAGATTTCAAGAAGCGATCCAGGGCGCGGATCAGCACGGTTCTAGAAGCAAAAAGCATACAAGAGCGAACCTCCTGGAGAAAAAAGGTAGACGAATGGGGAACTGGGGGTCTAAAGTCTTGGACTGCCAATCGGGACACGAATACATCAGATAAGTCTCTGAGCGATCAATCAGTGACTTGAGCCAGTGCACTCAGCCCAAATACACGAAAATCAAAGAGCTCAAAAGAGTAGGCCACGAAAGTAAGTGAAGTCTTTAATGCGCCGTAACGACTTGAGACGATCGATTGACCTACGGAAGTCCTGCCATCTAGACCAACAATATGCACGCCACCACATCGAACCTTTCGGTAGAGGTAGAGGTAGAGGTGGCGGTTCTAAGAACCCAATTAGCGCTGGATGCGCCGTTTTGATACTACAACTCATTTGACCTGGTTGTTTGTGGGCGTTGAAAGTAGATAGACGCAGATATTTAGATCCAACCTGTGGAGTTAAGGAACAGGATTAGTTCACTAATTTTTTTCCTAGAAATATCTTTGAGTTCATCGAAACACAAGGGCCGGACACACAAGAAATGATGCAGAGATTCCTTTTCGCTGCTATCCTTGCAACTGCGGCAGAAAGCGTCGTGGGGAATACTAAGCTATTGCTACCCTTCCTAGCATTACTTTACCAGCTTTGAAGATGTAGTGACCGATTCAATAGCTTTGATAGCGGCTTAACTGTCAATGAAAATGGCGGTGTTGTAGATAGGTGTTGGAGAATTTTTCAGCACACGGCAGGCTTCTCGGATGGCAAGGAGCTCTGCCTGGAAGACACTGGCAAAATCCGGAAGTCTAAAGGATTTTGACATATTCCGTTTCTCTGAGAAAATGCCTGCGGCAACACCGCAGTCCATTTTCAAGCCGTCCGTGAAAATAGTCGTATCAAAATCCTTGATCACTTTTCCGTTTTTCCAGCCTACCCTGGGCGGAAACCTTACTGAAAAACATTTAGTGAAGATCGAACCTTTCATGGCATGGTTGGTTTCTTGTGTATCATAAGACATCTGGCAGGTCTAATGTTCCATTGATGGCAGGAAAGTACGCAATTGCTCCCTGAAGTCTCTAAATATTCTCGACTTGTAGGGGTAACACACTCAATGTTGGAATAGAGTGAGCTTTGGAACATGAAAGTTCAACGAAGCATTCTAAGAAAACAAAATATCATACTTCACCAAGCGCCCTGTGATTCCCAACGCGATTACGAAGAACTTGGTGACATCTATATTGCCAGCGGTACTCTTTGTCGATTATTTAAACTTTTCTTTCCCAGAAGTGCTACGCCGGGTAAAATTGTAACAAACGAGATATTAGAAACGTAATTGCTTCTTTAAAATTCCAAGTAACCGAACGTGCCCCAAATACCCAACTGCCACTTAAGAAACCTCTGCACCAGCAATCAAAGCGACAGCCATCATAATCATTGGCGCCAATCTGATGAAAATAGAAAAACCTACTCAAGCCATTTGACAAATCTCACAATTTACCCACAAAATCATCCTCAATAGCACCCTAACTCATGTCACAGTCTATAAATCCAAATCTGCCTCATCAATTCTGAGACGTACACCGCGGAGCTATCAAAATCTAAACAAATGTTGAACGTACACAATTCAGTTGAATCATTAAATCGATTCACGCAAATTCACCTCGCTCCCATTACTACTCCCTCGTCGCACCAATCACGATTTACAGCAGACGGTCTCCATCGCAGAACCGGCCCTTTTCAGTAATCGGCGCTTCTAATGTATGCATGTTTCCATTGTCGTACACATCATGTTCCCTGGAATTACCTTGCCACCACAGACATTAATCACACCAGCTTGCCACGGAATTCCAGTGGCCACATTACCAATTCCCAATGAGAAGTCACTGTGAGCTCTTATCACTCAGCTCTGACAGTTGAACACAGGAATTTTGATAGCAACTCAACTTGCAGGTACTCTCACCCAGCGAGATAACGAGGCAGAGACTTTTCTTCCCGAGAATTCTAATTAATAGTGTCACACGCATATAAATTCTCCAAATTGAAAGCTTGTTAATTATTTTTAATCACCGAACACTTACGTGACATTTGACCATTTCAAGCGCACCGCGGGACAACGCTAGATGTCGCTTGCAGTGTTAATAAATTGTATCTGTCGCAACGGACCATATAGGTTGCGACAATTATTGCACACTTTTGCAAAAAGTAGTTTCGCCTTTTTTGATTTATTTGTGGCATTTAGGCCTCAATGCGCGCTTGGAGTGCCGTGCCGAATGCGGCCGTTTAGTGTGTATTTATGTGAACCGTGATATTTGAGAAGGTGTCAAGTGCTTGGGACTTTGACGTATGACAGTTTGACATTGTAAGCACATACCACTGATTAATGTTGGTGCTGAACGCAAACAAATTAATAGGACATAACGTAGTGTAAATGTACCTTAAATACGATTTCCTAACTTGTCTACATGCAACGGTAGATCGTAAATTCATAAGTGGCTTAAATCATGTCCTTAGGGTGACGAAAGCCTTTTCGTGCAACTTCAATCGCTACATGATCGTATTGACAAGAGAAGAAATTGTCGACGACTTTTTCAATCATCGGAAATTATAACTTAAGCAGTCTTTTAATGTCGATGTAGCTGCGAAAGGATACCAGCTATAGGTATAAAGTTATAATCTCGAAAAAATGCTGTACAGCTAAAGCTCATATCGTTGAATCACCTCCTCCTAAGCTCATCGACACAAACGGAACCGAATATTTTATGAAGAAGGTTTCATTAAGTTCATGCGTTACCTCTTTGAAAGCCCAGACTCCAAGATCATTGACAACAAAAATCCGACACAGGCAATAAATTCCTTTCATTGATAGTATACATCCAATCATGTCACATGAGTCTGAATAGAGCAGATCTATGGTGGGTGCCTTCGATTAGTATGTTACCAAGTCTCGACGGAAAGTGAGAGTATTATACATTTCTAAAGCGGAGAAAGCTAGTCACACAACCCTCAGGGACTAAGTCTTCCTTCTTTTTCCTCCTGAAGACCTTAGAGCATCTAATAGATGTGTAAAAGATACGGTTTGGGGATAAATTCCTTTTTTCCTCGAAGGAGCTTTCAATGACGTAATCATTGAACCAATTAAACAGCCTGCATAAGGCCCAAATCAGCAAAAGACAAAGGACAAAGGAAAATGGTCACATGCTAAAGTCACAATTCAACTATAGGGAGGGCAAAGTTTCTGAAGAACGAGGACCATCCGAGGCTGTTCTCTCTCAACTTTGGCCCCTAGAGTGAACATAGTAGGCAAAATTGTAAAAATATACTCACGCCTTTAAAGTGACGACTTATGCTATTAATGTCGTCATTGTAATATCAGAGAAAAAGGTTGCAACGCTAAGTAAAAGGCTTAACCATGCACTTTCACTAGTGTTCAATAAGTTACCATAAGGACACATGTACAATACCCAGATCAAACATTTTGCAAATGCGAATCGTTTCAAGTATCCTTACTGGGCTTAAGCGAAAAGATTCCACGAATGACAACTGCCAAAATTGCAGAAGAGGAAACAAAAACCTTCCGACATCTGTTCTGAGAATGTCCCTCTAGAAGACTATGTACTTCTGGTAGCAACTTTTATAGGAAAAAACCTGATTTAGGAACAAACCTGCGATTCCCATTTTAAAAAAAGCGGACCCTGTTCCTTGATCAGATTCCCATGAATAAATTTTTAAGCGTACAATGAACCCGTCTTAGGACACTCTGAAGCGAATCATGCTTCAGAAACATCTCAATGTGAAGTTTTCTCCGATTCGACAATATTGTATGTGCGTCCTGAGCTAATTTGGGCCGCTTCTGTCTATATACTCGTAATCTCGGGTTTCTAAAGTCCATTAGCTTTTTTGAAGAATCCGTCTTCGTAACCAGTATTTTGCCGAACACGCACAGCGAATCTGTTCAGAGATTTTCCTCTCCCTCAAACAGTGTTTAGCTTGTTGAGACTATACATCGAGCTGCAACGGCATATAAGCCAATCAGCTTCTCCATGCTTTATTTTTCGAGGTTTAGGCCCCAGCCAAGAACATGAAATATTTTTCGCGGCATCACCTCTCGTCGGGGAATGACAAGCCTCCGGGAGTATAATCTGTCATGGAAGAGCTTCTCAATTCGCCGTTGAGAGTCGGCAATAAATTGTAGGTTCCCTCCATTCGTCCGAACAATACAAACACGCACAACATGAATGGTTGCAACAAGCTAGGCCTTGGTTCATCCCGAGCTGTTGCGCCAGCTATTTTTTTTTTAGATTTCCTTGTAGGAAAAGAGCTTGATGTTCCCAGTTCTAAGTAGGCAGACAGGATCTAACCAGTTCATCCAAACATTCATTGCCTACAACACCTTGCTGCAGGTACCCAACTTAGTTGAAAGTTGTTGTTTAGCCAGCACTTGACTGACTTAAATTCCATTGAGTGGACTATGGATTAGTCAGGCCTATCTAAAAAGATTTGTATTTTAGCGGATCCAATCCACACATTGG
Source organism: Matsumyia berberina (assembly GCA_917880715.2). Classification (NCBI taxonomy): domain Eukaryota; kingdom Metazoa; phylum Arthropoda; class Insecta; order Diptera; family Syrphidae; genus Matsumyia; species Matsumyia berberina. The sequence goes on from OU862872.1 coordinate 2,472,174, forward strand.
TATGGAGACTTTTTTGATGGGTCCAAAGGCACTAAGACCAATTCCGGACTGCATGTTCGAATCAAGAATATAGAGAACTTCCCTTTGGAGCATCCTTTATCTGCAATTACAGACACCAGTACATCTCCGGAAGAGGGAATATCTAGTCGACTTTGCAGCATGGCCCTCATCAATTGGTTGGTCGATTCCAGAATGCCTCTTTTGTCGAAGCTGGTATTAATGAACATGCCTCGATGTTTAGAAAAGCCCATAGGAACATTTCCTTAAAGGAGTTTGCCTTTTCCATCTTTTGGCTTCAGTGTAAACCGCGTGATCCTCATAGTGGATAAGCGAGTAGGTAATGGATCGGACTGCGCGACGCAATGCATGGTTATCGTTGACACTAACCTAACTAGTTGGAATATAAGTTATCGATAATCTGAGAAATACACAATGGTACCTGCAAGTCATTGAATTCGTTCTAAACCACAAAGCAAAAATATTTGTTACTAAAAGTCTCAGTTAAAGTGCATAACACCGTCCTATTCAATTTTTAGTAGACATTCACGGCTACAGCGTTAGTCTACAGCGTTAGCCTACACCTTACATTTTTAACATCAACTCCGACAACGTTTATTTCGTTATTTGAAAGTAAAAAAAATTCGCAAAGCGCCTCCCAAAATGAGCCCTGTGTATTTAACAGACCATAAATTCGCGCATTCAATTTGCAGCGACCCCGGCCTCGAACTCCTCAGGGCATCCATTCACTTAACTAAACAACCCATTCGATAGCACCATCAAATTATCGTTGCAGTTAAATTACGCAAAATTTATTTAACACCTTCAGTACCTACGCCAGTCATTCTAGAGGAAGAGAGCAGCCTGAGCGCTGCGATCTGCAAAGCCATTCCGCGCGAACACGGTCTTCCATGTTTTCGAATGTCCAATTCTCATAACGCGTCGAATCCATTAAACGTCCTTAATCGCTTCTCCAATCCCGAATGCGAAAAACAATTATGAAGCCTTGCCACGGCGAGATGGACGATAAAAATACAACGAAAGGGAAGAATTGGAAGAAATCCTACGTAACGAGGGTCTTATTTATGATTTGTTATGTTTCCGGCTGCGCGGTCCACTCTCTCTCTCTCGTCCAGACTCAGAGTGCCGAAGCCGGGCTCCAAATCGATTTGTAAAGGCAGGGAACACGCAGCCAGCGATTTGCTTGGCAGCAATCATAAATTATTCTGCACAGTGCTTTTCGATTCGTTTCTACTTCAATTTTGTTCTGTTTGCAGTTCCACCACCAACACCAACACCACCGCCAGATGCATCCATCGACGGGCCAGCAGGAATCTAAAGGTGGCCTCGGCCCCATCCGCTGCCCCTCCAATGGTCGGACACAAAAAAAGCCGTTCGGCTAAAAATCAAATTAGCGAATGTGTTGAAAATTAAAAACAAATTCTCTCGAGAGTGCAGGACGAAATGCAGACGGATAGATGGATGGACATGCGAATGGAATTATTATTTAAACTTCCCTCCGTTGGATTTGGCAAGAGGAGTTTTGCTGGCTCTTCCGTGTATGCCCCGAAGGTGTTGGATGGCATACGGTGGTGTGCGTACCGTGCATCTGCAGTGCGTTCCAAAGGACTTAGCTCCCAGAAAGTGGGAAGGGAATTAACACAACTTTTAGTCACGAAATGGATTCGTTCCTTGGTCGCATCCCTGCCCAATTTTACTCCATTAATAAATCGTTGAATGAATTATTCTGCTGCTGGCTTTTAAAGTGGCTCGGAAGGTAGGCAGGCATTCTTGCGTTGGTCGTTGTTGGAACGAATTAATGGTGCTTTGGTGGTGAACAACAGAGCATACAGAGAACGCCTCCTCTTTTGGGAAATTATAATCCCCGGATGAATGATGAGGAGTGGTGGAGGAAGGATCATTTTCAGATGGTCCTCCAAGGGAATTGGGTTTTTAGTGGGCTATGGGCTGGCAACTGTGGAAACTTTATGAGCACGTCATTTAGCAAATGAATTTACAACCGTGAAACGCCCAAATGTCTGGCGTTAAAAGAGAAAAGACAACAACTCCACAAATTGGCAGTGAGATTGTGAGATTTTTTTCCTTTTTCTTAATCGTGTTGAAGATCCTACACTTTGCAACCGAACTTTGTTCTGAATAATTATATGATTCAAATTTGTTGTAGGTAATGGCTGTCAGATTGTATGAGTGTAGGTCTACGAATAGCCTGCAATACATCTGGCTGCAGCAGGATATTTTGATGGTTAAGTAATTCTGTAAACATCGGGAAAAAAATCTCTTTTCACGTTGTCACAAGTCTTCTCGCAGTCGATAAAGATTATTTGGAGCTGGGACCTCCACTCAACGCAATGCTCTATGTAGGATGATCTGCAGAATGTCGTTTAGAGAAGATCTATGGCGCGAACGTACTTGTTCGAAATCGAGAGCTGAATCATAGCATTCTCTGGATATTCTAGCTTTCTTTCTAACTTTTTAAAGCATTCCTTTGTGAATCATATGAAGCTAAGCTCGCCAGGTTCCTTTGATTGCGGTTAAGCGGTCTGAGTGTGACGGATGGGTGTTCGAGAATTCGTTGCTCGAACAGATTATTTGAAATCGAGAGTAAAAAATGCTCTTTTTATTTTCTCATAAGTATGTATGATGTCAACAAGGAATCGTCCCGACTCTTGAAGCTTTGACCTGTGCATCAGCTCATCTGTGGTTCTGCAGAGGGCGTTGATGTCGTTACGTTTATCACGTGTCAAACCACATCGCAACTCTTTTTTCTTAATGTAATACTGAAATTATAATTCATTACACTCTTCTGCCAAGACTGCCGTGATACAACCTGCAATTGATTGATAGTGTTCACGTATACGTATGACTTCCACTAAACGATCTCAATTCCAGTAGAAATTTAAGAATAGCATTTGGTGGTGTTGTAGATAGTTCGCCAGGGTCTCTTGAAACATATGTTGAAGTGTACCTTGCCTTCTTCCATTTCCACCTGTTATTCGCCTCGGTTAAGGATCTTAGCCTTTTTATTTATTTCAGATGACGAAGTGAAGGTTTAGTCGCACCGTCCGCTAGCTTTGGTTCCAGGCCTGGTCCCTTCATAGCCAGTTCATCAGCAGTCTCGTTTTCTGACACACCACTGTGGCCAGGCACCCAGCAGAGTTTTACATTGTGTTGCGTGCCAAGAACCCTCAGCTCTTCGCGACAGCACTTTAAAAGCTTCGATGTAATTAGAGTAGCAGTTAGTGCTTTTATAGCCGCCTGGTTGTTTATGAAGATCGTGATATCCTCCAGTGATACCGTGGCCATTGACGCCAATTGGGCAGCTCTGGTCACTGCTAGAACCTCTGCCTGGGAAACACTACTGTTGTCAGGGAGTCTTATTGAGCTGCTGAGTCCTAGCTCCTCAGAGAAGACACCAGCACCCGTGCCTTTGTCCATCTTGGAGCCATCCGTGAAGATGGACTTTGTCTCACTAGGAATTTCGTTGTTCTCCCACTCTTCTCTGCTTGGAAAGATGCAAGAGAAGGGTTTAATGAAGTCCAAGTACGGAATCATGTAATCAGATTCGAAACTCGTACCCGGATATTTGTGCAATATCTGGGCGTGTCCATATGAGCTCGCTCTCCAGAGTTCAGACTGGTCTAATCTCAGAGCGCTCTATGCTGCAGATTCTTGCATGTATAAATCAAGGGGTAGCAGGTTGAGAATTGTCTCCAACTTGTCTACAAGCTAGCCTTTTAATCTTGGTCAAGCCTTTGAGGTTAGTGGTTTTTGTTGCAGCTTTCCACCAGACTAAACCTCCATACGTTAATATCGGTCTCACAATCGCAGAGTGCAAGAGCTACAAGGTGTTCGTCTTGTTCAGATTTTATTGTCATTGAACCAATTTCTACGCGTTAGTCGTTTGCCGTTCAAAAATCAGTTTCGAAATTAAAATACATTTAGTAAAACTTCAACGTAAAACACTATTTTACTTTGAAAGCAAAACGTTTTCACCACCATACTCTGACTTTTTTACGAAATTTGCGCACCTAGTTATCCCCCAATATTTACGATCTTCCCAAACGCTAATCGTTGCCTCATAAATGCTAATTCGTGAACCCAACAAAAACATTTCTCTCTACGAAAATACCATGAAACAGAAATAAAAAAAATCCCCAAAAAGGAAGAAAAAAAAAATGGTGTCTCGGCCTCCAAAAAATCCACTCGAGTCTCGCATTCATGTTGATCACTAAATGAACTATAATGACCGTAATAAAGAGAAATGTATGCGTTGTCAAAACAGCCAGAGGCTGCATCTCGACTCAATTCCAGGCCACGGAGCATCCATGCACCATGCATCCCTAACAGCGGATGGAGAGCCTGTTTACGTCCAGGACCGATCGTTTTCGGTGGAACATTGCTCAGCCATTATGGAGTTATTATGATCAATAAGACAGGTTAAATGGTGCAATTAAGTGTTTTTGCCTTCGCTCACTTCTGCTGCCTGTCGATCAGAGGCCGCTCTCCGGTCCGGAGAGAGTCATTTCAATGCAAAAGGGGGTTGCGTTGCACATAATTGCATTTAATTTGCGAGCTCATTAAAATTTACGGCCGGCCGATTGATTATAATCGGCTATATACGAGTTTATAAGTGAGCACCCGAAATGTGGACACATCGATAAGGAGCTTCAATGACGCGGCTCGCGTTACTGCTGATCATAAAATTTTAAGCTGTCCAAACATGTAAATTATCTTCTTATTTTCACTTCGCAGGACAAACCCTTGTTTTATGCGTGTAAAATAATTAAATTCCTGAATTAACCGGTGAATTTAGGTGCTACAGGCTTGCACGGCAGTCTAAACACCTGTACATTTACCTTAATTTAACACACCCTGCTTGTTGATAATGCAATCGCAGCTCCTTTCCGATCCAAACCATGACCACTTCTCGGTCAGTCGCCAATTTGCACGCTTTTTTTGCGAATCACGGCTCCAGACAAATGTCCGTGTAGTCTGAAGCCTTCACACCAGCATCGGGACACATGCATAATGTATGCCTGAGCCTTCGCCGTAGATAATCGAAAACATTTAGCAAACAATTTGCACGCTCGCAAATGGGTGAAGCCTGATTGAAATTCACGCCAAACTGGTCACTTATTAGCTAAACAACTGTGAAACCATTTGTTTATTACCGAACGTGAGCGCAATGCCCGTCAAGTAGGCTGAAACTCGACTCCCAGAGCACAAGCCCGCTGGTGTTGCTATTGATCCGCTGAGCCTACCACCACGAGGCGTACTTGCTCATTGGTGGCAACTAAGCGTGTATTCCATACCATGGTTGCCATCTTGGGAACTTTGCAATGGCTTTTCATCCCGCGATTGCGCCATTAGAATAACAATAAAATGGCTGTTATTACGCCATTCATTAACAGTATAATTGGCCTGGCTGTTATTGCTCGCATATACCCATTGTGCTGCTGCTGGTGGTGCGGAGCTGGCCAATGTGTGCGGCGCTAATTAAATCTTCAGGTGGGGATTTTATCGCTGTCGAAGATCCATAAAAGTCTCGTTCGGGATCGTTAAACGCTCCGCAGCTGTGGTGCTGTTTGGTTAATTTTCATGAAACTCCTCGTTAAACTGGAGCACTAATAGGGTTTCGTTGAAATTTTAATTTGCGGTCGGACATGATAGAGGAAAACTTTCGAAAGCACGTATTGATGGCGGATTTTGGGAGAATGGCCGCATTGCGGTGATAATGTGGTCACCCGCGCCGATAAAGAAGATAAGCTTGAAAACCATTGTTCGTTCGGTGAGACTGTTGGTGGTCTCACCAGAAATTGAGGCTACAACTAGACACAAATAAATGTGTTTACGAACTTTCATGTCGTAAAGGTTGCACTCGGTCTGGTTTTTTTTGTGGTTAACGCGGTTGGAAATTTAAAGAAATTAACCACAATTACCCCGGCATGATTGAACACTACAACGAAGAATTCTGTAAAGGGTTCCATCAAGGGATAAGTGATCAAGAGAAATTAGACCTGACAAACACATTTCTTTAGCTGGATGCGGGAGATCTTTTAATATTTTTGCTAGAAAGCCACAAAAACTTGTTTGCTTTGGGTGTTTTGGATCTCCTCTGTGAACTTAAGACATATACCTACGCATTTAGAAAATCGGAGTTGAATAACTAATTCTGAATGTGAGCTACACGTCCATCCATAATGTGGTTTACAACAATGCAGAACTCCTCCTTCTATCTTTCAAACTGAATATTAAGAAACCAAAAACTTCTATAGCCAGCTTGTTGGTAAAAACGTTGAGTTCTACGTAGTCGCTGTCTACATTCGCACTGAGGTGACGACTATACATACATTTATTAGGGGTTAAATTGTCATCAGCATTTATTCCTCAATGGCTAGTTCTTCCCCAGGCATAACTTTGGTCTATAGGGGTATTCCTTACTCCAGTTCTTAATGTAAAGGATCAGTATCAGTTCTGCATATACTTAAGGTTTCTACGATATAATTCTCCCGAACCGAACAAGTGAGTGGAATTGGTACATGACTGGAGTTCTATCTTTCTTTTGATGGGCGAGTAAAATAGAGCCTCAACTTATGAGCTTGGCCAACCAGGACGATCTTTAGTTCCCTGTCTTCAGCTGCAAACACGAAAGTTATTGAGGTTACTTCCCACTTGTGCACGCAATCAGATATGAAGTTCACTCCTGTCCGTAGTCGCTCAGGGGTAGAATCGCAAATTCTGTTGGCTGAAGGATAAGTGTCCAACCGTTCTACGTGATCTACCCATCAAAGTGGTTGTACATGTATCATTTTGACCAACTTGGTGTTGTAAGAAATTCGTGCTACACATTACCATTTTTTGCTCCATGACAAGATCGACGAGCCTGAATCCCTTTCTAGAGATATTGTGATGAAGGCCATGCCTACCGGAAAATAACACATTTTTTTCACTTTTTTTTAAATTTACTTCCTACAGCAAAAACACACACAATCAGTTGCTGCCTCTGCTCGTAGTCTATCCCAATGCACCTTCAGAGGAGCGGTGATATCCACTTTTCAGAATTTCTACCAGTTTCTTACCTCCAAAGTCATCATTGTAATAACAAAACATTTTATTTTGAAGATTTATTTACTTGCAGCCAAGTCTTCCTACAGCGAGATGCCTTGAAGCAAGACCCAGATCTCAGATCCACACAAAGTACTCGACCGGCCCAATAGCAGAGTTTAAACCATCGATATGAGTAGGAGATCATCAAATAAAAGCATTGAAAGGCTGAAACCCGCACGCTTAACAAGCAACCATATCGAAGAGCAAAAAGACGCAGAGCTAGCAGCGGTATCCCTACCGAAACCACTAAATCGACAGCAAAACAACACCGAAACCCATTGTCTCATTATTCGTACGTTTCCTGGACCTAAAATGAAGTGCCAAAAAGTTTCTCGAGGACTCAATTCAAGTTTAATAGTTACGTCATTGTTGCTTTATCTTTTTACTCGCTATATATTATTTTTATAATTTCCACTGCTTTTGTAGTCTTTGAGATCGCTTCAGATTTTTTCCACTCTGAATGGAGTTTTTTATGTTAAACTACAAAAACAATTTATTTTTTTTGCCTTAAAGAATTTTATCTCGAGGTACGATCATGTGCAGCGGAATTACAAATTCACCAACACAAACCTCAAATTCGTATTGCGGATTCGACAACCCACTTTAAATGAGAGTTGCAATTGAAGTTAATATCGGTTGTACCCACAGCACCTACAGTTTTCACTTCAAACTGCGAATTCAGAAGTTTTATGAAAAATTGTACTATCGGAGATTTGTCATTGCTTGCCGAAAAGTGGTAGCGAACCAGCATCAGCTGGACTCGAACCAACCTCAGCTCACTCAGCAGACTCACGCACCGATCTTAACTTTAATTCTATTATCCAACAGCATCATTTAATTCCTGTCTGTGATTTCTGTGGTAACCACTAGAAACTGGATGACAAAATGCAAATCTCACTTATCTCATATCATTTACATTTCTAATTCAATTATAGCATTTGCCTCCTGCATCAAATTTAAGAAAATCTGTACTTAAGACAACGTCCGACCGTAGATCTCACCTTCCAAGAATTCACCTTGCTTGAGTTCACCATCGGGACTAGCAAAAGCAACCAGAGTGAACATCGCACCTCATCCGTTGGTAATTCAAGAATCAACTCAGCAAACGCTGCCGTCAATTAGATTGCTCAATAAATTCAAGAAGTTAAGCCTTCACAACCTTCGCACAAGGCACAACGAATATATCCGCAAATCTATGTCTCCGGAAATTGTCCGTGAAGCGGGTTCAACCGGAACAAAAAAAACGAGAGAGAGAGAAAATGGCAACAAGGACGAGAACAAGCACAAAATAAGAAGAAGAAAAACGAGGCTGTAAGTGTTCTTATCAATCCGACGACGACGCACTTAATAGCACCACCACCGTACTTACTTAGTGCACGAACGTGCACTGATCCTTAGATCATTGTCCTTTACAATTTTTCTGGTGTGATCTCTAGTAAAATCAGTCTTTCTACCGAAGCCTTCAGACTTCTGAGCCGCCTGTTATTTTCGTCACTAGATTATTACGGTTTCATGCACAATGGACCAAGCTAGTAATCTACGTGAGCCAATTTTACATGTCACAAGACACGCATCACCCTACTATTACCTACTTGGCATTTAGGTCCAAAAGTAGTCAGCTTTCGTACATACTTATGTTCGTATTTGGCATAGTCGGGATAGCCTAATCGTCTGATTATACGCATCGGAGGCACAAGCGTAGAATGCCACTTTTCATTTCTTGGCAAATAGTGGGAGCATATAAAGTGTCATAAATTTCGATCAAATTTTTATTTTAATATAATTTTTGGATCCTGCGATTAAGAATGAAATATAATGTTATTCAAATGACCTCCACGGGGCTTCTTGCAGGATTCGATTCTGGCAAGGCAATTTTCGATTACTTTTCGACACACATCGGGCAATAACTCAACCATAACTTGACGAATATTTCTTTTCAACACTTTGAATAACGGCAGCCATATTTTCTGTAGACGGATCGGTGATGGATCAGCCTGAAGAAATCTGTAACAGAGCCAGTCTCATCGAATTTTTCTACAGTCTTGCCTATAGTACGCTCAGATGGATGGTTATGTTGACCATAATCTGCTCGTAATGCGCGAAACGTAGCTACTATAGAATCACTATTTTTGTAGTAGGTTTTCACAATTTTAACACGTTCTGCAATTGTTAAACGATCCATATTGTAAAATGGCAAACCTTAAACTAAACATATACAGTCTCGGGTGACAGTTCGGTTTGATGTATGTAATTGAAACAGAAATGTCAAATCCGGACCGCGAATTGGATGACCCTTTACTTGGAATGTCAGTCTCCATTAGTCCAACCAATTGCTGTCTTGTACATAAGCAATAGATCCCCAATAAATGGTGTACACATCAATTCAATCTTCTAGGAACAAAGCACCAATGGATGTCGTCGCCTCCCACTTACGCTAATACTCTTGATTATCCTCAGTATTGCCTCAGCGAGTCGTTCCTAAATTTTTATTACTAAATATAATTATCATTTAATTGATGCAAAAACAAACGCCCGTACTACAGCACTAATTCACATTTGAGTTCACTTAACTGCTTCGTCGAGTTCAGAATACTGCACGACATCGCTTGGCCAACAAGGTTCCAATTAATACGCCGCTTATGAATACTACTATCGTTGGTTCGTCATCTACCACGGGGGCTACTTTTATTACACCTTTTTTACAACTTCATTAGGGGCTTCACAACACAACACCAGAGTTAAAGTAGGATTACCATAACCGTTGAGGTTCCGCAAAGACACACGGGCCTTTAATTATATCGTAAAGATATCGCTCATCAATTCCAGTGCTTAAACTTGTTTCTTACGAGCACAAGCCGGCAGCGTAAAATGTTCTCAATCCCTGAGTCCTCCCAGCAGACCATCCGCTTAGTCACCGTCGATTGAATTGTGACCAGTATGACTGCAGCGTTGGCTGGTGTGCCGTAGATTATGACCAAAATGCTATCACTAATGACGTGCGTCATTTAGATAAAATAAGAATTGGGAAATCATTTTTAATTACTTCATTTAGTGGTTCCAATTATGTTAATTTATATCGTGTTTTTATTGTAAAGCAGTTTTGTTCGAGACATGGACATGACGAGGATGTACGGTTTGCTGACAAAGAGATTTGGTTGAGAAAATAAAAAGTAGTGGCAAGAAACTGCTTTTGAGTTCCAATGTATTGAGAGAAATCAATTATTTAATTGGTAAAAAAAAGTGAAAGAACAAGAACGGGACATGTGAGAGTCGATCTCGGATATAAATGACTAGATTTTGCTTCAAAATTCAGCGAGTGGAGTGGCCAACAAAATTTCTTATCTGCCTGACGAGCCTTTCAAATAGTTTTCACTGACTTTATAAGAAAACTCAGAATCAGTAGAGTAAGTGGTTTATTTTGCATAGGTATATCCTATTTCCTACTGGAGTGGCCGACCCATGCAAAGCACAGCCATACGTATGACAGGTAGTCCCTTTGTGATCCCACTTGGATCTACATATACCCAAAAAAAAGTCCCACTCAAATGGAACCATTTGGTGCTTTAATTAGGCTAAGGATACTTTAACCTGTGACTGTCCAAGTTATAGTAATATGCGCCTAAATATAGCTTCCCTGTTTGGGGTAGGACAGGCATATCCTTCTGGCATGAGGACTGAAGAGCAACCTTTTAAGCAAGATCAGGTATTAAGATGGAATAAGGTGAATCTCTCTGCCTGATGCAGCTTTTCAAATAGTTTTTACTGCAAGACTCATAATAAGTATATCTACATATGTATATGTATGTCCTTCGTGGAAGGAAGAGTAACAATAAAAGTTTCGACGACTAACTTTGACCATAAGTGCTACCACTTTGACTTTGGCGTATTGAGCTCAGCCAAAACTAGCAGAGAAGATGTTCTTGCCACACGGTTTGGAGTACAAGGTTGTCATCGTGTAGTGCTGAAAGCCAACAATTTTGCTTACAATGTGCAGGAGACTTTAGTGGACTGACTTGGAAACTGGCATTAATTGTCTTTTAAAATACAAATTACAGACCCAATTTCGTGCTGCATTTTGAAGCTATCACTGTACCAAACAAAGTCATATTCTCATGAGTACAGTTTCTTAGACAGCTGTTGCATGAATTAAAGTTAAGTAATCTGGTAGTGGTCTCTGTGACTCAGTGATTATTGCTTTGCGAGCTGCGTTGGTTCAAGTCCCAGCCATGTCCACCGAACATTTTTCGCGGCACCACCTCTCGTCGGGGAATGACAAACCTTCGAGAGTACAATTTGCCATGAAATAGCTTCTCAATTCGCCGTTCGGGTTCGGCAGTAAATTGTTGGTCCCTTCCATTCGTGCACACAATTCTACACCCACGACATGGATGGTTGCGAGAAGCTAGGCCTTGGCTTATTCCGAGCTGTCATGCCAACTTTGTAAGTATGCATCGATATAGTGATCTTGAATAGGTCTCCATAGTTCACTGTCTGGGATAAACGCTCTGAAGCCTTCCTTAAGTTTCGACCAAAAACCTAGATCATGTGCAAAGACATTTAAGATCACGTTCGTTCTGACTAAAAACAGCTGAGCGCAGGAATACTTCTCTAAAATAAAAACATCTAACATAACCGTCCGATGAAAAACGTTTTACTAAGCCTAGGTTAGTTTAGGTAAGGTTGAAGTGGCTGCCAGCTAAACCCAACACACTTAGACCCATGAGAGGTCCGTTGTGATACCACCAGGATCTCGAAAAGATCTTCTGCCTACTCATTGAAACCAATTGGAGCTTCTTATGAAGCGTAGAAGGCTACTAACATCAATGTTAATCATGCTGCCTAAGTTTGTAAAGAAGAAAGCTCCCAAGTGGAGTTTCCTTTCGCGGGAGAGAGCTGGACAAGTGCAAAGATGATGGAGAATAGTCTCTTCCTCTTCCTCGTCCATACAGCTTCTGCAGAAGTCGTTTGCGTAAAGGCCAAGCCTAGTAGCATGCTTGCCTATTAGACAGTGTCCAGTAATGACACCTAATGACAGTGCTAATGTGTGATCTATTAAGAGAAATCAAATACTTAGAGAGTTTCAGATCCAGCTTGGGGCAAATCTGCTTTGTCGCTTGACATGTTATACCACTTGTCCACCTAAGATTTGTTCTTTCGATAGCATCTAGCTTTAGTTTAAGTTTGCAAGTAGCGATCGGTATACCTAGGATGCCCTTATCAGACTTAATAGGTTATGTTATTCTAATCTGGCGAGTTCATTAGCCTTACAGTTCCCCGAAATGTCACTGTGCCCTGGCACCCAGCAAAGGTGGATATTGAACTGCTCCGCCATCTCTATAGTCTATAAGAGACGATCGGCAGTCTAGGGCTGTTACTGAATTTAAAGCGACTGATTTCAGGGACCTCAGTGCCGCTTCGCTGTCCGAAAAGATGCGGATATCCGTGATCGCCATGAATTCCGCCTGGAACACGCTACAATGATTTTGAAGACGGAACGCTAGGCTGAGGTTCAGCCTGTCGGAGAAAACACCACCCCCCACCCCATTGCTAGTTTTTGAACCGTCGGTGTAAAAATGGATCGACTTGTCTTCTGAGAATGCATCGCCCCAGAATGACCTGGGAGGGATGGTTACCTCAAAGTTCTTGTCAAACTTTAGCTTGGGTGTGGTATAGTCTGTGTTTTTTGGAGAAATTTTGAGATTTTTCAAAATGGAGGCGTGGCCATAGTCTTTATTAGACCACTGTGAGGTTGCTTTGAAGCGGTTGGCTGCACTAGCTGCCATTTGTCTGTCGAAAATGTCTAGGGGTGATAAGTGAAACAGAATGTCCAGTGCTGCAGAGGGAGCTCCGCTGATACACATGCACGCTGTTCGTTGGACTTTGCTTAGGTTATCGCGGTTAACGTGAACTCATCAGAAGCATGATCCTCTAAAAAGCAAATATAGGTTCCCAATGGACCTATGAAGCAGTCAGTTTTAGACACTTTGACAACTTTCTAGTTTACTTTTGGGATCACTTTAGACTAATGACAAATGTCATCGTTGTGTTTCGATTGACTCAAAGTATGACGCTATGTTATCCAAGTTTAAAGAATAATCAGCCTGACAGTTAACATTGTTTATTAACAATTTGACTAGTAAACCGAACTTGCACATGAAATGGAACAAGAATTACGAACCGAATGTTGCACTTTTATTATACATCTCAACAATTTGCAAAACAAAATCAAATTGGCCATGAATCTGAGTCAGAGCTCAGAACAAGCCAGCAAATCGGGATCCCAACAAACTCAAAGAATTACTCACGCGCCCTTGAAAAGGATATGATTGACCATCACGTCGCTTTCAGAGAGCTCACTGCGCACTGCGCACTGACCACGGCGTCGGTGACAGACGATGATATGTTGTGTACCCGTGCGAGCACCTCCAGTGCTATTATTGGTGTACGCGCGTACAATTATCATTGTTGTCGCTGCTCCGCGTCGTTGTCGCTGGCCATGGTATCGGAAACACAAAGCCACTGCTGGTCTTATCAAATCGTCAGATCGCTAATAATTTCAACGAATTCAGGAGAATAATCGCTCGAAAATACACCGTATCAGATCGGACATGTCTTGAATGCCCCGTCTGTGCCCAGACTACGGGGAGAGGGTTCTGCTGATTAGAGGTGTATTTTTAGAGCCTCGCCGGGTAGAGATGTGGATCGAATAAGAAACACTCAAGTCACCAAGAACGACAAATCAAAAATGATAAATGGAATGGATGGAGGTGATCTGGTTTGGAGACTGAAGCAATTTCCGGGATTACATGCACTCGTGACCCCCAACTCCTCCGCCAGAATGCAGGCACATCGGTTCGCTTCGCTTATTTAAATTAATGAAACCGAAAACATTTTAATCATGCACAGCAGCTCCATCATCATCAGCATCATCCTCGTCCAGTGGGTATATGAAGATGCCACAGCCCGCTGAGATGAGCGAAACCATCATGTGTCTCGAGGTGAAAACGCCTGCCTTCCTGCGCGCCGAACAAGAAGATAGTGCGATGATTCCTGATGATTCGTTTGTTTTGTTTCGAGAATTTATTGTCCGACCATTAATTATCCAGCAACGCTGGACACGGATGGATGCCTCTTGGACAGCGGCAGCCAAATCAGCGGAGGCAACTCCTGAGCGCAGCCCGGTATCATTACGATTTGATGGATTTTGTTAATTTTATTATGATAGGTCGTTTGGACAGATTCAAATTTGTTTTCTGTAACGAATCAATTTCGGCTGGACCGGCATGCATGGGAGGGAGCGGTGCACCGTGTAGTTCGCTGCGTTTTTGGAGGAGCATCATGTGGTGAGTGAAAATTAGCTGCAGCTTCACTTGGAGGCGTCCGTTTATGCCGAACCTGACAAGTAATTATTTCTATCGGTATTAGCTTAGTGGCCGCCACTGCGGATCCGAGGGGTCAGTTGCGAGTTGCGAGATGGATTCCTGTTCGTCGTTTGTGTGGAACACTGTCCGTGTCCGTGTCCATGTCCGTCTTCAGTAACGGCTGGGCATGTTGTGTGTGTTTAAGATGTGGTAATTGCCTTAACGACTTTTACTCTTCGGCTTACCGCCTCGGGGTGATGAGGTGCCAGTGCGTTGACTCGCTGGAGACCGAGCCAAGCCAGCATGGCTGCTTAATTTTATCAAATGACGCCATCAATCATAATGCAACGATTCATTTGCATTTAAATTGCTTGCTAATGTCAAGTTATCTAAGGAATATCATCTGTCTCGGCTGCAATGTGCGGCTACGGGGTTGATCGTTTTATCGGAAACAAGGGCAGAGTGTACGCGTTTCGTTGAAGGCGCGTTAAACAAAAAGACGATACCCAAGATGATGAGTTCATTTGCAAGAAGTGTTTACAAAACAAATAACGATATGCATACATAAGCTGGACTTACGGTTTAATTAAAGAAATTAATTTCGGCAATTTGGTCAAGTGAGATGTAAATTCGTTGCTGATGCATACGATGACGTTATAAGCAGTGAAGATTTTTTTGAAATGGAAAATGTTCATTTTTTGGTTTCACAAGGACCAGTGTGAAGTGAAGAACGGAGCTAATCTTAGTACAGAGGAACCGTACTGAAACAGGATTTTTAGACTCTACATAGACTGCAAGATTAGAGACATCTCTGCTTCGACCTAAAAGTGTTCAATCTTCTGGTCGATCGAACCGTTCAGCCATTTTTTTTGTGGAGTGGGTAACGGGGGTTAACACTCCGCGTTACTGAAACAACAACGAAACTTACCCTACGCCTTGGATAATGATAAGTAAGACGATTGACGATTTTTGACGATTGTCCTCGGACTAGGATTGCTTTCTGAGATATGAAGATGCTGAGATACAACAGAATAAAGGATTAACAATTCATGAAATATGTATATTTCACAAGATGTGAAAATAATCAGCAGCTCAATGCAATGCAAAACCATTGGTAAGTTGTGAAAAATGATGTCATACTATGTCCCGACAGAAATATTCGTGAACGAGTGGGTATTGGAAAGGTAACTGGAGAAGGATCGGCGGTCGAATGCAGCTGTAAGCTCGAATGCAGCAGTACAAGCGAGCTAGAGTCTCCATATGCAGAAAGGTAAGGAAAGTGGAGCATATCGTGCGATCTGACAGTACAACTGGCCACTTACCCGAAAAAGCAGCAAGCAGTTGTGATAGCAGAACCATCTACAGCAATACAGCATCAGCAGAGTGATTATAAGAGATCAATGCTCCAGCCAACACCTGCTGAAAAGCCTACTAATTTCGGACGAGCTCATGGAAGGAATACTTTGCATTCGCCAGTATTTTGCACTCAAATCAAGCTTAGCCCTTCGAAACAACAATTACCGGAATACGCCCAACTTCCAGAAAAAAGGTGACTATTCAGCCTATCAATGGAAAAATAACTGGACGGTATTGCTTGAAGTATACTTGCAGTGCCAACCACATCCGAGAACTTCCCGATGAGTGGAAGAAGCGAATGAGGGTGAAACTCCCTAAGATAGGTAATCTTATGAGGGTGAAACTCCCTAAGATAGGTAATCTTATGCAGTACGAAAACTGAAAATATATCTGCGTGCTGCCGGCAGTATCTGAGGTAGTAGCTTAACTAGTTCCTGAGTGAATGAAGGAACGACTGGAAATCAAACTCGATGTCGAACAAGCAGCGTTCCGCTCTGATCTTCCTGAGTAGAGCACATCATCACCATAAACATCATCATTAAGCAGTGAGTTAAATACTACTTGGGCAGGGAGTGCAGATTCGGAAGGCTATTTGAGGTAGAGATAAACCACCATTTCGACTGGTTTAATGAAGACCCCATATCAGATCCAGGATGACGGATCAAAAAAGGCTTTCGAAGTAAGTCCTGGGGTCTTTGGACCCAACACTAAAGTCTTGGTAACAATTGGGAAAGTGCCCCAGCGCTTAAAGCATTGACATCCCACTTCGTGGAATCTATGTCAGTCAAATTGTGCTGCAACATCCTTCAATCACTTGCCAGACACACAAAGGTCAAGCTTGGTTGGATGCCCGGCCACCAGGGCATTGTAGGCAATAAAACTGCGGATGAGCTGGCTAGGGCCGGTTCGGCTTCCATGGTCTTGGGACCCGAACCCTTCTGTGGCGTTGAGCTACCCACACAGCTTTGTAAAACAACCGGGAGTACGAACTTCGCCTAGCCCATTGGGAAAATGTTCCCGGGCTTAAGAAATCTAGAGACTTGTAAAGCCTTTTTCCTATAAGGAAATTCTAAACCTTGACATGAACAACATGAGGAAGCAAGTGGGCTTCCCTATCGGCCATTGTGGCCTAAGATACCATCTCAACAAACTACACAGAGTGTCGGTTCTGTTTGTACAATAAGAGGAAGAAACCCCTGAACACATTCTCTATGAATGTCCGGCACTATATTGAATCTTTCAAATGAAATTCTGTTCGCCAGCGGAGTTTAGAAACTGAACAACTAATCATATACTCACCTTCATTAAGAACGTAGTAGAGCTAAGTAGACTGGAGACACAATAGATTTTCTAGGTTGAAGTATAAGCCATAAGGACAGTTTCTTTAAAAAAAAATAACATTTGCCACTTCACCTGCTTTTCATTGATTTTGAAAAGGCGTTTGACAGTACAACAGGGAATTTATCCTGCGCAAGACAAGCAGGAGATGTATCTCGGTTAAATTGTTGTTATCAAGGCAAACTGCAGAGATTGCCATGCATCTGCATCACAGGAGCAATGAGAGCTGTCCCACCGCTGCAATAGAGGTGATTCTGGGGCTCACCCGACTTTACATTGTGCTGGAAAGGGTCGCAAAGGAAAAAATACTAAGAATTGTAATAGAAGGAGTCTTCAAAACAGTCCCACTATTAGACTGGCCTAGAGATGACAAAAAGAAATTTTAACACAAAACTGAGCAGTAAAAGAGAATGGAACGACGGAGTGTATCAATTTGAGCACAACACCCGAACTAAGTTTTCGGAGCCAATGGGAACATCGCCCAGTATTTTTCAAGAAGAGGTATATGCGATCGAAAGATTTATACAAATAATCCTCAATAGAAGATATCACGAGAAAATCATCGCAATACTATCAGACAGCCAGGCTGCCATCAAGGCACTGAATTCCTACGAAATCAGAGCCAAACTGGTCTGTCTACCAGTGTATGCAAAAGATAAACAGACAATAAAGACACCCTCTACTGTGTGCCATGTCATGTAGGCAAATGAGGTTGCCGATGAACTGGCAAGGAAAGTGTAACACCATTCGCTGGACCCGAGCCATTCTGCGGGCTAGGACCGCATCGAATCCAAGAGGAACTGAGAAGAAAGGAAGAGTGCAAAAGATGGATACTATGGGAAACACTTCCAGGACTAAGGCAGGCAAAGGAACTCCTCGGAAACTACGACCGAAGGAGGAGCAAGGCCTGCCTAGGTTCCAGCAAAAACCAGCTTCGCATTCTAACAAGTTTTCCAACGGGCCATTGCGGATTCAGAGAGCATCTCAAGAAAATGGGAATAGAAGCAAAAGGAAACTGCAGATTCTGCAACGATGCCGAGGAGACTTCGTCACACCTCCTTGTGGAGCATTGATCCACAAAAGAAGAACACATTAATAAATCTCCCATCGTTGGACCCAATCCAGATACTCCGACTTCTCAGAGTTGTTGGATTGGAGGAGGTTCTTTAGGTCGAGACGTATCGGCCAATATAAGTACGGGGGAGCACAATAGATCTAAACTGGTCGCAGTGAACACACACACCCCAACTTCTAACATCTAACATCTAAGCCAACCTGTAATGGATCAAGGTGTAACCGTCTACACAAAGGCGTCTGCCAGAGGAATTCGAAATTTAAAGTTTTGATGGGGTGGAAGATTACCTGTCAAAACTAAAATCATCACCCCCGGAAATGGCTCATAAGCTCAAGAAAATATCGCTGGACTAGTCTGATAGCATTTATTTGGGTAAAAGCCAATTGTTTCAAGCATCCAACTAGATCGACATCGAAGTAGATTTAGTGATGTACAAAAGAAACTACATACATAGGTTCCATCCTCATAAGCATCGTTTAAAGGCCATTTCTAGTGTGATGTGCCCGTCTTTGAACCACAGAAAACGAGTTAAGCATTCTCTCTTAAGTTTTAGTCCCAATCTCAGTATTTCCACTAATACACCTCTCGAGACGATGACTGACTTGTTTGTTATAGAACAGGAAAATTTCCTTAGTGTAATAGATCACTTCCTTTAACTTTGTGAGCTGACCGAAAATAAGAAACCAACGCAGTATGCCTTTTAGATAAAATCGCCGCTTTAAAATCAAAACCGCATCATCGGCTCATTTGAATTTCAAACGTGCTTAGCGCTCTTTAGCATGGAATACATACATCTAACAGTTTTACAAATGTTCAATAAATTACAATTGTTTTTTTTTCTTTCAACAAAATCAACATTTTAATTTGTTGACCGGTTTTTCACTAATGAGACTTTTTGTAACCTTTAAATATTTTAGCAGCGGTATAACCCTGTTTGTGATTTATAAACGCTGAAAACATTCTGAGCTCATGATTATCCATCATTCAGCTGGTCCGCTCAAACATCAAAGGTGGTTTAGATTGCCTAGTTTCTCTGGATTTCTACAAACTAATTTGTTAATAGCAAATTAATGAGCAGTTTTAGATGTTTTCATTTTGAATCGCCGCCCCAGCCATCGGCCTCCACCCGAGGGCTATTAACTGAATATAAAACAAACAAATTCCGACGAATATTTCACAATGTAATTACCACACTGACCATACGATGGAACATTGAATCCATTGTTGGAGTATTAATCTTATTGTGTCTGAATCAAGCCGGAGAACTGGTGCGGACTAGCCATAGATGGAGGCCAGAGGCAAGGAAGAAACACGTCTTTAGCAGATTGGATTCAGATTTTAGGCATTTGTTTTTTTGTTAATAAACATCTTGGCATGGTAATAAACACATCCGTCGGTTCGACTGGCCAATCAGTCATTTAACCGCATCAATCAATCACAGGCAACCAAACTTTCGTCGGCGTGGATCTTTTGAGATTTGATCGCTTATGGCCATACCAAATGAACCAAAGAGGATTATGGTATAATGACGTTCCTTACTCTGGGTTCATTTCAGATCAAGTGAACGACACCAGCATGGCG
This sequence comes from Matsumyia berberina, assembly GCA_917880715.2. Taxonomy (NCBI): domain Eukaryota; kingdom Metazoa; phylum Arthropoda; class Insecta; order Diptera; family Syrphidae; genus Matsumyia; species Matsumyia berberina. The sequence continues at coordinate 2,492,010 of OU862872.1, forward strand.
CCACTCCAATACCATAATATTCATAGACAGCTGTTAATTGCGAACTATACACACCCATTAACTCGATTTTGTAACATAAGCCAACTGATGATTAATCATAGGTAAATGGCAATCAGTACAATTGTGTAGCTTGGTTTTGCTTGTCTTCAAGTTTTTACAATATACAGATTCGAAAAGAAAGTCAAGCTATCGAGATACAATTCCCACTTATATTGAAGATTGTAAACGAGGAGTGTAGATAGCACTGCGACCATTGTAGATCTATTGTGCCCCCTTACATAAGGGCTCTGGTCAATCTATACTTGAGTTAGACCCTGTTCTCCAATCCAATGGCTCTGACAAATTGGAGTATCTTAAGTGGTGATTCCTTCTGCTGTGACTAAGTGCCGCACAGTTCACACAGAAGATTTATTGGGCTTTCTTCATCTTTATCGCAGAGTCTGCTGTTACTGTCTTCTAGCCCTTGTGTGTTTATTTAGTCCATAGGGGCCTATAAGTAATCCTGTGAACACCTACACGTAGCTAGGTCATCCTACGATTTGTTCTTTGGATAGGTGTTCACATTATAACTTACAGGCATTATAACTTAATAGACTAAACGAACAGAACTTAACCAACAGAGGCGTTTTGTTCTTAGGAGTTATCTTTCCGACACCCTCCTAGGTCGTTCATATGCTCTCTCGTTACTCTCGATCCCAGCGTGGCGGTACCCAGTGGAGGGTTACTTTATTGCAAGTTCAAGTATATTGATTTTCTAAAGGCCATCTTTGATTTTTCATGAGAGCATAATCCAAGTGCCTTGATGAGAGTATCGCGATAACTTTTCCGTGAGGTCAAATTGAAAGCATCTTTCAATTGCGTAGACTTCTGCTTAAAATATGCTGGAAAAGATTCCTAAAAACTCGGAGTATCTTGTCTTCGCCCTTATACTCCCATCCTAGTGCGCATGGATGTTCTGAAACCGTTCATATACCACTTGATGCAGTTAAGATCAATTAGATACATGTCGAATTCATTGCTCCATTTCTCTTTTGCTGCTCGTTTTCGAACTTCGTTTCGAAGAAATATCTCTTGACCATATCGTCCCTAGGTAGGTTTAAGAGAGGAACTATTTCTAAAATAGTTTCGACAAGATTTAACGAATAACTTTACGCATTATATAGCAACGTAGACCTACCAACCCTGTCAAAATGTTCATTTCAATTCCTTATGGAATATTGCAGTAAAGGATATAACTGGCATCGAGTAGTTAAAGAGTTCTGTTAGTTGAGAGTGAGACCCAGCTGAGTTGAGTGCAATCGAAAGAAGAAATGTGTACGTCAGTTATTAAACACAAAATTAGTTTGTGGCGATACGAGAATTTGTAAGTAAAGATACGGAGGGAGATAACCATTTGATAGATACCTCTGAACACAGTAAGTACATTTTGGTAGGTCTGTGGGCTGATGAGGGCTGCATCATCACACTTAGGTCCATGTAGACCCATTTTGGTAAGAAATTCTTCAATAAAATATACAGGATATCTTAAAGGTTTTTCGGAGTAGAAGACAGCGCTAGATTCTGCCAAATTTGCGATCAACCTAGATATTTTTCATGGAAAAACCAACATTAGTACCAAAACGAAAGATCGGCGAAGAAAGGAACACAATGATGATAACATGGAGATATGGATGCTTGGACATTAGGTTAAGAAGAAGCGGAGTTAAATTTTTCGTCAATTTTTTCGATAGAAAAGTCTAAGGGCCATTTATCTCATACATGGACAAATGGCGTTTCGACATAAAACCGGTTTTCTTTTCTCAGAGAAGCCAAAGCCTTATAAAACATTTACTCCCTTCCTTATAACCCAAAACCAAAGATTACACTCAAATAAGTTTTCACTTTATAAAAATAAATGTATTTAGGTAATTATGACTTAAGACTTACCACTTATAAATATAAAAAGTATTCCATGTAACAATTACGTGCTTTTAAACTTTTTCCGATACACACTTCTTCGTAGTTCTTTCTCCACTGTCATCGCCAGCAGGTTGATAATGCTTTGTTTTAGTTTATGAATAAGTTTTATAAAATTAAAATTTTAATATTCTTTGCTTCTGACAGCAAACAATCAAAACAACGGATTGATAATTTTTGACAGACATTGCTGAGGCTGCTTACTTGATTGTTTTGAACTACAGTGGAATCTTCCTTTAGCGGACAGCAAAATTACAAACATTTTTGTCCACATTCATCAGTCATCCGTTTTAGTGAATACCGAAATAATTATGTTACTATAAAAGTAAAAATACAAGTAAAGTAAAAAAGTAAAAACATACGGCTCGACTGTTTGGTGGATGGCACTTAAAAAAAATGCAATCTTACGAGTGTAACCAAGATTCAAAGAGCTGGCTGCATAGGGATAACAGGATCGATAAGATCAACACCCACAACGGCACCTGAAACAATGCTGAACCTACTTCCAGTAGAAATTCACTGTAGTAGCAGGGCGGAGAAAACGGCGGTCGGACTAAAGGAAGCAGGTCTCTGGACAAATAGCACCTATGGTCACGCCTCCGTTCTAACCCGATAGAATACCACGAAAAAGAACATAGACACCGACTACATCATTCCAACCTCAGACTTCGTTAGGAAATTTGATATAAAAATACCAAGAAGAGAGGACTGGGATGATGGTACAGTATGCACTGAAGAAGAGCTAGCCTTCTACACTGACGGATGCAAAATGGATGCTGGTACTGGTGCCGGTATCTTCTGCGAATCCAGAGGGGTAAACCAATCCTTTAAAATTCGATAAGAATGCAACGTTTTTCAGGCCGCGAAGCTAATAAAAAATGGCAACATTGTCAGAGAAAACATTACTATCTGTGCAGTCTGTCTCTGTCTCTGCAGTCAGCATCGACACTCTTTATCGCATCTACTCTGCGAATGTCCAGCACTGGCTACCAGAAGATTGCGTACTCTCGGTAAAAGCTTCTTCCATGAGCTGAAGGACCTTAATATCCCACTGAACCAAACAGCCAACCAATCATTTTATTCGTGTCTATATCCATCTAGGAGAGCGTCCGCAAAATAAAAATTAAAACGCATGCTGCTTAAATTAAGAGTTAGTCGTTCACGAAAAATGTTCGGTTAAGGAAGTTTCCGCTGAAGAAAAATGTCCGCAATTGAAAAGACGTATCTCTGTACATTGCGGTTCGAATAGAACAAAAATAATGGAAACTGTTTAAGTTTTAACGTTTTTCTATAAAGAAGTTCTGGTATTTACAAACAGATGCCAATGTCTTCTTTTGGAAAGTTCTACATCGTCGAATAGTTTTTAACCAATATTCCAACTGATACCAAGAGACCAGAATAAAGTTGAAAAGTAAAATATTTTTTTAATTTTTTCTTTTTTTTACAATGATCACGAATCAATAAATAAATAAATAAAACTTAACGTCTGGTTGCTGAAAAAGATTGAGTAAAGCATGTAGCTGAAGCTTCATCCCAAACATGCGAGTTATAAGTATTTGAGTTTTAGACGAATGTTTTATAGATCGTTAGTAAATTTGCTGGAGTAAACAGTCGTTTATATGTTTTGAGGAAACCAAGGCATCCAGCACCACCCGTAGCTGCGTCTATAAATTGTTGGTACCAAAGAAGATCTGGGCATACCAAGCATTGAGAGATCGTTCGTTTCCACAAAATCCTCTCCATTCTTTTTTAGTTTACTTACGTTAGTATCGACGACTGAGGTGGCTGGGTCATGAAGAGCGGATGGACACCAATGCTCCGGCCCATAAATCTTCGAATCCGCACCCGAGGGACGGCGCAGTAGAGGAAGATCGCAACTCAGGTGACGCACGCAAATGGTAAAGGATCTTAACAAACTTAGCGTGCGAAACTGGGGGCAGCTGGCTAAAAATCGAGCTGGCTGGAGACGCTTGTTGGTTGAGACCCAGGTCCACCCCGGACTGTAGCGCTCCTTAAGTAATTAAGTAAGTACGTTAGTAGTAGTGGTCGCCGTGGGTCGGTGGTTAGTGCGTTGGACTGCTAACCGAGCGGCGTGGGTTCAAGCCCCAGCCAGGCACCACCTCTCGTCGGGGAATGAGAAGCCTCCGGGAGTATAATCTGTCCTGAAAGAGCTTCTCAATTCGCCGTTCGGAGTCGGCAATAAACATTTAGGTCCCTTCCATTTGTGCGAAATATGTAACACGCACAACATGAATGGTTGCGAGAAGCTAGGCCTTGGCTCATCCCGCGCTGTCGCGCCAGCTAATTATTATTATTATCACGTTAGTATCTCGCTTCAGGGATATTAGACAGCACTGGGTGTTTCATGCATTAAACTCCACTCGATTCTTAACACCCCACTTCATGATTGGAGGTATCAATGCCAGAGCCGAATTTAGTTGACATTCCCTGTAGCTGGAACTTTAAGACTTAGGGCCCTCGTTGTGGAGACCTTAAGGAATAAATGAAGTTAAGTGTCCTATTATCCGCCGAATCAGAGAGAAAGTCATTGATAAATATTACGAAAAGTCAGTGTTAGTTGAAACAAGGGTAGGAGTACTACATACATATATTAATCGATTATTTAAAAAGTTTGCAATCCATTTAGAAAAGAAGTAACTAACACCTCTTTTTTCGCAACTATTCCCCATTTGCCATGATGTTGAACTGATCGGATTAAACTGAATTTATTTTTTTGTCTTCAGGCTGACTGAATTACTTGCAATTAAATAGCGCATTTCAAGTAAAATCACACTGAAGCCCAAGTTTACGCTTTGACTCGAAAGAAATTGTGCACCACTTCCGGAGTCTAACAATTGCTTTGCAGCGATTGTCATAAAATCCGTGTTACTTACAGCTAATTTACAAAAAAGTAGAAAATGTTTCAACTATTTACAAACAGATCTGTTCTTTTCGTTAATCTTCTCAGAAAATCATATGAAACACACGAGTTGTCAAAACTTTTCGAGATCGAAACTGATCGTAGCATATTAACAACGACTCAAATATAATTTTTTTATGAGGATAATTCACTTGCAGTCGCCGCAAAAACTAGTTGTTGTTATTCCTCCAACGCCACTATGTATTGTACATAAAGCGCACATTCACCGACATTCAAGTCACTTAACCCCTTGATTAGGACGAAAGAAGAAAGACAAAACATTCATTGAGTGTTTTTCACCCCAACGATAATAATCGACCATAAATTGAGCACCAACCAACGCCAGCCGAACAAAAAGCGGCCTTAAAACTGAATGTCCGCAATCGCAGATGGAGAAACACAACGTACACATGGCTCGAGAGAGAGAGACTTGGAGAACCTCCCACTGGGGCGGCGTTCACAGTCGCAAACTGACTACGATTTACAATTCCCTGCACCAGCATTGGACCAGAATCGCAGCACTGCTAATCGTGCAGCGCTCTGCCGTTGCATATAGTCATGCCAGTCATGCAACCAATGTGAGCAACGACCGCCCTGCATTCCAAGGCAGAATCACTTAACGAAGTCGGATCACATTCCGCGTTCAAGTGTAGCGTGTTCCGTGTACAGCTCGAATAAGAAAATGTCTCTCTGTCTGGTGATCCAATGTGGACACGACTTCACACCGCCTATTAAGCCTCCATACACCTATACGGGTATACAACTGGTATATGAAGCTTGCTCTAGTGATTTTTGGTTCTATCCCTGCCGCTGACCCATAGGCGCACCACAGCACCAGTTGACTAGAGCACCAACGCGCCATCATGCGCTCATAAACCAAGCGATGGCTGATCTCGTACAGCGATCGAGCGATCTCATGCTGAGCAATTTCCACGGGAAAGTGGATGGGCGCACGCCCGATATCGATCTCACACGCTATTTTTGACGCCCCGGGAAATTGATCCTAAATTGACATGTAAATTTATTTAAGCGTCCGTTTTAGTCGCATTTAATATTCGTTCTTGTTGTTTGTTTCCTTTTTCGTGTTCACTAGGAGACGGTGTACGTGTCTACATACACGTTTGGATGTATGAGTCGTTCGAATGGATACTTGCACGAAGCTTAATAGCATCTGCCATTTGCTATGTGCATGTGTGTGTGGTTTTGACTGGAGGCACAAAACTCCATTACAATTTTATTGCATTTACACTCGAAAATTATTACCGGGTTGTTGTCAGATTGAGCGCGTTCAGGGAGTGTCTCCCTTGTTGTGATAAACGGAAGTAAATCAAATAATGGCGAGAAAAGGCTAAAAGTGCAATGGTGAGAATGACATTGGATGCAGACGTCGATTCTAAGAACAGGACTTTCTTTGCATAAGAGGCTCTACAGAAACTTCTTAGTTCAATTTTAAATTTAAAAACAAAATGTTCATCAATTAGTTTCCAAAAAAAAATTTATTACAAAAGTGCAGACCATTTTTGGACTTTTTAGTCCTTCGACCACTATACCTACAAATTATTCTGAAAAGATGGTAATGCATATTTATATTTTTACCGCGATTGGTGACGGTATACTTACTTACTTACTTAAGGTGGTGCTACAGTCCGGGGTGGACCTGAGTCTCAACCAACAAGCGTCTCCATCCAGCTGTCCCCATTTCTTCACGCCAAATTGGTTAAGGTCCCTTTCCACTTGCATGCGCCACCTGAGTCGCGGGCTTCTTCTACTGCGTCATCCCATCGGACCTTCGGGTGTGAATTCAAAGATTTTTGGGGCCGGACTCTCAGTCCTTCTGGCTTAGTCGATGTCGCTCTACAGCCCGTACAGTACGGGCCCAAAAATCACCCGAAGATTTTTCCTCTCAAAACAGCCAAGAGAAACCTCATCCGCTTTTGAGAGAGTCCATGCCTCAACACCGTACAGCTGAACTGGGACGATTAAGGTCTTATAAACTGTCACTTTAGTCATTCAGGAAAGGGCCTTAATACTCAATTACCGTAGCCCAAAGAAACGGCGATTGGCAAGAGTTATTCTTCGTTTGATCTTAGCCCTGGTGTCGTTATCTGAATTTATAGCGGAGCCTGGTAGACAAAGTCTTAACTACCTCAAAGTTATAACTGTCTGTTGTGACGTTCTCTCTGAGACGTCAGTGTTGCCCTCATTGACCGCTAAACCCATGTTCGCCGCCTCCGTCTCTATATTCACGAACGCGCCAGTGACATCACCCTGTGTTCTTCCGATTATGTCAATATCTTCGGTGTATCCGAGTTATTGGACGAACTTTTGAAAGATTGTGCCTTTGGTGTTGGTGCGTAATTTTTGCACTATTCTTTCAAAAACGATGTTGAAGAAGTCGCATGACAGTTCGTCGCCTTGTCTAAATCCTACCATCAAAGGTCTCGGTGATGTTTTGACCGACCTTTGATGGAGCAGCGTGGATTCTCCATTGTCATCCTGCACAAACGGACGAGTTTAGCAGAGATGCCAAAACTAGACATGGCTCTATATAGCTCGTCTCTATGGATGCTGTCATACGCGGCCTTAAAATCGATGAAAAAGTGGTGAGCTTCGATTTGAAGTTCCTGGGTTTTCTCCAAGATCTGCCGCAGTGTGAATATTTGGTCGTCGGTGGACTTTCCTGGCCTGAAGCCACACTGATAAGGACCGATCAGGTTGTTGACGAACGGCTTCAAGCGCTCACACAATACGGCAGATAAGATCTTGTAAGCGATGTTAAGAATACTGATGCCTCTGTAGTTGGCGCAATTCAGAGGGTCTCTTTTCTTGAAGATCCGGCAAACAATGCTGAGGTTCCATTTATCAGGCATTCTTTCATCCGACAAATATTTTACAAATGAGTTGGTGCATGCTCCTTACCAAGTGATCGCCTGCTGCTTTGAACAGCTCGGCAGCTAGGCCGTCATCACCAGCAGCTTTGTTGGACTTAAGCTTAGATATGGCTATCTTCACTTCGCCAGGTCGGGTGGACGGAATTGGTCGATGTTATCGTGCTGATTGAATGGTTCATTCTGCCTGACAGCGGGATCTGGATCGTCGACGTTGAAGGAAATGT